>CM067167.1:1251586-1349714 GCA_034093135.1 Erigeron breviscapus
TTTTTTTTTTTTTTTTTTTTTTTTTTTTTTTTTTTTTTTTTTTTTTTTTTTTTTTTTTTTTTTTTTTTTTTTTTTTTTTTTTTTTTTTTTTTTTTTTTTTTTTTTTTTTTTTTTTTTTTTTTTTTTTTTTTTTTTTTTTTTTTTTTTTTTTTTTTTTTTTTTTTTTTTTTTTTTTTTTTTTTTTTTTTTTTTTTTTTTTTTTTTTTTTTTTTTTTTTTTTTTTTTTTTTTTTTTTTTTTTTTTTTTTTTTTTTTTTTTTTTTTTTTTTTTTTTTTTTTTTTTTTTTTTTTTTTTTTTTTTTTTTTTTTTTTTTTTTTTTTTTTTTTTTTTTTTTTTTTTTTTTTTTTTTTTTTTTTTTTTTTTTTTTTTTTTTTTTTTTTTTTTTTTTTTTTTTTTTTTTTTTTTTTTTTTTTTTTTTTTTTTTTTTTTTTTTTTTTTTTTTTTTTTTTTTTTTTTTTTTTTTTTTTTTTTTTTTTTTTTTTTTTTTTTTTTTTTTTTTTTTTTTTTTTTTTTTTTTTTTTTTTTTTTTTTTTTTTTTTTTTTTTTTTTTTTTTTTTTTTTTTTTTTTTTTTTTTTTTTTTTTTTTTTTTTTTTTTTTTTTTTTTTTTTTTTTTTTTTTTTTTTTTTTTTTTTTTTTTTTTTTTTTTTTTTTTTTTTTTTTTTTTTTTTTTTTTTTTTTTTTTTTTTTTTTTTTTTTTTTTTTTTTTTTTTTTTTTTTTTTTTTTTTTTTTTTTTTTTTTTTTTTTTTTTTTTTTTTTTTTTTTTTTTTTTTTTTTTTTTTTTTTTTTTTTTTTTTTTTTTTTTTTTTTTTTTTTTTTTTTTTTTTTTTTTTTTTTTTTTTTTTTTTTTTTTTTTTTTTTTTTTTTTTTTTTTTTTTTTTTTTTTTTTTTTTTTTTTTTTTTTTTTTTTTTTTTTTTTTTTTTTTTTTTTTTTTTTTTTTTTTTTTTTTTTTTTTTTTTTTTTTTTTTTTTTTTTTTTTTTTTTTTTTTTTTTTTTTTTTTTTTTTTTTTTTTTTTTTTTTTTTTTTTTTTTTTTTTTTTTTTTTTTTTTTTTTTTTTTTTTTTTTTTTTTTTTTTTTTTTTTTTTTTTTTTTTTTTTTTTTTTTTTTTTTTTTTTTTTTTTTTTTTTTTTTTTTTTTTTTTTTTTTTTTTTTTTTTTTTTTTTTTTTTTTTTTTTTTTTTTTTTTTTTTTTTTTTTTTTTTTTTTTTTTTTTTTTTTTTTTTTTTTTTTTTTTTTTTTTTTTTTTTTTTTTTTTTTTTTTTTTTTTTTTTTTTTTTTTTTTTTTTTTTTTTTTTTTTTTTTTTTTTTTTTTTTTTTTTTTTTTTTTTTTTTTTTTTTTTTTTTTTTTTTTTTTTTTTTTTTTTTTTTTTTTTTTTTTTTTTTTTTTTTTTTTTTTTTTTTTTTTTTTTTTTTTTTTTTTTTTTTTTTTTTTTTTTTTTTTTTTTTTTTTTTTTTTTTTTTTTTTTTTTTTTTTTTTTTTTTTTTTTTTTTTTTTTTTTTTTTTTTTTTTTTTTTTTTTTTTTTTTTTTTTTTTTTTTTTTTTTTTTTTTTTTTTTTTTTTTTTTTTTTTTTTTTGGATTTTTGGGTTTTTTGATTTTTTTGGATTTTTCGTGACAGGTCGGTGGTTCCCCACTCGACGAGTGACATAACTCAACTAATGGTTAGAGTTTATACCTTACATCAAGACAGCGGTGACAGGTCGGTGGTTCCCCACGCGCAAAGCGACATAACTTGATGAGTATAGATTTTACTCGTTATTAATTCTTTGAACTCTTTTTATTTAATATACTGATTGCCTTTTCTTAAGATACTACATTATTCATGCAATAAACATTATTAGAGACCCCAGATGACTCATACACTTACTCCGCATGCAACTAGTTCACATTAAATAGTGTAAGAATTAAGGCGAACCATACGTCTAAACTAGTTCCTACACAAGCACGTATAATTAAGTCCAATTAATACACCTATACTAATGACTAGATAGCTCTAATTTCTAGGCATATTAAAGTCCGGTTAAGTGTGCTATGGCAAACATAATCGCATTCAGTTTCAGTCTAAGCTCTAATCCAGTTGGAAGAATGAACAGCCACAAATCTATAGTTAAACTAACAGTTCTAACTAACCTTTCATCTACCAAAGATAATATTGCTTAGTTATCGTCATCTTTTGTCTACTTGCAAAGCTTATATTCTCAAAATGGTTTTCCAACACAAGAAAATTTGAATTTTTGCATGAAATAAGTAGTAGAAAACTTATGATAAATCAAGCAATTAAACCACGGGTTTTTCCTATTCCATCCCCCCACACTTATGATAAATCAAGCAATTGTACAACGTCCTCATTGTACTAGACTTAGCATAACAAAAAGGGTAATCGGAAAAACACGAAAAGTAAAAGGATTAACGAAACTTCTCGGGCTTATGTTGCATGATTGTTGTTGAATATGGCATGTGCGGAGCGAATTGAATGATATGATCTTCAAAAACTTTAGTCGTCTCCATTTGATGGCGATCCATTGATGCGTTTCCACCTTCTTTTTTTTGGTATTTTCTGATTTTTTGATTTTTTTGGATTTTTGGGTTTTTCTGATTTTTTTGGATTTTTCGCGATCTGGTATGCAAAGTGGAGCTCTGAGCGGCGCTGGCAAGCTGGTGAGCGGCGCTGGACAAACACGAGCGGCATTGGGACTTCTTGAGCGGCGCTGGAGGTCTCCTAGCGGCGCTTTTGACTCTTGTACGTGTTTGGATGTCTGGTTTTCTTCAACGATTTGATGTTTGAACTCCCCCACACTTAGCTTTTGGCCAAGTGCCTGGTTTCCTTCAGACTACAAGACAAAATACTCCTGCACACTTCAATCAAAATATAAAAATGGAAATAACAAGCTAAAACATAAAAATAAAATATGATTGCAATAAGTTACTTGTTCCCTTGATCCGTTGAAAGCTTGCATATGTGATTCTAAAGACATACTCATAAAATAGATCACAAATGATAAAATTTTAAAACAATTCACTAAATTGCAATTAGTCACAAAAAATAAAAATAAAAATGAAAATACGGCTTGGGTTGCCTCCCAAGAAGCGCTAAGTTTAACGAGTCTTCAGCCAGACTCGGCCTAGGAACTAGGTTGAGGAAGAATACGGGGTAGGCCGGGGCCGGTTCCCGTTGGGTTATATCGAATAAAAATGTCAGACCTATCCTCCAAATATGACTCGATATTCATCCTTTCTCCTTGTCCTTGGCAAAGCTTAGTCTTACAGTCAAAACCATAGGGATTATCTTCACTTATATCCTTCTTATTAAACTTCAATATATTAATCCCTGACTGTAACATCAATTCTCCTAACTCGACATTTATATCAGCACATGCGATCTTTAAAAATGGTTGACCTAAAATCACATTATTCCTAGTGATCGCGTTTTCTTTTACCATAAAGAATTCTGTCGAGAATTTCAGTCCGTCAATATGAATCACTACATCCTTAACAAATCCTCGGACTCTAATCTTTACATTTCTAAAAAGATAGACCATTTTATCTTCCCATTCTACTTTCCCTAGGTCCCTACTAGCATATCTTGTCTGATAATCTAGGGGAAGTATGTTTATTGTTGCCCTTGCATCTATAAAAGCTTCACATCCTAAATTTCCTCGGATTCCACTTC
Source organism: Erigeron breviscapus (assembly GCA_034093135.1). Classification (NCBI taxonomy): domain Eukaryota; kingdom Viridiplantae; phylum Streptophyta; class Magnoliopsida; order Asterales; family Asteraceae; genus Erigeron; species Erigeron breviscapus. The sequence goes on from CM067167.1 coordinate 1,255,256, forward strand.
GAACTTTAAAGACTGTAGGGTCTCCTAGGGCAGAGGTTGACAGATAAGGGTTATACTTAGTTAAGGTTTGGTCCTTAATATCATTCCATCCTAAGTTATCTAGGAATTTGTTTACCCTAACTAGTATCCTGTCACCTTTTTCTACACTTCCCTCAGTTTTTTCTAGGATCTTTTCTAACTCATCAAATTTAGTTTTCCTATGTAATTCACTCAAACCTTTTCCATACCTAGTTCTCATATCTAAGCCTTCACCATACCAAAAACGACTTAAACTTCTAAGGCAATAATAGGCATCTAAAGGTTCCTCATCACACTCATTCTCAATATTAAAGCACATGTTATCATAGTCGACATCCCTAGAGTCTATAACAGGCAATTTGACTCTAACTTGACCATTTGACAAAGATATTTCACGTTTAAGAACATGGATTATAACATCCGCAACATGCAAAAATGGTCGTCCTAAAATTAGGGGTGTCACTACTTCACTTACCGAATCAAGCACAACAAATTCAGTCCAAAATTCTAAATCCTTAACCCTGACATGGACTCGTTTGACAATCCCCTTGGGTTGTCGGTAAGTCTAATCGACTAACCGAATGCTCATGTTAACGGGTTTTAGCAAACAAAGGGTAAGTTTCTCATAAATCACAGTAGGCATAACATTAATACTTGACCCTAAATCAGCTAATGCACTTGAAAAATATTCATTATTAATAGTGCAAGGAATAAGAAAACTTCCTGGATCTTCAGATGCTTGCGGTAGCTGTGTCCCGTCATCCGGTGCTTCGGGATCTTGAACTTCATCCCTTCTGTCCGAGTCGTCCCCATCTTTGATTTTGCATTTTGAAGCGAATTAGGACTCGACGTCTCCTTGAAAAACAGCTGAAAATGAAGTTTTGCGCGAATCTGGGCTGACGGAGCCTCCAGTGGCGATGGCGAGGCCTGAGCGGTGCTGGGGCTCACCTGGGTGGATACCAGCGGTGCTGGATAGGTGCCAGCGGCGCTGGTTTATACCTGAAGGTCTTCCAACGGCGCTGGGGTCTTTATAGCGGCGCTGGGCTTCTCCTGGGGGTTGCCAGCGGCGCTGGTGGTGTCTGGGCAGATTTCCTCTTCGTTTTGCTCCCGTATGACCTGTACCTATTACCTTCGGTGAATACGGCGTTCACATTCTCGTTTCGCCCGATTGGTGGTTTGTACTTTTGACTCGTGCTAGGTTTCCTTGAGGGTTCGGCTTCGGATTAGCTTGTGCATTGCTTGCAAGAACAACATTTTCTTTCTTAGCACTCTGCTCCATCCATTTCTCCATCTTTCTTTTCAAACCCTTGATGGCTGATTGTTGATCTCTCACCACGGCATCCACTTTATGGTCAAGGTTAGCAATCTTCTCATTCAAGAACCTCGTGTACTTATCCAAGGAGTCGTGTCTCTTGTCATTCATTTCAATATACTTCTCCATCATGTTGGTGAGCTTGACAATCGGATCCTCCTTGACTTCATTCTCCACTTTTGGTTGCTCAGGTTGACCATTACTCCTTTGCCACCTATTTTGAAAAGAACCAAAATTATTTCTAGCATAACTAGAATTAAAGTTAGAATTACCGGGGTTTCTTTGGAATAGTCCTCGTTGATAGCCTCCTCGGTATTGGTTCTGGACAAAATTGACTTGCTCGGTAGCCTCCTCTTCACAATCTTCGGTATAGTGCATTCCTCCGCAATTGTTGCACCCGTGAGCAATCACCTTGAGGTCTTTGTCCATTATGTCTAACCTATCTTCAAAAGTAGAAAAACGGTTAGATAAAGCTTTAAGTTCATGAATTACCTCATTGTCGGAGCTGCTCTCAATGCTAGCCACGGTTCTTCTCGTCCTTCTATCTCGATCTCTATCATCCATATCTCGAGCTAAGCTAGCTTGCACCATATCCTCCATCATTTTGTACGCGTCATTGGTAGACTTGTACAAAAAGTTATCACCGCCGGCTAGGTCTAAATCCTTTTGGGAACTCTTGGTTAAGCCATAGAAGAAAATCTCCATGATCTCGTCCTTGTTAAGTCCATTCCCGTGACAGTTTCTGATCATTTCCCTAAGCCTTTTCCATGCATCAACTAGTGATTCTCCTTCGTCTTGCCTGAAAGCCTTGATGTCTCGAAGCATTTTCCTAGCTAAACTCGGGGGAAAGAATCGCGAGACGAACTATTCGCGAAGTTGATTCCATGTAGTGATGGTACCTTCATCGAGCTCATCGAACCAAGCACGTGCCTCTCCCATGAGAGACGACGGAAATAAGCTAAGCTTCACATCGTCATCGGTGACGTCTCCTCCGTATTTGAACATTTTGCACAAACTTGTGAACTTGCTTACATGCTTATGGGGGTCGGATTTGGCTCGGCTGTCATATTGGTTGTCTTGGATCAACTTAAGGTGGTGTCCTTTGACTGAAAACGAATCTCCTAATTTTGGTGGGACAATAGCCGATCCCGGTTTCGGTGCAACAGCTCTCGTCCTTTCCATCATAGGTCGGTCAAATTCGTCCATATCGGATCTAGGTGAAATCGGTTGTGATAAAGTATCGGTTGAGGTGTCGGATGATCCTAAAGGGGTTTCTATGTCGAAAAGGTTTGCTAAGTTAAATACGGGTGGTGAGATTGGTTTGTTGAATCTCCTCCTACGTTTGAGTCTACTTAGGCTTGAAGACAGACGCTTTACAACCGTTCCCGATCTTAAGCGCATCAACTACCTAAATAACCCTGCAAAAACTCAAGAAAAAGATCAAACGCACCAATATAAAAATGAAAAGAAAAATTAAACTACTTAAACTAAAAATGAAATGAAAATACTACTAAACCCTAATTTAACCTAAAAATCTAATTTGACCTAATTTGACTACTAAACCTAAATGACTTAAACCTAAGTACTGAAAAGTAACTTTCTCGTGCCCAAACACAAGAAAGGATCGAACTACACTACTAAACTAAGAATGCGTCGCGTCCCCGGCAGCGGCGCCAAAACACTTGATGGTGGTTTTCTTTTTAGTGTTTAAATTTATAAAAATGTTGTACAAGTTATTATCTCAAAAACACACACACCTTAACGAACAGGGGACCCGATCAGATATAGTATAGTTTAGTGATAAGAACAGGATCGTTCGCAGGGACGCGTTTCTTTACCTAATCTAGTAATACGTGTAATTCTAGCGGTTGTGGAGTTGTCACGATTTCCTATTAAACTAATTAAAATACTGAAAAGTAAATAGAAGCCGCAACCGCTTATTCAGCGAGAGGCTCAGTCCGAAAATAGTTTGAAAAAGAAAATAACAGTAATTAAATTAAAATACTTGTTTGGCATCACAGATCTCATGACATGACCAGATATCATTCTACCTACTTGCTAGACTGTTGGAAACTTAATCACGGCTCAGATTCTCGTTAGATTCACTTTGCCTAAGTAACTAGTGCTGTCGCTAGACTCACACTACCCTATAAACAAATTCTCGTTAGATTCATTGTTTAAGCATTAATGACCTAAAGTTTGTGTTACTAGTTCATCTTTAAATTACCCGGCTCTTAAGCCATGGCCAGATAGTAATTCTCTCCAGTGACCACAGTGCTCGTTTCCAAGTCACAGGATCGCGTCTGACATTGTTAAGCATCATGTTCTATTCATCCTAATTGCTATGGTTCTGGATCCCTCGGTTACAAGTGAATCACCTTTTACATCTAGTTAAAGACCGACTAGTGTTTTCCATCCTTATGTATTAATCCTAGTGTATGATTATAGACTGATCATCAGAATTAAATCAATACATGCAGATATAGAACCAATAACAATATGAAAAACTAGTAAAACATGGATCTACGATAAACAGTAAAACACACTCCAACAGATTCTAACAAATAAAGTAAAATAGATAAACGTCTACATGATCACATCGATCCAAACAAGTATTCAATCTACTAGCCTGACATTATTAAAGGAATAACAAAGTCTGAAAAGATGAAAGACATTGTTTACCAACTGAAAGTAAAGTAAAAGAGTAGATCTAGGTTGAGGATGAAGATCGGAAGGTGTTAGAAGCTCCAAAACCTCATTGGAATCTGCAAAGTCGACCTAGGGTTGAATATGGGCGGCTAGGGCTGCTGAATCGGCTCTCTCTTAGGGTTTTGAGGGTTACTTCGACTTAAATAGTGTTCAAAGTCGGTTGCTGATCTGGGCCGCCCAGCGGCGCTGGATGGGATCCCAGCGGCGCTGGCATGGCCCAGCGGCGCTGGCAGCTGCTGCTTCTCGTACTTCTTCGTTCGGCTCCCGAATCAACTCCTTGTGTCTTGTAACTTCATAGGCTTTCATCTTGAGTCACTTGATGCCATTTACCCTCACTCGCATCTTCCGTGAACCTGCATAATCATAGAATCCATTAAGTACCGATAGTTCCGGAATATTAACTCATTTAGATATAGAAATGAAGCCTTTTGATAGGGGTTTTTATCACAAAATGGACGCTCATCAAAGGCACAAAGAATCGCTATAAGATCATGCTAACACACACAACCAAGTTAAACAATAAGATCACAATCCATAATCACCATAATGAACGTTCATCAAGCTCACAAGTCCCGCAGGACACACAATTTGGCGAAGTGTACACATATTCAAGCTCACAAGTCCCCACGGGACACCAAATTGTGCGAATAGCTCAAGTATCAATAATCCAACCCAATAATCACAAATAGTATCATGTTTACCTTTCAAGCACCTAATTAGTTCTCATATCATGCATTTCATTGTTAATCGACATTAGTTTTTACCAAAACGAGTACACTTTCCACCCCAAAGTTCCACAAAGATAGGGGCTACGAAACTCACCTTGGCTCAAGCACAAACAAGTATAAATCAAGCTACAAACGTCCAACGATCGTCCAAAGTTCACCACCTATTCATATAAGCATCATAACATGTTTACAAATCAAGACTTTGCATATGGTTTTCAAATAGTTCATGTGGGTTATGAATAGTTCATCTGGGTTATCAAGAATAGTTCATCTGGGTTATGAATAGTTCATCTGGGTTATCAAGAATAGTCCTTAGAACTAACGGGCGTTAAAAACTAACGGATCTGGGTTATGAATAGTTCATCTGGGTTATGAATAGTTCATCTGGGTTATCAAGAACAGTCCTTATAACTAACGGCCGTTAAAACCTGCACAAATTCGACCCAAAATAAATCCAAGCTTCATTTTGACCTCAAAATCAATTAGGAGACACTTCCAAACTCATTTTCAAGCATAAATGAACATAACCCACAATACAAACTCGATCTATAACATCAAATCTTGTCCAAATCCGTTCTTGACCCAAATCAAAACCCTAGGAAACACTAATTCGACCCAAAAATCGTTTTGACCATTTTGGAACCATTTAGAAGCCACTAATCATTACCAACACATTTTGGACAGAACGCATCATCAAAAACTCTTTCATTTCACAATCCAAGACCAATTCACACCCAATTTCATCCAAAACCCTAATTTTGACTTTAAGAACCCATTTTGACCCAAGAATGACTAAGGATACTTAGATTTGACCAAGAAACATAATAAGCAACATATAATGATGATTTTGAGCTAAGAATCACTTACCAAAACAACCCGAAGCTTCAAATCCGAATTTGGAGCTTTAATGGAGATAAACACTTGATTATACCCAAAGATCTTGAAGTTTTGAAGAGAAGGATTATTGTTTAACAAATTTCTAACACTTTTGATGTTACCCTTGGCCTTAGATCTGAATTTTTTAAGAGAAAAGAGAAGGAGTTAGTGTTTTGTGTGTGTGTTCTTGGGGTTGAGAGAAAGAGAGAGAGTGTGTGTGTAAAAAGAGATAAGAAAAGGGAAAATGGGAGGTGGGGAGGGAGACTAGGGTCACAACACCCCCACCAACCTACTCTTACACCCAAGACAACTAGCTAGTTACCAAACGGTACCCCGTCCAAACACGTAAATGCTAAAATATCACCAAATTCTCTAAGAATCAGAAAATTAAATCGACTTTTATTAATCACATAAGTTCCAAAGCATCAATATTCCAATTAAATTCACAATTATTCACATAGTCAACAAAAGTCAAATAGGGTCAACATAGTCAAATTTCACGGGTGTTACATCATTCCCCCGTTAAAGGAATTTCGTCCCCGAAATTCAATCTACACTAGGCTCACTAAATAAATGAGGATACTTAGCACGCATAGAATCCTCTCGTTCCCAAGTAAACTCGGGACCATGCCTTGCTTGCCATCTAACCTTCACGATTGTATACAATGTATTCTTCAGCTTCTTAGTATCACGATCCAAAATCTGTATCGGTTCCTCAACAAATTTCAACTTGTCATCAACACGGATTTCTTCCAAAGGCACATGCAATGCCGGGTCCGCCAAACACTTCCTCAAATTTGACACATGAAACACATTATGAACGCCACTTAACTCTTGAGGGAGTTCCAATCGATATGCTACCAAACCGACACGTTCCAAGATCTTGAATGGTCCAATGTACCTTGGACCCAACTTCCCACGTTTCACAAAACGGACTACACCTTTCCATGGAGACACTTTCAAAAGCACAAAATCACCAACCTCAAATTCCAAAGGCCTACGCCTAACATTGGCATAGTTCTTTTGACGTTCACGCGCCACCTTCAATTTCTCATGAATTTGGGAGATCACCTTTGTTGTTTCAAAAACTATCTCGGGCCCAATGAGTTGGCTTTCACCAATCTCCGCCCATGCCAACGGTGACCTACACTTCCTTCCATACAAAGCTTTAAAGGGCGCCATTTGAATACTTGCATGGTAGCTATTATTGTAAGAAAATTCTACCAATGGGAGATGCACATCCCAATTGCCACCAAATTCTATAGCACAAGCTCTTAGCATATCCTCAAGTGTTTGAATCGTCCTTTCACTTTGACCATCGATGGTTGTTTTTGTTTAGTGTTTAAATTTATAAAAATGTTGTACAATTATTATCTCAAAAACACACACACCTTAACGTTACCTAATCTAGTAATATGTGTAATTCTAGCGGTTGTGGGGTTGTCACGATTTCCTATTAAAACTAATGCAAATAAAAGTAAATAGAAGCCGCAACCGCTTATTCAGCGAGAGGCTCAGTCTGAAAATAGTTTTGAAAAAGCAAATAACAGTAATTAAATTAAAATACTTGTTTGGCATCTCAGATCTCATGGTACGGCCAAATATCATTCTACCTACTTGCTAGACTGTTGGAAACTTAATCACGGCTCAGATTCTCATTAGATTCACTTTGCCTAAGTAACTAGTGTTGTCGCTAGACTCACACTACCTATAAACAAATTCTCGTTAGATTCATTGTTTAAGCATTAATGACCTAAAGTTTGTGTTACTAGTTCATCTTAAGTTACCCGGCTCTTAAGCCATGGCCAGATAGTAATTCTCTCCGGTGACCACAGTGCTCATTTCCAAGTCAAAGGATCGCGTCTGACATTGTTAAGCATCATGTTCTATTCACCTAATTACTATGGTTCTGGATCCCTCGGTTACAAGTGAATCACCTTTTACAACTAGTTAAAGACTGACTAGTGTTTTCCATCCTTATGTATTAATCCTAGTGTATGATTATAGACCGATCACCAGAGTTAAATCAATACATGCAGATATAGAACCAATAACAATATGAAGAATTAGCAAAACATGGATCTACGATAAACAATAAAACACACTCCAACAGATTCTAACAAATAAAGTAAAACAATAAACGTCTACATGATCACATCGATCCAAGCAAGTATTCAGCCTACTAGCCTGACATTATTAAAGGAATAACAAAGTCTGAAAAGATGAAAGACATTGTTTACCAACTGAAAGTAAAATAGAAAAGTAGATCTAGGCTGAGGATGAAGATCGGAAGGTGTTAGAAGCTCCAAAACCTCCTTGGAATCTGCAAAATCGACCTAGGGTTGAATATGGGCGGCTAGGGCTGCTGAATCGGCTCTCTCCTAGGGTTTTGAGGGTTAGTTCGACTTAAATAGGAGCTAAAGTCGGTTTCTGGTCTGGGCCGCCCAGCGGCGCTGGATGGGCTCCCAGCGGCGCTGGGCATGGGCCAGCGGCGCTGGCTTGGCTGCCAGCGACGCTGGCAACTGCTGCTGCTTCTCGTACTTCTTCGTTCGGCTCCCGAATCACTCCTTGTGTCTTGTAACTTCATAGGCTTCCATCTTGAGTTACTTGATGCCATTTACCCTCTCTCGCATCTTCCGTGAACCTGCGTAAACATACGACTCCATTAAGTACCGATAGTTCCGAAATATTAACTCATTTAGACATTGAAATGAAGCCTTTCGATAGGGGTTTTTATCACAAAATGGACGCTCATCAACCATCGGTTTGAGGATGAAAATCCGTACTCATATCAAGTTGAGTACCCATGGCCTTTTGAAATGCCTTCCAAAACTTAGAGGTGTAACGGGTGTCTCTATCGGAAATGATGGAGATTGGTACTCCATGCTTGGACACTACCTCTTTGATATACAAACGGGCCATAGTATCAAATTTGTCATTCTCCCGGATGGCTAGGAAATGAGACGATTTAGTCAACCGGTCGACAATCACCCAAATAGTGTCATGGCCACTACTTGTCCTTGGTAACTTCGTGATGAAGTCCATAGCTATTCTTTCCCACTTCCACTCCGTTGTTACCGGTTGAACTAGTAAACTGGGTGGTTTCTTGTGATCGGCCTTCACTTGCAAACAAGTAAGGCACTCACTAACATACTTGGTTATATCTTTCTTCATACCGGGCCACCAATATAAATCTCTCAAGTCAAAATACATCTTGTCGGATCCGGGATGAACCGAATAAGCCGACTTATGAGCTTCATTCATCAACTTTGTCTCGAAGCCCACCAAGTCTAGGAATCCATAACCGCTCCACGAAATACAAACCATTATCATACTTTCGGTCTAATTGTTCTTCCAATCCATGAAGTTCTTCATTAATAAAGTTCACCGGCAAGGTTGCAATCCCTTGAGCTTCAATAATAGAATCTCTAACACTTCGTTGCACGGTAAGGCTCATAGCCTTATACCGTCTCAGCTTCACACGTTCCTTCCTAGTCAAAGCATCTGCAACAACATTCGTCTTACCGGGATGGTAGCGAATTTCACAATCATAATCACTAAATAACTCCAACCACCTCCGTTGCCACATATTAAGTTCACTTTGATCAAAAATATGTTGAAGACTTTTGTGATCGGTATAGATCACACTTTTGGTACCATAGAGGTAATGTCTCCAACACTTCAAAGCAAAAACTACCGCTCCCAATTCTAAGTCGTGAGTCGGGTAATTCCTCTCATGAATCTTCAATTGCCTAGATGCATAGGCAATGACCTTGCCCTTTTTCATTAAGACACAACCGAACCCTTGACCGGAAGCGTCACAATAAACCACAAAATCATCCGGTCCTTCCGGTAAGCTCAAAATCGGTGCATTGCACAACTTGTCTTTGAGCACTTGGAGAGCTTGCTCTTGTTTCTCAACTCATTCAAACTTTTTATCTTTTTGAGTCAATTGAGTGAGAGGTAAAGCAATTCTTGAAAAATTATCAATGAATATTCTATAGTAACCCGCTAAACCAAGAAATTGACGAATCTCGGTTGGCGTTTCGGGTATTCTCTATTCTTTCACTGCTTCTACTTTGCTTGGATCAACATGAATACCGTCTTTTCTCACCACGTGTCCAAGGAAATGGACTTCTTCAAGCCAAAACTCACACTTGGAAAACTTGGCATAAAGTTTCTCGGCTCTAAGCAACTCAAGAATGCTCCTTAAATGACTTGAGTGTTCTTCCTTCGTCTTGGAATAGATAAGAATGTCATCAATAAAGACGATAACAAACTTATCCAAAAAGGGTCTACAAACACGATTCATTAAGTCCATAAACACCGCCGGTGTATTGGTCAACCCAAAAGGCATAACCGTGAACTAAAAATGCCTATATCTTGTTCTAAATGCCGTCTTCGGAATATCTTCTTCATGAACCCGCAATTGGTGATAACCCGACCGCAAATCAATATTGGAAAAGTATCTTGCGCCTTGCAATTGGTTAAAAAAGTCATCAATTCTTGGAAGAGGATATCGGTTCCTTACCGTGAGTTTGTTCAACTCCCGGTAGTTGATACACATACGGATGGAGCCATCTTTCTTCTTTACAAATAAAATCGGGGCTCCCCATGGCGATTGACTCGGACGGATGAAACCTTTCTCTTGAAGTTCACGGAGTTGGGTTTCTAATTCTTGCATCTTGGTTAAGGCTAACCGATATGGAGATTTTGCAAAAGGTCTAGCATTAGGAACTAGATCAATGCGAAAATCGAGTTGACGAGACGGTTGTAATCCCGGTAGATCATCGGGAAAAACATCCGGAAAATCACACACCACCGGTACGGTCTTCAACTCTATCTTCTTGACGGTCACACTAAAAGCTTTACCCTCCAAAGAATCCGCTTGTTCACCTTGCACCCTCAAAATCTTCCCATTAGACAACGGAATTCGAACCACCCTATCACCACACTCGATCACTGCATTAACCGCCGACATCCAATCCATACCCACTATTACATCAAAGCTACCAATATCAAAGGGCATGAGATCAATAAGGAAAGGATGGCCTTCTAATTCTAGTTCACAATCACAGACTACTTGACTAAGCTTAGACACCCCACCATTTACCATTTCAATTTCAAACACATAGCTCAACGGATAAAGAGGTACATCAATCAAATGAAGAAAACTAGTAGAAACAAGACTAAAATCGGCACCGGAGTAAAATAAAACGGTGGCATAGTGACCATTGAGAAGAAAGGTACCTGCCACAACATTCGGGTCATTGCGAGCCTCAATAGCATTGGCCGCAAAAGCTCTTCCCCTAGGATGAAGCACTTGTTGTCCTTGTTGCCCACGGTTTTGATTCGGGCCCGCAATTTGGAGTTGATTTGGGTGAACCGCCACTTACACTTGTTGGCCCACCCATTGAGGGCAATTGTTGCGGTAGTGATCGGTGCTTCCACATTGAAAACAAGCACCACGGTGTGCTTGTGGATTCCTAGCAACAACGGGCACCACATTCACCGGTGCCACTTATCCACCCCTAGCACGACAATCCTTAGCCAAATGCCCCACTTGATTACACACAAAACAAGCCCTACATTGAGAATTAGTAGGGTGATGGATACGACATGTGTTACACAAAGGATGAGGCCCACCATAGCCTTCTCTTTTCACTTCGAGCGCCGCAAACACTTTACCCCGATTAGGACGCTTGTTATCAACCCGCCCACCTTTCTTTGTCCCACTTGACTCGGGAACATCTTTTCTCTTGCTTCCCGGCTTGCTCAAGATCCCACTCTTAATAAGTTCCTTGGTAGCACTCCCGGCCCGGTTAACCGCTTCTTCCATGGTTTTTGGCATGACGTTAGAGACCATCATCCGAACTTGAGGGTTTAGACCAAGAACATACTTCTCAATCTTCCTTGGTTCGGAGGAAACCAAGTGTGGTACAAGCCTAGACAACTCTTGAAAGCGAAGAGTGTAGGCATTAAAATCCGAGCCTTCCATTTGTTGGTGGATGAACTCTTGTTGAAGCTTTTGAAGTTCATACAAGGGGCAAAACTTCTCCTTCAACATGCTTCTAAATTCTCCCCATTCCATATCCAACGCCGCATCAAGACCTCTTTCATCAACAATCCCATTCCACCAACTTAAAGCCTCATAAATAAACGAACCGGTGACATAGTTGATTCGTTGGCTATAAGTGCAATTGCTCCTAGCTATCACCGCCTCAATCTTTTCCAACCAATGAATACAAGCAATGGCCCCACCCCGACCATTGAACTCGGGTGGATTACACTTAGTAAAGTCGGTGTAAGTACACCCTAGGCGGTATTGCCTTGGCTAGTAGTTTGGACGAACACATGACAGCACCGCACAAACCAAACCAAAGACATACACCACCACCCACAAACCCAACACCCCCCCCACACCCGACCCAAAAAAAACGAACATGAGCATTGTGGCCCGCATCTTCCACCTCCTCCTCCACATTCTCCACCTCATTCCCATTATTCAAATTAGCACCACCTTGTGCTCCTTGATTACCACCACTATTACCACCCATAGCCGCGGTGACTTGAGCCACAATAGTAGGCATGATGGCATTGATGGTTTGAGTGATAACGGTAGCCATGTCTGGGGCATGATTAGCTTCGGGCTCCACATGAGCACTACCTCTACCACCCCGACCCCCACGGCCACCCCGGCCACCACGACCACCACGGACACCCCGGCCACCACCCCGGGCTCCTCCACGTCCACCTTGATTCCGTGGCTCATCTTCTTGCTCGGGTTGGTGCCTACGATTAATCACCACCGCTCTTCTTGGTCTAACCATATTCCTGAACACACGCGTTGATCACCAAAATTAATTTCCCAAGTTCATATTATAAAAGGGCTCCTACCAATTAATCGCTAGATCACGCTAAGTTATTCACAAACCGACACAAGTAATCATCATAGCATCATTCCTAACTAATTTCTCAAGTGTCAAGTGCATAATCATCTAGTTCATTTCATAACAATATTCCGCATGCAAACCAACATATCAAACCAAAACACATACCATCACATAAAACAAGTCGGGTAAAGTATAGTCCAAATCTAACTCCTACATCTAATCCACTAAAGGTGTTTGTATACAGGTGATACCAGCGGCTTTCCCTCCACACCTTTAGCACATTAGATGCATGTCGGGATTTGGTCCCGTTATGCCCTTTAAGTATTGACCGGGTTTGTATACAGGTGATACCAGCGGCTTTCCCTCCATCCAACCAATACTTATCAAGCATACCGGTTTACCTACTATACTTTAATCCGAGCATGCGCAATCCATGACGTCAATAACTTACATATACCAATGGGTCGTCGTAAAACCGTTGATCGGGCGTTTTTAGTGTTACCCATTGTTATACTCCGTTATTGCAAATCACTTCATCTTGCTAAAGTAAATCCACACAACAAATTCCACCATATTCACATATTCACAACAAATTCCATCATATTCACATATTCACAACAAGTTCCATCATATTCACATATTCACCACAACAATCTCAATTCAACAAGATCCATCTATCCAAACTACCATCAAGATCCATCTCAAACCAAATCACAAGAATCAACCAATTAATCCATCTCAACAAATCAAACATGATTCCAAGTCACAGTTAGATCCTACTACGAACATCACCACTAACCAAGTGCACCTAGAAGGTAATTCATCAAGATCAAGTTGCACACATAAGCTCCTATTATGCATGCTATATGAAAGGTTCCTTAGTTATAGTCTAGGTCGATCCACCTAGTTCTCTATAACCACGGCTCTGATACCATTCTGTAACACCCCAACAAGGCGGAATCATGGGGTGTCGGGAAAAGCATAGCATGACATGGAGATTATGTAGAGACAAACTATATGCAACAAAGGATTGGACTATCCATTCATAAAAATCAAGTCAAATACAAGTTCCGGATCAAAATAAGCATAAGGAGCACAACAACATCAAGACTTAACAAAAATATAGTTCAAAAGATGGCTAACGATCCTAAGTCTAACCCATACACGGGATCAAAGGATCACGGATCCAAAATAGTCCAAGTCCAATCCTAGCTTATCATGCAATCAACCGGCACGCCTTTGTTCTACATGTTCACCTGAAAAGTGTACTAAAACGAGTCAACACATGGTTGGTGAGTTCGTAGGTTTAAGCATCAAAACAAGTATCAAGTTCTAAAAGTGCCGATTACAAGTCAATACGATAATATGGAACCAAATGAAGCACATACCGTACATTCTTAGTATAAGGCACAAAGAATCGCTATAAGATCATGCTAACACACACAACCAAGTTAAACAATAAGATCACAATCCATAATCACCATAATGAACGTTCATCAAGCTCACAAGTCCCGCAGGACACACAATTTGGCGAAGTGTACACATATTCAAGCTCACAAGTCCCCACGGGACACCAAATTGTGCGAATAGCTCAAGTATCAATAATCCAACCCAATAATCACAAATAGTATCATGTTTACCTTTCAAGCACCTAATTAGTTCTCATATCATGCATTTCATTGTTAATCGACATTAGTTTTTATATAAACGAGTACACTTTCCACCCCAAAGTTCCACAAAGATAGGGGCTACGAAACTCACCTTGGCTCAAGCACAAACAAGTATAAATCAAGCTACAAACGTCCAACGATCTTCCAAAGTTCACCACCTATTCATATAAGTATCATAACATGTTTACAAATCAAGACTTTGCATATGGTTTTCAAATAGTTCATGTGGGTTATGAATAGTTCATCTGGGTTATCAAGAATAGTCCTTAGAACTAACGGGCGTTAAAAACTAACGGATCTGGGTTATGAATAGTTCATCTGGGTTATCAAGAATAGTCCTTAGAACTAACGGGCGTTAAAAACTAACGGATCTGGGTTATGAATAGTTCATCTGGGTTATCAAGAATAGTCCTTAGAACTAACGGGCGTTAAAAACTAACGGATCTGGGTTATGAATAGTTCATCTGGGTTATGAATAGTTCATCTGGGTTATCAAGAACAGTCCTTATAACTAACGGCCGTTAAAACCTGCACAAATTCGACCCAAAATAAATCCAAGCTTCATTTTGACCTCAAAATCAATTAGGAGACACTTCCAAACTCATTTTCAAGCATAAATGAACATAACCCACAATACAAACTCGATCTATAACATCAAATCTTGTCCAAATCCGTTCTTGACCCAAATCAAAACCCTAGGAAACCCTAATTCGACCCAAAAATCGTTTTGACCATTTTGGAACCATTTGGAAGCCACTAATCATGTTACCAACACATTTTGGACAGAACCCATCATCAAAAACTCTTTCATTTCACAATCCAAGACCAATTCACACCCAATTTCATCCAAAACCCTAATTTTGACTTTAAGAACCCATTTTGACCCAAGAATGACTAAGGATACTTAGATTTGACCAAGAAACATAATAAGCAACATATAATGATGATTTTGAGCTAAGAATCACTTACCAAAACAACCCGAAGCTTCAAATCCGAATTTGGAGCTTTAATGGAGATAAACACTTGATTTGTAGGAATCCGTCTGCCCAAGACACATATTAAATTGACGTGGCTAGTACGTGATGATCCAAGTCAGGTCATACCCAATAACAAGCTAGACAAACACCTATGATATTTATTTATATGATATGATCTTTAAATAAATATCAATACTTGAAGTATTTAGAAAGTGAGTTTCTAAATAATTGCACTTGAGATATATAAATAAATTATATGGATGATTTATTTTGAGAGAAATGTGAATATGTTTATTTGGCAAAAATAAACACTTATGTGTGTTGTGTATAATATGTAATATGTTACATAAGATATGTAACAAGTTATGTTGCATTTTTCTATAAAATGTACAAGTTATAATTTTATAAAATTTGCAACAAAAATTGGTGGTTGCACATGTTTGGGGCCGCCCCCCCCCATGTGGTCTTAAGTGTATTTGATACACTTACAACACATGGACTTCATAGTTGGATGACAACACACACAACATTGTAACTATCAAAAACTTACATGCATTTGTAAGACAAAAGCTCTCATTTTTCTAAAGTAAGAAAGTCTTCCTTTTTCTCTTATCATTTTTGGCCCAAAGAAGAGATAAAAGAGAGATTTTACAAGTTTAAATCCTAGCATATTATGGGGTGTTTGTTGGAAGCTTGGGGTATACTAGCTTGAGGTTCTTCTATATTGAAGACTTGGTTCTTGAAGAACATCATCTCTTCATCTCTACTTCTTTACTTGCTTGAAAGAAAGGTAGTCTTCTAAAACACCCTATGGTTGTTATTTTGTATGTATGTCATTCATATACATGGATCCTTATTGTTTGGGTTTTCTTTTATAAGTTAAACTTTGGTTTTTAACTACATACCACATATTGAAAAGATCAATTTTTCCGCTGCGTTTTAATATTATAAGGATAATATTACTTTGATAAAAACCCAAAAATCCCAACAATGGTATCTAGAGCCGGTTATATGGATACATACATCAAAAGTTGATATTTTGTTTGGACAAAATCCAATGTTTTGGCCATTTTTTGTTATGGCCGAAATTAATACACAAAAAAGAGGGTTCTTTTTTTTCTTGTGTATTTTAGTGTCACAACTTAGCCAAGAGACCTTGTGATTGTTTGTGATGTGTGGATGTGTTTGTATTTTATTTAATTATTAAATGGTTGTAATAGTTAAATAGGATTTTCTTCATTCATTTGGTTATGTAATTTATTTATTTCATTTGGTATGTAATAAGTAGATTAGTTGCATTTTTTTTCTTGTAAATGTAATCTCCAAGAAAGCATCAAAAGGTTTGGGGCTGAAGTTGGAGGCCTAATGAAAGGATGAAGAAAGGTGTTCAAAACACATCACAAAAGGTTACTTGAAGCATTTGGATGCAAGATCAAGTGGGAGTTCACCGACACAAATTTTGTGTCACTTTGTCCCTTAGGTTGAGACCTTTTGACAAAAAAAAAAAAAAAAAAAAAAAAAAAAAAAAAAAAAAAAAAAAAAAAAGGAGAAAAAGAACTTGGGCTAACAAGTGTGGTCAAATTAGTTGGCTAATGTTGTGCACTTATTATGTTTGTGTGGTTGTTTGTTATTTTGTCATGTGGATGCTCAAAACTTACAACTTAATGACATACATAAAAATTAAAAATTGGTTCTAAAATTGACATTAACTTGGCAAATTAAAATGGGTTTTATTAAAAAGTTAATGGTTATAATTATAAAAATGGATTTTATAAAGAACCTTGAAATATGGATTTCAAAATTCATTATGGTACATAGTTTTAACTAGAATATAAAAACTCAAACGACCCTTTAAAAACAAGTTAAAACGCCATCTTTTATACAACACTTAATTATTTGGGAACTCTTTGTAGGATAAAGGTCACCTAACTACCTTGAGGGAACTTATAAGTTAAGGTAAATTTAATATACTTATGGGATAAAGGTCACCTAACCACTTGTATATATAAATTTACACGTGTGTGTAAGTAGGACAACTTGATTTGGAAGCCATGTGATTAGGGTCACCGAAGCATGGTAACCAAAGGCGTTGATGGGATTAAACATGCGACTTAATATAAGATATTAAATCAGTCCCATACCACTAGAAATTGTAAAGTGTTGCAATTGTCAAACGTTGACTACCTTGTTAATTTAGATCATGGGATAAAGGTCACCTAACCATCATTTAAATGTAATATTGGATTCTAGATTTTAATTATTAATTGTCCATGAGACATAAAAGGGTATTAACAATTAAAATTTATATTTGATATCGAAAATACTAATAAAGGACTTTGTTAATTTTGTAGATGGCCGCTAACAATGCAATTAACCCCACCCAAAACGTCCATAATTTTTCACTAAGATCCATTCTCGAAAAGGATCGTCTGAACCAAAACAACTTTGTGGATTGGTTTCGTAACTTGAGAATTGTTCTCAGGCACGAAAAGAAATCCTATGTGTTAGACGATCCTATTCCCGATGAGCCCGAAGAGGGAGATGTTGAAGCCTTTAATGATTGGGTTAAATATACTGAGGACTCCGTGCTAGTTAGTTGCCTCATGTTAGCGAGTATGACTCCCGAACTCCAAAAGGAGTTCGAGCACCATGGGGCATACGACATGATTACCCAACTTAAGGAAATGTTCCAACAAAAGGCAAGGGTAGAGCGCTTCGAAACGGTTCGAGCGCTTCATGCATGTCGCATGGATGATTCACAATCCGTCTCAACTTATGTTCTTAAAATGAAAAGTTACATTGATCGCCTCGAAAGACTGACAATACCGTCTCAACAGAGTTGGATGAATATGATGTTCTTAAAATGAAAAGTTACATTGATCGCCTCGAAAGACTAAATTGTCCCGTTTCAACCGAGTTGGCTACGAATTTGATCCTCAACTCCTTATCTAAGAGATTTGAAACTTTTGTGTTAAATTATAACATGAACGGATGGGACAAGACCGTTTCCGAGCTCCATGGGATGCTCAAAACGGCCGAGGCTAGCATGGGAAGAAAAGTTCAACCCGTTCTCATGATCAATGAAGGCGGAAAGAAAAGGACCAACCCCGGACCAAAGGCAAATGTTGCTAAAGGAAAGGGAAACTTCAAAAGGAACATCAAAGGAAAGGGAAATGCAAAAATGGAAACCCAAAAACCGAAGAAGCAAAAGGTTGCTGTCAATGACCCATGCTTTGAGTGTGGGGAGGTAGGACATTGGAAACGTAATTGTCCAACCTATCTCAAAGAGTTGAAAGCTAAGAGGGATGCGGAGCATACCTCAGGTACAATATTTATGATATATATTGAGCTTAATAATATTTTTTCTTACATATGGGTATTGGATACCGGATGTGGAACTCATATTTGTAATATGTTACAGGGGTTCATAAGAAGAAGCACATCAAGAAAGGGGACATTAGTCTCTTTATGGGCAATGGTGCGAAAGTACAAGTTGAAGCTCAAGGAGACTATCTTTTGAAACTTCCAAGTGGTTTGGAAATTGTATTGAACAATGTTTTGTATGCACCAAGTTTGACTAGGAGCATTATTTCTGTTTCCCGTTTAAGACATGTTGGATATGATTTTAATTTTGTTAACAATGATATCCATGTTTCTATGAATGATGTATTTTATTTTAAAGCCATGCCTTTAAATGGTATTTATGAATTGGTTCATGAAAACACAACATATGATAACTCAATGTACCAAGCTACCACCAAGAAACTTAAATTAGATTTAAGTGAAACCTATATTTGGCATTGTCGTCTTGGCCATATAAATAAGAATCGCATACTAACACTTCAAAAGAATGGTCTTTTGAAAACAAAATCAAATGATTCATTTGATATATGTGAATCTTGTTTACAAGGCAAGATGACTAAAGCACCTTTCAATGGCACTAATGAAAGGGCGAAAGATTTATTAGGTATCATACATTCGGATGTATGTGGTCCCTTTTAAGCCAATGACTAGGAATGGTGAAAGATACTTCATTACATTCACCGATGACTATAGTCGTTACGGTTATGTATACTTGTTAAAACACAAGTATGAAGCTTTTGAAATGTTCAAAACTTTCAAGAATGAAGTAGAAAACCAACTCAGCAAGTCAATAAAAATTCTTCGTTCTGATAGAGGAGGTGAATACCTAAGTGATGCTTTTCAAGATCATCTTAGAAGTTGTGGAATCATCTCACAACTAACTCCACCTGGAACACCACAACATAATGGTGTGTCTGAAAGGAGGAATCGAACCCTATTAGATATGGTTCGTTCCATGATGAGCAAAAGCTCACTGCCTCTATCATTTTGGGGTTATGCCATAATCTCTGCTGCCCGAATTTTAAATATGGCTCCCACCAAGAAAGTGGAGAAAACACCTTTTGAAATATGGCATGGAAGAGTTCCATCTTTGTCATATTTAAAAGTATGGGGTTGTGAGGCTTATGTAAGACATGATGCCTCAAGCAAATTAGAACCCCGATCCACTAAATGTATCTTTGTAGGATATCCTAAAGATGATTTGGGATATTATTTCTACAATCCTAATGAGCAAAATGTATTTGTTGCTCGAAAGGCTGAGTTCTTGGAAACTAAATTCCTTATGGAAGGAGCTAGTTCTAGAACAGTGGAACTTGAAGAAGATCAAGAACCACAAACAGATACACGCTTGGTTGACACTAGTATTCAACAAAAGGATGTTGAAGATGATCAAAGAGTTGATCAAGACACACAAAACGTTCGTAGATCTGGTAGAGCTACTTATCCACCTGAGAGATATGGATTTCTCATGGATGAATGCTATATGGTGGTTTCTGATGAACCAACCAACTACCATGATGCAATATCCAAATCAGATTCGAAAAAATGGTTAGAAGCCATGAACGCTGAGATGCAATCCATGTATGACAACCAAGTTTGGGAATTGGTTGTTGCACCTCCTAATTCCAAAGTAGTTGGAAGTAAGTGGGTGTTCAAATTGAAACACGATATGCATGGAAACTTGAGTACTTATAAAGCTAGACTTGTAGCAAAAGGTTTCACTCAAACTCCAGGGGTCGATTATGATGAAACTTTTTCGCCCGTGGCAATGCTAAAGTCTATTAGGATATTATTTGCCATAGCCGCACATTATGACTATGAGATATGGCAAATGGATGTCAAAACCGCTTTTCTAAATGGATATCTTGAGGAAGATGTCTATATGGATCAGCCTGAAGGTTTTGTCGATCCTAAACATCCTAATAAAGTATGCAAGTTAAAGAAATCAATCTATGGATTGAAACAAGCATCAAGAAGTTGGAATCGTCGTTTTGATGAAGAAGTCAAGAAATTTGGCTTCATCAAAAACGCTGATGAAGCTTGTGTGTACAAGAAGGCTAGTGGGAGCATCATTACTTTTCTAGTATTATATGTCGATGACATTCTACTATTTGGAAATGATATTCCAACCTTGGAAGGTGTAAAAGCCTGGCTTGGAAGTTGCTTTTTCATTAAGGATCTTGGTGAAGCCGCTTTTATTTTGGGAATAAGGATCTATAGGGATAGATCAAGGCGCTTAATAGGTTTGAATCAAAGTGCATACATAGACAAAATCTTGAAAAGGTTCAAGATGGAAAACTCCAAGAAAGGTTTGGTGCCTATTCAGAGAGGAACTATATTGAGCACTTCTCAATCTCCTAGCTCAAAAGCTGAGCAAGAGAGAATGAGTGGAATCCCATATGCATCTGCTATAGGATCCATCATGTATGTTATGATATGCACGAGACCGGACGTGTCATGCGCTTTAAGCATGACAAGTAGATACCAGCAAAATCCAGGAGATAGTCATTGGATGGCTGTCAAATATATATTGAAATATCTTAGAAACACTAAAGATATGTTTTTAATATATGGATCTGGTGAGGAGGAGCTCGTTGTAAAAGGTTACACGGATGCGAGTTTCCAAACTGATCGAGATGATTCTCGATCACAATCGGGGTATATCTTCATTCTAAACGGAGGAGCTGTTTCTTGGAAAAGCTCAAAGCAAGATGTGGTTGCATTGTCCACTACAGAATCGGAATACATCGCCGCTTCTTTGGCAGCACAAGAAGCTGCATGGTTGAAGAAATTCATTACCGATATAGGGGTTGTTCCTTCCATTCAAGAACCCCTAGAAATTCTTTGTGATAACGAGGGCGCGATTGCTCAAATCAAGGAACCTCGTGCGCATCAGAAGACTAGACACATTGAGCGGAGATTCAACTACATAAGGGATGAAGTTGAAAAGGGAAAGATATGTATTTGCAAAGTTCACACTGATCAAAATGTTGCGGATCCACTCACGAAGCTCCTTGAAAGGCCCAAGCATGAGAGTCATACTTGTGCCATGGGACTTCGATATTCTAGTGATTGGATTTGATCTATTTTATGTATTTGGATATCGGAACACTTGTATTTGTTAACACTTTATATGAATATTGATATTCTACTTTAAATTGTGTTATGTTCCATTTTTGCATGTTTAAATCCATGAATAAGTTAATTATTCTAAATATCCGTAGTCGATCATATTTGTGGGAACAAATATGAATGTAAGATTATTATGAACTTGGATTGGTAGATATTCAAAAGGTTTTGAATATAGAGCAAGATGTTGCTACCAAGGTTCATAGATATTTGTGGGATACAAATATTGGACTGACCTGCTCTCAAGTATTACTACATGGAATCTTTATGATTGATCATAAGTAATCTTGAGTTAAAAGGCGAATATCATTGTATCCTCAGACCTGAGATACATATTGGGTCTTGAAATTCACTGAATATTATACTTTGACTTAGTTCTTCGCTGTTCTGAAACATGGCAGTACATAAGACTAAGCTCAGGTATGATATAAGGTGATTGTGAAAGACGTATGTAGTCAAGATGGAATTTGTCCCTCTTATTCGTTGAGAGTTAGATGTCTAAGGCCTGCTACAAAGTTAAATCAATAGAGAATGATCACTCTGTGTCTCTAAGATTTAACAAGACATCTGTGACAAAAGGAAAATGATCGATTCACCTAAATCATTTCAAGAAAGGGACTTGAAGGGGATGATGTTATTGAATGGCACTTCGTCATACGTATTAGGGGTAGCAAACCGTTGTTAGGCGGTATTTGCTGCTTGCGTCAATCTTCTATGAATCTTGTGCAAGTGGGAGATTGTAGGAATCCGTCTGCCCAAGACACATATTAAATTGACGTGGCTAGTACGTGATGATCCAAGTCAGGTCATACCCAATAACAAGCTAGACAAACACCTATGATATTTATTTATATGATATGATCTTTAAATAAATATCAATACTTGAAGTATTTAGAAAGTGAGTTTCTAAATAATTGCACTTGAGATATATAAATAAATTATATGGATGATTTATTTTGAGAGAAATGTGAATAGTGTTTATTTGGCAAAAATAAACACTTATGTGTGTTGTGTATAATATGTAATATGTTACATAAGATATGTAACAAGTTATGTTGCATTTTTCTATAAAATGTACAAGTATAATTTTATAAAATTTGCACAAAAATTGGTGGTTGCACATGTTTGGGGCCGGCCCCCCCCATGTGGTCTTAAGTGTATTTGATACACTTACAACACATGGACTTCATAGTTGGATGACAACACACACAACATTGTAACTATCAAAAACTTACATGCATTTGTAAGACAAAAGCTCTCATTTTTCTAAAGTAAGAAAGTCTTCTCTTTTTCTTTATCATTTTTGGCCCAAAGAAGAGATAAAAGAGAGATTTTACAAGTTTAAATCCTAGCATATTATGGGGTGTTTGTTGGAAGCTTGGGGTATACTAGCTTGAGGTTCTTCTATATTGAAGACTTGGTTCTTGAAGAACATCATCTCTTCATCTCTACTTCTTTACTTGCTTGAAAGAAAGGTAGTCTTCTAAAACACCCTATGGTTGTTATTTTGTATGTATGTCATTCATATACATGGATCCTTATTGTTTGGGTTTTCTTTTATAAGTTAAACTTTGGTTTTTAACTACATACCACATATTGAAAAGATCAATTTTTCCGCTGCGTTTTAATATTATAAGGATAATATTACTTTGATAAAAACCCAAAAATCCCAACAGATTATACCCAAAGATCTTGAAGTTTTGAAGAGAAGGATTATTGTTTAACAAATTTCTAACACTTTTGATGTTACCCTTGGCCTTAGATATGAATTTTTGAAGAGAAAAGATAAGGAGTGTGTTTTTTGTGTGTGTGTTCTTGAGGTTGAGAGAAAGAGAGAGAGTGTGTGTAAAAAGAGATAAGATAAGGGAAAATGGGAGGTGGGGAGGGAGACTAGGGTCACAACACCCCCACCAACCTACTCTTACACCCAACACAACTAGCTAGTTATCAAACGGTACCCCGTCCAAACACGTAAATGCTGAAATATCACCAAATTCTCTAAGAATCACAAAATCAAATCGACTTTTATTAATCACATAAGTTCCAAAGCATCGATATTCCAATTAAATTCACAATTATTCACATAGTCAAGAAAAGTCAAATAGGGTCAACATAGTCAAATATCACGGGTGTTACATTTTTATATCTATATCTATATCTGAACTATATTATAAAAAAAATCCCTCTTACTGAAAGTTATATGCGAATTGTCTAAAATGTCTTTAATGATTATATTACACTATCAGTTATTTATCTTTTAAAAGATCTCCATTAACCCTTTACATCAATTACTTTTACATCAATTATCTACACTCCACGCCGCCTCTACCACCAACGGTCGCCTCCACCACCGCACCGTCGCCGTCGCCGCCATGACCGCCGCGCGCGAGTGATTGATAGAAAGAATTTATCGTTTAAAATAACTTAGAAAAACAAGTGATAGATGGAGATTTTCAGGTTACCGAACCATTTCCGATCCATAATGGTCTTCGATGAATTAGTGATGGGACGACTGATCGATTGGCGATTACCATTGAACATTTTTACCAACAAACTCTATGCCAAAAAAATTCATTTATAAGTCCCCACTGAATGGTGCTTCACAAATCCATTTAACATAATCGTCACTAATGTCTTGTAACATCCTGAAATTTCAGGTAATTGTGTACTGTTATTTTGATGGCTAATCATGTAATGTTAAATAATTACGTCTAAAAACCGAAACTATATTCATTTTCATTGTAGTAAAAAGTTGACCATGTGAATCCACATAAAAAAAATGGATTTTTGAAATTAGTAAGTGACACAACATATATGCAAGTTTTATACGCATATAAATTCATGATTTGAAGATATTGTGATTATGTCTGATGTGTAGTTTACCATCTTCAAATTATATGTGAGTTTTATATATGAATGTAGTATTTTTATTAAGGAAATATTATCAAGTTTTATATATGCAAGGTGTTTGACAAATTGCCTGTGTGAAAGTTTTAGTTGAAAAGTTAAAGAATTATTTATTAGTGTGTTCATATATTGACTTGAACATGTATTATGTGAATAGGATTTAAAGAATTGAAAATATTGAAATTTACTTAGCTTATGGATTAAGGTGAGTAATCGGCAGATAAGTATGTGACATTTAGTAATACGCCGTACAGTTTGTATACGGATCTGCAGTTATTTCCAATATATAATTAGTTTAAATTGGTTACAAGAGTTATTGTTATATGATATCATGAATAGTTGTTTAAGTTATAAACATGAATTATGTGAACAATGTTTCAATGGCATTTTAGTGGTACAGGTTACAATGTCTGTGACAGTTACACATTTACACGAACACGTATAGTATAGGGGGTAGATGGAGGGAACCCCCGAATCCCTGGTACATGCTTTCCCACCCTCCAAGGTGATACACACCAGTACAACACTTGAACCTAATACCCACTGGCCGACAGAGAGCTCAATCCAAGGATCAAACCCGCATAATATAGGAACATGTATGGTAGAGGTCATACCATTCAATGCAAATACTTGTAGTTACAAATACCACATTAGTGTTAGAATACTAGTATTATAGTAAGGATCCTTAGTTATAGCACACTATATACCAATTGGTGATTGGACAAAGGATCGCTGTTGGTTTGTTTTGACCCGTTAAAACTGATCCGTTTTAACCTGACCAAAGTACCAAACCCTCATCTTGCGGCCTCTACTCTTACCAGATATCCTTTCCGTGCTTCTCTAATCGATGAGGATGAATCTGCAGGTCAGATAATGATGCGGAAACTTCGTTTCATCACTATCACATGGATGATATCAACATAATGAATCTATTGATTGTTCTTTATAGAAATTGCATCTGAGCTCTCCTTAACAGAAATGTTGATTCTAACAAGAAGAAAAGACACGTCACAGCAGTTAGAAATGGATTATCTCAACTGCTACATTTTTGCTAGAGTGGCGTCTTCTGTGGCTGGGGAATGGACACAGAAACCATCAGACAAGACTTCTTATACACCTACAATCTGACCGTAAGAATTGATTTTGATACAGATGAAATCTATAATGAAGACATCTGGTGAATTCTGCTGGTCTAACATCACGAGTTTGATTTTGGGTGGTGTCTTGCTTACAAATTTCCTAGTGGGGATAGGAGTTGCCTGTTCTACATGAATAACCTGACTAATGTGGAAAGATCGTCTAAGGTAAGAATTCTGCTGGTCTTTCTTTCGGTCCCTGGCCTAGTCCTCAATTCCCAAAGCTTTATCGTAAAAGTTTTCTTGAGGCATTAGTTATTGTGTTCCAGTTACCTGTGCTGCTCATGGTAAGAATTTCTGGTAATTTGGTTCAACACTATCTATAATGGGTGGGGCAGGCAAACCTTCAAAAACTTCTTACTTATTTTTAAAGCTATTTTAAACAATTAACATCTTTAAGGGTTCTTTGATTTAGTTGTATATTTTAAAAGAAGCTTAATAGCTTGTTGCCTTATTGCATTACGGTAAAGCTATATGGTATTCTTTTCAAGAATCCATCAAAATTTCTGAATGAAAAATACGCTTTTCATATCCTCCATTTCCTTAATCATAGTAGTTTATTGAAAATGAACTTCTTTGAGATTATCAGAATCATGTTGATTTAAGTAACCTTATTTTGCTGTAAAAGATAAACTCCATTAGTCTTAATATATTTAATTAGCTAATTGCGCTATCAAGATTACCAGAATCATGTTGGTAAGCCAACATACATGTAGGCCTCGCGCTTTAGCAGTAGTGATATACGGATTGATCTATGATCAATTGCTCACATTTGTAAATTTAGTGGTATGGAATTTTTATAATTGTGACCATTTGAATTACCTACTACTAAGTACTAACCAAGGAGGGTCACCCATGTGACGAACATGCTTTCCTAATTGCATGTCACTTGGTCTGCATTTTATATTACATTAGTTTTAATCTATTAACTGCATATACACTTGGTCTGCATATTATATTCCATTAGTCTTAATCTATTTAATTACCTAATTGCGCCGGCTGCTATGACAATTGTATTTAGTCTTAATCTATGTACACACCACAAGTCTACTTTTTTTAAAAGTTTTTAAGTGTCAATCAATCAACAAGTCTGTCTTCTTTTATTTTTTCTATACCCATTATTATTTGGTTTTCATAATAGTTAATATCAATAAGTTAATATCAATAAGTTTTCTTGCAGAATTTTAATCAGAAATTTTTTTAAAAAAATGAAGAAAAGTTGGTATGGACTGTATTAAAGATGTCATGGAAAATTTGTTTGGTGGTCCTATAAGTTAACTTTTTGATTAATAACAGAACTGGCCCTCCATCCCTGTATTCTCTCAAATAACCGTCATATCAACAATAAAAGAATGAAATAATAAATTACGAGTAATAATATCTTTTGCTTTTTGGTTTAAAGCAGCATAATCATCCTTGTATACAGTCATAACTAGAAACCAAATATCAAATCTTTTATGTTAGTGTCGAATCTTCATGTCTTCTTCCAATAATTCCCACATAACAACCTTTATTAAAGAGTCAAAAGACCTCTTCATACCTTTTCAAGTGATTGAAAAAGCCACCAATAATTTTACAACAATTCTCGGGAAAGGTGGATATGGGGTTGTTTACAAAGGAGAACTATTACTTTCAGGTGAACTTACCTCTGTGGCTATAAAGCGACTTGATAGTAAAATTTCTGGTCAAGGATTTAAGGAATTCTTAACAGAGATTCAATTGCTATCTCGTTATAAACATCTAAACGTAGTCTCCGTACTTGGTTTCTGTGATGAAGGTGGTGAAATGATCCTTATTTATGAGTATGCGGAGCATGGAAGCCTTGACAAATATCTCAGTGTGCCCAAAACTACTATTCCACTAACATGGGAACAAAGAATCTGCATATGCTTTGACACAGCTCGTGGTTTAGATTATCTTCACAACCGTATTCCAACAAACCATAGAGTGATCCATAGAGATATTAAGAGTGCAAATATTCTGATAGGTCATGACTGGAAAGCCATGATTGCTGATCTTGGACTTTCCAAAATAGGGCGTGCAAATGAAAGTGACTCTTATCTAATTACTAATGCTTCTGGAACACATGGTTATTGTGATCCAGCATATATAGATACTGGAATCCTAACCAAAGAATCCGATGATTATTCATTTGGAGTGGTAATGTTTGAAGTCTTATGTGGGAGGTTGGGCTTTATGAATGTAAACAATGAACATCGATTCCTTGCCCCATTGGCTCAACGCTACTACGAAAAAGGAAGGTTAGACGAGATTATTGATCCCTACTTGATGAAGCAAGTGGACTCTAATTCCTTGATGAGGTTTTCGGAGATTGCATATCCATGTTTGCTTAAAGAACGGGACCTACGACCCTCAATGGGTTTGGTTGTTCAAAAACTTAATCAGGTACTTAATTTGCATCTATATATGGATTATTAACATGAATTAACTCATACTAGTTTTTAAAATCTATTTGAACATTTTCCCTTTGTTCTTGGCTTATGTGTTAAAAAATTTCTCATTAATGCAGATTGTATGATGATTATTTTTGTTACGAGATTGACCAACGCGAGTAAAAATAAATAGAAACGAAAATATGGAAAAACCGTATAAAGTACATTGTACACGTTACTTAATTTTTCTGACAATTTTCATGAACAAATGATATAGTATTGTCTAAAGACACCCTTCTTCAGAACTATCTAAAAACTATAAGATTACTTACCCAACAACTTCATCTCTCAACAGCTTGTAGCCCAAGGATCCTCCGAATATCCCTCCAGTCCTAAACCGCTACATGGTCCCAATAAGAAAGGAAACTTCTTAAGCCGCTATGGAAACTCTAATGAATCCTATTCTGTTCTTGGTCATAAAACCGGTAATATTCGTGATATATATACATTTGGTAAAAAGTTAGAGGAGGTTGAATTCGGCACTATCTATTTGTGCACAGAGATTGCAACTGGTCTAGATTATGCCTGCAAAATAATCTCCAAGAGAAACTTGATTTCCAAAACGCATATAGAGGAAGTTAGGAGGGAGATTCAGATAATGCACCATTTGGCAGGACATGATAATATTGTGACAATTAAGGGTGCATACGAGGATCTTTCGTTTGTACATATTGTTATGGAGCTTTGCAATGGAGGAACATTGATCGACAGTATACTTGAGAGAGGACATTATACCGAGAAGGAGGCTGCCAAGTTGATAAAGATTATAGTTGGTGTTGCTGAGGCATGCCACTCACTTGGGGTTATCCACAGAAACCTCGAACCTGAAAATTTCTTGTTGGTTAATAAATATGATGATTTCTTCCTCAAGGCAACTGATTTTAGATCATCTATTTTTTTTAAACCAGGTTAGTTTACAATATTATAGCTGCTATTAAGATGCTATCATTAAGTTAAACAGAGAAAATCTTAGGTAGCCAAAACATATTTCGATCCCACAACTTAACCAGCGTTTTTTAGGTTTTCGTCTAGTAGCAGGCTGCTTTTTCCATTGCTATTTGATCGGCTCGCTTGTCAAAGCCTGCGATTTTCTTCTTCCTTTTTTTCTGATTTCGTCAAATCGAGAAAACAGAAGGAAATCACAGACTTTGACCTACGATTTAATTTGGTTGGTTACTTGGTGAAAACCCAAAAAGTTTTCTAAAATAAGGGATTGAATTGGGTTTTCCGCTACTTAAGTTGATAAAATATAATTTCGAGATAAATGATAAGTATGAATGGATTGGAGGTTGAGATAGAATCTAAGTGAAGTAAGGATGTTGTATGTGTTATTGTTAAGGATAATGATTACAAAGGTTACAAGTAAATTGAAAATGGTTGTATATATATATTAGTCTAAACATTTACATTTCAACCTCCTAAAGTAGAACAAAGTTACAATGCCACAAAATATATTTCTAATTTCTAACCTTGTTTCTCTTAAGTTAATGTTTTATTAAATTCCCAATCTTATTGGTTATCAGGTCAAATTTACACAGATATAGTGGGGACAGCGTATTATATGGCTCCTGAGGTGGTTTTGGGGAATTACGGTCCAGAAGCAGATGTATGGTCTGCAGGGGTGATACTTTATATACTACTCTGTGGTGTGCCTCCGTTTTGGGCTGGTACATTTTAAACATGTGCTCTATCTGTGTCTTGGAAATTGTTATCAATTAGAAATGCTCACTTCAACCTTTTCTTTTTTTTTTTTTATTGTAGATACAGAAGAGAGAATACATGATCAAGTTTTAAAGGGATGCATAGACTTCGATTCAGCCCCGTGGCCCCATATATCTGACAGTGCAAAGGATCTTGTTAGGAAGATGCTATGTTTACAACCTTCAGACCGCCTAACTGCTTATGAAGTTCTGTGTATGTTGTGAATGATATTACCTTTTGTTTGCTCGTTTACACATCTTTGCAGAGTATACGTTGTAATTCTACCATCAACCTTGTAAGCTTAAAGATTATTAATGCTCAATTAGTTGCATTCTGCAGCCCATCCTTGGCTTTGTGAAAATGGTGTCACTCCTGAAAGACTGGAACCAGCCATTCTTTCTCGTTTGAAGCAGTTTTCTGCAATGAATGCATTAAAGAAAATGGCTTTACTGGTATGTTCATATTATAAGGAAAATACACATTTGTTTTCTTCTTTCAAGTCTTTATTTGTATACAAGATAAGGGATGATCCCTTGCGTGACCGAAATATATTATTTGATTTGTGCAATAGATTATCTTTAATGTTTTCATGTTGTTTAAATTCAGGTTATAGCTGAAAGACTGTGAAGATGAGATAGCTGGTTTGAGAGAAATTTTTAAGTCAATAAATAGTGATAATAGTGGTGCAATAACGTTTGATGAACTCGGAGCTGGTCTAAGGAAGTACGGTTCTACATTAGAAGATATAGAGATACAAGATCTTATGGATGCGGTAAGACTATTATTCCTTGGCCCGTGAAAATTAATGTCGTTAGGATTTAGTTGATGATCTGGTGTGGGGGCTTTCAGGCTGATCTGGACAACAGTGGGACAATTGATTATGGAGAATTTCTAGCTGCAACGATTCAACTGAACAAACTAGAAGAAGAAGAAGAACACGTTGTGGCCGCATTCCAGTATTTTGACAAGGATGGAAGTGGTTATATAACTGTTGATGAGCTTCAGCAAGCTTGTGCAGATCACAATATGACTGAATTTCTTGTAGAAGATATCATCAAAGAAGTGGACCAAGATAAAGTAAGTACAATATTATTATATGTTGGATTATCTCAATTAAAAAGACGTAGTGAATGATGAGTTTGTGAGCTGATGCAGGACGGGAGGATTAGTTACGCGAAGTTTGTGGACATGATGAGAAAAGGAAATGCAGGAGTTGGAAGAAGAATAATGCAGAACACCTGAATATGAGCATCAAAGAGACATACAGGGGCTCTCTAGTAGTTTCCTTTCAACATTTCTTCTATAGGCATATCCCCACTTTGCTTTATGATTTAACTTGGGTCATACTTAAAGAAGATAACATTTGACATACTGGAGATTGTACCGCTTGATGAGAATAGGTACGGCAATTGAGGCATCAGGGCCATAATTTAAATGTTTGCCGTCATTGAATGGCAATGGACGTTTTTTGTCTTAACTTGTGCTTTTGTTTTACTGATGTATTGTTTCAGTAAATTTAAGAACTTAATGAGTGTAAAGTTTCCTGTTTGTTCAAATTCTTTTAAGTTGTACCAATGGGAAAAAGAAAAAAAAAATTCTCATGCAATTTTTGTAGTCAATTGAATCTCTTAAACTTTTGTGAAATTCATTCTTTTATTCTTGTACTTCAGTATCTGGTGTTATTTTTCTAATTTTCTAACACTGAGAGTCTAATAAGAAGAAACCCCATTGGTTTATATAAGGTACTAATTCTATTCATGTATTAAGTAGTTAGGACGTTAGTTAGCATTTCCCTTTAGGAGTATGCAATAAATAATCTTAAGGTATTATTACTAGCTTCTATGATCTATATACACAAACACTGTTGTTTATTTGTGATTGTTGAATGAATTAAGCTAAAGATTGGTATTATAATTGGAATTGTATATGAATTGGTATTTGCATTTGTTGGCAAGCTTATATTGTGTTTAGCTGAAATTCTGATTTGATGTAAAGACTGCGTACAATCTGTTTGAGGAAATGCCTGAAACAAAATGTATATCGTTAATATGTTTGTTGATCTGTTTACTATCTTGCTGGGCTAGTTCCAAGACTACTCAACGGGTTCATTATTTTACTTGCGAGCTAGTTTGTTACCTTACTTGCAGTTTGTTAGTTACTGTTAATGTGTAACTTGTTAGTTATCATTTTCGCTAGTTCATACAGTAGGTTGCTAGTGGTGTAAGTTCAAGTTTCTTTGCTAATTGTGAACTCGGTTGCTGGTAGTAGTATTTTGTTTGTTTCTGCTTGGTAGTATTTTGTTTGCTTCTTTCTGGTCAGCTTGTTAGCTCAGTAGTTGTTGAGTGTAGTTTGCTGAGTGTAATTCCTGCTCGGCATTTGCTGTTAGTTTAGTGTATTTTGCTCGCTTTATAGTTTGCATGGTTGTTTGTTTGCTCAATAGGTTGCTCGGTTACTTCTAACTGAGCTTGGTCCGGTATTTACATGTTCTGTACTTATTTTCTTCCTGGCTTATATATAACTTTGCACAGTATCTCTCTTGAACATCACATATTCGGTGTTCGTCTAAATGTATGACAGGTGTCCATGTCGTTTCGAGAGCCGTAGATTATAGGCACTTTAACCATAGTGTACATTAGTACATGTGTGTGTGAGAGAGAGGGAAAGAGAGAAGGATTCACAGTCACTGAAGAAAGTACACTGGTCGGAATGAGTCCTTGGTGTTGGCTGGGCATACTCGGAAATGGATGGTTCTCATATCTGAACAATATTTTGCCCATCCACAATACGAGTAGATACTAAAGTACAAGAAGGAACGTCACAAAAGTAGGAGATTCAATCAACTATTAAGATTACACAAGGAATATATATTTTTCTTGGGACTTCTGCTCAGATAGGATATAGTGGGCTCTGGTAAAGACAACCGACCACCTTACCTTATGAACGGGCTTACTAATCTAATAATTGTTGTTGCAAAAAAGAGGGGGGAAAAAACTACACAAATAAACAAATTTTTCTATGGGTAGAACTTAAAAGAAGATACTTTACATCCATTGAAACTAAGGCTGGCAATTTTGACACGAAACATGTTAACACAACACGACACGACCTGTTCTTAACAGGTTTCGTGTTTAGCCTTAACAGGTTTCGTGTCTTAACAGGTCCGGACCTGTTAGACCTGTTAAACACCTGTTAACATACACTATATTATATATTACGAGTATTTATTATTATTATTATTATTAATTAAAATGCTAGGACATGATAGATAATTAAGAATGCATCTTACTTTTCACCCACTTTTGTCGTGTCCTTTTTCACACCCTCCAGCCACCCACTTTCTTTCTCTCCCTTTTCTTACTTGGGAGGGGGTTCCCTAAAATTATCCCAACTTGACTAGTCAAGGGTCAAGATTTAAAACTTATCTTTAAATCTTGACCCTTGATTTTCATCTAAGGGTCAAGATTATCCCAACTTGACTAGTCAAGTTGGGATAACTTTAGGGAATCCTTTCCCTTCTTACTTACCTTTTTTTTGACCAGATCTTATCTTCAATTCTATGCAATATAATTTGTATCTGTATATCTAAGAAGATAAAGTTTATTTGAAATCTTGTCCTAACCATCACTCCGGTGGATCAGCAAACAAAGATAAACACCGCCTTCTTTTTCTCTCTCCATAAATCTAGTGCTTATTTCTTCTTCATATTTATATTTCTATAGATCTAAGGTTTATTACTTTAAACTTGTATGAATCTGGAAATGTTTTGAACAGATGCGTTTGTATATGAATCTGGTTTTTCTATGTATGTGTTTGTATATGAATCGGTTTTTGTATATATGTGTTGATCAACAGTTGATGTTATGATGTACTCGTATACATTTCTAGATATAGAAATTTAATATAGACATAGATATATAGATGTATGTGTATAATGTATATGGATATGAATATGTGTTTACAATCTCCAGAAAGAAAGAAAAATAACAGGTTTTTTAACAGGTCTTTATCGTGTCACCTGTTAATTTTCGTGTCGTGTTCGTGTTTGCAAAAAATGACACGATTAGTTATCGTGTCGTGTTCGTGTTCAACCCTAACAGGTGTCGTGTCTTACCGTGTCGTTTCTTAACAGGTCGTGTCGGACCTATTATGCCAACCTTAATTGAAACAATATATCAATGCAAAACAAAAGCACATAATCAGACAAGACTTCCATTGCCATTCATTTGGTGGCAAATGTTTATATTATAGCATTGATGCCTGAATTGCCGCACCTATTTTCATCGTGCTGTATAATCTGCAGTATGTCAAATGTTCTCTTCTTTAAGTTGATGGGTTTTAGGCATTACAAACTAACTTAAACTTTTAAGGAAGCATGCAACCTAAAACAAGATCTATGTTTTCACAATTGAACCTATAACTATGAACATAAAATAAAAATCCTAATACCCTAGTAAATAATCAAAAATTACTAAAGAAAATAAAAATAGGATTACATACCTTTTTAGTTGTTATAGTAAACAACTAAAATTATCCCTCTGGATCTCTTGGAAGCAAGCACCACAAATGTCATGCCTCTAATGGAATCACACCCGACGACTCAAAATTTAACTAAGTGTGGATGAACTATAGAAGAGTTCTTCCAAGAGGAGAAAGAAGGAGGCGAATACTCAAGCCAAGAATGAGCAAAAAACATGAATCCCTAAGGCCCTATTTATAGCCTTGGATAGCCTCCATGGTTTTCCTATCCCACCGATGTGGGACAAATTTCCCAAAAGAAATTTTTCTTCTCCTTTATCACTTCTACTTACTTTGAGTCTCGAGGGCAACCCAAAAGGACTGTGCTTCTATCAATTATAGTTATGGCTTAGACACCTAATCCAACAGTCTCTCACTTGGATAAGTCTAATAACTATTATTGTCAATATAACTTCCTAATTGATCAGCAAATTGTAGCCTCCAAAAGCCATTGTCAAACTCTGACCTAGTCAGTTACGTGTCCTAAGATAAGAGATCATATAATCCTTCGTTCTACAAGATATCATTTGAACATGAGACATGGAACATAATCAATCTCATTGTCCAGTACATTGTTTCCCGATTTCTGATTTGTAATGACATAGAACTTCTAATTGAACACATCAATTTAGTCCTGGTCGGGCCCGACACTATATGTCAACATCAAATCATCGAGGGGCCCAAAGATATCGCTTTTCCCGTTAGGGCAAAACGAACGAATAAACTTTGACTTATATGCTTGCACCATTTACTCATCAAATCATGCACAACAATAAGTTTTATAACATCAAGTTACTGATGCGTTTACACATTATCAATGCACAACTGACTTGTAAACCACAACTCATATATCTCCATTTAAAGATTATAAGATATTATTGTCTCAGAATTACTCGTGATAAATTCCATGAAGTAATTCTCTGAGCGTGGCTTAATCCAATACTTAAATCTCCATTTCAAAGTACTCACGAACATTGCAGGAATACCATTGTTATGTCTAAAAACTCTTTAGACAATCTACAAATCCATTCATGACAGTCTTTATTCACTACTTACTTCCAAAAGTATGATCGACTGTGGAATTCGAATAATCAAATTATTCGGGAAGTAAAACATGCAAAATGAAACACAATAATAAACAATTGACAAAAGGTAGTAAACAAACTCATAAATAATTCTCCATTATTTAATCACCAAAAGTCAATCACATTTATTTTGTTATAAGTTTCAAACTAACTATCTAACTACTAAAACTAACATCATCTCTCAGCCCAATGCTCCTAGCATGTTGATTGTGTTTAACCCTACTCAGACCCTTTGTGAATGGATCTGCAGGATTCTCTTCAAATGAAACCCTCTTCACTACGAGGTGACCTTCTTCTATCTTGTGTCTGATAAAATGGTATTTTCTGTCGATATGTCTAGATCTGCCATGATCTCTTGGTTCCTTTGTCAATGCAACCGCTCCTTCATTATCACAGAAAATTTCCATTGGCTCCTTGATGGTTGGCACAACTACAAGATCTCTAATGAAGTTCTTCAACCAAATTGCCTACTTTGATGCTTCGCTCACCGCTATGTACTCTGATTCACAAGTAGAATCAGCCACTGTGTCTTTCTTGGAACTTTTCCAAGTAACTGCTCCTCCATTTAAGGTAAAGACCCAGCCAGATTGGGAACGAAAGTTGTCTCTATCCGTTTGAAAGCTGGCGTCACTATACCCAGTTACTCTCAATGTATCACAGCCACCAAGTACTAGAACCCAGTCCTTAGTCCTTCGCAGATACTTGAGAATATTCTTAACCGCTACCCAATGAGCTTTACCTGGATTTCCCTGATAACGACTGACCATGCTCAAAGAAAATGACACATCAAGACGAGTACATGTCATAGCATACATGATAGAACCAACAGCGGAAGCGTACGGAATTCTACTCATTTCTGCTATCTCTTCATCTGTACTCGGACTATGAGTCTTACTCATTTTGGTATTACTCTGGATGGGCAGTTCTCCTTTCTTGGAATTCTCCATACCGAAACGTTTCAGTACTTTATCCAAGTAGGTACTCTGATTAAGTCCAATTAGCCTTTTACTCCTGTCTCTTGAAATTCTTATTCCCAGAATATAGGCTGTAACACCCGTTTTGTAAAAATATGGATTTCCAAAAATTTCGCCTAACGGCGTTAAATCATGCGGAAACGATTTAGGAAAATACTCAACTAAGGAAAACAGTTGAGAAAGCATTGGTGGTGTTACTAATAGCATCAAATCTGTAATAAAAGAAATCCATAAGATTGCCCAACATAAAGCAATCATAACATAGTCATTACATAAGTTCCATAAAGGAAATCAATAACTTAAGGTCTATGCGAAGCTATTGGGTAAACTAAAGCCAGCTTGATCATCTACCCATCTCTCGCCAAAGCTTCACACGTCATCTCATTGCCTAACCTGAGGGGTGTCAACACATTAAAAGAAACAAGTGTTAGCTATAAAGCTAAGTAAGATAACACCAGGTTTAAGCAAAACATTTCATCCATTTAAATCGTCACTTTAAAGCATTACGTCATTTTAATTAGGCATTCATACCACCGTATCACATATCCACATCACATATCCACATCCACATATCAATTTTTTTTGTTCTCTTTTCCTTTCTTTACCCACACTTTTTATTCCTCGCTATTATACTATCTCCTTTCCCTCTTTTTTCCTTTTGTCTGTACACGGTCCCGCTTGCCTCTCTTTATTGCCTGATCTCCTGTTGTGTTTTTCTCTTTTTTTCCCTTTTTCGTGCTTATTGCTCCCCGACGCGTACCCTCTCCCTATTTTTCACCGTTTTCTTTCCCCCTTTTCTTCTGTCTTTCTTTTCAAACATATCCACATCACATATAAGCATAGAGTTCATGACCCTAAGCGTGGCTAATCAATTTGATCACTTTGATTCACCTCGTTAAGTTGTAACCGAAGTTACCGTTTTTAAGGAAAGACAATGTCGATCCATGAGTAGCACGCTATGTTCATGACATTAGGCGGGTCATCAGGCCACCCGAAACTACTCGCCACATATGACTTGTTGCAAGGAACCACCCGAGCAACCATTTTAACATACCTATAACCACCGTCAGGCATGACGTACCTATTACCACCGTCAGCCACCATTTTAACGTACCTATAACCACCGTCAGGCATGACGTACCTATTTCCACCGTCAGGCACCATTATACGTACCTATTACCACCGTAAGGCACGATGTACCTATTACCACCGTAAGGCACAGGTTATGCATAACACTTAACATCTATTTAGCTCGAGCATTTATCATATTTAGTTTAGATTTCCACCTTTAACCTAAACTAATCCATACTATCATCTTTTCACGTTAGGGCCCTTAAAACGTGAACGTGTCATGGCAACCTAAAAAGGTCTAGTGTTCTAGATGAACAAGCCACATATACATGCACATAACAACATTACAACATATCAATAACCACCGTTCATCATAACATATCATATCGTAAACATATCGTTAACCACCGTTCATCATAACATTTCATATCGTAACCACAAGTACGGGGAAACATTTTAGGCATAACATCGTCATCATTAATCCCCGAGTACCTCCCATATCAACCCAACCACCTATGAGTTATACATTACTGTTATGGAGGTTATAGTTTACGAACCATTTTCGTTGCACCCTCAGCGTGACAAAAGTAGTGTATCTTACCTCGTAGTAGTGTACGCGAGCAACAGAGAGCTAATAGTGCTTAATAGTAATCCCCGACACCTATCGTACATTAACATATGAAATATAAGTCATTTGGGACCTTAAAACGACTCTCGTATGACCTTAGGACTGACCAAGTAAAAGTCCAGCTTTAAACCTTACGAATTTAGCCTAAACGAATTTAGAAAATGAATTTGAGCATCAAACGAACTTAGCCTTCGTTTTTAGCTTCAAACGAAGATGATCTTCGTTTTGTCAAACGAAGTTAGATTCCAGAAAACGAATTTAACACAAAAACGAACTTAGACTTCCATTTCATGTCAAACGAACTTAGACTGAACGAACTTAGCAATGTTCAAACGAACTTAGGCTTCAACTTAAAACGAATTTGAAGTTCGTTTGGAATCACCAGGAACGAACTTAAGCTCAGAAAACCCTAACTTCGTCCAGAATTCAAAAAACGACTATGTTCTTCATTTTTCCAGAAATCGATCGACTATGGCTTCTTCCAAAACACGTTTTTGACATATTTAAACATCTTTTGATCATCAAGATCAATTATAAACCCGTTAAACACCATTACGAACATCAATTAACCAAAACATCTTTTAAACTCTAATTAATTGCAAAACCCTTTTAAAATCAGTTTTGAATCAATATTAAAACATCTTTTAGAACTGAAAATACATATAACAACCCATTGATTACCTGATTGCTTTGATAGCCAATTGAAAGTAACCCAAAATACACAATCAATTTAACCAAAACTTGAACAATTGCTTTTAGAAATCGGTTAAGGGATTGGAGAGGCTGTGCAGGTGTTGTTAATTAGGTTGATTACTCAAAATGATCCTAGATTAGGTTAATCTTAACCTAATCCCGTTTTTAACTTTACACCCTTGGCAAAACTAGTCCCTCGACTTCATATTGACTTTATTTCACATTAAAACACCTATTGGGGATACATATAACACACCAAAGCACTTTCGCACACTACAAAGGCCTTTTACACATCATTTAATCTACTTTATTGTCACTCATTAAAGATAATTAAATCTCACATATAGGGCACATAAACATATAAACACATATTGTCCACATAACATATCACGGACTTAGAATTTGACCTAACGACGTTAGTCAACATATACGTTTAAGTTTTGGGATGTTACAATTACCTCCCCCTTAAGAGGATTCCGTCCCCGGAATCACTTCAGCTTCAAAAAGGTGGGGATAGGTCTCCCGCATTACGGACTCGGTCTCCCAAGTCATACTTTCGCCGTGATTGTGTTTCCACTTTATGAGAACTAGATCGATAGTCTTTCGTCGTAGCTTCTTTTGTTTCCTTCCCATTATAGCAACAGGTTCATCGACAATCTGCTTGTTGGGATTAATACTTACGTCCTCAAGTGGAATGACATCCGTTTCATTCGCATAGCACTTACGTAGATAACACACATGAAATGTGTTGTGAATTCCATTAAGTTCTGGAGGTAAGTCCAGCTTAAATGCCTGTTCATTAACCTTCTTAATGATCTTAAAAGGTCCAATGAATCTAGGGCTTAGCTTTCCTCGTTTGCCAAATCGTAATACACCTTTCCAAGGCGACACCTTGAGTAAAACCATTTCACCTTCTTTAAAATCAAACGGCCTCCTTTTCTTATCAGCATATGACTTTTGCCTTTCACGAGCAACACGCAAGGCTTTCTTTGCGATGTTAACTTTATCGGCCGTAATTTGTACTACTTCGGGTCCAGCAAATTGCTTTTCCCCGGGCTCCAACCAACAACTAGGAGTCCGACACTTTCTACCATATAACATCTCATAAGGTGGCATTCCTATACTTGCATGATAACTATTGTTATACGCAAACTCGATAAGAGGTAGGTGTTTATCCCACGAACCACCATAATCCATTACACAAGCTCTGAGCATATCTTCGAGCGTTTGAATAGTCCTTTCACTTTGCCCATCGGTCTGCGGGTGATAGGCTGTGCTCAGACAAACTTGAGTACCAACTTCCCGTTGAAAACTCTTCCAAAAGTTGGAAACGAATCGAGCATCACGATCGGACACAATCGATATCGGAACACCATGTTTAGTAACCACTTCATCAATATACAACGTAGCGAAGTTCTCCATAGGAGCAGTCTCACGAACTGGGAGAAAGTGAGCACTCTTCGTTAATCGATCGACAATAACCCATATCATATCGTGACCACGAGGCGTCCTCGGAAGTTTGGTCACAAAATCCATCGTAATGTGATCCCATTTCCACTCAGGGATCTCAAGTTGCTGAAATTTCCCGTAAGGCTTTTGATGTTCAGCTTTCACTTAGCACACGTCAAACATTTCTGCACATACATCATCACATCGTTCTTAATACTGGGCCACCAATAAATCGGCTTCAAATCTGCATGCATCTTTGTGGCACCAGGGTGTACAGAATACTTAGTTTTGTGTTTTTTTTTTTTTTTTTTTTTTTTTTTTTTTTTTTTTTTTTTTTTTTTTTTTTTTTTTGCATGCATCTTTGTGTACAGAATACTTAGCTTTGTGAGCTTCATCCATTACTAACTCACGATTGCCTCCATAGAGAGGAACCCATATTCTACCTTTGTAAGTTCGAAGGCCACGACTATTTTCTTCCATTTGGAGTCTGTTCTTCTTCTTTTTCCCAATAGACTCCGCTTTCACATTAACATCCTTTAACGCTTCGATTTGAGCTAATCGAATAGGTTCCAGTAAATTCGACTCAATCTTTGTAATCATCGCACATAACCTACTCTTCGCATATCCTTTGCGGCTCAAGGCATCAGCAACCACATTAGCTTTGCCTGGGTGATATTTAATTTCACAATCGTAATCCTTTAATAACTCCATCTACCGCCGTTGTCTAACATTCATGTCCTTCTGAGTAAACACGTACTGTAAGCTCTTATGATCCGTGTATAGGGTACACTTTGTACCATACAGATAATGTCGCCACAACTTCAGAGCAAAAACAACCGCAGCCAGCTCAAGGTCATGAGTAGGATAGTTTCGCTCATGAGGCTTCAGCTGTCGAGAGGCGTAAGCGATAACTTTGTCTCGTTGCATTAGTACACACCCTAACCCCGTGATGGATGCGTCACTATAAACCACTAAATCATCTGTTCCTTCGGGTAAGGCTAAGACTGGAGCTTCACACAACTTCTTTTTCAACGTTGTGAAGGCTTTCTCTTGAGCATCGGTCCACACAAACTTCACACCTTTCTTCGTTAGTTCCGTCATTGGCTTGGCAATGCGCGAGAAATCTTGAATAAAACGTCGATAGTAGCCAGCCAAACCGAGAAAACTCTTTATTTCTGTTGGAGACTTAGGCTGCTCCCACTTCGACACCGCTTCTATCTTTGCAGGATCCACTTTTATACCATCAGAGGAGACGACATGGCCGAGGAAATGAACTTCCTTTAGCCAGAACTCACACTTGGAGAACTTAGCATAAAGCTTTTTCTCTCTGAGGACTTGAAGGACAGCCCTCAGATGTTCTCTATGTTCCTCTTCCGACTTTGAATACACAAGAATGTCGTCGATGAAAACAATAACGAAATGATCCAAAAACGGTCGACAGACACGGTTCATCAAATCCATAAACTTCGCTGGAGCATTTGTCAAACCGAATGGCATGACAAGGAACTCGTAATGACCATATCGAGTTCGGAACGCTGTTTTGGCTACACTTTCTTCTTCAACCTTTAATTGATGATAACCAGACCGTAAGTCAATCTTTGAAAAATAAGAAGCACCTTGAAGTTGATCGAATAAATCATCAATGCGAGGGAGTGGATATTTATTCTTCACCGTTCTTTTATTCAGCTCGCGATAATCGATACACATGCGCATGGATCCGTCTTTTTTCTTTTTTTTTTTTTTTTTTTTTTTTTTTTTTTTTTTTTTTTTTTTTTTTTTTTTTTTTTTTTTTTTTTTTTTTTTTTTTTTTTTTTTTTTTTTTTTTTTTTTTTTTTTTTTTTTTTTTTTTTTTTTTTTTTTTTTTTTTTTTTTTTTTTTTTTTTTTTTTTTTTTTTTTTTTTTTTTTTTTTTTTTTTTTTTTTTTTTTTTTTTTTTTTTTTTTTTTTTTTTTTTTTTTTTTTTTTTTTTTTTTTTTTTTTTTTTTTTTTTTTTTTTTTTTTTTTTTTTTTTTTTTTTTTTTTTTTTTTTTTTTTTTTTTTTTTTTTTTTTTTTTTTTTTTTTTTTTTTTTTTTTTTTTTTTTTTTTTTTTTTTTTTTTTTTTTTTTTTTTTTTTTTTTTTTTTTTTTTTTTTTTTTTTTTTTTTTTTTTTTTTTTTTTTTTTTTTTTTTTTTTTTTTTTTTTTTTTTTTTTTTTTTTTTTTTTTTTTTTTTTTTTTTTTTTTTTTTTTTTTTTTTTTTTTTTTTTTTTTTTTTTTTTTTTTTTTTTTTTTTTTTTTTTTTTTTTTTTTTTTTTTTTTTTTTTTTTTTTTTTTTTTTTTTTTTTTTTTTTTTTTTTTTTTTTTTTTTTTTTTTTTTTTTTTTTTTTTTTTTTTTTTTTTTTTTTTTTTTTTTTTTTTTTTTTTTTTTTTTTTTTTTTTTTTTTTTTTTTTTTTTTTTTTTTTTTTTTTTTTTTTTTTTTTTTTTTTTTTTTTTTTTTTTTTTTTTTTTTTTTTTTTTTTTTTTTTTTTTTTTTTTTTTTTTTTTTTTTTTTTTTTTTTTTTTTTTTTTTTTTTTTTTTTTTTTTTTTTTTTTTTTTTTTTTTTTTTTTTTTTTTTTTTTTTTTTTTTTTTTTTTTTTTTTTTTTTTTTTTTTTTTTTTTTTTTTTTTTTTTTTTTTTTTTTTTTTTTTTTTTTTTTTTTTTTTTTTTTTTTTTTTTTTTTTTTTTTTTTTTTTTTTTTTTTTTTTTTTTTTTTTTTTTTTTTTTTTTTTTTTTTTTTTTTTTTTTTTTTTTTTTTTTTTTTTTTTTTTTTTTTTTTTTTTTTTTTTTTTTTTTTTTTTTTTTTTTTTTTTTTTTTTTTTTTTTTTTTTTTTTTTTTTTTTTTTTTTTTTTTTTTTTTTTTTTTTTTTTTTTTTTTTTTTTTTTTTTTTTTTTTTTTTTTTTTTTTTTTTTTTTTTTTTTTTTTTTTTTTTTTTTTTTTTTTTTTTTTTTTTTTTTTTTTTTTTTTTTTTTTTTTTTTTTTTTTTTTTTTTTTTTTTTTTTTTTTTTTTTTTTTTTTTTTTTTTTTTTTTTTTTTTTTTTTTTTTTTTTTTTTTTTTTTTTTTTTTTTTTTTTTTTTTTTTTTTTTTTTTTTTTTTTTTTTTTTTTTTTTTTTTTTTTTTTTTTTTTTTTTTTTTTTTTTTTTTTTTTTTTTTTTTTTTTTTTTTTTTTGTCTTTGTGGAACACTGACCAGAATGGATAGATTTGCAGCCTGGGCACCATTTTCCATCCTTGTCTGCCCTTCCCTTGTCAGAGGACGATGAAGATCCCTTAAATTTCTTACCAAAACGATTTGACCCACCAAACCTCCGTTTATTGCCAGACTTCTTCTCATCTTCTTTCTTTTCAACTTTCTTATCCGCAGCAAAATCATCATCAAGCTTTTTGGATTCTTTGATTGCTTCAGTTAGGGTCTTATGCTGCCTACAAATACCTCGATAACTTGGAGGTAAACCATCGACATAGCAGGCGACTTGATCTGCATCAGTTCTGAATAGATGACCCACAAATTTCATCTTTTCCATAAAGGAGCGAGCATAATCATTGACTTTACCAATTTCAGCCGTCAAAGCACGAAACTCTTTTCCATCTTGCGCTGTTCATGAGTCCCGATATACTCCTCAATAAACTTCTGCTTGAAGGTAGCCCATGTGATAGCAGATACCATATCTGGAGTCATCGAAATAGTAATGCTCTTCCACCAATCTCGAGCACCTTCTTTCAACATTCTACTCGCACACAACACCTTTTTATCCTCTGGACAGTCACAAGCTTCAAAGACCATCTCAGTATCATCAAGCCATTCCATACAGCCTACTGCGTTAAGTGTTCCATTGAATTTCTGAGCTCCACACTTCTGGAAACTTTCGAACTTAAATCGAGGAGCTTGAACTACATTAGGAGGAGCCACATCAACATTAACAGGGGGAACGACAACATTATCCACTGGTGGCTCAATGTGGTGAGATGGCACTGAGTAGTTGCCATCAGTTCCTTCAGCATTCTCAGCAAGAGCGTTGTTCAGTTGCTCTTGAGTCTGTGCTAACTGGGCTTGGAGAGTCAGCACAAGATTGTACAGTTCAGCTGCATTAGGGATTTGCTCCACCACTGCTTCGTTAACTCTAGGTGGATTGCCGGGAGGTGGAGGCATAGGACCTAATGGACTTGGCTGGTTGACTTGCTGGGGGTTTCCTCGATTTCTATTCGTATTGGCTGCAACAGCAGCAGCATTGGCAGCATTAGAAGCACCTGCACCCGGATGTATAGGTGGAGTAACGCTAGCAGTAGCTCCGTCGCGTTGGATGTTGCGGTTGCGAGTGTTAACCATTTTCCTTCAATAAAATGGTGGAGTCGATAAGCGCAAAATAAAACAAAAGTTCGTTGGGATAAGGCTAAATCATATCATCGTAACA
The DNA here is from genome assembly GCA_034093135.1 of Erigeron breviscapus. Taxonomy (NCBI): domain Eukaryota; kingdom Viridiplantae; phylum Streptophyta; class Magnoliopsida; order Asterales; family Asteraceae; genus Erigeron; species Erigeron breviscapus. Next base: position 1,299,970 of record CM067167.1, read on the forward strand.
TAAACATCTCGTAAGCCTTATCATACTCGCACTCATCCCAACCCATCCTACATCACATGTCATCACTAGCTAAGGCATCCTACGAGTACCTAGCATGCATATCCTAAGTTTAAGTCCAAATCCTATGGTCAATAGGCCTTGGTTCACTTAAACTACTTCTCTGATACCAACTTGTAACACCCGTTTTGTAAAAATATGGATTTCCAAAAAATTTCGCCTAACGGCGTTAAATCATGCGGAAACGATTTAGGAAAATACTCAACTAAGGAAAACAGTTGAGAAAACATTGGTGGTGTTACTAATAGCATCAAATCTGTAATAAAAGAAATCCATAAGATTGCCCAACATAAAGCAATCATAACATAGTCATTACATAAGTTCCATAAAGGAATCAATAACATAAGGTCTATGCGAAGCTATTGGGTAAACTAAAGCCAGCTTGATCATCTACCCATCTCTCGCCAAAGCTTCACACGTCATCTCATTGCCTAACCTGAGGGGTGTCAACACATTAAAAGAAACAAGTGTTAGCTATAAAGCTAAGTAAGATAACACCAGGTTTAAGCAAAACATTTCATCCATTTAAATCGTCACTTTAAAGCATTACGTCATTTTAATTAGGCATTCATACCACCGTATAACATATCCACATCACATATCCACATCACATATAAGCATAGAGTTCATGACCCTAAGCGTGCCTAATCAATTTGATCACTTTGATTCACCTCGTTAAGTTGTAACCGAAGTTACCGTTTTTAAGGGAAGACAATGTCGATCCATGAGTAGCACGCTATGTTCATGACATTAGGTGGGTCATCAGGCCACCCGAAACTACTCGCCACATATGACTTGTTGCAAGGAACCACCCGAGCAACCATTTTAACATACCTATAACCACCGTCAGGCATGACGTACCTATTACCACCGTCAGGCACCATTTATACGTACCTATTACCACCGTAAGGCACCATTTATACGTACCTATTACCACCGTAAGGCACCATTTATACGTACCTATTACCACCGTAAGGCACAGGTTATGCATAACACTTAACATCTATTTAGCTCGAGCATTTATCATATTTAGTTTAGATTTCCACCTTTAACCTAAACTAATCCATACTATCATCTTTTCACGTTAGGGCCCTTAAAACGTGCACGTGTCATGGCAACCTAAAAAGGTCTAGTGTTCTAGATGAACCAGCCACATATACATGCACATAACAACATTACAACATATCAATAACCACCGTTCATCATAACATATCATATCGTAAACATATCGTTAACCACCGTTCATCATAACATTTCATATCGTAACCACAAGTACGGGGAAACATTTTAGGCATAACATCGTCATCATTAATCCCCGAGTACCTCCCATATCAACCCAACCACCTATGAGTTATACATTACTGTTATGGAGGTTATAGTTTACGAACCATTTTCGTTGCACCCTCAGCGTGACAAAAGTAGTGTATCTTACCTCGTAGTAGTGTACGCGAGCGAACAGAGAGCTAATAGTGCTTAATAGTAATCCCCGACACCTATCGTACATTAACATATGAAATATAAGTCATTTGGGACCTTAAAACGACTCTCGTATGACCTTAGGACTGACCAAGTAAAAGTCCAGCTTTAAACCTTACGAATTTAGCCTAAACGAATTTAGAAAACGAATTTGAGCATCAAACGAACTTAGCCTTCGTTTTTAGCTTCAAACGAAGATGATCTTCGTTTTGTCAAACGAAGTTAGATTCCAGAAAACGAATTTAACACATAAAACGAACTTAGACTTCCATTTTCAAACGAACTTAGCCTTCGTTTTTAGCTTCAAACGAAGATGATCTTCGTTTTGTCAAACGAAGTTAGATTCCAGAAAACGAATTTGAAGTTCGTTTGGAATCACCAGGAACGAACTTAAGCTCAGAAAACCCTAACTTCGTCCAGAATTCAAAAAACGACTATGTTCTTCATTTTTCCAGAAATCGATCGACTATGGCTTCTTCCAAAACACGTTTTTGACATATTTAAACATCTTTTGATCATCAAGATCAATTATAAACCCGTTAAACACCATTACGAACATCAATTAACCAAAACATCTTTTAAACTCTAATTAATTGCAAAACCCTTTTAAAATCAGTTTTGAATCAATATTAAAACATCTTTTAGAACTGAAAATACATATAACAACCCATTGATTACCTGATTGCTTTGATAGCCAATTGAAAGTAACCCAAAATACACAATCAATTTAACCAAAACTTGAACAATTGCTTTTAGAAATCGGTTAAGGGATTGGAGAGGCTGTGCAGGTGTTGTTAATTAGGTTGATTACTCAAAATGATCCTAGATTAGGTTAATCTTAACCTAATCCCGTTTTTAACTTTACACCCTTGGCAAAACTAGTCCCTCGACTTCATATTGACTTTATTTCACATTAAAACACCTATTGGGGATACATATAACACACCAAAGCACTTTCGCACACTACAAAGGCCTTTTACACATCATTTAATCTACTTTATTGTCACTCATTAAAGATAATTAAATCTCACATATAGGGCACATAAACATATAAACACATATTGTCCACATAACATATCACGGACTTAGAATTTGACCTAACGACGTTAGTCAACATATACGTTTAAGTTTTGGGATGTTACATAGGCAGCCTCTCCTAGATACTTCATAGCGAAACACTTTCCAAGCCAAGACTTAACATCTTGCAAAGTTGGAATGTCATTTCCTATAAGAAGTATGTCATCAACATACAATACCAGGAAGGTGACTATGCTCCCACTAGCTTTGACATATAAACAGGACTCATCCTCACTTCTAGAAAAGCCAAACTCTTTGACTTTCTCATCGAAGCAAATATTCCATCTGCGAGACGCTTGTTTTAACCCATAGATGGATTTCTCAAGCTTGCACACTCCATTAGGAAACTTTGCATCCACAAAACCTTCTGGCTGACTCATGTAAACATCCTCAGCCAACTTTCCGTTTAGGAAAGCAGTTTTGACATCCATCTGCCAAATTTCATAGTCATGAAACGCAGCTATGGCTAGCATTATCCTAATAGATTTTATCTTAGCCACTGGTGAGAAGGTCTCATCATAGTCAATCCCTGGGGTTTGAGTAAAGCTCTTCGCCACCAGTCGTGCTTTGAATGTGCTTACATTACCATCCATGTCGATCTTCATATTGACTTTATTTCACATTAAACACCTATTGGGGATACATATTACACACCAAAGCACTTTCGCACACTACAAAGCCTTTTACACATCATTTAATCTACTTTATTGTCACTCATTAAAGATAATTAAATCTCACATATAGGGCACATAAACATATAAACACATATTGTCCACATAACATATCACGGACTTAGAATTTGACCTAACGACGTTAGTCAACATATACGTTTAAGTTTTGGGATGTTACATAGGCAGCCTCTCCTAGATACTTCATAGCGAAACACTTTCCAAGCCAAGACTTAACATCTTGCAAAGTTGGAATGTCATTTCCTATAAGAAGTATGTCATCAACATACAATACCAGGAAGGTGACTATGCTCCCACTAGCTTTGACATATACACAGGACTCATCCTCACTTCTAGAAAAGCCAAACTCTTTGACTTTCTCATCGAAGCAAAGATTCCATCTGCGAGACGCTTGTTTTAACCCATAGATGGATTTCTCAAGCTTGCACACTCCATTAGGAAACTTTGCATCCACAAAACCTTCTGGCTGACTCATGTAAACATCCTCAGCCAACTTTCCGTTTAGGAAAGCAGTTTTGACATCCATCTGCCAAATTTCATAGTCATGAAACGCAGCTATGGCTAGCATTATCCTAATAGATTTTATCTTAGCCACTGGTGAGAAGGTCTCATCATAGTCAATCCCTGGGGTTTGAGTAAAGCTCTTCGCCACCAGTCGTGCTTTGAATGTGCTTACATTACCATCCATGTCGATCTTCTTCTTGAAGATCCATTTACAACCAACTGTCTTCCGACCATGTTGTTGATCAACCAAGTTCCAAACTTGGTTGTCATACATGGACTTGATCTCTCTGTCCATTGCCTCTTTCCATTTGGCTGCCTTAGGGCACGCCATGGCTTCCTTGTAGTTAGTCGGCTCGTCCAAATTTACGAGTGTATTGTCACTGATAAACGTGTCTTCATCTGCAGTTATATGGAAACCATAGAACTCAGTTGGCTTACTAACTCTACTAGAACGTCTAAGAGGTAATGAAGTGTTAATGGGTTCAACTGGAATCTCTTCCTCTGGTTGAACCCTAGTGGTTTCAGTGGTTCCTTCATCGGCTGACTCTTGAATTTCTTCAAGGTCAATGGTGCTCCCACTGTCCTCTTTGCATATGAGCTATCTCTCGCGAAAGACTCCTCTCCGTGCTACAAAGACCACGTTCACACTAGGTCTGTAGAACAGATATCCAAATGACTTCCGTGGATAGCTGATGAAAACACATCGCTCACTACGAGGTTCAAGCTTGTCGTGAGTTTCTCGTCTAACGAAAACTTCACAACCCCAAACCTTAATATGTGCTAACGAGGTAACTTTCCCTGTCTACATTTCGTGAGGTGTTTTGGCAACCTTCTTTGTTGGAACAAGATTAAGAATGTGGGCGGCAGTTTCTAAGGCATACCCCCAGAATGAGATTGGAAGTGAAGCTCGACTCATCATGGAACGTACCATGTCTAACAAGGTTCGATTGCGTCTCTCAGCCACACCATTAAGTTGTGGTGTCCTAGGAGGTGTCAATTGTGAAACTATTCCACATTCCTTGAGATAGTCATGGAACTCGATACTAAGATACTATCCGCCTCTATCTGATCGGAGCATCTTTATCTTCCTGCCTAATTGATTCTCGACTTCTTGCTTAAACTCTTTGAACTTTTCAAAGGTTTCTGACTTATGCTTTATTAAGTAGATATAACCATATCTGCTATAATCATCATTAAAATTCACATAGAATCGATTAGCATCCCTTGTGGCTGATCTGAAGGGTCCACACACGTCTGTGTGTATGAGATCCAACAAACCTTCACCTCTTTCACAAAATCCAGTGAAAGGTGATTTTGTCATCTTACCCAAAAGACAAGATTCACATGTATCATCTGACCTTAGGTCAAATGACTCCAACACCCCATCCTTTTGGAGTTGAGCCATGCGTTTATTGTTAATGTGTCCAAGACGACAATGCCACAAGCACGCTTTGTCTATACCATTAGACGAATCAATTTGAAATACACTATTGCCTAAGTTGTCTACACACATCACAGTTTCATACACACCATCACAAGGTAAAGCTTCGAAATAAAAAATGTCATTCTTATAAGCAGAAATAGAATCATTCTTGTAACACCCGTCGTTTAAAATTATGGATTTCCAAAAAAATTCGCCTAACGGCGTCAGAAGATAGCGAAAGTAAACTTTAAATGACCAAACCAAAAGGAAGTGTTTGGTTCATTTATTAAATGGTGTTACTAGCAATGTCATAACAAATAGTTCAAATGGAAATCTAATGGTTGCCCAACATTAAACAACCGACATCAAAGGTAACTACATAGTCAATAACATCTAATAAACATCAAGTGTCTAATGAGAAACATCTATGGGTAAACTAAAGCCAGCGTCAAGACCATCTACCCATGCCTCACATCTACCTGCTCACTATGTTGGACCTGAGGGCACAACACATTTAAAAAGAACAAGTGTTAGCTAACGAATTAGCTAAGTAAGATAACACATCATTAATAAAACATTTGTCCATTTAATCATTATAGAAAAGTCATATTTCATCTTTAAGGCACATATCATCACAAGTCATCACATCTATCATATCACATCTTGCATTAAACATCTTTCATATAGGATGGGTCATCCTAAATGTGCCTAGTCATCTTTTGCATCTCACATATAACATCTAAACATCTTTGTAGTTGTGACATAAGTCACGCATCTCATATAACATACACATCTCGTAAGGGTGACATAAGTCACACCCGACTAGATGGACAAACCTTACGGCTGTACATCAATGTCGTTAAGGAATGGCAAGCCAATCCCGGAGTAATCCGTATGTTCAAGACAAATGGGGCTGGTCAGACCTCCCGTATTACTCTTCACATCTCAAACCATGTTGCAAGGAGCCACTCAAGCAACCACATCTACGCACTTAGTCGAGCAAGGGCAAGTACGGGTTAAGCTTAACACTTTCACATCTAAATTACGAGCTCGATTTCACATCTCATATAGTTTAGGTGTTTACACTACCTAAACAATTATCACATATACATCTTAACGTTTGGGCCCTTAAACGTGCACGTGTCATGGCAACTTACAAAGTCTAGTAAACTAGATGAATAAGCCATGTAATCATCACATCTACACATGCACATATAATTCATCACATATCAAAAGCCATTTCATATCATCTTTCATCTCATATCGTATATCCTTGCATATCCTCTAGCATCTCATAACAATACATATCATATCATGGCATATTATAACAATACATATCATATCATGGCATCTGATAACAATACATATCATATTATATCATATTTCGTACATATCATATCATATCATAGCATTTCATATCATATCATATCATATCATATCATATCATATCATATCATAACATCACATATCTTTGGGGTAGCATTTTAGGCATCGATATACATCTACATAGCCCATATCACCTCCCGTATAATCCCGAATACCCATAAGCAAACAAGATATCATTAGGGGAAGTTATTATATGTAAACTATGTTTTTGTTGAACCTTCAGCGTGTCAAAGTTGTGTATCTTACCTTGTAGAAGCGTACAACAAATGATAACGTAAGTTACCAAGCTTTGCAAGTATTCCCGACTACCTATAAGCATTGAACGACCATAATGAGCTAAACAAGTAACTACTTACTTATGTTCATGAATCAAGCCTAAATATCTATAAACATGACCCATGACAAGGCTTGATGCATCGGACATTCGATTAATACTTTAGAGCTTACATAACTCGACGGAACTCGGCATTCACTCACTAAATTAACCTTTCTGAAAACTTGACATCATAATCATATTTTAAAAGCATTACCATTAGAAAGTAGACTCTCTCACGATTCCGTGGATAGCTTATTTGTCAAAAACGGAGTTACGGTTCAAAAGTTATGGCCTTTTGAAAATTCTGTCGCTATTGCGTCGCAATGGGATAATTGCGTCGCAACTTAAGTCACTGCATTTTAGTTGCGCCTCAACTAAGGAGTTGCGCCGCAACTGGCCCCGATTCTGCACAAACCTCATTGTTTAACCTCCAAAACTTAACCAAACACACCCCAAACGACCCCAAACCTTATGAACGATTTTTGTACCTCAAAATTCATCATTTTAAGACCATAATGATGCAATGAAATCATTGATTAATCCCTACTTGATTTGCATCACAATAACAAACGTTTTAGGTTACCGAATCGATTAAAACACATGATTATGACTCCAATCAACCCTCTAAAGACCTAGATCAGTTATGGATCTGATTATATGATTGAAATGATATAAAATCAATGTTGTTATACCTTTACTACCTGGAGATTACAAAAAGGATGTGAAAACTTGATCAAAACGCTCCCGAATCAACCAAACGATGATGAAATCAAACAATAGAAGGCTATGGAACCAAGGGGACGGCTAGGGCTTCAAAGGAAATGTATATTCTCTGTATTATAAGTCTAATGATAGGTTATTAGACCCTTAACCCGTTTTTTAGTTCAACCCTATGTCAAAACTAGTCCCTAAGCTTCCAAACGAATCATATTTAGCTCAAAACACCTATAGGGAATACTTACAACACATTAAACACTTCAAGCACCTCTAAAGACATATAAATATACCTTAAACACATTAGTACATCAATCATTAAGGCATTAAAGCCTCACACATATAGCACATTAAACACAACTAAGCATTAAATCTCCTAGAAACTTAACGGACACGTTGTGTTGACTTAACGACTCAAGTCAACCGTTAATTAAAAAGTTTGGGATGTTACAATTCTCATCATTAAAAGAAAATCTAAAACCTTGTTTGAACAATGCATGAAAAGAGATAATGTTTCGTGTCATTTCTGACGAGTAGCGATAATTCAATAAATCTAAATTAACACCATTACTAAGCACTAGACTATAAACTCCAATCTTGGTGACAGGTGAAGATCGCCTATTCCCCATGATCAAGTTCATTCTACCATGCTCCACATCCTCACTTTTTTCTTAGTCCCTGCAAAACAGAGCAAATGTGGAACCCACATCCTGTATCAAGGACCCAATAATTAGAAGATGATGGGTTAATAGATGAAATAGTGTATATACCTGCAGTAGATGGTTTCACTTTGTTATCTTTTAAATCTTGCAGATACTTTGGGCAGCTTCGTTTCCAATGTCCTTTGTCGTTGCAATAGAAGCAAGTGGCCTCTTTGGGATCAAAGACAGGGGTAACATCAGAACTGGTTTTTACATGAGACTTTCCCTTCCAGTTTTGCTTGGGAGGACCTTTCCTCTTCTTCCCCTTTCCTTGACCAATGGCTAGAACGGTAGTATTAGCAGGAGCGGGGGCATCACTCTTTCCCTTCATCCCTGTTTCACCTGTTCTCAGGAGGTTGTGCAATTGAGACAATGTGGTCTCATTGTTGTTCAAATGATAGGTCAAGATGAGCTGATCATAACAACTTGGTAAGGAGTTCAAGACTATGTCAATGGCCAACTCCTCATCAATATGCACATTTAGCCTCACAAGTCGATCCACGTATTGTTGCATCCTTTGAACGTGGCCGCTAACAGACTCTCCGTCCTTCATCTTGCTTGATATGAGAGACTTTACTATCTCGTACTTTTCTTGACGAGCTCGCTTATGGTACTTTTCTATAAGGTCCTTGTTCATCTCGTACGGCCAGTAATCCTCATAGAATTTTTGCAGTTCAGGAGTCATGGTAGCAACCATGATGCAAGCAACTTTTGTTGCATCAACGTAGTGTTTCTTATAGGCGGCTAATTCTTCATGGGTGGCCTTCTCTTCGTCAATTTCACCAAGTTCTTTATCAAGGACATACTCCTTGTCCTCGAAACGAAGAGCCATTTTGATGTTGCGCATCCAGTTATTGTAGTTGGTGCCATTTAATGTCACCTTTGAGCAGATGTTCAACAAAGAAAAGTTGTGGTTGGAGGAGGAGGAACCAGAAGCATCGTTAGGGGTAGACATTTCTAAAACAAAGGTAGTTTGAGTTAGATAAAAAATAACCCTTAATATAATAACTCAAAATTGAAATATCGAGGCTAGGATCCAACTATGAAATTCACAACTTAGAAAAGGGATGCCGTAATCTAATTGCAAATTTCATACAGGTAGGTCTTTTGAGACTCATTGAAACTATTCAATGGCATGTTTAATCTCAGATTATGCTCTTCCATTTGTGACTGGTAAACCACACGCTCCATCAACAATGACAATTTATGAGATACCCATTACAACTCTTTATTAGTCCCTATTAGTGTGCTGGTTAACCACACGCTCCATCAACAATGACAATTTATGAGATACCCATTACAACTCTTTATTAGTCCCTATTAGTGTGCTGGTTAACCACACGCTCCATCAACAATGACAATTTATGAGATACCCATTACAACTCTTTATTAGTCCCTATTAGTGTGCTGGTTAACCACACGCTCCATCAACAATGACAATTTATGAGATACCCATTACAACTCTTTATTAGTCCCTATTAGTGTGCTGGTTAACCACACGCTCCATCAACAATGACAATTTATGAGATACCCATTACAACTCTTTATTAGTCCCTATTAGTGTGCTGGTTAACCACACGCTCCATCAACAATGACAATTTATGAGATACCCATTACAACTCTTTATTAGTCCCTATTAGTGTGCTGGTAAACACACGCTCCATCAACAATGACAATTTATGAGATACCCATTACAACTCTTTATTAGTCCCTATTAGTGTGCTGGTTAACCACACGCTCCATCAACAATGACAATTTATGAGATACCCATTACAACTCTTTATTAGTCCCTATTAGTGTGCTGGTTAACCACACGCTCCATCAACAATGACAATTTATGAGATACCCATTACAACTCTTTATTAGTCCCTATTAGTGTGCTGGTTAACCACACGCTCCATCAACAATGACAATTTATGAGATACCCATTACAACTCTTTATTAGTCCCTATTAGTGTGCTGGTTAACCACACGCTCCATCAACAATGACAATTTATGAGATACCCATTACAACTCTTTATTAGTCCCTATTAGTGTGCTGGTTAACCACACGCTCCATCAACAATGACAATTTATGAGATACCCATTACAACTCTTTATTAGTCCCTATTAGTGTGCTGGTTAACCACACGCTCCATCAACAATGACAATTTATGAGATACCCATTACAACTCTTTATTAGTCCCTATTAGTGTGCTGGTTAACCACACGCTCCATCAACAATGACAATTTATGAGATACCCATTACAACTCTTTATTAGTCCCTATTAGTGTGCTGGTTAACCACACGCTCCATCAACAATGACAATTTATGAGATACCCATTACAACTCTTTATTAGTCCCTATTAGTGTGCTGGTTAACCACACGCTCCATCAACAATGACAATTTATGAGATACCCATTACAACTCTTTATTAGTCCCTATTAGTGTGCTGGTTAACCACACGCTCCACTAATGACTTATAAAGTGTAATGTGCAATTTCATGGGTTAACATACAATTTCACATTTTTCCTAAAGTAACTAAGATTGGGATTTAAATAAAAGGTTTAGTTACTTTTATTATCATTATACTTTTAATGAGAATTAATATAGTCCTATCAAACCCATTCGGCTAACGACCCTCCACTAATCAAGGAAGCGGTGGGTGAGAGTGGACACCCATTCAACTACCATTTTATAGGTAGTTTCCTTATACCCCCTTATAGACTAGCTTCGTGAATGAGGCCTACTATTGATTTGACTGACTTTATTCTTATACATATAGTAATAATTAAGCTTTTAATTTTACATATAGTATAAGGTGTATTTTAAAACTTTTCAAAATACGATGATTATTAAAACAATTAACTTAATCAATTCAACAATTATAGCAAATTCAATTGAAAACAAGTCTTACGCTCTGATACCACTGATGGGTTTTAGGCATTACAAACTAACTTAAACTTTTAAGGGAGCATGCAACCTAAAACAAGATCTATGTTTTCACAATTGAACTTATAACTATGAACATAAAATAAAAATCCTAATACCCTAGTAAATAATCGAAAATTAGTAATGAAAATAAAAATAGGATTACATACCTTTTTAGTTGTTATAGTAAACAACTAAAATTATCCCTCTAGATCTCTTGTAAGCAAGCACCACAAATGTCGTGTCTCTAATGGAATCACACCCGACGACTCAAAATTTAACTAAGTGTGGATGAACTATAGAAGAGTTCTTCCAAGAGGAGAAAGAAGGAGGCGAATACTCAAGCCAATAATGGGCAAAAAAAATGAATCCCTAAGGCCCTATTTATAGCCTTGGATAGCCTCCATGGTTTTCCTATCCCACCGATGTGGGACAAATTTCTCAAAAGAAATTTTTATTCTCCTTTATCACTTCAACTTACTTTGAGTCTCGAGGGCAACCCAAAAGGACTGTGCTTCTATCAATTATAGGTATGGCTTAGACACCTAATCCAACATAAGTATCACCCAAAAACAATCTAAAAGCAAAGCAGGGATATGCCTATAGACGAAATGTGTGAAGAGAACTAAAAGAGAGCCCCGTGTGTGTTTTCCTTTCAAATGATCAAACATATAATTACATTGGACTTACGTTATCTAGGCCAACTTCTCTGATGATATCTTCTACAAGAAAATCAGTTATCTTGTGAATTGCAAAAGCTTGTTGAAGCTCATCAACCGTTATATAACCACTTCCATCCGTTTCAAAATACTGGAAAGCGGCTACTAGGTGCTCCTCTTTATCCAGTCTGTGCAGGTGAATTGTTGCAGCTAAAAATTCTACATAATCTATTGTCCCATTATTGTCCATATCAGCCTGAAACCCACATACTAGATCAGACAAATGCAAAACTTGACAAGTTCAAGGCCTAACAAGTAACAAAAGTACCGCATCCATAAGGTCTCGTATCTCTGTATCTTCTAACGTAGAGCCAAACTTGCTTAAGCCTGCTTTGAGTTTACCGAATGTTATTGCACCACTATAATCCGTATCCATTGCCTTGAACATCATTTCTCTCAAACCAGCAATCTCCTCATCAGATAGGCTTTCACCTATAAGCTCCTATATAAACTACTGGGAAGATCATAGCGAAAAAGTCAAGACCTAACAAAAGAAGTAAACCTGAAGTGTTGCGAAAGACTGGGATGGGAAACAAAACGGAATGTACCGGATTTTTAGCAACAGAATCATCTGTAATATTTCTTTCGTAAAAATCAAATCTTATTTGAAACAAAAACCAAGTAAATGTTTATGCTTAGTCTTTATAGGAAAATGAACATACCTTTAAAGCCATTTTCTTCAACTTGTTCATCGCAGAATACTGCTTCAGACGAGAAAGAACGGGTGAACTCGGTGCTCTATCAAGAGCAACACCATTTTCACAAATCCAAGGATGACCTGCACAGTGCAGTTAATATATGTGGATATAATAATGAAGATACCAAACTCAATGTTTACTCCATAATCGAATGTACACAACCATACAAAAATCTCAAAAAACAACAGTTGTATGAAAAATAGGTAATATGATTCACTACATACATAGAACTTCATGAGCAGTTAAACGGTCTGAAGGTCGTAAGCATAACATCTTCCTAATAAGATCCTTTGCACTGTCAGATATATGGGGCCACGGGTCTGATTCGAAGTCTATGTGTCCCTCCAAAACTGCTTCAAATATCCCCTTTTGTGTTTCTGCAACACAAATATTAAAGGTACAAGATTAATGTGAGCATACTTGTGGATGACAAAATCCAAAACACATACCAAATCATGTTTAACACGTACCAGCCCAAAACGGGGGGTCACCACTGAGCAGTGTGTAAAGTATCACCCCTGTACTCCATATATCTGCTTCTGGACCGTAATGCTTCAAAAGCACCTCAGGAGCCACATAATATCGGCTGCCAACAACATCGGTGAAAATTTGACCTGAGCAACAACCACATTTTGAATTCAAGGTAAACACTTTAAAATAATTACAACCTCACATGTGGCTATTGTATGATAATTTTACCTGGTTTAAAGAAAACAGATACTCCAAAATTAAATGCCTTGAGGGAGATATCATCGTCTCTATTGACAAACAAGAATTTCTCGGGTTTCAAATTCCTATGCATAACCCCAAGTGAGTGGCATGCCTCAACTACACCAACAATGATCTTTGTCAACTCGGCAGCCTTCCTTTCGCTATAATGTCCCCTCTGATTGATCCTGTCAAACAATTTTCCTCCATTGCACATCTCCATGATTATATAAACATACAAATCATTCTCATATGTTCCCTTAATCATCACGATATTCTTGTGTCCTGCCAAATGATGCATTATCTGAATTTGCCTCTTAACATCCTCCCGTACCTCTTTAGAAATCAACTGCCTTTTAGAGATTGATTTGCAAGCATAATCTATTCCAGTTGCAATCTCGATGCACAAATAAGTTGCACTAAATTGACCTTGGCCTAACATTTTACCCAATGTGTACACATCACAAAAGTTTTCCATCTTACGTCGAAGAAGATAATAAATTTGATTCGAGGTTCCATGGTGTCTCAAATTACGTACGTTGGCATTGATCTGCAACACCTTTGAGCTTGGCATCATTTCTTCAAGTTTTTGAACCAACGAACACATTGAGGGTCGTCCGTCCCGTTCATTAAGCAAACATGGATATGCAATCTCTGAAAACCTCTTCAAGGAATCAGGGTCGACTTCACTCTTCAAATAGGGATCAATTATCTCACTTAACCGTCCTGTTTCATAGTAGCGTGGGGCCAATCGCGCAAGGAATCGATGTTCATTGTCAACTTTTATAAAGCACAACCTCCCACATAAGACTTCAAACATTACCACACCAAATGAATAAATATCGGATTCTTTGGTCAGGATTCCAGTATCCATAGATCAACATAGCCATGTGTGCCAGAAGCATTAGTAATTAGATAAGAGTCACTTTCATTTGCACGACCTATTTTGGAAAGTCCAAGATCTGCAATCATAGCTTTCCAGTCATGACCTATCAGAATATTTGCACTCTTAATATCTCTGTGGATCACTCTATGGTTTGATGCAATATGGTTGTGAAGAAATTCTAAAGCACGAGCCGTGTCAAGGCATATACTGATTCTTTGCTCCCATGTTAGTGGATGAGCCGTTTTAGTCACACTTAGATGTTTGTCAAGGCTTCCATGCTGCGCATGCTCATAAACAAGGATCTTTTCACCCGCTTCATCACAGAAACCAACTAGGGAGACTACGTTCGGATGTTTATAACAAGATAGCCAGTGGTGGTACCACATGGGGGGCAAAGGGGGCAAATGCCCCCTCCAAATTTAGATTTTGTCATGTATTTATAAATTTTTCTTCGATCTCTAAAAATTTCTTATATGCTTTTAACATTTTGACCCCTTTTATATTTATTTTTCACGGATTTTTTAATTTTGTCCCCTTTGGAATTTTTTTCTGATACCGCCTCTGGAGATAGCAATTGAATCTCTGTTAAAAACTCCTTAAATCCTTGACCAGAAATGTTGCTATCTAGTCGCTTAACAGCCACAGACGTAAGTTCACCAGAAAGTAATAATTCTCCTTTGTAAACAAACCCATATCCACCTTTCCCGATACTTTTGTAAACTTTTTGGTGGCTTTTTTAATAACTCGCAAAGGTATGGCGAGGTTCTTTGACTCTTTTATAAAGGATGTTATCTTGGAATTATTGGAAGAGGAAGACATGAATATTGACTAACATTAATATAAAAGATTTGATATTTGGTTAATAGTTATGACCATTTCTCTACCTTAGTCGTGCTTGTAATATGATCATGCGTCAACGGCGTGGAGGAACAACGCCGGCATGAAAAACGCTGGGTTTGTCACGGGGTCAAGGCGGGGTAGTTTGGTTTTTGCTTTCTTTTGTGCGAGTGCGTTAATGGTGTGTCTAAACTCTAAAATGTGTGTTAATGGTTGTGTGGAAAATACGGAGTAACTGCGTAGTGAAGCTAGACTACCAGTGGCTGTGAATTGTGATAGATATAGATGACAAGTTTTTCAATTTTCAAAAAAAATTTAAATTATTTTATGGGTCAACGAATTTTAAAATTTTTTACACATTAACCCTTTTAATTTATAAATGAAACAAAGTCCGCCTATTTTCATGATCTGCAGCCAACATACCTACAGCTAAGAGCAGCATGATTAGCCCTTGTTTTACTAGCATGGTATTCGCGCATTACGGCGGTTACAATTGACATCACAAAATCATCCGATGTACACCTATTTTCCCCCCGAATGGAGCATGTTTAAATCGCAATGCTATACATATACTAACAAGGGGTGGGTTATGTGTGTTCAAGGGGTAGGTAATAAAGAGGGTATAAGTGTAATTTCGTCATATATAACTTTCAACATTTAGGAGAGTATTCTTTTTATAAAGAAATATAGATTATTTAAATCTGAGATATTTTCTTAATATTTATTTTTAAAATTAAAATGGTGATGTCATAATCTCTATCTCTATATTAAATAAACTAGATTATGCCACATGTAATACATGGTAATATACACATTACATTAAATTATTACAAATATAGTATTTTAAGTAATATTATTTGAAAACAATGATTAACATATATACGTCAAGAGTATAAAAATATTTACGTTAGTGATTTTTTTATTTAAGATTAATAAATGAAAGCAATATAGGATGTAAAACAACTGAATAATGAATAACTAGATTAATGCTTGTGTTAAATACACGGATTGCTTATAACATGTTAAAGATAAGATAAATTATTAGATATATAGAATTCAATGTAAAAAATGTAAGTAAAAACGAATTTAAAAAAATATACTTCTAGATAATTGAACACATATATTGTATTTCATCTTTTGAAATATTTTTTTGTAGACAATATTTCATATGTTGAATTTTTTTAATTAATTAAATGATGAAAAATTAAAAAAAAATCTTCGAGTTGATTGTTAAAAATTGTAATAAATATAAATTAAGTATTTAGCTAATGTGTAAATTATATGAATAATGAATAATATGTGCACAAATAATAATCTATATATATATATATTGTATGTACGTATATATAGCGTATATACATATATATATCTATATATATATAGTGTATGCACGTATATATATATTGTGCGTACATATATATTTCCTTTAAACCTACGTTTATCTATATGTATTTTATTTAAAATCGCATGGATACGTTTATCTCCTATAAAATAATATCGTCTTTTTAATCCTATAAAACAAAAAAAAATCATTTTAAATAAAGTTGAAAACTTGAGTAAACAATTAATATTGAGAAAATTGAAGAAAAATGCAAAACAAATATTGAGATTTTGAGATAAAGAATAGAGAATAATCATGTAGGAAGTTTTGATATTGATAACAAAATAATATTCATTAGATGATTAAAATAATAATAATATAATAATAATAAAATAATAATAATAAAATAATAATAATATAATAATAATAATAATATTTGTTAGAATATAAAATTCTAAATTTTGATCATACTTGAAAAATTGATAAATTTAACGTATAAAATTCCAAATTACAAATTTCAAAATTTAAATATATATTAATTGGACATTTATTAGTTTTAATTTATGATGAATAGAATTAAGATAGGATTTAGTTGGAATATAATTAATTGTATAAATGAAAATATTAAAAAAAAATTACCAAATAAGCAAAAATCTTAGTTGACAAAAAAAAGGAATAATGACACATAAGCCCTAATATATTATTCTCTTAGTTATATATAGATAAGGAGAATCTTAATCTTAATATATACTATAAAACAGTTGAACTAATGACTTATTGACCAATCATATCGCTCGATTTCATCAAATTGACATCCGCTTATGTCATCATTGAATTTAATTATAAATTAAAAATCCTAATAATCATTATCCAAATATATTATTATATTAATATTTGTAGAAAAAGTCTCATTAATTTACACTTTTTTGTTTTCCATCAATAATTTACACTTTTTAGCCCTGAATACTTAATTTATATTTATTTTAGCCATCAACTTGAGAAGATTTTTTAAAAATTTTAATCATTTAATTAATTAAAAAAATTTCAACATATGAAATATTATCTACAAAAATTATTTCAAAAGATGAAATACAATATATGTGTTCAATGTTCTAGAAGTATATTCTTTTAAATTTGTTTTTACTTACATTTTTTACATTTAAATTTATATATTTAATAATTTATCTTATCTTTAAAATGTTATAAACAATCCGCGTAATCACATCTCTCGATTTTCTCAAATTTTTTGACTTTTCTTGACTTTTTATTATATAAATAAATATAGATTTACACATATAAATATCAATGTCGACTACATGACTAAAGATAAATATTAACTTATAAGAAAATATTATAAATTGATACCTATAAATGTCGTACATTGGTATCCCAATAAAATATTGATAATGTCGTCCAATTTAATAATATATTAGATTAGATTTTTATAAATTATAAATATTACTATTTAATTTAATATATAATATGAACTCTAGATACCTATCCCAAACACAATAACAGATAACGATATACAACATCCTTATCCTAAACACAATAGGAATCACAGAACATGGGACGATCACAGAACAAAGCACGATTTACAACAGAGGGTTACTTGAATACTAAATCCAAATTAATATGAACTCTATTCAAGATTCATTCTATCTCTTAATCAAAAAGGTACAAATTTTCTCCCTTTTTATATATTAGTTATTAATGTTTAAAGTTACAATTGTCTCTCAAATCAAGATTCCTAATTGTTATCAAAGAATATGAAAACAATCCTAATTGTGCCTTGTGGAATGACTACGACAAACAATTCCATCAATATGTCTCAGCTAATAATGACAGTGACGAATCTGTGATTATTGTACTACAACTCGCAAAGTATAATACTTGGAACCGTATATTTTTAAAATTATAAGCTTTTATGACTTAAATGTATGAAGATCTAATATTGATAATATCGTAAGCCCCGTATCCAGTGTTAGATACGGGTCTAAAATCTAGTTGTTATACTGTAACATCATCATTTTATAAAAATAGATTATCTGTCATCTTCAAAAAAAAATTAAAGTTTAGTTCTTTCTTTTTTTTTATATAATTTACTTATGATTTCACAATCACTTTTCTTCTAAAATTTATTGCATTTTTACTTTTGTTCTTTTATGATGTTATTTTTTTAAAACAAATGTTTTTATTTTCTTTTAAAAACTCTAATAATTTATACATGGTCTTTTAAGATATATCATCTAAATAATTTTGTCATAACAAAATTATTATCATATTATGTGGGTTAATAAACTAATTATAAAGTATACTATATCGAGGTTATAAGTATCGTTGGACTGTCGCAACTTCGGTGGCGAAGATACATTTTTGTAAACTTTTATTAATATGCCCGGGTTAAACATGAGTTAATTAGCTGGTTTTTAAAATAATTTAATTCAAATTTTGTTAGTTTAGGCTATACTTGATTATAACAGAATGAAATGGTTCAACACCAAATGCTGATTTTCATTTGTTTGTCAAGTTCTTTTGAACACTTAATGACATTGAAGAAAGGGATTAAAATATATTAATTGTTTCGTCCCAAAACCTCTTTTAACCATTCTTTATCTAACTTATACCCTAATACTCTTTCTTTAACACCTTTTTCTTTCATCAGAATTTTTCTCTACTTCTTTCATATGCTACTTTTACCCTAATCATTCCTATGCATAGGACCGAGAAGAGGGTTACGAGTATTAGACCTATGTGGGGAGGACCCGAGGAGTCAAATCAGTCTTCGACTGAATTCGGCTTCTGACAACCGTCAAGTATTTGGGCAACTAAGGCGAATTTTGCGACGTTTGTACTAAACACTATCATTTAATATTTAAATATAAATCAATGTATATTAATGTTCTAGTTGAATTTAAAAACATTGGTATTAGAAATTTTTCTCCTTGATCTCTTTTACATTTAAACATACTAGATTAGTGCCCGCGCGATGCAGCGGCAATCTCTAAAATAATTACGGTTAGATGTAGTAATTATAAAGAAGTTAGCTTGATAATTAGTTGACCATTAGATCTATGCCATATTGTCATTCGTTGTGAACCATATCACATATAAAATATGCCACCAGCTACCTTATCAATTTGTAGAATCTTTGTTGTGAGACCACACTCTAGAAATATATGATCAATGATAGTACAACACTAAAAATCCTAAAAAACAGGCTTGTTGTCACTTCAGCCCGAATCACTTATAGCCCGTTCTCTCTAAAAATCCTAATCATGTCGGATAATAGACCAAGCCTGTCTTCACCACATAGTTACAGGCTTGGGCTCTGTATATCAAAAAAGTAACTTATGAGACACCGTTATAAAGTCAAACATGTTAATAAACTTAAACTTATATCACATCTAAAGATGGCATAGGCAAGTTGAGATAACATGTCATGTCGAAACCAGCAAACTGAAGTAACGGGCCGGTTCACGTTGGCCTGGAACACTTTTTCTCAAAACAATACACTGGGCACTTTAAAGGTATTGGCCGTTAGCCATTTGACACGTTTGACCCATTATACATGAAATATAATCTAAATTGACCCATTAAAATTGCCACCTTGAATCAATTCTTTATCGGTTTAATACCTCAAAAACTCGTTTGTGGATAGCTACCTCCAAGCAATTGATTACTCGTTGCCTCTCTGCTTCTGAACTAATTGGGTCCGTCTGTATATCGGATGTAAAATTCCTAAAAAAATAGAGTAAACAACTCGAGTAAGATACAATATATGCATGTCACATATGCGATAAAACACTAAAATTGTATTAAAACAACCTACCTGAAAAGCCTCCGTACCTTCAGCGATGATGGTAGCATGAAAACCCACATATTGCACATTAGATGACAGGCCAACTCTGTCTTTGGTGCATAGTTCTAGGCTAGCATTAATCCCAAAAGCAAAACAAATATTAATCAAGATAAATTATTTGTTTATATGCTAATCTTAAATGATCAACAAATTAACATATAATAATATAAGTATACAGACTTGAAAAATGTTACAGAGATCGGTAAATATCCATAAAAAACTGCATTAGCTACATCAAGTTTGACTGCGCATGAAAGAATCAAGTTTCTGAGTCATAGCCTACCAAGAAGTTCAAATAATCATTTTCTTATCAAACATAGACACCATTCATATCTCCATAAACACCCCTTGGAAAAACTTTATTTCTTGCATACCTTATGAATGTAATTCAAACATTCTTCATCAGCGTAATTGAAAACTGCAAAGTACAAGAAAGAAGAAAACTAATAATATTACTTTGAAAATAGACATGGGTTACTAATTCTAGTTTAAAGAGAACGCATTGGTTGAATCTCAAACTATACGTCTCTTAGTTTAGACGTACCTATTCAACTACCAGGTAGCCACTCCAACTCAGAACGGCTTCTTCTTGAATCTCAAGTAGCATAGACAAAATGGAAGCAAGCAATATACCAATACCATGTCAACAGATTAAAATAAAGCCAACAGTCTTAGCCCGATTCAACTGGCAAAGTTTCGAAGCATTAGAAGGCGAACGATACTACCTACGCCTGCTTTTAATGCATGTACCAGGACCTCTTAAGCCAACAGTCTTAGCCCGATTCAACATACCAAAAGTTTTGAAGCATACAACACTACTTCATGTTAACCCTTAAAAGTTTTGCTAATGGCTTGCTGTTCGGAAATGGGTCGAAGTAGCCAACCTTTCAAGGGCATCATCTAAATCAAAAATAAATACACTTGATTCAATCAAAGAAATATGAGGATAAAAAACATTAAAAGAATAATTAAGCGTATATATTAAAAATGGGTTTCAATTACAAACAATAACAAAAACAGATAAATAAACTGAATCGATTATTAATCTCACCCTTTGTCAGCCATGGCGACTGTCAAATTGATATCTGTGGATGGCGACGCCATCACCACCGATGGATTTGAAATCAGTTGGACCACCACCAATGGATTTAAATATGTTGACTTTCTCCTCCCACCACCAATGGATTGAAATCTGTTGGATGGCGACGGCATCACACCGCCGGAGATGTGTCTGTTTGATAGAGATAGAAAGGGATTGCCATATGAGAAAGATTTGAGGGTCAGCGATTGCCAATGGATTGAATATCTGGGGGGTTGAGATGCGACGACAATGGATAGAAAGGGATCGCCGGAGATGCGACGGCATCACAGCAATGGATCTGGGGGAAAGCGTGCAGATTAGAAAGGGAAAAAAATTTTTTGGGTGATAGAGATAGATTTGGGGGTCTAAAGTTTTCGTAAGGGTAGTTTAGTCCAACTGTAGATATGGGTATAGAAAGATGTATTAAGATGAGAGCATTTTAGACTTATCAGATTCTTAATTACTTAAAGCTAGTTCCCTTTATAAGGGAGTATAGATATATTTGGAAAAGTGACTGGATATGAAAGTACCAATAATCATTTTCCGAGCAGTAGCATCAGTGGCAAGTAACTGAAGGGTGGGTGTATAAGGATAAGAAGGGATGTGGGCTGCTATCACCGAAGATGCAGGTGTGATATTTGTGCAAGGGCACACGTAAATATCATACTCATTTCGGTGCAGAGTATATCCATCGTAACGTGGCCAATCAGGTCCCACCCATAACCTTTGAAAATGATGGATGTTGAATACACCGCCAATCAAATCAGCAATCGTGTCCCTCTAAAAGAAAGGTTACGTAAGTTAGCTGAATTCACTACAGATTATAGCTTTTAGCAACAACTTACATTTCGATCGATCAGAAACATCAGTAAGTAAGGCAAGTCAGTAAAATCTAAGTGAGTACACATGTACTGGATGCGGACCGCTGAAATGCTGTACCAAGCATAGTCATCCCGAATTTGCTCAAAAAAGTCAATGTATTCATGTCCGTCGTACACCTCAAATATATATATAAAAAAAGAGACAGGCAGAAGGGTTATCAATATGGATTTTTTATAATACCCGGTGTGTACCCAAAACTGTATAGTATTATTTAGGCAGCTGGTTGGTTTGTTTGTAGTATCCATGTATATGGTCATCATGGCCATTAAACCAAACATATAGATAATCAAGTTTGCAAACATAAAGAAAGACGAAATACCAAACATATAGATAATCAAGTTTGCAAACATGTAGCATTAACCAATAAAACGTTGCTCAGTACAAAGGAAATTGATATGGAGATAAACCGTGATAATAAAACCATAAAACCAATTTATAAAAACGATATGTCTAAGAATGTAGTCCATTTTTAGCTACTCTTCATGTTGAACCCTTTTCAGCATGTTGCGACTTAACACCTTAATCTGATTTTGGTTGAAAGGTGGGAGGGAGAAGATTTCAACAGGTTGAAAGGAAACAAAATAATACAGTCTCATTAGGTGTGTGATTTTTAAATGGCGAAGGAGAATCATATATACAACCTGGTTTAATTTAATAATTACAGTGTTTGTTAGGACCAGTTTCGTTGAAACTGGCCAGTCTCCAGTTGCACCTGGAGACTAAGAAGATTTGTCCAGAAATATATTGAAGTCCAGTTGCAGCGTACAGTTAGCGCAACTGAAGACTTCCTCCAGTTGAGAACTGACCAGTTGAAGAATCATTACAGTTGAAGTCGAAGACAACAAGTGGAAGATAGAGAATGACAATGGCAGCGAGGCCCAGTTGACATTCTACTCAGTTACAAACTGGAGAGCATCAGTGTAAAGTACTTACAAAGCTTTACACTGATTACAAGGAAAAGACCTTTATGCTTTATGTGCTATTACACGGATAAAAGGATTTATCTATGTATAAAGTACAAAAAGGGTACATAAAGCAGGTTGAGAAAAGTTACTTTATTCTGTAACTTTTCACAACGTTTAAAGAATTAAATGTTATTCCTTAAATGTTTCTCAACCATATTTGTACGGCCAAAGTTGACATCCCAATGTCAACTTTGCCTATAAATAAAGGTCTTTGCACAACAAGAAAATCACTTTGCATAGACTTTGCAAACCTGCAATATTCTTAGTGAACTTGTGCAATATTCTCTCAATCGCTAAAAGGAACATTTCACAACTTTAAATGTTTCGATTGTCAAGAGAATTTCCAAGTGTAGATCAATTGTATTTCATAGGTTGTTAGGATATTTACATAGCTTGTATTATCTTGGTTCCGCAACAACCTTGTAATTTATTTAAAGTTAATAAATAAATTACACTTGAAAATTACACATTGTCTCACCAATTTACTTTACAAGTACTTTCTATTATTGCATTGTTATTTACTTATTGTCACTTAAATAAGTAATCTATCCAAGAACTTGGTATATACTCACTACAACTGGTCATCTCCAGTTCAGCGCTTATATTTCAAAGTAACCCCACCATCGACATTGAGGTGTCTTCAGGTAGTACCATCTATTGAGTTGGGACTTACAAGTGGTATCAGAGCAGAAGGCTAAAATACTTGTCTAGATCTGCTTAGATGACTACTACTGAAGGTGGGGATGGTTCTGGTCAAGGTGAAAACCCTCTAAATGTTAATATTCCACCTGGTCAAAATGTTAATACAAACCCTCCTCCTCCTAATGCCCCAAACCATGTCCATGTACATTATTCTAACACTCCTATTCCAAAATTTGATGGAAATAGTGAGACCTTTGGTACATGGAAGGCCAGAATGCTCTTGCATTTTGGTGGGATAGAGAGGTATATGTTGAAAATCCTTAAGGATGGACCATATATACCCATGTCTCTTGGGGTAAGTCCTCTTCTAGATCCAACTGGAAGAAGAGGTTCCAGAGAAAAGCTCGAAGACCACTGGTCTGATGAGGATCGTTGACTTGTAGATCTGGACACCAGACTCAAGAACATGATCCTTGGAGCTGTTCCTGGAGACTTAATTCCAACACTTGTGTTGTTCCCCAGTGCCAAGGCAATGTGGGATGAATTAGTCATTCAGTTTGAAGGAGGTGATGACACTATTGTCACCAGAAAGGTTGCCCTGAACAAGAAGTATGAATCCTTCTTTGCTCTTCCCAATGAAAGTCTAACTGGTACTTACACCAGGTTTTCTAGCCTCATTAATCAGTTGAGAGGCTTGGGTGTCGAGAAGGATAAGGATATTCTTCTTGAGAAATTTTGTGATATTCTTCCTTCCAAATGGGAAAATATGGTTCTTGTCTTAAGACAAGGTAAAACCCTGCACAGTCACACTCTTGCATCGCTCTATGGAGCCTTCAGATTCACTGAAGATAATAATGCAGCAAGACTGGTGGCTGAGTAGGATGCCATGAACCATGCCCAGAGTCCCAAGGTTGCTAGTGTAACTGAGCGACCTTGTGCTGCTTTAATGTCTGCAGAGAGTGTCCAGTCATACTCAATGAAGGAGATGTTAAACAGTTTCTTGAACTCTGGCCTGACCACTGAAATCAGTGATGGTTGTGATGAAACTGACGATGATGATCTGGTAGCCATGATTGCTAAAACCTTTAATAGGTTTAAGCATAAATCTAAAAGATTTAATGGCCCAAACAATGCTTCCAGCTCCAACTCTCTGGATAAAACCAATCTTACCTGCTATAAATGCGGTAAGAAAGGTCATTTTATGAAGGAATGCAGATCTAGTTAGATGAACAACCAAACTGGTCCCTCTGTCCCAAATTTCAATCGGCCTGATGATAGCTATAAAGCTAAATATAAGAAGCTTAAGGCCCAGATTGCCCTCCTGTCCATGGAAAAAGAAAAGGATCAGTGCTTGATGGCACAAACTGAGGGAAAATGGGAGTACTCTGATGACTCATCAGTTGATGATGAAGAGGAAAGGGACATGTGCTTCATGGCCTTGGAAGATCAACAGCAGCATGTGGCAAAAGAAGATGTCATCACTGGAAGATGGATGGACATCATTTTGAAAAAGGTATGAGATTATGACAACCAGGTTGATTCAGAACTGAAACTGGACCTCGCTGAATCATTAAGTGGTGATTTGGCTTTTGTGGAAACTGTTAGAGCAGACAATGAAAGATATCTGGATACTATCTTAACTGAACTGAACAATGTTAAACCACAACTGAATGATTTACAAAGTGTCCAGTTGGCTCTCAAGGAGTCAGTTTTGAAAATTGAGGCTTTTGAACTTGAAAATCAAAAATTAAAATATGATCTTGAAAAAGAACAAATGATTATCAAGTCGTGGGTAAAAGCATCTGGAAAGAATTTTGATGCATTTTATAGAACTATTGATGCCCAAAAAAATGCATGGAAATCTGGAGATCTTGAAATGGCAGCTCTCATACCAGATCTTCATGCATTGCCTCCAGCTCTTAGGGTTGAAACTCCATATGATCAACCTGAGACTGTCAAAACTAAACCCATTGAGACCACCCCCATTGAGGTTAAACCTGGAGCCAATCAGGCTAGTGCTCCAGTTAAAAAGGCATCTGGTAACAAGCCTTTACCTCAGAAGTCTAAGGAGCCCAAGACTCAAAAAACCAAAACTCCTGCTGAACCAAGGTCCAAGGTTCAGCAGCCTGATGAAAATAATATTTTGTCTAAACTGGAAAGTCAACTCCAACTTTTGTCTAGACAGGTTCAGAGTTGTACTGCCAGAATTAAAAATCTGGAAGGAGGTTCATCACCTCCAGTTGAAAAACAAAATATTAAACCCCTTCAAAACCAAAACAAAAGAATGTTCCATCTGGAACAAAATCTGATAAGAAAAAGGGGAGCAGGTATCAAATACCAATCGTTTTTACTCCTGCACCTGGATCTGGTGAAAAAGATCCAGATGTAGTCTTCAGTTTAACACCACAACAATCTACTAAGACTTCTGTAGTGAAGTCCAGTGAACCCATCAAAAAAAGATGGGGGCGATCGAAAGAAGAACACCTGGTATCTGGACAGCGCAGCTGGCCGGACTATGACCGAATGTAAGCCCCTGCTTGAAGAGTTCACTGTCCAAGATGGACCGACAGTGACGTTTGGTAATGATCAAAGTGGAAAAACTGAAGGATATGGTGTGCTTAATAACGAACAGGTCGAATTCAAAAGAGTTGCATTTGTGAATGGTTTAAAATACAACCTGATCAGTGTAAGCCAACTTTGTGATGATGGCTACTGAGTTATATTTGATATTGCTCAAGGCACCATATTTAATAAGGATTGGAAAGTGGTGATGATTGCACCAAGAAAAGGAAATGTGTACATCATGGATATGGAACCAGCTCCAAAAGAGCAGTGCTTCTATACCATGGCTGATGAGGACACCAACTGGCTGTGGCATAAAAGATTATCCCATCTTAATTTGAAAAATATTAAACCCCCTTCAAACCAAAACAAAAGAATGTTCCATCTGGAACAAAATCTGATAAGAAAAAGGGGAGCAGGTATCAAATACCAATCGTTTTTACTCCTGCACCTGGATCTGGTGAAAAAGATCCAGATGTAGTCTTCAGTTTAACACCACAACAATCTACTAAGACTTCTGTAGTGAAGTCCAGTGAACCCATCAAAAAAAGATGGGGGCGATCGAAAGAAGAACACCTGGTATCTGGACAGCGCAGCTGGCCGGACTATGACCGAATGTAAGCCCCTGCTTGAAGAGTTCACTGTCCAAGATGGACCGACAGTGACGTTTGGTAATGATCAAAGTGGAAAAACTGAAGGATATGGTGTGCTTAATAACGAACAGGTCGAATTCAAAAGAGTTGCATTTGTGAATGGTTTAAAATACAACCTGATCAGTGTAAGCCAACTTTGTGATGATGGCTACTGAGTTATATTTGATATTGCTCAAGGCACCATATTTAATAAGGATTGGAAAGTGGTGATGATTGCACCAAGAAAAGGAAATGTGTACATCATGGATATGGAACCAGCTCCAAAAGAGCAGTGCTTCTATACCATGGCTGATGAGGACACCAACTGGCTGTGGCATAAAAGATTATCCCATCTTAATTTTAAAAATATTAAACACCCTTCAAAACCAAAACAAAAGAATGTTCCATCTGGAACTAAATCTGATAAGAAAAAGGGGAGCAGGTATCAAATACCAATCGTTTTTACTCCTGCACCTGGATCTGGTGAAAAAGATCCAGATGTAGTCTTCAGTTTAACACCACAACAATCTACTGAGACTTCTGTAGTGAAGTCCAGTGAACCCATCAAGAAAAGATGGGGCGATCGAAAGAAGAACACCTGGTATCTGGACAGCGCAGCTGGCCGGACTATGACCGAATGTAAGCCCCTGCTTGAAGAGTTCACTGTCCAAGATGGACCGACAGTGACGTTTGGTAATGATCAAAGTGGAAAAACTGAAGGATATGGTGTGCTTAATAACGAACAGGTCGAATTCAAAAGAGTTGCATTTGTGAATGGTTTAAAATACAACCTGATCAGTGTAAGCCAACTTTGTGATGATGGCTACTGAGTTATATTTGATATTGCTCAAGGCACCATATTTAATAAGGATTGGAAAGTGGTGATGATTGCACCAAGAAAAGGAAATGTGTACATCATGGATATGGAACCAGCTCCAAAAGAGCAGTGCTTCTATACCATGGCTGATGAGGACACCAACTGGCTGTGGCATAAAAGATTATCCCATCTTAATTTTAAAAATATTAACAAGTTGTCTCGCAAACAACTGGTAGATGGGATACCTCAGATTTCTTTCAATAAAGAAAAGCCATGTCCAGGGTGTGAGATGGGCAAGCAGAAAAGGGCCAGTTTCAAAACACGGCAAAACTTTAGCATCACTGAACCTCTTCACATGCTTCATATGGATCTCTTTGGTCCAGTGAATGTTCAAACTAGAAGAGCCACCAGTGAGCAATGCTTAAACGTCACCTTCTTATCACTGATTGAACCGAAGAAGATTGACGAGGCTATGGCAGACCCAAGCTGGGTTGAAGCTATGCAAGAAGAGCTTATTTGAAAGGAATAATGTGTGGAAACTTGTTCCTTGTCCACCAGGGTTAAAGAAAGAACCCATTGGTACAAGATGGGTCTACCGAAACAAGATGGATGAAGATGGCAATGTTGTAAGAAACAAGGCCAGATTAGTTGCCCAGGGTTATTGTCAGGCAGAGGGCGTTGATTTTGATGAAACTTTTGCTCCAGTTGCAAGACTTGAAGCCATAAGAATATTTCTGGCTTATGCAGCCCATCTGCAGTTCAAAGTCTTCCAGATGGATGTCAAAAGTGCGTTCCTTAATGGAACATTGGAAGAAGAAGTATATGTTAAGCAGACTCCAGGCTTCATCAATGAGAAGCATCCTCACTGGGTATATAGACTGAACAAAGCTTTGTATGGTCTAAGACAAGCCCCAAGAGCCTGGTATGATACTTTAACTAAACATCTTCTTAAAAATGGCTTTCAAAGAGGTGCAATAGATAATACCTTATTTATCTTGAAAGAAAAAGGTAAAATCTTATTGGTACAAATTTATGTTGATGACATTATATTTGGTTCAACTGATGATGCAATGTGTAAAAGGTTTTCTAAAATCATGTCATCTGAGTATGAAATGAGTTTAATGGGAGAATTAACATTTTTCTTAGGTCTTCAGATTAAGCAAACTGAAAATGGAATATTTATAAACCAAGAAAATATGTCAGAGATTTGTTAAGAAAATACAAATATGATTCTATCCCATCGAAAAACACACCTATTGCATCACCTTTAAATTTGGACTCTGACGCAACTGGCAAACCAGTGAACACCACTGAATATCGTGGTATGGTTGGTTCACTGATGTATTTAACTGCCAGTCGACCAGATATAATGTTTGCAACATGTCTATGTGCCAGATTTCAGGCTAACCCAAAAGAATCACATTTGCACGCTGTTAAGCGCATCTTCAGATACCTGAAAGGGTGTCCTAGCCTTGGTCTTTGGTACCCCAAAGGCCCAGGGTTAGATCTAATGGGTTATTCGGATTCAGATCATGCAGGTTGTAAGATAGATAGAAAATCAACAACTGGTGGTTGTCATTTCCTTGGAGGAAAAGTGGTAAGTTGGACCAGCAAGAAGCAGACGTCAGTCTCTATGTCCACTGCCGAGGCAGAGTACATTTCTGCGGCCAGTTGCTGTGCCCAGATTCTCTGGATCAAGAACCAGTTACTAGATTATGGTCAAAAGTATACAAGGACCCTAATCTTTTGTGACAACACCAGTGCAATTGCTATATCTCACAACCCGGTGATGCACTCTAAGACAAAGCATATTGATATCAGGTATCATTTCATTCGTGATCATGTTATGAAAGGAGACATTGAAATACATTTCATCCCCACTGACAAACAGCTCGCTGATGTTTTTACAAAACCTCTTGATGAGAAAACTTTTAAACATCTCATCAGCGAACTGGGAATGTTAAATCCTTAAAACTGGAGATTTTTGTTATGAACGCGTCAGTGACACTGATGAAGTTCTCCAGTTGAGGAGGTCCAGATAATCTTTGCTTGCCAGGCTATCGAACGCCTTTGTGATACTATCCTGGCATTGATCGATTTCTGGATCATCATTTTAGGGGGAAAGACTCAAAACAAATTTTCTTACCAAAAATTCCTTTTGTTTGAAAATGGCAACTGGAGAACTCTCCAGTTGTAAACTGGCACTGGACTAATCCTCCAGTGTACATGTTTGGTCTTGTCTTAAAACTGGTGGTCAACCAGATTTTCATAACGTTCGAAAATACTTGGTCAATATTTGTGACACGTGATGGTACTCGAGTGTTTTAACCCACTCAATATCGTCATATGACGTGTTTAAAGTCATTTTTGTAAAATACAACTGTTTTTATTGGGAATGTAAAAGTTAGTGGGCGCGTGGGTAAGTTAAGCCGTCGTAGCATTTAATGCTAACACGAAGAATTAAATTTTTGGTTCAAAATTCAAATTACTTTTGTAAAATATCTACAAAATTGATTTTTGATAATAAAATATAATTTTTTGGTATTTCATTGGGATCATGTTTTCCTTATAAATACCCCTTATTTACTCCGATCACATTTACTTTCTTTTACATTCTTTCATTTACTTCCAATCATCATCAAACTCTTCATTTCTCTCTGCTTCATAAATCAAAGCCCTAATTCCCAAATCTTCAGTTTCATATTCATATCTATCTATAATGGCACCTAAATCTAGAAGTAGGGATGTAAATCTGCTTACAGTCCCTTACAATCCATCTCAAAATGTCAAACGAGCCACTGGTGCCCCTTCAAATTCTGCTTCAATTAAATTAAATCCAAACAACCCAATGGCTAGTTTGAGAGGGACTCAAGCCGCCGATACATTGATTGGGAGAATCCAAGCCTTTCTTCGTGATTCTCCCCTCGGCGAGTCTTTTTCCCTCAACCCACGCAAGATGTACCATGATTACTTGTGTGAGTTTTGGTACACAGCAGAACTTTCAGAAGACTGTTCATCTATCTCTTTCACCCTTAAAGATGGATCAGTCCAGTGTGCCATTACTGCAGAAACGTTGAGGGATGCTCTACACCTCAACTACTGGAGAGAGGGTGAATCTCCAGTTGTGATATCCCAAAACATCAATTTTCGCCAAGTACTCATGGATATGGGGAATAAAGAGTGCTTGGAGAATGGGGTATTGAAAGTCAAAGGTGATATGACTATGAAGGGCCTCTCACCATCCTGGAGGTACTTCTTTATTCACCTTGTTGAAAGTATGGGTGGGAGTTCTGGTGGATTGGACCAGATCAACTCCACACAAGCAGAGATGGCTTACTGCTTGTGGAATGGACTTAGAGTGGACTTTGCTGACATCTTATACAGAAGCCTGGTTATCAAACTAAAGGGCTCCAGGGGATTATGCATCCCCTTTTCCAGGTATTTGTCACTCTGTTTCCTTCAACTTCTGGGCAGTGAGGAATATCACAATACTCTATCACTATACACTGTCCCAGAGTTGTTGAGGAATCTTGACTCCCTAACATCTGTCGATGGGGAGGTCGAGATCCCTCAGAGAATGTTGCTGGCATTCTCTAAAACCGATGCACCAGTCCAAGGTGAGTCGGAAAGACAACTGGGCGGGCCTTAAAATAATGAGGGACCCACCGGTTCGTCGGCTGGAATTGTGACCATTGCCGAACCCGGGCAACAGTCTAACCCCTCCAGCTCCAGCGTGTCTGTCCCCTCAACCATTTACCCTGGAGACCTCCCAACAGGTCTTTCAGGTGTTCCAAAGGCAACAAGAACACGTCGCCCTAGGACTAAGTCAGCACTTGCCACTGACAGTAGAAACCTAACCAACCCTCCAGTTTCCTCCCAACAGGAACCTGGAGAAAGTCAAATGGGACAACCGCAAGCAGCCACTCTCGCAATTTCTGTAGGAGAGGGTGGTGAAGATGAAACTGGGCTACCCCAACCCAGATTAGAGTTTGAGTCTGCACAAAGTGTCCACGGCCTATCTTCTGACACTTCTATTGCACGAACTGACGACGTTTCTGGCCAGTCACTGCTGGAGACTGAGGTTCCCAACTCTACAGCTGATGATGTTATGATTGTGGATAGAGCAATTATAACTGAGGCAACCCCATTGACCTCTATCCCTGGTGAAGTTACCTCGGTAACTGATCCTCCAACAGATGCAACCTTCCAGGAAACTGGAGTAGGTCATCTGGAGACTGACCCATCTGATCAGCCCTCAGTTACATTCATGGATCTGGACATGAGTGTTAATGACGAGGAAATCCTTATTGAATCTTCGGATTCTGAAGGTACTGCATCTGACATTGAGATTTTTGAGTCTTCTGTACAAGATCAAAACCCTTCATCTCATGTCTCGCCTCCAGATACTTCAATTTCAATTTTACCATCTCAAGAAAATGAGCCTACTGAAAATCCATTTCCCACTTATAGCTATATATCTGGAAACAGACGTATGGCACCATCACCATCTGGGCAGTTCTCACTCCTTCGAGAAATGCCACCACCACCGCCATCGTTGATTACACCTGAGCATTCTCAGCATGATCAACACATTGTTACTTCTGTTCCTTCTTCTTCTACCACTCCTATTATTACTCCCTCGACTGCTGCGACGTCAACTGGGGAGGCTTCTCTCAATTTGCCTCCTCCAATTACTCCAGTGGTAACTGCTGCTGGTCCAGTGACACCTTCCCCTCCGTCACTGGACAGTCAATTTGTGTCTTTCCAAGCCGATATCCAAAATCTTCTTACCAGGGTGGAGGATATTCAAAAGACACTTGACAAAAACACTTAGTCTTTCTCCAGATACCACAAGGATCATTTGACCAATATTAAAGTGGTTGATCTGGGGATTAACAAGTTTTCAACAAATGAAGACTTGGTGTTAAAGAAGCTCAATGAGTTGGTCACTGGCTGCAACAATCTGGCCACTTCTTTGAAAGAAGCCTTTGACCTTACTCAGACCAAAGTCACAACCTCAATCTCAAATTTGTTGGGTAACACTGTTAGAAGATCTGAAGTTCATTTAAGGGAGATTGAAAAGCAGGTTAAGGATTTAGTTGAAAAACCTGCGTTGAATGTGACTGAGCTCGGGCATCAGTTGATGACTTCAGTTGGTCAGAGAATTGATGATACGCTGGGTGCAAGAGAAACACAACTAATTGAAAGGGTGATAGCTGAGATCACCAAGCTGGCCACTCCTCCGGTTTATCTGGCCCCACTCACTAATGAGATCAACCAGTTGAGGGGCAGCATAGATACTTTAAACACCCAGGTATCAAATCATACTCAGTCTCTTGATAAACTGACAACTGAAGTAGAGAATTTGAAGCGAAAGGATGAAGAGGTTAAGGATAAGGTGGTTTCTGGTCTGGATGAAGATTCTAAGACTTTGAATGAACTGAAGACTGGTCAGCAACAAGTTGCTGCAAATGTTCTGACCCAGTCTAAAGAGACCAACCATCTATGGAGATCTTTCAGGATGATGTGCACTATATTCAAAGAATGCAAGAACTTGCAATCATGGCAGCCTCTTGACCGGTTGCCATCTCACCATTCTGAATGGGAAGTTATAAGGGCAAGTCTAGATGCTGCCAAGGGGGAAAGAAGTGCAGTTCTTGCACCAATTGCAACTGAAAGCACTCCATCTGGAAGTCAATCTGGTAGAGAAATGATTGTGGCTGCCAGTACTGAAACTGGTGAGCAAAGGGTTGAAGGTGATGATGATGTGATTGATAGGGGGAATGTGGATAAGGGTAAAGGTATAGCATCTGATGAATCTACCCAGCCGGC
This sequence comes from Erigeron breviscapus, assembly GCA_034093135.1. Lineage (NCBI taxonomy): Eukaryota > Viridiplantae > Streptophyta > Magnoliopsida > Asterales > Asteraceae > Erigeron > Erigeron breviscapus. The sequence goes on from CM067167.1 coordinate 1,333,670, forward strand.
CACTGATGTACCAATGTTAGAAACTGGCAATGTTGATTTGCTTCCTCCAGTCTCAGAAAGTGATAGCAAACGTTTGGCAAGGCTTGGAGACCAAATTAAAGAAAGAAAGAAAATGAAACAAGCAAACCAAGCTGAAGCCAAAGAACATCTGGCTAAGATAAAGTTGCTTGACACTAGTGATGCTCACCTGTTGGGAATCACTAAGGAGGAGTATGCCAGAGTAAAAGATGATGCAAGGATAGTGGGCATGTTGAAAAAAATGCTTGATATTGAATTAGACAGACACTATCCTGATGATGAAGCTGAGCATGATGCCAGAAATTTGAATATATCAGTGGAGAAGGCAAAAGAGAATCAGGCCAGTGGGATTCTGAAAAGAATTGAAAATGTAAAGAAGGTTGTGAAAAGGGTCTTGAATCCACCCAGAAGGAACCCTCAACCAAGAAAACCACTGCATAGAGATGCTGACCTTAGAACCTTCCTTGAACCATCTGGCGAAATCTCAAATGATGACATCAAGGTTGCTATGCAGGCTGATGGAGCTGGGACTATTAAAATCTCAAATGAATCTGAAGCTAGAAGCTATTATTCCCAGATCATGGCAACCAGAAAGCACAGTGGGGCAATCAATGGTGTTTTTGTAACAATTAAGCCAGGCACCAAGTACTTTCATGTTGAAGTCAGTTATACTAGAGGGCCACTAGTTAAAACTGACAATCCTGGTGTGATGCAATATGGGTTCTCGGAATGGGTAGAAATGGTAAACTTTTTGGAAGCTAAGGCACAAAATAATAGGTTTGAGAAAGCATGGGTCAATTTTTTAAAGGGCAAGATTCAACACAAAGAGAATCTGGAGCTGAAGTTGAACATTGATCCTGAAGACTCACGTCCTATCTCTTCAGTGTCAAAGAGAAGGGAACTGGCGAAGGGCCATCTGATTAAGTTTTCCTTCCAGTTTATCTACTTGTATTTTTGTTTACATTCTGTAACTTATGTAAATTTCATTTCCTTGTATAAATGAAGTTACCAGCTTGTAACCACAAGATAGATAATAGATTAAATCTAACAAACTCAAAAGAAAAACCCAAGGCATTTATTGATCTATAAAAATGCCTTGGAACACTTAGATAGATTTAATCGAACAAGTCTTTCCAGTTCATACTTGTATAGATACAAGAACTGAAAAAGACTTGGCAATATTTCAGGACAAATAGGGGGAATTTGTTAGGACCAGTTTCGTTGAAACTGGCCAGTCTCCAGTTGCACCTGGAGACTAAGAAGATTTGTCCAGAAATATATTGAAGTCCAGTTGCAGTACAGTTAACGCAACTGAAGACTTCCTCCAGTTGAGAACTGACCAGTTGAAGAATCATTCCAGTTGAAGTCGAAGACAACAAGTGGAAGATAGAGAATGACAATGGCAGCGAGACCCAGTTGACATTCTACTCAGTTACAAACTTGAGAGCATCAGTGTAAAGTACTTACAAAGCTTTACACTGATTACAAGGAAAAGACCTTTATGCTTTATGTGCTATTACACGGATAAAAGGATTTATCTATGTATAAAGTACAAAAAGGGTACATAAAGCAGGTTGAGAAAAGTTACTTTATTCTGTAACTTTTCACAACGTTTAAGGAATTAAATGCTATTCCTTAAATGTTCTCAACCATATTTGTACGGCCAAAGTTGACATCCCAATGTCAACTTTGCCTATAAATAAAGGTCTTTGCACAACAAGAAAATCACTTTGCATAGACTTTGCAAACCAGCAATATTCTTGGTGAACTTGTGCAATATTCTCTCAATCGCTAAAAGGAACATTTCACAACTTTAAGTGTTTCGATTGTCAAGAGAATTTCCAAGTGTAGATCAATTGTATTTCATAGGTTGTTAGGATATTTACATAGCTTGTATTATCTTGGTTCCGCAACAACCTTGTAATTTATTTAAAGTTAATAAATAAATTACACTTGAAAATTACACATTGTCTCACCAATTTACTTTACAAGTACTTTCTATTATTGCATTGTTATTTACTTATTGTCACTTAAATAAGTAATCTATCCAAGAACTTGGTATATACTCACTGCAACTGGTCATCTCCAGTTCAACGCTTATATTGCAAAGTAACCCCACCATCGACATTGAGGTGTCTTCAGGTAGTACCATCTATTGAGTTGGGACTTACAGTGTTTATAAGTGAGATTTTTTAAATATAATAAAGTCACATTATAATACATTCTTAGCCAGATAGTTCTGATATTCAGATTTTTTACAGATAATACAGGAACATATAATACAGGCACATTATAATACAGCCACATTATAATGATGGCCACCCCGTTTAAATATAATACAGTCACATTATAATACAGTCACATTATAATACAGTCACATTATAATACTCCTTAAATACAGTCACATTATAATATAGTCACATTACAATTTACAATACATTATATACAAACTGGTCACAATATAGTACAGTCACATTATATACAACCTGGTCAACCCGATTTTTAAATATAATATAGTCACACTATAGTGTATATAGGATAAATTTTTTTTGTCATGACGCGACAGACTTCATTTAATAGTTATAGTGAATATTTTAATATTTGGACATGCGCGTGTTTACCTCCAATGGCAGCACGGGCTGGAGGACAGCAGATGATGAAGGTGCGCCAGTTAGAGCCGGGCTGGGGATTACAGGATGTGCATCTTGAATGGTAGCATTGACAGCAGTAACAACAGATTGGGGAGTGGGAGAATCTGCAGATTATACATGAGTGCAAGAAGTTAGATTATGTATCATAAACATAATGAGTAATGAAAGTTAATAACGTATGTTATAATGTTTCTTATATTACATAGATATGAAATACCATAGTTTAAAGCAGAATCGGTGCGTGGAGTAGTTGAATTGGCAACGGGTATAGAAGAACCAGGGGTTATAGAAATACCATAGGACTGAAGAACCAGGGGTTATATGAAATACCATAGGACTGAAGAACCGGTTATATGAAATACCATAGGACTGAAGAACCAGGGGTTATATGAAATACCATAGGACTGAAGAACCGGTTATATATGAAATACCATAGGACTGAAATGCAACCGATTGCTTTATATACGAAATACCATAGGACTGAAGAACCAGGGGTTATATGAAATACCATAGGACTGATTGCTATATATATATATTGCATTTGCAAAATTGGGGGGAAAATATTTTCCAAAAATATAAAGATTCAAAATCAATATCGTTTTTGATAATATTGTTTTGAAAGAAAATTTAAAGTTACCAAAAAAAAGGGTCAGTTGCAAATCAATCAGGATTACTTCCAAAAATAAACGGAGACCCAATAAGGTAAGTTGACTTTAAACAAAAAGAGGGGAAAATTTGAATTCTATAGAGTTACCTGCAGTCTCTCATTTCCATTATAACTTAGTAAACGATGACTCGTTAAGCCAACTTCCAACTTCCAACTTGTTCGGTCGTAAATGGGTCGAAGTAGCCAACCTTTCAAGGGTATCATCTATTCTGTATCATCTAAATCAAAACAAATACACTTGATTCAATCAAAGAAATATAAGAGGATAAAAGACATTACCAATATTGTAACACCTCAAGCCAAAGCTCAGAATATCACGGAAATCATATAGCACAGGGTGGGATTAATGTAGAACATGAACTAAATGCAAATAAAGGATTCAGTGAATCCATACAGTAAGATAAACAATCATCAAAATACATAAAGAGCATGTCATCATCAAAGATTACAACAGAACATCATAAGATGGCTAACGGTTCTAAGTACAATGAAAAAGAAGGCAAATGGATCCTTGATCCATATAAGTCCAAGTCCGGGTTCAACAGCAAGCTAACAATCAAACTCCATGCCCTGGATTAACCTGGTTACCTGAAAAGTGTACTAAGCATAGTCAACACAAGGTTGGTGAGTTCGTAGTAATGGATCACAAGGAACCATCGTCAGCAATCACAATATGTATAAGGAAGAGTAAGTAATGTCTTACAAGTAGCCTTTATAAGGCACAAAGTCAAGCAAATAGGTAAACCGATAGTAAACCTCGTCACATAACAAGCCAATAGTGTATCAACAAGAATGAGGGATGCGTGTCACGATTATGCATAAGTAATACCAACATCAATGAGTATGCGAAGCAATAAGGATGCATAAAGTATATGTGCATGCGGCATGATCAAGCAATGCATGAGTGTATATCATGTGTCTCTCAACAATCATCAAAAGTGCACCAGTTCCCCGGGGAGCGAACGGCCTCGCACACGTTTCCCATACAAAAGGGGTGCGTACGTTCCCGCTCACGTTTCCCATAGCTTGGGGGTGCGTGCGTCTCATCAATACATATGCGTGTTTAAGTTCCCCGGGGAGCGAACGGCCTCGCACACGTTTCCCATACAAAAGGGGTGCGTACGTTCCCGCTCACGTTTCCCATAGCTTGGGGGTGCGTGCGTCTCATCAATACATATGCGTGTTTAAGTTCCCCGGGGAGCGAACGGCCTCGCACACGTTTCCCATACAAAAGGGGTGCGTACGTTATCGCTCACGTTTCCCATAGATTGGGGGTGCGTGCGTCTCATCAATAACCATATCATTATGCATGCGTGTTGTCTCAATCACGAGTCCATCAATCATCAAAACCATCAATCCAACCAAACTATACGTACATACACTTATGAGGATTCTACTTTCAACGAGTCCTAGATGCTTATATATAGGGTCACCCGCAGCCTTCCCACCACATCTAAACCCTTTGAAGGCATAACCGACTTCCATGTATGTACGACTATCCTAAATAATCACAATATCACAATCATATGCGTAAATCCATCAAACAACCGTGGAATCAATTAAAACCATCCATCAATCAACAAATCAACCAAACAATCATTAAGCCATCAATCAAATCAACCAAACAATCAAACAAACACGTATGTGTACACTTTTCAGCCCGAATCTCAATTGAGTAGGGAGCTACGGAACTCACCTTGCCCGGCAAAGAAGCTAGTATAAGGTTACAAGCGAGTATTGGGATCCACACGTCCACAACCTATAAATATACATCATAATACCATAATGTCAACTCTACAATCTTAAACAAGTTGGTTTAGCACGTTTAAGTCAAGTCACAAACTCCTAGACACATTTACAACTTTAACGAGTAAGAACAAGACGCATTTGACTCGACATTTTTAGAAATGGAAGAAGATTCATACAAAATGAGTGTTACTACAAGAAACTAGGCTCTCTCACGATTCCAACGATAGGTCATACGACTAAAACGGACTTACGGTTCAAAAGTTATTAACGTTTGAAAACTGACGCGCGTATTTCCCAGAAGTATCTCACTGCGCCGCAGTCAAGGCATTGCCTTGCCACTGCGCCGCAGTGAGGCAAAATGGTGCAAAAGGTCAGAAAATAGCCACTGCGCCGCAGTGAGGCAAAGTCTTGCCACTGCGCCGCAGTGGGACAAATCCCTGCACCTGCAACAGCAGTTCTTAAGTGCAGAAAACGAGCCAAAAACCCCCAAACTCGACCCAAATCACCCCAAAACGATTTACAAGAGCTTTAAACTTGTTTTGAAGCATAAATAAGCACCATCAAGCATAAGTACACATAACCCAATCCACAAATCCGACCCAAAACATCAAAATCACTTCCAAATCATTCCAAAACCCTAGTTTAACCCTAATTTCGTTTTGACCCGACTTGTGACCCAAAATGACTTGGGTTTGATTAGAAACAAGTAAATAAACATAAGTAGATGAAAATGGGATGAATTTGACTTACCAAAACCTCCTTCTCGAGCTAGAACCCGAATTATGGCAAAATGGGTAAAACCTTGAACTAAGAAATGAAATCCTTTGCTTAGACGATAATGAGATGAAGACGATGATGATTCTCGAGTTAAACCAAATCTAAAACACCAAGTAATGCTAGAGAAGAGAAGAAATGAGATGGGTTGGTCTTGTCTTTACACTTAGAGAGAAAAAGATAAGGGATAAGGAAATGAAGAATGAATGAGATAAGAGGAGGAGATGGGTCATAAAGGGGCTGGTGGGTCGTGGATGACCCACGGGCCGACCCGTTTCCTTTCTCAAGCCAAAATACAATTCGTTCTACATTTAAACACGTTTAAGTCAAACTATCGACCCGACTAACATACCACATTGTCATTCAATCACAAAACGACCCGAATTCTTCATTAACTTAAATTGTTAGTCAAATTACACGTAAAGTCAAACGGTCAAAACTCACGGATGTTACATTATTCCCCCGTCAAAAGAATTTCGTCCCGAAATTCAACAAATCACTAATTGTTAAACAAATGTGGGCACTTAGTCTTCATACGATCCTCTCGCTCCCAAGTGAACTCGGCTCCGCGTCTAGCATTCCATCTAACCTTAACAATTGTGTAGCGCTTATTCTTGAGTTTCTTGACTTGACGGTCCAATATCTCTACCGGCTCTTCAACAAAATTAAGCTTCAAATCCACTCTAATCTTGTCCATGGGCACATGATGCGTAGGGTCCGCCAAACACTTGCGTAGGTTACAATTATGAAACACATCATGTACACCTCTAGGCTCTTGTGGTAATTCTAATCGATAAGCAACTTTTCCAACCCGTTCGAGGATCTTGGAAGGACCAATATACCTTGGCCCGAGATTGCCTCGTTTCATGAATCGGATGACGCCTTTCCACGGTGATACTTCCAAAAGTACAAAATCACCCACTTCGAACTCTAACGGTCTCCGCCTCACATCGGCATACTTCTTTCGTAGCATGCGAGCTAGTTGGGCTATTCTCTTATCTTGAGAAGTTGTTCTTGTCATTCCAGTTACTATTCCCGGCCCGCTACATTGGCTTTCTTTGATTCTTGGTTCGTCCCAGTGGAGAGTAACATCTCTACTACTCAGTGCTTCGGTCGGTGACATTCGAATACTCGTGTAACACCCGTCATTGCACAAGATTTCCGTCAGGGTCATAAGCACATTCTTTTCACATGTGATCAAGTCTCAAGTCGGTTTGAGTACCCGTTGCTCATTGGATGGCTCCCTGAATTGGAGTTAAGCGACTTTCTTTATCCGAAATGATAGAAATCGAATCTTCGTGCACCTAACCCATTTCTTCTACATACTAATGTGCCAAGTTGTCAAATTTTACCGGTTTCGTCGTATCGTGATCACTTCTTGTCGTCGGCGACTTCATGGCGAAGTCCATTACAATTTGTTTTCCTTCAAATCTCTCTCCCGGTCTTTCACTACACGCTTATTCACATCTCAGAAGTCTATAAGGGTTTTGACTACGCGCGCGATGTTAGGAAGTTAAGCATATACGAAATTTAAGTTATCGAGATGGGACAAGCCCGGTAAGTCATCCGGAAAAGCCTCGGGAGACTCAAGATTAACAGAGACGACGTTAGTTTTCAGATTCTTGAGACGGTAGCTCTAAGGACGCTTGAGTTTGAAGACTTACATGGGACCCTAAGAACCTTACCGTTACACAAAGACGTTTTTAGTTAACTCTTTACCACTACCACTAACCGTATTTATCACCGTCATCCAATCCATACTTGCAAAAATTTTCAAAGTTCCAAATTTCCAGGAGCATAGGGCTAATGAAGAGCTTAATATCATTTAAAGTCAACCATCATTGCCAGGTAATTCAACTAGACCTATCTAGCGCATCACAAACCATTTAAAAGATAGAGATCCAGATCTAAGCCTACAGATGTTTGTTAATGAAGGAAGTCTAGTAAGAGAAAGTAAGACTATAACCGGTCCTAGAATCGAATAACATTGAGTTGTAGTGGTCGAGGAGAAAGGAAAGTACCTATCGCCGCTTCCGGGTCGTTGCGGGCTTCATTAGCATCTCCCGCCAAGGTTCGTCCTCGAGGTTGCACCTGACGGCTTGGTTCGTCGTGGTCTTGGGTAGGAATGGCAACTTGAAGTTGATTATGAGAAGTCGCTACTTGGGCTTGTGGTTCGGTCCATCTTGAACAAGCATTTCTATAGTGGTCGGGGCTACCACACACAAAACAAATACCCTGTTGGCTCTGAGGGTGGTTGGTTTGGGGATAAATGATTTGAAGAGGTGTTACATTCAATGGTGCCGCTTTCAGTGTTTTACAATTCCTGGACATGTGCCCAACTTGTTTGCAATTATAACACGCCCTGCATTGAACGTTCGTGGGGTGGTGCTTGTTGCATCTTTCACATAACGGATGAGGTCCTACATAAGCTTTCTTCACCGGTCCCACCGCCGCCCTGTATCTACCTTTATTATGGCCGTTGGGGTCAAACCTACTCGCCTTCCTGGCCTCACTAGATTCTCCAATTCCTTTCCTTTTTAATGAGGCTTTACTTAACACCTCCTCATTGCCCATATTTACTCTAGCTTCACGTGTTTCATTGCTTCTTTGAAGGCTTGACGTGACTTGGGCTACGATAGTAGGTATGGCGTTTGCTACCGCTTGGGCAATCGCGGTTGCCAGATCCGGCTCATCGCTATGGCTAGTCGCATTCCTTCTTGGTCCCACCATTACCTTTAAGGTAAGTAACGTGTTGACTCGAAAGTTAGCCTCACCATGCTCACATATTAGTCACACAAGTAGCTAATGCTCTCATACCGATGTAATATACTCATTTCATATCATCAAGCTAATGTAAGAGTGCTAGAATCCTATGGGATTGTTACTTATCATTTTATCATGTCAAGTTCACTACAGTTGTTTATCGTTAATTCAAGTAGTCATGTCAACACATCATACAATAAAACTAACTTGTTAACTTCATTCATACAATCGTCCATCTACTAATACATTTTTACACGTGTATTACCAACTACGTTATATCATGCTTACAACCAAGTTTAACAATGTCTCATACATGTTCAATTTCACATACCATTAAGCAACATATCCCTATTGTTTACCGATTACAATTAACATCATTTGTGTTGGAATATCATCCGTTTATAATACATGGGAGTTAAGATGCTTACAACTTTGACACTCCCGTAGGGTGCATATCAACATATTTATCACATTGTATCCTAACCGTTTATCAACACGTTTAAGTCAGGCAACAACGAAAACGTTTACAGCATCAATGTGACCACTACAGGGCATACATACATACACACATGCATAATCTATATGTTAATCATACTAGACAACATGTCATTCCACTACCAAATCCAATCATAGTAATAGTTCTAAAGTTTATGACCCGGGGGTTTGCTTCACAATTTCTCTCAGGTTAGCCGCATTAGTAGTCAATGTTTTAACGCCGACACACTACACACGTTCACTGTCTTTTACTAAAGCCGACATATAAATATTCTCAACTAACTGTCATATATTGTGCTATCATACCAACCTATCATACGTGTTTCATATCACTACGCTAAGGACAACATATCAAAGTTCTCAAGTAATCGTTATCTATCATGTTCTCGTGCTAAGTTCACAACAATTGTCCACCATCAAACCAAATACTCGTGTTCCACACATCTCATTACAAGCAACTAAAACAAATCAACTAACACAAGTGGTTTAAAGTATAATCCGAATTCGATATGCCCTCTAGTTATTGACCGGGTATGTATACAGGGTGTACCAATGGCTAACCCTCCACCTAATCAACTTCCATTAAGCATATCGGTTCCTTATTATACTGTAAGCCATGCATGCGCAACCCATGATGTTATTAACTTGTTATAATATTGGGTGACCATAAAAGAGTTGATCGGGTTCTTTTAGGGTTGCCACAATATTATACTAAGTTAATAACATAACTTCATTTTGCTCTAAAGCATCCAACAAACATCAATCAGTAACAACAATCCATATCAATGACAATCAATTTCAATCAATGCACACATTAACCACATTGTACCCAATCCACATTCATCACGTTGAATTCAAGCCATCACATAAGTGGTCTTGATGTGTCATATTCTATACCATTTCCCACGTGAATTTAGAACCAATTATTCGTCGTTTTTACAGTTTTATTTCCAACTTTCGATGCTTTGAGGTATGTTTAGTGTTTTCAGGTTGGAAAATGATTATGCGGATGAATTGGTCGATTTTGATGACTTATGGAGGACTCGGGAGAAGGATTCGGTTGAAATCGAGTGAAAGAGGAAGAAGACGGATTCTGGAGGGCATAACGGCCGTCACAAATGTGACGGGCGTTATCTAGTAACTTTTGCTTCTTACTGTTACTGTCTCATTACGGCCGTAAGGGGGCATGTAACGGCCGTCACAAGGGTGACGGGAGTTTGTGGATCTAGGTCAAGTGTAACGGGCGTAACCAACATGACGGCCGTTATGATTGAAACTTCGCGAGTTACTGTAACGGGTTCCTTACGGCCGTATGTTTTTCAATGGAAGTGAAACGGGCGTCACAAATGTGACGGCAGTCATGGGTTTCAATGGACACGTAACGGGCGTTACCATTCGTAACGGGCGTTACGCGACTAATTCATATAAATAGCTGGCCAAGTTTCTGAACGGCCAGTGACGTTTGGGAGAGAATTTTCCTAAGGGTTTTTGATCGACATATCTTTCTAGGAGCTGCAGGGGATACTTCAAGGGTCAATTCAAGATTTGATCGTCTTTCGATCCATTGAAGATTCACGTGCACCCACCTAGATCGTATCTACTTACTGTCTTGCAATTTCCATTTCGTCAAACAATTGGTACTTTATGTTCTTTCTTGATTCTTATTGTAATTTCAATTTGGTCATGAGTGGCTAATTCTTCTATTGTCCACCTTGATGAAACTAGACGAATGATGTGATTGCTTTATATTTTAATTTTTTTTTTTTTTTTTTTTTTTTTTTTTTTTTTTTTTTTTTTTTTTTTTTTTTTTTTTTTTTTTTTTTTTTTTTTTTTTTTTTTTTTTTTTTTTTTTTTTTTTTTTTTTTTTTTTTTTTTTTTTTTTTTTTTTTTTTTTTTTTTTTTTTTTTTTTTTTTTTTTTTTTTTTTTTTTTTTTTTTTTTTTTTTTTTTTTTTTTTTTTTTTTTTTTTTTTTTTTTTTTTTTTTTTTTTTTTTTTTTTTTTTTTTTTTTTTTTTTTTTTTTTTTTTTTTTTTTTTTTTTTTTTTTTTTTTTTTTTTTTTTTTTTTTTTTTTTTTTTTTTTTTTTTTTTTTTTTTTTTTTTTTTTTTTTTTTTTTTTTTTTTTTTTTTTTTTTTTTTTTTTTTTTTTTTTTTTTTTTTTTTTTTTTTTTTTTTTTTTTTTTTTTTTTTTTTTTTTTTTTTTTTTTTTTTTTTTTTTTTTTTTTTTTTTTTTTTTTTTTTTTTTTTTTTTTTTTTTTTTTTTTTTTTTTTTTTTTTTTTTTTTTTTTTTTTTTTTTTTTTTTTTTTTTTTTTTTTTTTTTTTTTTTTTTTTTTTTTTTTTTTTTTTTTTTTTTTTTTTTTTTTTTTTTTTTTTTTTTTTTTTTTTTTTTTTTTTTTTTTTTTTTTTTTTTTTTTTTTTTTTTTTTTTTTTTTTTTTTTTTTTTTTTTTTTTTTTTTTTTTTTTTTTTTTTTTTTTTTTTTTTTTTTTTTTTTTTTTTTTTTTTTTTTTTTTTTTTTTTTTTTTTTTTTTTTTTTTTTTTTTTTTTTTTTTTTTTTTTTTTTTTTTTTTTTTTTTTTTTTTTTTTTTTTTTTTTTTTTTTTTTTTTTTTTTTTTTTTTTTTTTTTTTTTTTTTTTTTTTTTTTTTTTTTTTTTTTTTTTTTTTTTTTTTTTTTTTTTTTTTTTTTTTTTTTTTTTTTTTTTTTTTTTTTTTTTTTTTTTTTTTTTTTTTTTTTTTTTTTTTTTTTTTTTTTTTTTTTTTTTTTTTTTTTTTTTTTTTTTTTTTTTTTTTTTTTTTTTTTTTTTTTTTTTTTTTTTTTTTTTTTTTTTTTTTTTTTTTTTTTTTTTTTTTTTTTTTTTTTTTTTTTTTTTTTTTTTTTTTTTTTTTTTTTTTTTTTTTTTTTTTTTTTTTTTTTTTTTTTTTTTTTTTTTTTTTTTTTTTTTTTTTTTTTTTTTTTTTTTTTTTTTTTTTTTTTTTTTTTTTTTTTTTTTTTTTTTTTTTTTTTTTTTTTTTTTTTTTTTTTTTTTTTTTTTTTTTTTTTTTTTTTTTTTTTTTTTTTTTTTTTTTTTTTTTTTTTTTTTTTTTTTTTTTTTTTTTTTTTTTTTTTTTTTTTTTTTTTTTTTTTTTTTTTTTTTTTTTTTTTTTTTTTTTTTTTTTTTTTTTTTTTTTTTTTTTTTTTTTTTTTTTTTTTTTTTTTTTTTTTTTTTTTTTTTTTTTTTTTTTTTTTTTTTTTTTTTTTTTTTTTTTTTTTTTTTTTTTTTTTTTTTTTTTTTTTTTTTTTTTTTTTTTTTTTTTTTTTTTTTTTTTTTTTTTTTTTTTTTTTTTTTTTTTTTTTTTTTTTTTTTTTTTTTTTTTTTTTTTTTTTTTTTTTTTTTTTTTTTTTTTTTTTTTTTTTTTTTTTTTTTTTTTTTTTTTTTTTTTTTTTTTTTTTTTTTTTTTTTTTTTTTTTTTTTTTTTTTTTTTTTTTTTTTTTTTTTTTTTTTTTTTTTTTTTTTTTTTTTTTTTTTTTTTTTTTTTTTTTTTTTTTTTTTTTTTTTTTTTTTTTTTTTTTTTTTTTTTTTTTTTTTTTTTTTTTTTTTTTTTTTTTTTTTTTTTTTTTTTTTTTTTTTTTTTTTTTTTTTTTTTTTTTTTTTTTTTTTTTTTTTTTTTTTTTTTTTTTTTTTTTTTTTTTTTTTTTTTTTTTTTTTTTTTTTTTTTTTTTTTTTTTTTTTTTTTTTTTTTTTTTTTTTCTTTTTTTTTAGTCCTTTGAGAACACCATCTAGACGTAGATCTAACCTCACAACACCAACACCATTCTCACCCATTGCTAAGCCTACTCCTGATTCAGACGAGGAGGGGTTTAATTTGGACGAATTTTTTGATCTTGAGGTTAAGGTAGAGGAGAAAATGGCAGACGAAGATAGGGACCCAAATGATATACGGTATGGCGAAAGGGTTCGCACTATTCCCGCAAACCGTGGTAGTCCTATTAGACCTCCTCAAATTGCTCATGACTTCAACCTAAAGGGTAATCATCTTAAGAGCATTGAGGAACAACAATTTGATGGTAAGAGGAAGTGGGATCCGTATCAACATTTAGAAAGATTTGAGAAGTTGGCTAGGTTATACCAATACGGGCAGAATCAAATGAATGTCGTAAAACTCGAGACATTTCCAATGTCTATTACCGGCGATGCTCTTGATTGGTTCAATGACCTTCCGGAAAATTGCATTACGACTTGGGACCAACTTAAGCAAGCCTTTATTGGTGAGTTCTACTCACTTAGAACCCAAAGAAAGTTGGAAAACTTGATAAGGTCGTTTGCACAAGACGAAGATGAAGATGTTGTTGATGCGTGGATCCGATTTAAAGAGATGTTGAGAAATTGCCCGGGTCATAATATGACTAGAGAGCAATATGTTGAGCTATTCTTTGATGGGCTCGATAAGAAGTCCAAACGTGAGCTAGGTTATGCTTTTGGTGGTGGGTTTAATAAGATCACACCAAATGAGGGCTTTGAAATCTTGGAATCCATGGCCAAGGATAATGCCAACATGGATGATGATCGGTTTTTAAAGAATGAAAGAAGGTTGAAGAAGGGTACTAGCCAAGGCCGGGTAGCAAAAGCGGAAGCTAGTCATGATTCGGGTATGATAGGAGAGATTAGAGCGCTATCGGAGCGCATGGAAAAGGGCTTTGCCATGCAAGAGAGTCGATTTGGGGCCATTGAAAGGGATGTGAAGGTTGTTGCCGATGGATGTGACTATTGTGGGAATATGCATTATTCGGAAGATTGTCCAAGTCGCGGACCCGAAGATGTTAACTACATCCAAAACCAACAACAAGGAAGCTACCAACGCAATACCGGTTACCAAAACCGTCCTTCAGGTAATCCCACTTATAACTCTTCTTTTCCTACTAACAACTCTCGTTTTTCAGGAAATCGATGGCAAAGGGACAATTTCCAAAGTCAACCTCAACAACAACCTCAACAAGGACAAGGATCCGGTTCTTCTTCCTCTAATGCCGATCCTAATGCCGAGTTGAGGGAAATGATGAAGCAATTGGTAAATAATCAAGCCGAAACCAACAAGAGCATACAAATTATTCGGGATGATACCAAGGCGTTGAATGAGAGGTTAGATGCAATAAATGGCAAGGTTGAGATAAACATGAAAAATCAATGTGTGAACTTCAAGGATCTTGAGAGTAGGATGGCTGCCCTTTCTAGGCCACAAGGTAATTTACCTAGCACTACTCAACAGAATCCCAAGCCTCAATTTAGCATGGGACCTAATCAGGGGCAGAAGTACACACCGCCTCCAGCTCGCCATGAGGAGGCCAAAGCCATTACAACCCGTACAGGTAAATCTTATGACCCTCCTTCTATGCCTAATGTGGTTGTTTCGGATGTTCATGATTCAGGTATTGATGATGATGAAGTAGATGAGGAGATTGAGATGGAGGAGAATCCGACCGTGAAGACTCCGGTCACTCACCCAAAACCGGTTGTGGAACCCGAGGTGAAGGCTTATAAACCAAAAGTGCCATTTCCACAACGGTTCAAAAAGGCTAAGCTAAAGGAACAATACAATAAGTTTGTTCAAATGATTTCTAATGTGCATATTAATGTTCCTTTAGTTGATTTGATACAGGGTATGCCTCACTATGCCAAGTTCATCAAGGAACTTGTGACGGATAAAAGGAAGTTAGAGGAAGCAAAAGCTACATTTCTAAATGCGGAGTGTTCTGCTATCTTGCAGAACCGCATTCCTCCTAAACTTGAAGACCCAGGGAGTTTTCTAATCACTTGCTCTATTAGAACCATAATTTGTAAGGCTTTAGCTGATTTAGGAGCTAGTGTCAATTTGATGCCTTATTCGGTCTGGAGTAAGTTGGCCTTAGGAATCCTTCGTCCGACTCGTATGAGTATTAGGCTTGCTGATCACTCATTTCAGTATCCCATGGGGATTGCTGAAAATATTAGAGTCACTGTCGGTCATATTGTCTTCCTTGTTGATTTTGTTATTTTAGAGATGGAGGAGGATGCCCAGGTACCCCTTATTCTTGGTAGACCTTTCCTAAACACCGCGGATGCTATCATCCGTGTGAAGGACAAGGAGATTTCATTGGGAGTGGGTACTGATAGGATTGTCTTTAATGTAGAACGGTCTATTAAGCATACTTATTCTAATGATGAGTCATGTTTCAGGATTGACGTGATAGATGATGCTTTGGACCAAGATTTTCAGGAGTTGATGGAGGCAGATATGGGAGATGAGGAGATTGCTTATCTAGGAGCTGGAGAAATTGATGATGATGATCTATTTGCTGAAGTTATGGCTTTTAGTTTGGATGAGACACCTCTAGTTGATGAGAGTTTTGAGGAGGTAGTCACTGATGGAAGCTCATTGGTACCTAATTCAGTTGATGTACCACCTACAGACTTAGAGCTTAAGCCGCTGCCTGCCCATTTGGAGTATGCATACTTAGCAGGTGAATCATCCTTACCAGTTGTCATCTCGTCTTCACTCTCGGGTGACGAGAAAGGACTCCTTCTTGCTGTGCTTAGAGCCCATAAGCGGGCTTTTGCTTGGAAGACTACCGACATTCCAGGTATTAGTCCTAACTTTTGCCAACACAAGATTGATTTTGTAGATGATGTGAAGCCCGTTGTCCAACGACAAAGGCGGCTGAATCCAAATATGAAAGAAGTAGTCAAAAAGGAAGTGATTAAATTGTTAGATGCGGGAATTATTTTCCCTATAGCTGATAGTCCTTGGGTTAGCCCTGTCCATTGTGTACCCAAAAAGGGGGGTATGACTGTTATTGAAAATGAGAATAGGGAGCTTTTGGCTACTAGGACTGTTACGGGGTGGCGGGTGTGTATTGACTACCGTAAGCTAAATGATGCCACCCGTAAAGATCACTTTCCATTACCTTTCATTGATCA
>CM067167.1:1350714-1402518 GCA_034093135.1 Erigeron breviscapus
ACGACCCGAATTCTTCATTAACTTAAATTGTTAGTCAAATTACACGTAAAGTCAAACGGTCAAAACTCACGGATGTTACAAATATAACAATCAAATAAGAATAAATCTTACCATTTCAATGAGTTTTACATGTTCAGATTATATTCGTATTCGCACTGATTCTTCCATTTTTCTAATTTGATCGGGGTGTAGCTAACACTCGGTAT
The DNA here is from genome assembly GCA_034093135.1 of Erigeron breviscapus. Classification (NCBI taxonomy): domain Eukaryota; kingdom Viridiplantae; phylum Streptophyta; class Magnoliopsida; order Asterales; family Asteraceae; genus Erigeron; species Erigeron breviscapus. The sequence continues at coordinate 1,350,921 of CM067167.1, forward strand.
GAAAGTCAAAATACCTGGTATGAAAGTCACATCAACAAAAATCAACAAATGTAATCACAATAACATAAATAAATAAAAAAAATTAAAATCAAATAAGCTTTTGATATGTAGTATCAATAATTTAGGTAAAACAAAATTATAATAAAAAAATCTGACCGCCGTGGATACAATTGAAATCTGACCGCCAATGGACTGAATTTATAATAAATCTGACCGCCAATGGATCTGAATTATAATAAATCTGACCGCCAATGATCTTTATAATAAATCTGACCGCCAATAAAGCGATCTGCAGAGAAATATATAAATTGAGATGCGATGGAGAAAGTGATCGAGAAAGGGTTTAAAGCGAATATGGGTCAACCCTGCCCGTTTTGATCTATTAGGCAACTTACCTGCTTATCTTCCCCCATGAAAATAATCAACACATGGCTAAACATCATTTGCACCAGATTCATTAGTCTTGCAGTAATTTTCGTGGCCATCCATCCATTCTTTAAAACATCCATGATCAACAATACTAATAAACAAACATAAAATTATCATTATCCCCAAATCTTTATAAGGCAAAATGCAAGACCAAAACTTGTTATACATAACCGTAGATCGATGTATAAAAGTATATATATCTATATATATATATACATAGGGTGTATATAACAGATGACATAATTAACAGATCTCTGTAAAAAAAAGCATACCTTTATCGATTGATGACGTAATTAATAGATCGTTGTAAAAAAAAAGCATAACTCTATCGATTTTGATGGCGGTGGCGATGGCAAATCATTTGCTGGTGATTTCGACGAATCGATGAGGGAGAGACATGGGGAAGGGGTAGATTTGAGAGAAAGTGATCGATCAATTTAGGGTTTTTTTTGTGTGTTTCTGATAGAGAAAGTGATCGAGACAGAAAGTGATCGAGAAAGGGTTTTTTGTGTGTCTCAGTATTGGTGAGGGTAGTTTAGTCCAACCGGGTCGATATGGGAGTATAGATGTAGTAAGTTGAAGGGCATTTTAGTCACATCAGGTTCTTAATACTTAATCCCAGTTAACTTTATAAGGGAGTATAGCTACAAAAATTTGCAATAGTTTGTTCTCTTGACAACATACCCCGTAATAGTTATTTTAAAAACATCAATTTAACATCGTGCCTTCTGTAGCGGTTAAATTGGTGGATTTTCCCTCCCCCGTGGTCCCTGACTTCGTGGATCGGTCGCTAGTGACTGCCTGCCCGTATGGATGTAACGGATAGCCGTCCCGTTACACGAACTTTAAAAAAAAAACCAAAATGAATAAAGAAAAAAAAAGAAAAAAAAAAGAAGGTAAAGTCTGCGGTAGTGTATTTTGTTGTTGTTGTTGACCCCCAACCCTCTCCACCCCGTCCCTTCTTTCCCAAACATTTCTAGCGACAGAATCCTAAATAGTAATTCATTTCTAGACACAAAGTTTTGTTATAAACATTTTCAGGGTTTATATTTTAATTAATTAATTTATAAATAAAAAGAAGAACAAATTGATTCTTTGACAAGAAGAGTGAAAATGGAGTGTTTCGGAAGAAGTGTACGGAAAGAAAATTGAGGGGTTTTAATGGATTAGTGAAATCATCATCTGGGTTGTTCGAGATCGATTGCGAAACAGCGAAATCAAAGAAATCGAGCTTGAAGAGGCGTCTGATCTTCTGAATTTGGATCAAACAAGTCTTGGAATGACCTAAAACATTTGGTAAGATTTCTGGGTGTTGTTTAAATTTAGGTAATGTAGTTAAAGGTTGATGCTTTTAGTTTGAGTTTTGTTGATATATTGTGTAAAGTATGGAAATTAGTTGTGATGGTGATAATAATAATTTAGATTTGAATATTGATTTGAATAATGGAAATGATTTAGTGGATAATTGTGTTAAGAAAGAGCGGGTTATCGATTTAAATATGGACGTAGATGATGATAATGATGATGATGAGGATAAGAATGAAGATGTTGATCTTGGTGGGTATGTTAAGAAAGTAGAGAATTCGAGTGAAGATGTTGAGGAAATACGGATGGAGGATGTTTTACGTATGGGGAATGGGAATGTATCGGAAAATGAAATGAATAATGTTTCTCCGAAAAGAGAGGATGTCGAGGATGGAAGTTTGGGGAAAGGGTATACGGGAGGGAGGAGAGGTAGAAAGAGAAAGGTTACGGAGACTCCACAAACGCCTGTAGAAAGTGTGTTAAGAAGGAGTGCTCGGAGACGAGCTAAGTTATCTATGGAAGAGGATGAGGCGAAGGCTATTAAGTTTGATGTTGATAGTAATGGCGTTTTGCCAGCTGCCCCTTCTCCTGTTATAAGTGCAGTTTCGGAGGAACGGCCGACAGGTTCTGGTTGTGAAGAAGTTGAAGAACCAAGTATTTTACCTCTGAAGCTGGAGTTACCACCGACAAAGGGAAATTTGAATCTAGATGGGCTTCCTGTACTTGATCTTTTCTCTGTTTATGCGTTTCTGAGGTCGTTTAGTACAATATTGTTTTTGAGCCCTTTTGGGTTGGGGGATTTTGTGACATCGATTAGAAGCAAGTCTCCTAGTTTATTGATTGATTCTATTCATGTTTCTCTATTACGGATCGTGAGGAAGAATTTACAGTTCCAGTCAAGTGAGAATATAACATCAGCTACTAGTTGCCTAAGGTATGCATCTTTTGCTTTATTCTAAAATTTCTCTAAGAGGTGGCAATCGGTACTCATTTACTTTTGAATTGATAGGTTTGGCTTTTATATCTTTCTTGCGGGTAATATATGAGAGTTTAGTCTAAAGGGGAATACGTCAACTAGGTTGAAAGTTTCCCCCTCATTCATTTTTTATGTTAAGATACTAGTATCTTACTAAAATTTCTTTTTTAGTCATTATAACACGTTATTTACATAAAATATATTTACTAATTCGTAATAACGGATAGGAAGTTTTAAGGCGAAACTTGAAGTGGCCAGTGGTCCATGTAGGTTCGTACTAAAAACGACTTTATTAGCCCAGTTGTCGAACTTGCCTGGCCGTTACATCTTTCTACCTCTGATTTGTTTTTCCGCATGTGATATTAAATGTAGGGATCTTAACTGGGATCTCCTGGATTTGATGACATGGCCCATATTTATGGCTGAGTACCTACTAATGAAAGCTGATTTTGATCTTGATCGGTTAAAGTTATTCAAGACTGACTACTACCAACAGTCGGAATCTCTGAAGATTGAACTATTGCAGTATATATGTGATGATGTCATAGAAAATGAAGCAATTAGTTCTGAGCTTAATAGGAGGATTGTGGTAGGTGAACCTATTAATGCCGTAGATTCTGGTTTAAATACAAAAATTGCGACTCCCAAGAAAAGGAGGTTAACAATGGCTATGGGCGAGGAGGTTATTGATGGAAGTGCAGATTGGAACAGTGATGAATGTTGCCTATGTAAAATGGATGGCAACTTAATATGTTGTGATGGTTGCCCTGCCGCGTATCATTCAAAGTGCGTAGGTATTGCAACTAATCTGTTGCCAGAAGGCGACTGGTATTGTCCAGAGTGTGTAGTTGACAAGAAAAATCCCGAAGTTCATGTGGCAAAGTCAATTCGAGGAGCAGATTTCTTGGGAGTTGACCCTCATGGAAGATTATATTATAGTAGTTGTGGTTACCTTTTGGTGTAAGCTCTCTATTTACCTTATTACCAGTGACAATCTATCTTCTTAGACTTTTTTGATGTACGAATTTCACAGAAGCTCTTTCTTGAAAGGTGCCACTGCTGGTTCCTTAACTTTATTACTGGTTGATCTGGGTTACTTTTAATCTGAAACATTTCATATAAAGAAATATTATCTAAGTAGAGAACATCTGGGTTAATCCTAATTTGAAATGTTGAATATGTTAGTTAAATAGGCCAGTGGGGTCGAAACTTAAAAGTCGACCGATGTGTCATTTTAGTGCATACAATTTTCCAAATCACCTCAATCTAGCCTGTCTGTTTTGACCCGTTAAAAGATACATCTCAACCTGACCAAACCCCTCATCTCGTGGCTTCTACTCTTTCTGGATATCCTTTCCATGCTTCTCTAATTGAAGTGGATGAATTTGCAGGTCAGATAATGATGCAGAAACTTCGTTTCATCACTATCACATGGATGACTTGACAGATGTTATCAACACACTGAATCTATCGGATGGTTCTTATAGAGCTATATCGAAAGCCATCACCAAGCACTGGCGTTCATACAGAAAACTTTATGGAGAAAAAAGCAAGTTGAATTCAGAAAATGCTTCTTTAAGTGTGGATCCTCTTTTGAAAACGGCCACAAAATCTGTATCTGAGTTTTCTGAGGATGTCACAGGTACTAAAACTTCCGTAAAAACCCGACGACGTTCGTTAAATGCATCTTCTGGGGTTGTAAAAAATGTTGATTCTTCAAGCAATGATGTTGAATTACCTAAAACAACTACAAGAAAAGTCATGTCACATCAGTTAGAATTGGATTATCTCAACTACTACAGTTTTGCTAGAGTGGCGTCATCTGTGGCTGTAGAATGGACACGGAAACCATCAGACAAGACCTCTCAAACACCTACAAAGTCACTGGAGGAATTGATTTCAATACAGATGAAATCTATAATGAAGACATCTGTTGACTTCTGCTGGTCTAACACTCCAAATTTGAGTGTGGATGCACGAAAAGAAAAATGTGGGTGGTGTCTTGCTTGCAAATTTCCTACTGATGATGGGAATTGCCTGTTCTTCATGAATAACCCTACTGATGTGGAAAGTTTTACGAGTGACCTGTTAGGTTTTGACTCAATAATAAGCAGGAAAGATCGTCTAACGGATGTCATGTGTCATATTCTTTACATTGAAGATCGTTTGCGTGGTCTTTTGTTGGGTCCTTGGCTCAGTCCTCAATTTCCAAAGCTTTATCGTAAAAGTTTTCTTGAGGCATCAGATATTGTTCCAATTAGAGACCTGTTGCTCATGGTAAGAATTTCTGGTTATTTGGTTTAACACTATCTATAATGCATGGGGCAGGCAGACCAGTAAACATTTCTTACATATTTATAAAGCTTTTATAAACAATTAACATGTACCAAGGGTTCTTTGGGTTAGTTGTTTATTATAAAAGGAACTTAATAGCTTATCGCAGTATGATAAAGCTATTGAGCTCGTTTAAGTGTTCTCTATGGGGCTTTTCGAAGAACTTATTTGACTTCCTCCTACATAAGCTTATGCACCAAAATTTGGGTGACTTTTCGACTTATTTGAACATTAGATATATAGCATAACCTAATCCACCCAGCGGGCTGAAATTGCCACCTCTATATCAAGGATTCTATTTTTAGTAGCTGTTATAAGCTTGTGTTCAAAGATATCTACTGCTTTATTAAGTTGTTGCATATGATGGTTTAACATATGAACGTACAATGTATATCTTTAATGCCTGCATCAAGAAAGCATATAATTTCCGGGACATTTGTATCACATGCTGGTTCCTATTAGGTTCAATGATTCTAATTCAGTATTTTGGCCTTTTGGGGAAGCAGGATCTGGATGGTATCTGTTCTCCCTTGAATATAGTATTCTATTTAAGAATCCATTAAAATTTCTGAATGAAAATATGCTTCACTTGCTTTTTCAATCCTCATTTTCTTTATCTTCTTTTAAAGAATGTTAGTTTATTTATTTAAATTAAACTCTTTGAGATCATCGGGAGAATTAATGTAAGAACTTCGAATGTCAGACAAGGTCACATGAAGTGGATTATAAATCAGCATGGTAGGTTGGTAAATCATGTTGATTTAAAAAAAAAGAAAAAGAAAGTATTTTTCGATTTGCTATAAAAGATAAACTCCTAGGGTTTTAAGATTAACTCCTAGGTGTCTTTCATACACTCTTGTGTGGATCGATATGCGTTTTCTGATTTTATTATATCAAATTGATCTAAAATCTTTACTTTGCAACGTTTTTCTCCAGACCTCCAACTTTGTATTAACACTAATAATATTTGCTTCCTGTTTCCACTTCCTCACAAGCAAAAATAGAATACGAAAATGGGAGCTCATGCTTCCGCATCTTTCCGTATCAACCTATACGGCTATATCAATAGTAATTATCAAACCAAGTTTTGTAAAATATAAGGTTAGTCTTCTGCTTAAGAAGCCAAAGTCAGATTTGTAATCTGGATACTTTTTATAGATGGATGTGGGTCAAAACCGGTACGGTTGAGCTAGTATGCAATCACTTTTTTCTCTTTTTCCTATAAAAGCTGTTCTCTAATATAGTAATATAGTTCTCTTAAATTTATGGCTAGTATCCATTCAAGGAAACGCTAAGCATTTGATAACCTATTAGGCAAGTTTTCACCTTCTATATTCGTTCATCCCTCTTAAATCTATGGCTAGTATCTTCTATTTTACATGTTTGATCTGTTGCTAATAGGTTGAAAGTTGCTATTATTTAATACTTCATCTACAAGTTTCATCAACCTTTTGGTATTCAATTTATAATCTAGAAGGTTTTTGACTTGTGGTTTGTGCTACTTTTTTGTTCAGTTAGAATCCAATATATGGTCACGTGCACTTTCTGATGACTGGCTGAAACATGTGGATTCAGTGAAAACGGTGGGATCTGCTTCTCATATTATCACATCCAAGCTTCGTATGCAATCACAAAATGTGATTGGAAAGAAAAGATCTACGTCTGGTTTGCAGCCCCATTCTTTCAGAAGTGCATTCACTGGTCTTACCATGTTTTGGTGGAGGGGTGGTAGGCTCACACGAAAGATTTTCAACTGGAAGGTTTTGCCTCGCTCCCTGGCTTGCAAAGCTGCCCGTCAAGGTCTGTATCGAATTAATTCAGTTATCTAGTTAGATCTACTAATATAAATTCAAATGCATAGTGGTTAAGTCATTCTTTATTTTGACGTTGTTAGCTGGGGGCAAGAAGATTGATGATCTTTTATATCTTGAAAATTCCGATTATCCAAAGAGAAGCAAAGCTCTTGCGTGGCGAGCTTCTGTCGAGTCAGCAGTTACAGTGGAACAGCTTGCTCTTCAGGTACCTTCATGCTTCTTCAGTTCTTTCTTTATGCTGTTTAGGTTAACATTTTACTTTTAGTTCCAGTATATGATGTTCTAAGAAGTGGCGGTAACAACAAGTTTCTGTGAAAATGGGTCAATTATACTCCTAACATGCTCATGTTTTGAGGCTAAAATAGGGTTAATTGGTCTGAAATGTTAGCGAGCTTGAAAGTTGCCTGATATGCATCTAAATGAATACAACCTCCTTAATTACTTTTATTGGAAAGAATTAATTATTATTTTAATGACATAGCTTGTCTTTGAATTTAATATTAGTTATCTATAAAAATATAAAAAGAGATGTTTTTCAAATTTAATTGTTGGCCAAACTATGAAAATAGCTTCACTTACCTTATGCAACTCGAATAGCATTTGGTAAGTTTTCAATGATTTTTATACAATGGAATCCTGCCAATAATTTCTTTGTTTTAAACCTTAATAGATTTTCAGCTGATTAGTAACTTTTTATTCTTTCGCAGATTAGGGAACTTGATGCAAACATTAAATGGGAGGAAATCGAAAACACAAGTCATCTGGCAAAGATGGATAAGGAATCTATAAAGACAATGAGGTCATTTAAGAAGGCTATAGTCCGGCGTAAGACATCTGAAGGAGCTGTTGTGAAATATCTGTTAGATTTTGGTAAGAGAAGATTTATACCTGATGCGGTTGTAAAACATGGGTCTAAGATTGAAGAGGCATCAAGTGAAAGGAAAAAGTATTGGGTGGAGCAGTCTAATATTCCGTTATTTCTTTTAAAACCATTTGAAGACAAGAGAATTTCACTCAAGTCCAATAAATTGAGTCTGAGTAGTCTTCCGGTTAACATAAGAGTGGTGAGACCTGCAGAGAAAGACGTTTTCTCGTATCTTCTTTCTAAAACAGAAAAACCTGAGAACCATCTCTGTGGGCATTGCAACAAGGATGTCCTTGTCAGGTACATATTTTTCAATGTATCATCACTCAACTAACCTCTGGTTTTCTTAGAGGTATCAATTTAGACCCATATAATTATGACAGTACCATTTAGGTTTGTGATTTATCATTTATCTCAAACGGGTCATATAAAGTATTTAACTAAAAGGAAACTGGTCAAATGGCTTGAGTGGGCATGTCGAAATTTGCTTAATAAAGTGTTTTTGTAATGCACACAACCTTCTAAGTTGTTTTATTTAAAGATTTATGATTGTTAGTCTAATAAAATTTTTTATAACCATAGTTAACAACTTAACACCATACTCATTATCATCTTTCTATATTGATAAAGAAGTCTTTGCTGTTCAACCCAACCAACCCCGGCCTGTCTCAACTGTTACCAACAAATGACCTGTTTCTACTTAAAGCCATTGTGACCCATTAGCCAATGTTGTCTATCTTACCACTTCTAGGTTTCTTAACAAATATGCAAATTCACATACAATGGATATGTGGATCTGGTTTGATACTTTCCCTTTCTTGAACTTTTCGAAGTTGTATCTATATGTGCATTAAGTAGAACCCTTCAGATTTTAATTTATATATTATATGCTTTTATGTGAGAAGGAATATATACAACCAGTCTAAATTGATGGACTCAGAAAACAAAATTTAAAAAATCCTTTACACAATCGAGTTGTGAAGCTTGAAGAAAGTGTTGAATGCTAGTTGAATTATGAATTACTAATTCCAAAAAGTAGGTCATGTTAGAGGTTTTAATGTCCACTATGAGTTAGATGGGTCGAAGAGGATAAATTGTTCAATATTTGGCTATTTGCTAACAGTTACTCAGATACTTAGGGGGTGTTTAGTTGGGGAAAACACCTTTGTTTTCCGTTTTTGTTTTCCAAGAAAACATGGAAAACAGAAAACGCGATCAAATCATAGTTTTCCAAAAAGTTTTCCAAGAAAACAGAAAACACTGTTTTCCACTTTTCTATGGGATATTAGAAAACACTTTTTTATTGTTTTCCACTTTTCATTTTCCATTTTCTAAATTTTCAAAACCTCAAATTATATTAACTCTCCCCCTTACGCCCCCGCCCCTGCCCCGTCACCCCTGCCCCCGCCCCCCGCCCCCACCCACCCCTCTCCCATTAACAAGTATCTTAGAATACGTTTTCTAATATGGAAAATGAAAATAGCATTTTCTAGTTTTGAACGCGTTTTCAAAATTTTCATTTGTTTCTAGAGATGGAAAACTCCTTTCATTTTCTAGAAATTGGAAATGGAAAACTAGAAAACATTTTCCAGAACTATACGCGCCCTTAGTGCTTATAGTGTTATATCCGATGAAAGTTTTGTGGTTATTTTAGCTAAATAACTTTTTTAATCACTAGAAGGTTACCCGCGCAATGCGGCGGCAGCGCTAAGTAGCGGCGGCGGCGAAGACGGGTGGCGTCGGTGGCGGTGACAACGATGGGTAGCAATGTGGTTATTAATGTAAAAGTAATTGATTTAATGGGGGTAATGTAAAAATTAGTAAGGGTATTATAGGTATATTAGGTGGATATGTTTAAATTAGTGAATAAATGAGAAGAATAATTTTGGTATTTCAAAGGCTGAAAGTTTAAAGATGGGGGAGGGGTGATTTGCTTTATAAGGGAGTATAGATAATCATAGTTGTTAGACTCGTACGAGTTGACTCGTGACTCGTACGATTCGAGTCAAAACAGAGCAGAAAAGAGACGACTCGGATATAGACTTGGAACAGCTTTTGACTCGGATTGTCTCGCACGAGCCGTGTTGTGACTCAGTCCGATTCGTATCGTATCGGGAATCGTGCGAGTCACAAAAAGAAGAAGAAAAAACTAGAGGTAGAAGAAGAAATAGCCATTAACGTCACAGGTGATCGGGAGGAAGATTTGGAACGTTGACCGATCCATGGTGTTGTGTTTAGTTTTACGAACACCATATCTATACATTATGTGTGTGTATATATATATATATTAACAGAAAATGAGGAGAGTGAAAAAGAAGATGGTGTTTTGCAGGTGAGATTGTGTTTTTTTATTAATAAAGGAAATTCAGATAAGTACTCACTAGTATTTGTATTCCCCAAGAATCTTCACTAGTATTTGACTATTTGTATTCCCCATGAATCTTCTAAGTTTACAGCCGATGGATCAAATAGTCAATCTAATGGTTGAAGTTTATTTTTAATGTTACATTGATTCCATTCATCATCAATTATTCAATTTTCTCCAATTTTCTAACTGATAATATTAATGAGATAATACTAGTATTAAATATGTCACAAAACCTCTTTAATATAATGAATGAATTACTATAATAATACATATATGTTTAATCTGTATTTTAAAAATATGTATAAAATGAAAATAAGTTAAAAGAAAGTAGATATTATTAATAAATGTATGTAATTGTATATATATTTTTATACATATTTATATATTTTTGTTATAAAATATTTATTTTTATGACTCTTACGATACGAGTCACGACTCAAAAATTAGGAAAACGAGTCGTATCACGAGTCACGAGTTGACAACTATGATCATAATTGATTCATCTGAGTATTTGCATTAGTCGATGAAATGAAGAAGAAGAAGAAAATTAGATATAATGGTGTATGTTAGTGAATTTAGACGATTTAATTTTTTAACAGCATAGAAGATACTTATCGTGAAACATCCCAAAAGAGAACATTAACACCTCCTGGGTGTTTGTATCTGTGCGTTAGCCGCTGATTAAGGAGTTTTCCAGTGTAACGGGTAAAAGCGATCATGATATTTTGATTACCTGCCCTATAGAAACCCATATAACCCACACATGGCTTTCTCTTCATTACAACCTCTGCATTATGCATCTACGTGTGTATGAGCAATCACTATTTAAAAGGACAGTCAAACACTGATACAAACCCAGTTCGTATTTGGGTGGGTATTAGGGTCAGATTTATTAATGCTGGGTCAAAGCAGTTATTGAAAAAGGAAACTGATGGGTTGCTAAAATGTAGGGTCAGTTATTATTGCTAGTATTGCTTATTTATATCCCTTGTTCTAGTATTAGGAGGGTGTGGATGTTTTATATAAAATTAGGGTGATAAACCTTTGTTCCTGGAGATTAACCCATCTCGAATTGGGTCTTGGAGATTAACCCACCTCGAATTGGGTCATCTATCTTGTAATATTTCAGTGTCCAACAATTAAATAAATCACTTGTTCTTATTTAATTTCTGGGTTCTATCATTTGGTTCCGATGCCGGGAAATCAATTTCACATATATCTTTTTCAGAAATCCGGGAAATCAATTTCACTCATCATTTCACTCATCCGATCTTTTGTTCCAAGACCTGGAGTCAAGTTAACCTATCAAATCAGATTTCTAAATAGGAGTTACAGCCTAGTCGCAAACCCTATGTGAAGATGCTATCTGAAGATGATCTCTCGCTGCCCAATTAGCCACAATTGCATCTCGACTCGAGTCCATAGTGACACAAGTGAAGGAAGATGTTGCAGCAATCAAGGAGGCTTGGAAGGATGACAAGGGGCTTGAGGATGAACCTACCAACAACAGTTCTAGTGCTACTGCTACTGATGATAGGTCAGAACATGATTTGGATGTCGTACAAATTACGCCTAGGGCCTATCCAGAATCTCAGATTCCAAAGGTTTGGTGCTCTCAACCTGTGGTGAACGTCTATCCCAGTAATATGGAACGGGCCACACAAACTGCTCACAAATTGATCCGTGGCAAAGCTCCGAGGAAGCAATTGGCAACATCAGCCACTCCAGAATTTGAAACAGATTTTAGGTTACAAGGAAGTGCGGCGGTTCCACATCAGGAGGCACTGGAAGCTGATTGGGGAGGGTCGTTTGAAGCTTTGAAACACAATGACACTGTCTATCAGCCTCCAATCGAATGGCTTATTGCTTGGCTCGCCAATTCCCTTCTTTCCGACTTGAGGACAAGTCGATTATCGGGCCAGGATGTATTGATACAAACCCAGTTCGTATTTGGGTGGGTATTAGGGTCAGATTTATTAATGCTGGGTCAAAGCAGTTATTGAAAAAGGAAACTGATGGGTTGCTAAAATGTAGGGTCAGTTATTATTGCTAGTATTGCTTATTTATATCCCTTGTTCTAGTATTAGGAGGGTGTGGATGTTTTATATAAAATTAGGGTGATAAACCTTTGTTCCTGGAGATTAACCCATCTCGAATTGGGTCTTGGAGATTAACCCACCTCGAATTGGGTCATCTATCTTGTAATATTTCAGTGTCCAACAATTAAATAAATCACTTGTTCTTATTTAATTTCTGGGTTCTATCAAACACCCTCAAAAGATATCCTGTGTCTTTCTTGCAAGTTACAGAAGTCTTAATTTAAGTTGTTTTTAGAGCCTCCATGTGTCTCTGATCGAATTAAGATGGCAAGTTTTGGCATCTCTACTATTCTTACCTGCTTTTAAGAAATAAAATTAGGATGCACTTGATGTTTCAAAACCTAATTTTTGATCATGAACATTGAAGGTTCCAAAACTATATGTTTCTCTGTAGCTCACGTATCTAGGCTCTAAAATTTCAGTATCTAATATAACTAAGTTGTGGTACGCGTTGCATATCTGACGAAAAACCAGCATTAGACAGGTGGTACAACCATACCGTTATAATAGTATTTACTTTGTAGCTGTATTAACACCACATCTTGTTTTGTTTGTTTGTTTATGCAGGAATGCCATTAGCTGCCGGTTTTGTGAAGGTAAATATATTTTATACCAGTCTTTTTTTTTCCTGCTCTTTGTAATGGATATAAAATCTAAAATCCTTACTTTTAAAGTTTTATGTCCAGTACACTATTTTTCAACTTCTTTTTGATTTTGCAAATTCTACTTGGAGTCATCTTCCTTTATAGAAGGTGTAGATGTTGATGCATAAATCTTTTAATCATAAATAAAATGTGATAAACTACTTGGTCTCAAAAACGTAATTTTGTTTCTGTGATTCTCTTTTTGAAATTGAAACTTGGTGGGTCATATATCCAGGCTTTTTCCATAAAGGACATGTGAGGAAGACAACTGGAGGCACGTATACGTGTCACAAATGCCATGTTGGTGGCACAGTGAAGTCCATACCCAAAAAGGGAAAGTCACATTCTTGGAAGACCAAAAAAGCCTCAAAGATCACTAAAAAGGGTGGAAAAGGAAAGCAGTTGGTACAACCACAAGCCAAGAGTAAAGGTTTTGTTGTACCTTTAAGACGATCTGCGCGCACAGCGAAAATTGTTTCATTGCAAAATAAAAAGAAGCCTGTGAAGAAGAAATATAAAAAAGGAAGTAAAAAGAAGCAGCAATTACAATCTACTGTAGGTGAAGTGGTAACACCGAAGAGTAAAAGAGGAAGGCCAAGAAAAATAACGAAGACAACTTTTCAGAAGAAGAGAACACACTTGTATGCTAGTTATTGGCTCGATGGTCTCCAACTGTCTAAGAAGCCTGATGATGAACGGGTTATACATTTCAAGGCCAAGAATCATCTTTTGCCTTCCGAGCTGTTGGATTCCATCATTGGGAAACCTACATGTAGTCTTTGTCATGAACCGGAATTCAGATCATCTTTGAATTATGTTAATTGTGACACCTGCAGAGGTAACCACACTGGCTTTCCATTATGTTTGCAGTGCTTTTGTAAAAATGGTTAATCTTCGGTACGGGTCAAAAGGTCAGGTCAGGTCAAGCTGGGTTAACCTAAAACACATTTTTTCAAACTCCTACAAAAAGTTATAAATAATTTGCAACTCCATTATGATTACTAGTTTTTTTTTTTTTAGAAATAGTTTTTTTTTAATAAAATAGTTTCAAGATTTTTGTGATTATAAATACCCTTTGGGCAACTTTTGACCCGTTTTATTTGTAATTCCCATCTGACATGTCAGAGATAAAACAATACACTGGTTAAATAGTTCATAGGTTAATGGGTTGAAATCGCCCCCATTATATGTGTGTAATGATTGTATATATATACTTCTTGCAGAGTGGTACCATGGGGATGCTTTTGGACTTACAGATGAATACATAGGGGTTGTTATTGGCTTTAAATGCCATAAGTGTCGTGAAAAGGTGCCACCCATCTGCCCCCACTTACATTCTATTAGTGATGAAACTCAATTGGGTGAACAGAAAAACGATAAGGGGACTCAATCTGCTAACAAGCTATCAAGTGAAGTACTTATGAAGCCAAACTCTAATACCATCAAAGAACAGAATGATTTGTTGAGTAAAGAGGCTTCTCCAAAACAACAAAATGGGTATGGATCTAAAGAAGACATGGCAGAAGATGTAGAAAATGGATTTAATTCTGCAGAGGAGTGCGCAGAAGATACACATATGGAGCCCAGTTCAGGGCTAGCAGATGCATTGATTGAAGTGGAAAATGGGCATGAATGTAAGGGAGACCGTGCAGAAGATGCACAAGACGGGTCTAATTCTGTAGAAGAGCATGCAGAAGATACACAAAACGGGCATGGTTCAGGGCCAGCAGATGCATTGATTGAAGTGGAAAATGAAAGTTCGTTGGTACAGGATGAATCTTGTGCGGGAGTTGCACCAAATGGTTCATTAAAGCCAAAATAGCCATATACAAGTCTTGTTGATTGAAGCAGATGAAAATCGTGGTGGGTTGGTAGATAAACGAGTTTAGTCTATAGATTAGCTTTTAACTTATGACCCATAAGCTGGCTAATCAAATGATGTGATTGCCATTGGGTTCATTTTATCCATCATATTCTTACATTGAGTTTTTAGGAAACACCAGGTGATCAAACCAACTGCTTTCTTAGGCTTTTAGCATTTTACTCAATTATAGATGACATTTCTTTGCTCTGCAATATGCACAAGTGTCCGCAAAATCATTTGCCTTGTTTTGAAATATAATCGTCGTTTTAACGCATGTAGCTCTGAACTACTGATCGTGTTTGATATGTAGTAATAGAAAGCGGACCATGACAGAATTGAGAAACATGTTTATGTAACATGTAGATTGATTTTCAATGCCTGGGTGAGGTGATTTTAATGTCCTGTCGTTAAGGTTTCTGCAAAACTTTGATTCAACTTTTAAAACTATCAAATAATTAGAACATTTGAGTGTTAAATATATACGTAACTTTGGCGTCTGACAAAACAAAAGTATTTAAATCTCAACATCTGATTTGAAAATGGTTTGCCATTTCACGATAACTATATTGAAAATCGTCGCTGGTTATGGTTTTTACATGCATAATTGGTCTATATATGCAAAAAAACTAACTTAATTTGAAATATATCGCACATAATAGCAAGTATAACCATTTATGCGAGTAGGAATCTTCTATTATACCTTCTCTGTTTATCATAAACTTTTTATAAAAGGTTCGGGTTTCTATTTGGTTTTTGTTACACATAGCTGGGTTAACCTAAAACACATTTTTTCAAACTCCTACAAAAAGTTATAAATAATTTGCAACTCCATTATGATTACTAGTTTTTTTTTTTTTAGAAATAGTTTTTTTTTAATAAAATAGTTTAAATAATTTGCAACTCCATTATGATTACTAGTTTTTTTTTTTTTAGAAATAGTTTTTTTTTAATAAAATAGTTTCAAGATTTTTGTGATTATAAATACCCTTTGGGCAACTTTTGACCCGTTTTATTTGTAATTCCCATCTGACATGTCAGAGATAAAACAATACACTGGTTAAATAGTTCATAGGTTAATGGGTTGAAATCGCCCCCATTATATGTGTGTAATGATTGTATATATATACTTCTTGCAGAGTGGTACCATGGGGATGCTTTTGGACTTACAGATGAATACATAGGGGTTGTTATTGGCTTTAAATGCCATAAGTGTCGTGAAAAGGTGCCACCCATCTGCCCCCACTTACATTCTATTAGTGATGAAACTCAATTGGGTGAACAGAAAAACGATAAGGGGACTCAATCTGCTAACAAGCTATCAAGTGAAGTACTTATGAAGCCAAACTCTAATACCATCAAAGAACAGAATGATTTGTTGAGTAAAGAGGCTTCTCCAAAACAACAAAATGGGTATGGATCTAAAGAAGACATGGCAGAAGATGTAGAAAATGGATTTAATTCTGCAGAGGAGTGTGCAGAAGATACACATATGGAGCCCAGTTCAGGGCTAGCAGATGCATTGATTGAAGTGGAAAATGAAAGTTCGTTGGTACAGGATGAATCTTGTGCGGGAGTTGCACCAAATGGTTCATTAAAGCCAAAATAGCCATATACAAGTCTTGTTGATTGAAGCAGATGAAAATCGTGGTGGGTTGGTAGATAAACGAGTTTAGTCTATAGATTAGCTTTTAACTTATGACCCATAAGCTGGCTAATCAAATGATGTGATTGCCATTGGGTTCATTTTATCCATCATATTCTTACATTGAGTTTTTAGGAAACACCAGGTGATCAAACCAACTGCTTTCTTAGGCTTTTAGCATTTTACTCAATTATAGATGACATTTCTTTGCTCTGCAATATGCACAAGTGTCCGCAAAATCATTTGCCTTGTTTTGAAATATAATCGTCGTTTTAACGCATGTAGCTCTGAACTACTGATCGTGTTTGATATGTAGTAATAGAAAGCGGACCATGACAGAATTGAGAAACATGTTTATGTAACATGTAGATTGATTTTCAATGCCTGGGTGAGGTGATTTTAATGTCCTGTCGTTAAGGTTTCTGCAAAACTTTGATTCAACTTTTAAAACTATCAAATAATTAGAACATTTGAGTGTTAAATATATACGTAACTTTGGCGTCTGACAAAACAAAAGTATTTAAATCTCAACATCTGATTTGAAAATGGTTTGCCATTTCACGATAACTATATTGAAAATCGTCGCTGGTTATGGTTTTTACATGCATAATTGGTCTATATATGCAAAAAAACTAACTTAATTTGAAATATATCGCACATAATAGCAAGTATAACCATTTATGCGAGTAGGAATCTTCTATTATACCTTCGCTGTTTATCATAAACTTTTTATAAAAGGTTCGGGTTTCTATTTGGTTTTTGTTACACATAGTATCGTATTGACCAATTGCATGGGTTTAATGAAGAAACCAAATAAAGAAACTACGTACAGAGTACACAATTATCGGTGCCTTCAAAGGTGGGTCTATGTCATTTCAACTCTTATGCTAATACCAATTGTATTAAGGAAATTACTTCATATTTGTTAGAAATATGTTTGATCTTGGATCAACAATATTAACAATGATTAACAATATAGATGGAGAGGATGGTGATGAAGAAATACAAAAGAGAGAAAACAATATATGTGTATGTCTGTGTATAACTAATAGGGGGCTTAACTCTTATATAGAGTACATTAGCTTAAGAAGTAAGCTAGGGGTAAATTAGTCTTTACATAATATATATTTGGTATATAACACTCCCCCTCAAATATATATTACACAGTTGTGTTGCCTCATTAAAAACCTTACTAAGAAAACTCAGTAGAATAAAACTTAGTTAAGGGAAAAAGAGTGCAACACGTGTAATACTCCCCCTGAATTGAGCAAACGTCTTCAATCTTCGAAGCCCGATCTTGTGTGACAACGACTCGAAACTACTTCAAGTGAGGACTTTGTAAATAGGTCATCCAAGTTCTCACTTGACTCGATTTGTTGCATGGATATTTCTTCTTCACTTTTGTAGATCATATGTTGAGAAATTTTTTGGTGAGATGTGCTTTAGTCTATCATTCTTGTTGTACTTGATGATATATCCTATAGGGAGCATTAGCTCCGTACCCGAAGCAAATACGAAGACACCTTCGTACAGGTAAAATTACTTATCTATATACCCAGAACGGAGCTCGACCTCCGATTCAATATAATCATTCCGGAGCTCCCGAGGTAACAAATACCCAGCTCCGAGAGAAAACATATCAAGAAGATCGGATATATATTCTTTCCATGATTATCCGAGCAAAATAACATACTTGAAGTTTGACAACCTCGGACACGGTTTGTAAAGAGGTCATCACAAATCTCCCCAAAAGATAAAAAGATATCCTTAAAAGAGGAAGAGATTTACCCTAATTCTCTTACCCTCCTCTCCAAGTTTCTACCCTCTATATAAAGAGGAAGACATCATACGGCATCATCATCTTTTTACCCTCAAAAAACACATCACCTTCACACGATACCGCGCCGGCCTCCAAGGTCCGGTGACAATATATAATATAAATAAGGCGTAAAGCGGCCGCAACCCTTTTACCGGAAGGGAATCGCCTTCAAATCACCATCAACATCCTAATCCCCTTACTCACACCTCCGGTTGAGCCATAGCGCGATTATTTGATCAAACAAATTGGCGCCATCCGTGGGACGTAATCCTTAAAACAAAGAAAAACACACACAACGATCCCACTCACGATCAGAATAATCAATTACCATGGCCGACGGAGATACCTATTACTCCTCACGAACACCTAACACGCCCCCAAGGGGGTCAAACTTTCAGGAACAATTTTTCTTTGACACGCCTGGGTCGAACTATCGTCCACCTATCATTACGATGGGTGGCCATAGCGCGACTGTAGGCGAAACATCAGAGGCACGAGGAATTTTGGATAAGCCAGAACCGCAGGGTCAGGGCCAGGACCGATCCGTAGTGACACCGCAGGGCCAAGGCTCGGACAGACCGGTAATAGCGTCACTCGGCCAGACCTCGGAAAGACCCGTCCCACAAAGTCAAGGCCAAAATCGACCTATAACGACACCTCAGGGTCAAGGCCTATTCAGATCCGTGATAACCCCTCGGAGTCAGGACGCAGGTAGGTCGACAGTAACACCACCAGATTAAGGTTTACATAGGCCCACATCAACGCCACCTCTAGGCCGGAGCGAATTCGTACTCACGCCTCTTCAGGGACAGAATAGGATGGGCTTTACCCCCTCGAACCTAAGAACACCACCGGCCCACGGGAATGCCAATTGGGCGTCAACATCAGCAGAGCACGAAATAAACAATGCATATGTGCAAGCCAATTATGACACCCTAAGTGCAATCATGAGCCGCCTAAGAGAAGCAGGTCAAATCCGCAACATGACCAGGAACCTGGAAAATGAGTACGACTCGGACTCTGTCGATGAATACATCGAGGCGGAGGCCCCTCCGGAGAGAACATACGGGAGGGCAACATCACAACAAAGGAGGCGAATTCAAGCAGTCGCAACCCCCGCGACAAGAGCAACTGGGATACGAATAGAAGAAGGAAGAAACGTAGTGACTGGTAACGGAGAGACAGCCCTCCGGGGGCCACGAGGAAGGTATGTACCTGGGTGCGAGGGAGGTCCGGAGGACAACCGGGCACCTCAGCACAACCAGGATAGAGGAAACCCACAAAGGCCCCCACGCTTTAGAAGGAATGTAGTCCATCCGGATTACGATTCGTATGAATGGGAAGAGCTTGATCCGGTTGACCTATCCCACTTGGTGAACACTGATAGCCCATTTTCCGCGGCTATACAAAGCCACCCATTACCAACAAAGATGAAATACCCACAACACCTGGGGTATTATGATGGAAAAAGCGATCTGGATGACTTCCTAAAGAAGTTCGTCGGAGCAGCCCTGATTCAAAGATGGGACATGCCAACCACATGCCACGCATTCTCCTATTCACTAACGGACGATGCTCGGGAATGGATCGATGGTCTACCCAAAAACAACATTGATAGCTTCGAAACATTAAGGAACAAATTTAGATCCCAGTTTAGTATGCAGAAGAAGCACATGAAAACTCACATCTCTGTGCACAACATCAAGCAAAAAGAAGGCGAAAAAACAAGGGACTTCATTGTCAGATACACCAATGAAACACAACAAGTGCGGGGACTACCAGAAAGCCATAGGATCTCATGACTCATTCACGGGCTTCGTACAATAGACCTCATCGAGCATTTAAGCACCAATTTACCTGAAACTTACGATGGCTTGACTGACAAAGCCCATATATGGTTGGATGCAAGGGAAACAACTAACGTTGACTACTCCTCAGGAAGTAAAAGGAAGGAATATGGAGGCAACAGAAGGTTTCCCCAGTACGCCCGAGATGACAATCAATGGGGAGGTAGAGACAGAGACAGTGGGATTGATATCCTGTCCAGTCTCACCAAAACCCCGAAGCAGATTCTGGCTACCGAACGGGTTGCTTCAACTTTCCCGATACCAACCAAACTCATGACAAAGAAGAAAAACATGGACAAATACTGTGAATATCACAGGGATCATGGCCATGATACAAACAACTGTAGAAATTTAAGAAGAGCTATAGAAGAAGCTGTAGAATCGGGGAAGTTGGACCACCTTGTCAAAGGAATCCGCCAAGCAACAAGGATAAAGAGCGAAGCAGATAAAACAGAAAAAACACCACCAGCGCAGATCCTCATGATACGCTCCGAGGTGCATAGAGATCACCCACAAGAGCAGAGTTATCAATTCCCGCCACTAAGGGACATAATACCCTCTAACGGACCGATCGTTATCGAAGCCGATGTCGCGGGAATCAACATGAGGAATGTCCAGATAGATGGTGGAAGCGAATGTGATATCCTCTACGAAAAATACTTTTCCAAGCTGCCAAGAAGCGTCAAAGAAAAGTTGAGAAAAGTAGAAAGGCGACTCGCAGGGTTCGCAGGAGAACGAACATGGCCAATTGGGGAATTACAAACGGAAGTAACGATAGGGAAGTACCCAAAATGGAGGACAGAAAGAATCACATTCTTGGTTATAACAGCAGACTCTGACAACCATGCAATACTCGGAAGAGAAGCAATGAGAAAGTTCGGAATTGTGGCATCAACAATCCACTCTCAAATAAAATTCCAAAGTGAGTCGGGGATAGCAACATTGCTGTCCAACACAATTACCGAACGAAGGGCACATGTAAGAAGCAGGAGCTCAGTAAATGAGATAGACAGAGAGCCCATCATGTACCAAGAAAAGACAATGCAGGCCCCAGAAACAGCAAAGTTCAAAAGAAGGACACGCAAAAGGAATCGAGGGGTCAGGAAAAACAACGCACTCAGAAGCTTAGGGAAAAAGACGGAGGCCCAGAAAGACCTCCGTCAAAAAGTGAATTCCCTAAAGAGATAAAGGGATAAGTCCGATTAGCTACCGGATAAGTCCCATAAAAGAAAGCTAGCAGCTAGGAACCTTACTATGTAATGTCCTCCTGCCAATTATTTTGCAATAAAATAAAGCTTTCAACATATTTTAAGATCGATCAAACATAACCTAAACGCGCGTAAAAGTTAAATAAAAAAGACTTCATGTAAATGTTCAAGGGGACGCCCATTAAGACATTCATGAAGCAACAAAAAGAGCCTCCCCAATAAAAAGGGAACGGCCAAAAAACCACTCAAAGACGGACTCATTATAATGAAGAAGTCAAGGGTACGGTTTATAAAATTGCAGGTACCAAAAGAGTATATACAAAGACCTCCCCCAACATAAAGAGAGGCCGGTCAAATATCCAAGACATTGTTCAAAGGCACTCAGGCCATTAACAGAAAAGATTGTTTGAGGAACTACATCAACAAGTTTCGAAATACAGGAGTCAGGGAGCAACCTATAACAGATCAGCATGAGAGGCTTCAGGATCGGATGCAAGCTTGCGGAGATATGCAGAGTCGATATTAACCAGTTCATCCAGTGCAAAATCAAGACGACCAACTGTGTCTTCAGGGATAATGCGACCCTCTAGATTTACAATACCCTCATCAGCTAGAGCACGCATCAATCCCGCTTCTGCATCAACCCTGTTCTCGTTGTAAACCTTCGATAGCAGCACAACAACCTCGGGACCATTCAGGAACGACTTGCATATGTAGGGAATAACTTCAACAATCAACCTCCCATACTTCCCAGATTTCTCTGCGAGAGCATCCTGCGCCTCTTTAACCAGTGTATCCTTCTCCCGAACCTGATCTGTCAAAGCCTCCACTTCCTTCCCCTTCTCCGCAAGGACTTTCTGCACAGTCTCCCGAACAGCATCAAGTTCAGATTGGAGAGCCCCACAGTCTACCTCCAGCCCAGTTGCTTTCACCTCTAAAGCATGCTTCTCAGACACCAGCTTCTCATATTGCTCCTTCGTCGGCCCTGATTCTTTAGAAATTTCCCGGAACCTCGCATCCAGCACACTACCAACAACAGCATTGCAGAAGATTGAACGGTTGAACAAAGCAGACAGGTCCGGGACCTCCATATTCATCAGCTCGTTGACCCACCCGGAAGGAGCAATATTCTGCAGCGAACGATGACACGAAGAAGCATCAAGAGCCTCCCCAATAAAAAGGGAACGGCCAAAAAACCACTCAAAGACGGACTCATTATAATGAAGAAGTCAAGGGTACGGTTTATAAAATTGCAGGTACCAAAAGAGTATATACAAAGACCTCCCCCAACATAAAGAGAGGCCGGTCAAATATCCAAGACATTGTTCAAAGGCACTCAGGCCATTAACAGAAAAGATTGTTTGAGGAACTACATCAACAAGTTTCGAAATACAGGAGTCAGGGAGCAACCTATAACAGATCAGCATGAGAGGCTTCAGGATCGGATGCAAGCTTGCGGAGATATGCAGAGTCGATATTAACCAGTTCATCCAGTGCAAAATCAAGACGACCAACTGTGTCTTCAGGGATAATGCGACCCTCTAGATTTACAATACCCTCATCAGCTAGAGCACGCATCAATCCCGCTTCTGCATCAACCCTGTTCTCGTTGTAAACCTTCGATAGCAGCACAACAACCTCGGGACCATTCAGGAACGACTTGCATATGTAGGGAATAACTTCAACAATCAACCTCCCATACTTCCCAGATTTCTCTGCGAGAGCATCCTGCGCCTCTTTAACCAGTGTATCCTTCTCCCGAACCTGATCTGTCAAAGCCTCCACTTCCTTCCCCTTCTCCGCAAGGACTTTCTGCACAGTCTCCCGAACAGCATCAAGTTCAGATTGGAGAGCCCCACAGTCTACCTCCAGCCCAGTTGCTTTCACCTCTAAAGCATGCTTCTCAGACATCAGCTTCTCATATTGCTCCTTCGTCGGCCCTGATTCTTTAGAAATTTCCCGGAACCTCGCATCCAGCACACTACCAACAACAGCATTGCAGAAGATTGAACGGTTGAACAAAGTAGACAGGTCCGGGACCTCCATATTCATCAGCTCGTTGACCCACCCAGAAGGAGCAATATTCTACAACGAACGATGACACGAAGAAGCATCAAGAGCCTCCCCAAGAGGGTTGAAGGCTGCAAACAACAAAGGAAACATTCATAATAGTAAAGGAATAAGCAACAACAAAGCTAAGAGGAACTTACAAGAAGACTGCACAGGCACTCCAGCATTTTTGGTCTTCCATTTCTTTGTTCGGGAACCGCGGACACTCTTGGACGAATTCTTCCTCTTCTTCAACCGGCTAGCAACAGTATTCTCCTGGGCAACATCCTCTGTATCCTCACCAATGCCATCAGAAATATCCACCACATTCTTCCTCTTCTTCAACCGGATAGCAACAGTATTGTCCTGGGCAACATCCTCTGTATCCTCACCAATGCCATAAAAAATATCCACCACATCCTGCTCTTCAACCCATTCCTGAGCTAAAGGAACAGGTGTCTCAGCCAACACCTCTGAAGAGGGGCCCTCCTGGATCACAGACGACAGGGTCGATGGAGGTGCAAGAGCCACCGGTTTAAAGACAAGACTGGATAATGCAGGTTGCCTATCAATCAACTGCTTAAAAGACATTCCTGCCAACAAAGATAACTTGAATCAATAATATTCGCCAAACAGAAAAGAAGACACAGAAGGGACAAAAGCAACCTACCCTGACCATCACATTCAATGGAGAAATCCTCCACACCATGTTCCCAAAACGAAGCAACACGGGACTTAAACAATACAGCCTCTGGATATATACACAGCTTAATACCATAAGAAGACAGGCGATCAACATCAACCTGCTTCACACCAAAGACACTAGGAGCACCTATAGGCTTATACTTCAACCTACCCCTATTTAACAAACCGCTACGCTCAGGGGGAATCAATGAATGACTAACAAAGACAAAAGTGTCCTTCCAATCCCTAACCTCTACACCACCAGCAACAAATAGTTCATAATCACCATTCTTGGAGACAGTAACCCAATCGCCAGACTCTTTAAGTTTATAGAAGAAGTTAAACAATGCCACCGACGACTCTATGAGATTAGCACAACAAAGGACCTGGAAGGCAATTATTTTTGCAATTCCAGTCGGATGAACAGTAGAGATGTGGCATTGGTAATAATCTAAGACGGCCAGGAAGAAAGAGGAGAACAGAATCCTAAGATTACCAAGAGTAAAAGCCTTCACATACAAACCAACGAAACCAGCAGGTGGATCGCAGATAGATTGCCCTCTTTCCGGATACCGGATTAAGTTAGGGTTTCGCGCAAAATACGTGGATACAAAGTTCTGATAAGCAGAACGATTCAACGCATTGGGGATATTGTTTATTCCTCTCTTCATCATCACTATAATATGAGGAATAAAGGAAGAAGAAGGGATAGGGAGTTTACCTGACGAAGATCAACGACGAAGCAGCGAAGGAAGAAGTTTTCAAAGTAAAAAAGCAAGAGGCAAAAAGCCCTTTTTTGACAAAGAGTTGGTATTTATATGGGGTAATAATCACGGGTACCAACCAATGAAAAGTTACCCCGAGTTTTGTGCCAACAAGTTGTCACTAAGGGATAAGCCATAATTATGACTCTGAGCGATTTCAGTATCGCTTAAATACTTGATTAGATGGGTAAGTTGCGACACGGAGCAACGGAGCACATTCCTAAAGTCTAACCGGACATCCTGAAGACAGCCTCTCCAGTTAGACTGGGGGCTTGATGATATAGAAGTAGATACCAAGACACCTTCGTACAGGTAAAATTACTTATCTATATACCCAGAACGGAGCTCGACCTCCGATTCAATATAATCATTCCGGAGCTCCCGAGGTAACAAATACCCAGCTCCGAGAGAAAACATATCAAGAAGATCGGATATAGATTCTTTCCATGATTATCCGAGCAAAATAACATACTTGAAGTTCGACAACCTCGGACACGGTTTGTAAAGAGATCATCACAAATCTCCCCAAAAGATAAAAAGATATCCTTAAAAGAGGAAGAGATTTACCCTAATTCTCTTACCCTCCTCTCTAAGTTTCTACCCTCTATATAAAGAGGAAGACATCATACGGCATCATCATCTTTTTACCCTCAAAAAACACATCACCTTCACACGATACCGCGCCGGCCTCCAAGGTCCGGTGACAATATATAATATAAATAAGGCGTAAAGCGGCCGCAACCCTTTTACCGGAAGGGAATCGCCTTCAAATCACCATCAACATCCTAATCCCCTTACTCACACCTCCGGTTGAGCCATAGAGCGATTATTTGATCAAACAATACTCTTCTCTGATCTTGAGCTATGCAACCAGCGTTGTCGTCATAAATGGTCTTCGGGTCTTCTTGATTGATTCGATCTTGCATGCTTCTTGTATTTCTTTAGGGGATCCAATCATGTTGATGTTGCCAACATATTCAGGTCTAGGTCGAATACCTCTTTCATGTTTCAACTCATACCCAAAACAACCATACTATTGTCGGTTAAGGAGACAGGTTCGAACTGAATCAAAGCATGAACCTACCCACTTCCAGGGCACACTTATATATATATCTCAAGTATAGGGGTACAACGAGATATTCAATGGGTCGATTTTTACTACATTCGACCAGATTGTTTAATACCATATAATGATCTTTTAAACTTTATAGCAATATCTCGTGATCTTGATTTTAATGTTTTAGGAAATGTTAAGTCTGTAGGGATTTTTATATGGATGGCATTTTCTACATTCCCGTATAAATATGTAGTAACGACATCAATTAGTTTCATATGAAGTCCTTCAGAGATTGTAAGGCCGATTAAAATCTATTTATTGTTGCATATATTACGGGAGAATATGTTTCCTCATTACCCGGGATTTGAGAGAAACTTTGTGCAACTAATCGTGCCTCATATAATCTCATTCTTTTTATTTCAATCACCCATTTATAACCTACTGGTTCGACGTCTATGGGTGTGCGGCCTATAGGTCCGAAAGATACTTCGCCTTTTGAGCTAATTTTATGGCATCTTACCATTTTGGGCCAATCATCTCTGTGCATGCATATATTCAGAGTTTTATATACGTATCTATTACGTTTGTTGCTATAGCATATGAAAATATATATTGTCAACATGCATGTGTTGTTCGGTTCCAAAGTGCACTAATATGTATTGAGATCTCATTTTTCATTTAGGAACCAGTATTTCATCAAGGACTATATTTTCCTCTGGTATTGTGTATGTCCTTGGGATATTTACCTCTGTAGAGGTTTCATTAATGTTATGTTGGGAAATTTTTCACCAACTATGTTTTAGCTCATTTATTTTCGTGGGTTTTTGTCTCTGGAATCGATTGGCCTCCCACGTTTAATTTGAGCAGGTACATTTGATGCTAGTATATGTGACGTTGTCACTCTATTTGTATCCGTGAATGCATCTAATAATTTATAATATTTTGGACTTCATATGTGACCATTTTGGGGTCAAGATTTGATATTGGTGATGCATTCCAAATAATTTCTTGTGTTACGAGTCTTTATAATATTCTCCCCCCTAAGACTGTGAACACTTTCTCATCAAGCTGACAATAAGCATAAAATGCTGTAAATATGTCATTAGTTGATGTTTATAAATATTTAATAATTGATGGGGAATAAAAACCCAATATATAAATGCCCAGTCATACTTTTCGTCTCATTTTGGTGCGATGTGATGGTATTGGTACATATACCACGCAACCAATAATTTTAAATTGAGACAATTTGGTTCTCTTCTAGAGACCAATATTAGGGAGAATATGAATAATGATTATGTTATCACGATGACCTGAACAGTCATGTCATGCATATAATTTATCCTTATCGAAAAATTCCTTTATTTTGCACCATGTATGATTCGATAGGATTTGTATAGAATATAACCCAGAGAATAAAGCTTTTAGCTATTCATGACATTTTTTTTTGTCATTTTATTTGAAGATATTCGATGTTATTCATAAATATGGTTTTTAACCAAATTTTTTTTTTTATTTTCATAAATTTTTTTTTTTTTTTCCAAATATCTTTAAACTGAGTAAATTCCATATGGATTTCCATGAATGTGAAAAGATCATTTACAAACACTTTTTTTATGAAAACCAGAAAACAGATCCTGGCCATCCATCAACCAAGATCTACGGCCCAGATTAAAAGTTGCTCCCTACATACAATTTTAACACGGAGGGGTATATCCGTCTTTTCACCCCTTGAACAAAACCCCCAAATCACTTGATGTTTCTCATTCTTTCAGTTGTAAAATTTCTTTCACCCTAATTCTCTCTCGCTCTTCTTCTTTCTCCGCCCTCATTTTCTTCTCCGGCCGCCCTTCTTTCGCCGGCCATCGTCTATTATCTGGCCGAATTCGCGATTAATAATGTCTAATCGATTCTAATCTTCGGCCGCCGTTTCTTTTCACGTCTAAAAATGGTGATAGTATCGGAAACTTCTATGCCTCATAAAAAACGATCTATTAAAGTTAAACCGGAGGTTATCTCTATCAAATATTCTGCTGAATCAAGTATAATCTCTTACTATTTTACTTTTTATTTTTTTAATTTAGATCTAATTTTTTTAGGTTATTTTTCTGCATTTTTAGTTATAATGATGACGTCATTTAGTTTTTGTTGACTGGAAGTATAATCTGTATATGTGTGTTGTTAACTGTATGTATATGTATAATCTGTATCTAATTTGTTCCAAGTGGCTATGTTTTTGTTGAATCTCTTTGTGTTTTCACCCATACACACTGTGTTTTTTGATTATCCAAACATTAAGTGTAGCATTATGTGGTTTTTTAACAACACTTAGATTTTTTTGCATAACCTGTATGTGTTTTGTTACCTGTTGAAGGTTTGATTGTTGTATCATAAGATTTTTGAATATGTTTTCGTTGAATCTCTTTTTGTTTTCACCCAAACACACTGTGTTTTTTGATTATACAAACATTAAGTGTATTGTGATGTGGTTTTTGTTAATTACAACAGTTTTTTGCATAATTTGTATGTCTTTTGTTGCCTGCTGAATTTGTTTGTTGTATAATATGATTTTGGAATATGTTTTGTAATTAGTTTGTTTGGTTATTATTTTGTTTAGATGAAACAACTCAAAAATCACATCTTAAAAGACCAAAGAAGGCTAAGATTTCGCAGGAGTCGAAGCCTTTTGAAGTCTCTGAGAATCAACAAAACTCTATTAAAGCCGAGGATGTTAAGGACGATGTCATCCGTAATATCAGATTCCGGACCTCACATGCTCAACTCTCTGGTGTTATGACTTCGTTGAATGCTGAGCAGCGTCAGTTTGTACAAGATATTGGTTTCGGTTGTCTTTTAGGTTTAAATATCGAGTCACTCCCTGGAAAACTCGTGTACTATGTGGTTGATAATTTTGATAGCAAGGAGATGGTGATTAGAACAAAAAATGTGACAGGCAAGCTGTCCAGACGTTTTTGGAGTTCCCATGGGTTCAACCAATATATATGACCTTTACGAAAGTTCAAATGAAGATCTTGTGAATGAATGGCTTGGACATTGGAATTTAGGAAAAAAAGTGAGGCCTACACATATTGCTTCAAAGTTCAATAACGATTCTGAGATTGGTGATCTGTTCAAGATCAACATCTTGATGTTGTTTGTCAGCACGATGGTTGAATCCGATAGTAATGGATATATCAAGTTGGATTTGTTGAAGCGTCTTCCAAAGAA
Organism: Erigeron breviscapus; assembly: GCA_034093135.1. Classification (NCBI taxonomy): domain Eukaryota; kingdom Viridiplantae; phylum Streptophyta; class Magnoliopsida; order Asterales; family Asteraceae; genus Erigeron; species Erigeron breviscapus. The sequence continues at coordinate 1,379,917 of CM067167.1, forward strand.
TGCTGATCTCCGTTCATTTGATTGGTGTGGCTTCCTTTTAACAGCCTTGGAGTCCAGCAAAGATAACTGGAATAGGGAATTTCCGGATAAGAATCCGTATGCTGGTCCAGCAACATTTCTGAGTGTGAGTTCATGTCCTGTTCCATGTTTTTCCTTTTGAATATTTTATCAATCTTGTTTTGTAGTAATTGTATATATGTTTGAATGTTATAGCTGCTTTATGTTGATCGGACGAAATGTGAAAACGTCCCTGTTTGTCGACATCGTCCGGTCTTTAAAAGTTGGAACGGATTACTTCACGCTCGAGAGCGAGTTGAATGTTATATGGGCTCCTTTGGCATGTTGGATATTTTGCCACCTCATGAGGATCACAAGGAAGGATTTGATGTTGCTAATGATGTACAGAAGGAAACACTTGATGTAAGAGAGGTACTTTCTGTTCTCGTTTTCTTTTAGGTTCTGCATTGTTGCATTTACTTGAAGTTTTATGGTTTATAATTGAACACAATGTGTTTCAATTTCGAAACACAATGTGCTTCTTTCTGAATCTGCATAGTTGTATTTTTTATGATTTTTTATATTAGATCACATTGTGTTTAATAATTGAACACAATGTGTTTCAATTATGAAACACAATGTGTTTTTGGTTTTTATAGTTGATCACATTCTGTTTTATAATTTGTATTTAAGTAGTTTATGAGTTCCTATTTTTATACACCTTTTTAAAGTTATTACTTAGGATTATTACAAGTTTGTTGAAGAAAAAAGTGATCAATCTTTGGAAATTAAGAAGTTTTTGCTTAGAACCTTGAAAGACGGTTTGTCTAAGTTTCCTAATGATCCAATTCTGACCCGTTATAAGCTACGGTTTCGTGATATCTTCTCTATGAATGATTGTGTTCATGAGGATGAAGAGGATGTGAAGAAAACTGCGTTAGGAGTAGTGTCGTCTATAATCGATCAATATCGTGATGAAAATCACAAGGATGATGATGAGGATGTGCTTGATGGCAGTGAAGGTGTTAACCTTGATTTTGATGAAGCTGTTACTGAATGTTACATAAATGTTGTCTCTGGTGTGAATATCAATTCTAAAAATCAACAATATGAATATAACCTTGATTCCGAGGAGACAACCTATCATACTGCCGAGAAGAAGTCTATTGGTGAATTCAAGGAGGTTGAAATGAAGACTGTTGATGATGTTATGGAGGTTGATGATGAATTAAACAATGGTATTGCTGATGAGGGTGAGATCAAAACTGAATGTGATGTTGACATGAAGTCTGATGACAAATTGAAGGTTTCAGATGAGGAAACAAAGGTTGATGAAGACAATCTTGAAAAATCCAAGGATAACTTTATTGTGGATGACAAGAGGTGTAATGTTTCTGATAAGATTGACAGTGAAAGTGTTTGTGATTTCAACAAGAATTTTAACAAAGAATTGAAGGATGTTGATGACGAAACAAAGGTTGATGAAGATAATCCCGACATATTTGGTGATGTAAAGATCACCAAGGCTGATGAAGTTGAGGCTGTTGTTTTGTCTAACGAGAAGAAATTTTTTGAAGGTTTGGAGCTTCTTGTTGATGACATAAATATTAAGGTTGATGATGTGAATGCAGCAGTCGATGCAGTTTATGTGACTAATGAAAATGTTGTTGATGACACGATTATAAAGGTTGACGATGTGAATCTTGCAGCATCGTGTGTTGATGTGTCTACTGACAAGGCTGTCGATAAGAGTATTAACAAGGTTGGTGATGTGAATGTTGCAGCCTTGTCTGTTGATGTTTCTAACGACAAGGCTGTTGATCTTGGTAATAAGGATGAACTTGTTGATTGCGGGAAGATTATAGGCGACAAAATAGGAGACGTTAAAGAGGGATCCAAAGAGTTAGTACTATCTGTTGAGGATGAAAGGGTATGTCTTAGCCAGTGGTGGTTAGAAAATGGTGACGCTCTATTTGAACAAATTGACCAGGAAGTTGCAAAATATAATGAAACGGTCTTAGCTAAAGAAAAAAAGTCCAATGAGAAGAAAACCTATGTCTTACTCAGTGGTGAGAGAGTGAGTGGTCCACGGCCCAAGACAAATAACGATGAATTTCCAAGTTTTAAAATTTTATCTCAGGAGGATTTTAGTTCACCATCTCCTTTGGGTCGACAAATTGTTGCCCGTGAGAACTTGGGAGTGTTGTCAACTGAAGGGAGTATCGAAGCACCACTTGAAAAAGGAAAGTTAGACCATCTGCCATTCTTAAATCGCCATATATCAATAAGAAGATTTGTGTCTCGGATCGCCACACAGGTTCTGAATATGCATTATCAAATTACATATTTTCTGCCGTTGGTAATCGACTGTGAGTTTTTCTATAATCTTTAACATTAAATTCTTATAATACAGTTTGATTACAACAAAGCTAATGTTCTGTTGTTTTCTGTTTTTCTTTGTTTTTCTATAGTGATTTTGTGTTTGAAACATCACAAGAAAATGTTCAAGGATATCGTTCAAATTTAGAATCCTTATGTCCTCTGTTGTATGTTGATGCTAATGTCCTTGACATTTGGGCTTTTATATTGGCTTATGAAGAAAAGTTTAGGAGGCCAAGCTCTGTACGTTGATTGTTTGTTCCTTGTACTTATATCGTAAGTTGTTAACTCTATTTATATTAACCAATGTTTTTTTTAATCTGTTTTTGGTTTTTTTGTTTCTAATAAATTACATTTTTCTTTGTGACCAGCCTTATGATGTATATGACATAAAAAGTAACTTGACCAAAGATCAAGCATACGAATTATTCTATGATAATCTGAGACCAATACGTCAAGAATTGATGGCTTTAAAAGAAGTTGATCTGGTATTATGTTTTTTCTTTTATTTTTCTGACTTTCTTTCATTATCTTTTGTCAAACACCATGTGTTTAATGACAAATTACATTGTCTTGTAATTGAAACACATTGTTTTTGGTGTTTACAGTCTTTAATTTTTTGTATCTTAATTACTTTTTTTGATTTTGACAAACAGATTTTCTTCACCATCTGCAAATCGCAACATTTTTTCCTGTTGGTCTTTGATATAAGGGAGAAGAATCCGTTGTTGCATATTATTGATAACAGCTTTCCAGGCACACAGTTCAACCAGAAGTACACTAGGGTCCTCAATTTTATTGTAAGTATAAATCTGTATTAATCTATTTATATATATGAAATCCTTAATTATTGATTTTTGTTTCTTAAAACTGTCTTGAACAGAAACGTTTTGTTGCAAGACTGCTAAATAAACATCGTCACCCGTTAGCTACACAAATTGAGTCGTTAAAGGCCAAACAAATGAAAGTGAGGTGGCATACAAAGAACAACCATGTCGATTGTGGTATTTTTGCAATGCGTCACATGGAATGTTATATGGGACATCCTGATGAAAATTGGAGCTGTGATATTCCAAGTGAGTCGGGTGAACAAGTTGTAAAGCTGAGGAGGCTAAGGCATCGATATGCAGCAAAGATTCTGTCTCACGAAATGAACAAGCATTCTAAAATGAATTTGGAAAAAGCAATGGACTTCATCAGTAGTTATGACCAAAATGAAATTAGAGGTCTTGTTATTGAAGCTCAAAAAAATAGGGACCAACGTAAATTCTAGTGAGATTATTCTTTGAATCTGTTTAAAATCATTTTGTACTTCAGGTTTAATGCTTTTGCATTCTAGATTTGAACCTTTTTAGTTGAAAAGGTCTTCTGATGTGTTTGAGCCCGATTCTTAGTTGAGCTGTATAACACGATGACTTAGGAAAATGATGGATGTGATGGTTATAAATTGCTTGTTTGCTGATTTTCTAGTAATGGATACTTTCTTTTAGTTTTTCTTTAATATGTCAACTTCTACTTCATTAGCAATACATAGTCTTGCATATTTGCATGTTGTTTATATAATTGTTTTTGTATGAAAACCAAGGTTTGCTAATACCCCATCTATGTGTATGGCCATTGTATGAACTACTCGAAACCGAAACACAATGTGTTTTGGATTAGAAACACCTTGTGTATGGCCATTGTATGAACTACTCGAAACCGAAACACAATGTGTTTTGGATTAGAAACACCTTGTGTATGGCCATTGTATGAACTACTCGAAACCGAAACACAATGTGTTTTGGATTAGAAACACCTTGTGTATGGCCATTGTATGAACTACTCGAAACCGAAACACAATGTGTTTTGGATTAGAAACACCTTGTGTATGGCCATTGTATGAACTACTCGAAACCGAAACACAATGTGTTTTGGATTAGAAACACCTTGTGTATGGCCATTGTATGAATACTCGAAACCGAAACACAATGTGTTTTGGATTAGAAACACCTTGTGTATGGCCATTGTATGAACTACTCGAAACCGAAACACAATGTGTTTTGGATTAGAAACACCTTGTGTATGGCCATTGTATGAACTACTCGAAACCTAAACACAATGTGTTTTGGATTAGAAATACCTTGCGTATGGCCATTGTAGGAATTACTCGAAACCACATAATACACTTCCCTCTTGGTTTACATTCCGCTCTAGGGTTTAGGGAGATTAACACAATCTCTTAGTGATTGGTTACAAAATTGAAACATACTTTAATCTTCATCAAATATGTAATTGAATGTACCTTTAGAATTTAGCATATTGGGCCTTTGGCCCATATTGGACCTTTAGCATTTAATCTTCATCAAATCTGTAATTTAAAACATACTTTAATCTTCATCAAATATGTAAAGACTATTGGGCCTTTGGCCCATATATTTTAGCTAGCGTTTAGCATTTAGGATTTAGATTTTCTATAGGGTTTTTAGAATGTATATTTCCCCTCGGATTAGCAATCACGGCTAACCCTACAACTTCAAACCCTAAACCCTAAAGTGTACCGTATACATCCGTCCCCCTACTACATCCCGCTCTAGGGTTTAGGATTTGAAGGTCGAGGGTTATCCGATAGGCTAACCCGGGCTAACCCTCGGGCTTCAAACCCTAAACCCTAGAGTGGGAACCTTTATCCTTTTTAGGTTTTTAGGGTTTAGCATTTAGGTTTAGATTTTCCAGGGTTTTTAGAATGTAGCTTTCCCCTCGGATTAGCAATTAAGCTTTAGGGTTTAGGGTTTGAATGTAACAACCGTCTTAGAAATGTTCTAAATAAGTTCCTCGAATCGTACTTTCGCCATTAGAACGGCTAGACAGTTCAATTTATTTAAGTTCTTGACGTACTTTAGACCCAATTATGTGCTTATGAAGGTCAATTTGATCTTATATCTTGCTTTGTATGACGAGTCTATAACTAAATACGATGAAATACTAAAGTTCGGTTCGTATACGTTCGTGTTCATAAAAGTTCTAGTTCAAAAATGTTCATAAATAGTCCTTGCATTTAGTAAGTCCATTTAATATGGAAGACTATAAATAGAAGAGTTAGTGAGAGAAAACCCTATTCATCATCTTCTCCTCCTCTCCACTCTCTCTCTAAAACACACACTCTCTGACGCCATAAAACACACACTAGAGCATCTCTTGATTTTGGATTGTTTAATCAAAATCGTTTGTACTTTTAGCATCCTTGGGACAATCAAAACACATTTCTGGAATCAAACCTCAGGTAACAACAACAAATTATGGGTTTTTGATCAAATTAAAAGTGTACTTTTTCAAGTTTATGTTCTTGATGATTTGGTCCAATTCTTGAATGAAAATCGTGTTAAAAGTTAATGGGTTTGTGTCTAAATGTGTTTAACAACATTTTTATGAACAAATTTGGGTCATAACGTACTCTAATCTCAAAACCCATTTTTTTGAAAAATGAAGAAAGTGTGTTCTTGAGTGCCATGACTTGTTTATGTTATGTTTGATCTTGGAAACCAGTAAAAGTGATATAAAATGATGTTATTGTATATATATGTACTAGTGCCATGTTCTAACAAGTCCTGAAATCGATCTAGACCTTTGTATTGTGTGCTTGTTCTTGTTCAGACCCGTGTGGTACTTGGGACGATCCTGAATGGGACGATCTTGGTCCCAAGATCGTCCTAGGCAGCCCACCTTGGTACCTTGTGCTTGTTCATCGATCTTGTGTGGTGTTGTGATGTTGTTGGTACGTTTATTGGGTAACTAATCCTTTGGATCGGTTTTGCTCAAACATTCGTTCTTAAACTAGAAACGACCTTGTTCTTGTCCTTGGAAATGGGACGATCTTGGCCTCAAGTGTCCTTGAACGATCTTGACCCAGACGACCTTGGTTTAAAACGACCTTGAACCAAATACATGAAACGACCTTGTGCTAATCACCTAGGACGATCTTGACCCAGACGACCTTGGTTTAAAACGACCTTGAACCAAATACATGAAACGACCTTGTGCTAATCACCTAGGACGATCTTGACTTAATGCACCTAAAACGATCTTGAGCCTTAATACTTGAAACGATCTTGGCTATCCAGTGGGACGATCTTGAAGTTCCAAAACCCTAGACGATCTTGTACTCTTTAGAAAACAACCTAAACTTGTTCTATAACATACCACGCTTGATCATTAATCACCAAACCAGTTCATAACATCATTATCACATGATCAATCACATTCAAGGCTACTTATTGACAATAAAGCTAGTTCTTAAATCGACCTAAAACAACGTACATTGTGCAAACCCTAATTAAGTACATTTAAGACATGTTCTATCTAGATGAACAAAGTACGAGTTCTACGAACAGTTAAATCAAATTCTAAAGGCTAAAGTTCATCATTAAAGACACGTTCAACTCATTAACACGATAAGTACTTATGTGTGAGTTCTAAGACGTTCAGTTCGAGTCCAGTTCATGTACTTAAAGTTCATTTAAACTCATTTTGAGTCAAAACGTTCAAGATCATTAAGGACCAAATCATCAGTTCATCAAGGACATTTCAGTAATTAATTAGTCATTTGAACTAATATGTGTGCATATCTATGAACAATAACTGTACTTAGGCATCCATCAAGACGTACTTGGATTTCGATAGATATAACTTATCTATCGCGGTGCTTGTTCTCTGTGCTATAAATTGTGCTTGTACCAGATCACTGTGAGTTCACTAATCCCCCTTTCGTACATTTTGTTCAAGTTCTTTTATCGGGGACTGAAAAGCATGAAAACTACTTTGTACTTGTACATATGTTCTTGAACTACTTTACGTACTATATTATAATCTTGATCTATTTCACGTACTATTTTATGATCTTACGAGGTACTTATGATATGATTCCTAATTATTTAAAAGAGTATTTAAGTCTTGAATGGGCAGGATCTTAAATACATTTATACTGTTTAAGGGAGTATTTAAGTCTTGAATGGGCAGGATCTTAAATACCTCCATACTACTATATTGATCTTTAACATGTTCTAGTTCATACTTGTACTTGTTCAGTTCTTATTTACTGCTATCAATTCATATCCCACAGTTCAGGGATTGAACCGTAGATAATTATGGACAGCGCTGTTTAGGGTAGGCCCACCCTCATTCTCCGCAGTTCTGGAGGATGCATATTATCTGTTCTTGTTCTGATTTAGATCTTCGTGAAGTACTTGATTATTATGTGCATAAGTTCATTACAGTTCAGTTCTGGCCAATCGGGTTAGCAGTGACAACTCATTTAAAGTTCATTATATGTTCTTGTACTGTTCTTACGGTTATAAAACACTTTTGTTAAACGTACAGATCTTATGACTTGTTCTTACTCTACATATTATTATATGTATACGTACTAGTACTTTATGTGAATCTCACCAACTACTTTTGTAGTTGACCTTTGAACCTACATGCTTTTCAGGCTAGACTAGTAGATCTCTTAGCATAGGAGTCTTCCTCTTTAAAGCTCATCTCTTGTGGCGACTGTTCGTACGTTCAAGACCGGAAGCCGTGAAGATCTCCCTTTGCTTATTCAGTTCAGACTCCTGTACTTCAAGACAATTGTTCTGTCTTTTGATTATTAACTACTCTGGGTATATCCCAAATGCTGTAATAACTTCTTTTCTTTTATGTTATTGGCTGTGTTGGAACTTGTACTGTGTGCTTTTGTGCTTGTCTGTACATCCCGTATATTCCGCTTTAGCGGGGTGTTACATTGAAGTTGTAGGGTTAGCTAGGCTAACCCTACAACTTCAAACCCTAAACCCTAAAGCGTACCGTATACATCCGTCCCCCTACTACATCCCGCTCTAGGGTTTAGGGTTTGAAGGTCGAGGGTTAGCCGAAGAACCCTCCTTCAAACCCTAAACCCTAGAGTGGGAACCCTCATCCTTTTTAGGTTTTTAGGGTTTAGCATTTAGGGTTTAGATTTTCCAGGGTTTTTAGAATGTAGCTTTCCCCTCGGATTAGCAATTAAGCTTTAGGGTTTAGGGTTTGAAGTTGTAGGGTTAGCCTAGGCTAACCCTACAACTTCAAACCCTAAACCCTAAAGCGTACCGTATACATCCGTCCCCCTACTACATCCCGCTCTAGGGTTTAGGGTTTAGCATTTAGGGTTTAGATTTTCCAGGGTTTTTAGAATGTAGCTTTCCCCTCGGATTAGCAATTAAGCTTTAGGGTTTAGGGTTTGAAGTTGTAGGGTTAGCCGTTAGTAACCCTACAACTTCAAACCCTAAACCCTAAAGCGTACCGTATACATCCGTCCCCCTACTACATCCCGCTCTAGGGTTTAGGGTTTGAAGGTCGAGGGTTAGCCGTCGGGCTTCAAACCCTAAACCCTAGAGTGGGAACCCTTATCCTTTTTAGGTTTTTAGGGTTTAGATTTTCCAGGGTTTTTAGAATGTAGCTTTCCCCTCGGATTAGCAATTAAGTGTACCGTATACATCCGCCCCTTCCTTTTGTACATTAGACATAATGTGATTGGGTTTTTAAAAACTCATACAACTTCCATACACAAGGTGTTTTTATACATTCTACAACTTGTGTTTGGGTTTCGAAAAACTCATACAATTTCTATACACAAGGTGTTTTGTACATTACACACAATGTGATTGGTTTTTGAAAAACTCATACAATTTTCATACACAAGGTGTTTTGAAAAACTCATACAATTTTTATTTTTTATTTATTTTTTTTTCTTTAACATAAATAACTGTCCGGCCTCATTTAACAACTAATTTGAAAAAAAATAAAATAACTGTCTGATAACTGCCGGCCTCTCTTTCTCGAGATTTATTTTTCCCATTCATTACATTAATCACATCACCCTTATAACTCTCGCTCATTTCTCTGTCTATCTCATTCAATACATCATCTTTCTTTTTTCTCATTCAATACATCGTCTTCCTCTTTCTCTTTTCTATCCGTGTGATTGTTTTTTCAAATTTAATCTTCATCTAAAACCTTCTTCTTCATCATGATAATCATCTAATGTCGGTATCTTCACGACTTCACCTACTAGGTTTAGTAGATCGCTGATTAATCAAACTAAAAAAGACATAGTTGAAGGTAAATATGCACTTCTTTTTTTGATTTTAGGGTTTATATCGTTGATACGTCCCACGGTGTATCAATATACCAAAGTATATTGAACACAGAACAGTTGTAGAGGGGGGTGAATACAACTTTTCACAATCTTTACAAACTTTTTAACACAAAACGTTTCAAGATTCAGACAATGAATATTAAGCAAGTAAGTAAAGTGCAAGAATCATTAAAACAGTAAAGCAGTAAAGAAATAAAAACATTCTTGAACACAGATTGTTGTTTTCAAATGTAATCCTTTATTAAGAAATAATCTATACAAAGAATTATAGGGTTGCTGCGGAATAAAGATAGCCTATAGATATCTAAACAACCATATGAAATGACAAACAACAATCAATCAGTTTCAGCTCAAGAGAATCAGCCCAAGCTGATCTCGTACAGACTAAGCTGTGTGTAAGAGCAGAGAAACTTGTGTGAAGAATGATTCTCAGGAAATGCCACCCATATGCAATCCATGAATGAGGCTTTTATAGGCACAAGCGCTCATTCATTAGGTGTCCGTTGCAGCTACGTGTTCTTCAATCAGTGGTTGATGAAGGAATAATCAATCGTGCCTTTTATAGTACTTGTGGTCCCCCCACGTACTGACGCACATTCTTCATCTACCAATAGGAGTATGGACACGCATATGTAAAACAACCACCAACCTGGATCCTAGGATTCTTCCTAGTCACGTCATTTGTCCTTATCTTCAATCCAGGTTGTTATCTTCACTTGATTGTCAGACACAGATTAGGCCGTTTGTCAAGGCACCAATCTGCCTAAGTGTTTCCAAGCTGACTGCTAATCCCAAGCTGTCTTCCACTAACATCTTGGTCTTCTATCTTCAATCCTCCTCTTCAACTTGGACTGAATGCTAATACAATTTGATGCAGCTTGAATAACACTTGCTTCCATAAGATATTACAATTACAAGTATGAAACATGATCTGGGTCAGAGACAGATCGTAAGCTATGTCAGCTTAGTTTGACCCAGATCAGATTACAAGAACCAAAAGATTACTAAGTGTTTATAGGTCAGATTTGTCATCATTAAATTTACAATTAACATTGAGACTCAACAATCTCCCCCTATTTGATGATGACAAAACCCAACTACACTTTGACTATCAGCTTACAAAGAATCAAACGAAAATATGACTAACAGCTTGTGACCCTTTGAATCTTTTGGGTTCTTTTCAATCTGATATGAAATTTTAACCAAGAAACTAGATTGTACAACTGCCTTTGCAGATATAGAGAATAAATCAAAGATATTACAAGTTACATCACTATTCTCCAAGCATTTCAATAGCTTCTTGCTTAACCTCAAATGATGGAGCAACTCTCACATCTAATTGCCTATCTAACCCTTCATCTATAAGGAACTGCTCATACCTATTACCTTCTTCACTAAAGTTTCTGCAGAATCTGTATAAGGTAAATAGGTGCATAGATGGTACATGTTTTAGTTCAGCAGTCCTTTGAAACACCAAATTCCCTCTAGCATCTACAAAGTACATCTCATGTTCAGGTTCAATGATGAACTTCCCACATCTTGCATCTTTGACACCAGTAGGTAGAGACAGATTAAGATTACCAAGAATCTTGTCAATTGCACCAGAAGATAATTGTGCTAGCAACTCTGTAGGAGACAAGTTTTGGAGAAAAACTGAATGGTCACCTCCAGGAGCATCAATCTTTTCATACCTTCTTCTTTTCTTCTTCAGTGGCTCAACTGACTCATCTTCATAATCCATATCATATGCAATTGGTCTTGGAAGGCCAGAGATATCAATCTTGTACTTCACAACAGCAGCTAGCTTCTTCTCAATGGCTTCCAAGACTGTCTCTTTGTGAACTCCAGACATACCAGAAATGATGTTATGTAGTTCCACCCACTCTGTGTATCCTAGGTCAAGCAGTTTGTCAAGATCATGGGTTTCCCAGTTGGTTTCATAACCTCTCCTTGTAAACCTCATGCTGGGAATGTTCTTTCCTTTTCGCCTTTTCAGTAGAACCTGGAGGATTGGTTCTGGATGCCTTCTATAATGAATCTTTTCAGTAACTTGTCTTTTCTCCAAGGCATCAAACCAATTATGGGCTTTCACACTTTCTTTCACATCTTTAACCTTCTGTGATGGTTTAAAATGAACCACCACTTTCTTCTTTCCTTTTCCTTTGCCCACAACTTTCTTTTTAGAACCAATGGCTGCAAGATCTTCTTCATCTTCCTTATTCAATTGTTCTTGAACAGTCTTGGCAATTTCAGAATCAGACTTAGTTGCAACAATTCTTTCTCTTTCTAGTCTGTCATCCTTAATCATTTTATATGCCATCTCAACTATTACCCCAAGCTGTGGAGTAGTTTCAGTTGCAATCTCCCAATCCTTTTCTTTCTCAGTTAAGATCTTCACACCACTTGACCCAGCTTCTGCTGTTCTTTTCTTTATCATGAACTGGGACAGAGTAGCTGTGTCTTCACTAGATGAAGATTCATCAATTTGTACTTTGGGAGCTGGGTCAGCTTGAGTTGGCACAGCTTGCACAGGAACAGCTTGGGAGGACTTTCTTTTCTTTTCAACTTTCTTTTCTTTTTCAACACCAACTTCCTTCCTTATATCTCCCATTACAGCATTAACAGTCTCCCCCTTGGTTGTATCACTATCTTTTTCAGTTTCTTCATTCATTTTTCCAACAGTTTTACCACCAGACTCAGATTCTGGTCTTTTTATCTCTTCCACAACTTCCTTCTCACTTTCCACCCTAGAACCATGCACAACCAATCTTCTATCATTTTGTGCTTCCTCAGCTCTGGCCTTATCTTGTCTTTCTTTCAATCTTTCAAGGTATTCTTCAATGTCCTTGTCAACCTGAGCTTTTTGCCTTTCCCTTTCTAGCTCCATTTCAGCTTCACTCATTGCACTCCTCTTTCTCTTAGTAGCATTCTTCTCCCCCTTTTTGTCATCATCAGCAGGGAAAGAGCTCACTGGAGAAACAAGGAAGTCTTTGAGATCCTGGTTGATCAAGTCAATTTTAACATTGGTAAGACAGCAGGCTCTTCTTAGCTCAACATAATCCTCATGGAGGAGTTTAATCTGTGATTTAACACCCTTAGAAGCTTCAATCAGATCATTCTTGAAGTCAGCTTGTGACTTGTTTGAAGATCGAAGTTCTATGGTGACTTCCCTTTTAAATTTGGTTGCAGCATTCTCAATCTGACCCAGAGTACTCTTGTTCCTTTCATTCTCTTCATTTACTGCTTTTGTAAGATTATCAAGAGACTCTGTCAGCTTGCTCTGGTTCTGCTGCATCAAATCAACTGCTTTCTTAACATAATCTTCCAATGCAGTCTGATCTTGACTCAGCTTGTCCACCTTCTTATCCGTCAAATCCTGATCCTTTTGGATCTTTTCCAAGCATTCGGTCAGCTTTGAGCTCTCAACCTTAGAGGTTGAAATGAACCCAGTGAGCTGACCCACCACATCTGAAAATGAGATAGTGGCAGCTTGGGAAGAACTTGCAGTTGGCTTAAAAGCCACTGACTCTGGAAAGAGCAGCCTGCAATCCTTAATATCAGGGTCATTGGGCATATTTAGAAGGGGGTGGAGGTTTAAGGAGTTTTGGAACATTTGCTCATGAGAGTGAGTCTCATGAGTGGATCTGTCAGAATTGATGATGAGTTGGTCAGCCTGAGAAAGATTAACGTTTAATTCAGGCTGAGGGCCAGTGGGAATATGTTGATCTAGATTTTGATCAACTCCTCCACTGACATCTTCCATCAGAGCATCCCTTGAGGATGGATGGGAAAACTCATCATCGAATGAAGAATCACTTCCGGAGATAGTGATCAGATTCTCATTGACATCGTGAGGACCATCAATGGTTCCCTTTGCTGCACAAGGGGCTAACATGACTGCCTTAAAGACAGCCAAGTAACCTGCAGAATCCCTCTGTCCAAGGACAGATGCAGACACAGACTCTGCAGGTGTAATGTTTTGTGTAATTGATTGCCCTTCAACAGAGGTGTGTTGTTGCACCAAAGTATCCTTAGGGAGAATTGAGGCATGTACCCCTCCTTGTGACATAGAAGGGGCATTGGCAGCCTGTGCAGACTCAGAGTGTAAGATAGAAGGAGTCTGATCAGCTTCGGGAGGAGAAGCAGTGTCACCAATGCGTTCGATACTTCTCTCCTTAGGCTGACCATCCTCAGAAATGATGTGCATAGACTCTGACTCACTTTGGATCTGGGCTAGATCCTCTGTTACCCCTTTAATGATATCATCAACCTTTTGGGAGGCTGATGATGGTGAATTCGGTTTAGACACAGTATGACCTTGGGAGGAGGTCTTTCTTTCAATACCTTCACCCTGTTTGGAAGGTTGGGTAGCAGTAAGTGTTCCCTTTAACTCGTCTACACTCTTTTGGGAGAGTACAGATGGGCGTGGTGTTTTCGGCTTGTCAGCTTGGGTGACAGGGACAACTTTGGAACGTTCCTTAGCTTTCCTACACCTTGGGGGATCTCAAGAGAAGATGTTGCATTATCAACCCCAGAAGCTGACACAGATTTCTTATTCGATCTTTTCTTTTTGGCCTTGAGAGGTACTAAGTCCTCAACAAGGGGTCTTTTAGAATCGGATTTTGAGCGAATGGACGAAGGTGTGGCTAGGGAGGCTGATGTTTTGGCCAACCCTTCACCCTCTTTTGTAGGAGTAGAATTTTGAATAGATTCAGAAGAGTTTGAGGGTTCAGAAGCATGTGTACCTGGATCCCCCTGATTAGCAGATTGAGTGTCAGACCCAGATCGCGTCGAAGAAGGGACAGCTTCCCTAAGTGCTTCTTGTTCCTCCTCTCTTTTCCTGCAAAAATCAAGGTAGATCTGAATTGCTCGGGTCAGACCCTGCACAGATACCTTTGGACTATTGAAGATGTTGTTATTGATAGACTTACATTCCACAGTCTGACCAGTTGCCAGACTATAATCATTGTCAAGAATAGCTTCAATGATAAGATCAAGAATCCTACCATAAGGTATGGTAAGACTCTTCTTATGAACGCGATCAACAAGGTCCTTAAAGATTAAAGCAGCAAAATCTATTCTGGTCATGGTGACCATTGCATGAAAAATCTGCAATTCTAGGACATTAGGCTGATCAAAGCTGCCTGCCTTTACTTGTAAGGTTTTTGAAATTGTGCTCAATAAGTAGTTCCAAATACCAGTTAAATGTTTCATTTTAACCACTGAAGCCAATGGACCAGTATATCCAACTTCTTGTAAAACATTTTTGGCTTCAGTATGAGACACAACAACATCATATTCATCATCAGGCATATATGACAGCTCAAAAGCAGACCTAAGCCTCTCGTAAGAAATATATACCTTTTTCTTACCGTTGAGGATTGAGCCATAGATTGCAGCATCTCCTTTCTTATTCTGTTTGACAACACAGCTCGCCCAAAATTCACACAAAAGATCTTGAAACACCCAGTCTGGCTTCTCAATCATCACCTTGCCGAATGGATGATGCCATAAGAAAGCCACTATCTCATCGTATCCTTTTGCCCATGAAGGAGGATGAATATTGGCATAAACCAGACTGCCAATCTTGATTTTACCAGTATCAAGATCAGCCGGAACCACTACTACCTTATCTCCCACCACATAAGGTGAAAGCTTGTTTGCGCTTATCGGAGCTGGGTATCGACTTTCAGGTTCAGAACTAGATTGAGAGTCATTAGAATGAATAGAAACAGATGATAATGCTATTTTGAAAACAAATTTTAGAAGAAATTAAAATTAATAAAACAGTAATCAGATTAGAGAGAAAAATTGATTTTAAGAAAATATGAACAAGTGATTTGGGATTTAGGTTAAATGAAAGTTATATACAAAACCAAAAATATCTTATTTGAAAAAGTTGGAGAGAGAAAGTTTTTGATTGGAGGATCAACAAGTAGTGGTGGTACTTTTTCAGTAACCGGTAGTGACCACTACACGTGTCACACTCCAATAGGATCAAACAAGTACACTTAATAAAATAATGAAAGTAATAAAACGCACTGAGATATTTAATAACAAAAATAACCACAAAGCTGGGTCAGACTCAGCTTACCCTCTTTCACTTGACATGCACCAAGTGTGAAAGGGTAGTCTGGGTCTGACACAGCTTACCCTCAAAATTTAGTATAACTCTAAGGGGTCAGATTTGCTATTACTTAGCTCACTACATTTTACAAATTAAGCATACCTAGCTTACTTATGAGGTAGTTGAACCTTGATTCATCCAATGGCTTTGTGAACAAGTCAGCAAGCTGATTGTCTGTTGGAATGAAGTGGAGTTCAACATCTTCTTTCATTACATGATCCCTGATGAAATGATATCTTATATCAATGTGCTTGGTCCTTGAATGAAGCACAGGATTGTTTGAAATTGCTATGGCACTGGTACTGTCACAGAAGATTGGAGTTTTTGTTGCAGTGACACCATAGTCTTGAAGCTGATATTGCATCCAAAGAATTTGAGAGCAACAACTTCCTGCAGCAACATATTCGGCTTCTGCAGTGGAGATAGAAACTGAATGCTGCTTCTTGCTGGACCAGCTTACAAGTCTATTGCCAAGCAATTGACAAGCTCTTGAAGTACTTTTTCTGTCAATCTTACAGCCTGCAAAGTCAGAATCTGAATAGCCAATTAGATCAAATCCTGAGTCTTTGGGATACCAAAGACCCAGATTGGGACTACCTTTAAGGTATCTAAAGATTCTTTTCACAGCCTTAAGATGAGATTCCTTAGGACTAGCTTGATATCTTACACAAAGACATGTAGCAAACATAATATCTGGTCTACTAGCAGTCAAGTAAAGTAATGATCCTATCATACCCCTATAAGCTGTGATGTCAACAGATTTGCCATTTTTATCTTCATCCAGCTTATCACCAGTTCCCATAGGAGTTTTCATAGGTGAGCAATCACTAAAACCAAATTTGTTTAAGAGATCTTTAATATACTTTCCTTGGTTTATGAAAATTCCATTTTTAGTCTGTTTAACTTGTAAACCCAGAAAATAGTTTAGTTCTCGCATCATGCTCATTTCATACTTTTTAGACATTAATTCAGAAAACTTTTTGCAAAGTCTTTCACTACTAGACCCAAATATTATATCATCTACATAGATTTGTACAAGCAGAATATCACCATTATACTTTCTCACAAACAAAGTCTTGTCAACATTACCTCTTTTGAATTTATTAGCCAATAAGAATTTAGACAAAGTATCATACCATGCCCTTGGAGCTTGCTTTAACCCATAGAGAGCCTTGTCAAGCTTGAACACATGGTCAGGAAACTTTGAATTTTCAAAACTAGGAGGCTGTTCAACATAGACTTCTTCTTCCAATTTTCCATTAAGAAATGCACTCTTCACATCCATTTGATAGACTTTGAAACCCTTGTGAGCAGAGAAGGCCAAGAACATTCTGATTGCCTCTAATCTTGCCACTGGTGCAAAAGTCTCATCATAATCAATTCCATCCTCTTGTCTGTAACCAAGAGCTACCAATCTTGCTTTGTTTCTGGTCACAACTCCCCTTTCATACATTTTGTTTCTGTAGACCCACTTGGTTCCAATCACAGTCTTGTGATGAGGTCTAGGAACAAGTTCCCAAACCTTGTTTCTTTCAAACTGTGTTAGCTCATCTTGCATTGCATTAACCCAAGAGGGATCTTCCAGAGCTTCATCAACCTCAGTTGGTTCCATCTTGCTTACAAAATTGACAAACATGCAGAAATTGCCTGTTGCCTTTCTTCTTGTTTTCACACCAGAGAGTGGATCACCAATGATTTGATTGATTGGATGACTCTTTGTCCACCTAGTAACTGGGACAATGGACTGATTCAGATTAGATGATTCAGCATGATCAGCTTGAGGAAGAGGCTGATCAGCTTGGACAGGAATGGAGGAGTCTGAACCAGTTGGAGAGTCATTTAATGGATTCTGAACAATAACTTCAGTAGGAGTAGGATCAGCTTGTGCATCTTCAAAGATTGGAACATCTTCTTCTTCTTCAATGAATTGCTCCCCCTGAGTTTGAGCATTATTAGCTCCAACTGGAGGATTTGTTGGAGGCTCATTCTCAGGTACAACCAGTTCTTCAAAATTGAAGTCTTCATCTTCTGGAGGAGAACAGTCTGGCTTAGAACAACCTTCATCAATGCTTACATTTACAGAGTTCTCGATTGTTTTAGTTCTCTTGTTATACACTCTGTAGGCCTTCATCATTGTTGCATATCCAAGTAGGATACCTTCATCTGATTTCTCATCAAACTTTCCAAGATGGTCTTTCTGATTCAGAATATAGCAAGGACTT
Organism: Erigeron breviscapus; assembly: GCA_034093135.1. Taxonomy (NCBI): domain Eukaryota; kingdom Viridiplantae; phylum Streptophyta; class Magnoliopsida; order Asterales; family Asteraceae; genus Erigeron; species Erigeron breviscapus. Next base: position 1,397,792 of record CM067167.1, read on the forward strand.
CCAAACATTCTTAGGAAACCAATCTCAGGTTTTCTCCCCCTAAGAAGTTCATATGCAGTCTTCTGGTGTCTTTTTACAATGAGGGATCTGTTCTGGGTAAAGCAAGCTGTGTGTACTGCTTCAGCCCAGAAATGAGACTTGACATTGTTTTGAGCCATCATGGATCTGACAGCTTCAATAAGAGTTCTGTTTCTTCTTTCTGCAATACCATTTTGTTGAGGAGTTCTGGCAGCTGAGTAGACTTGTGAAATTCCCTTTTCACTGCAGAATGAATTAAGAGTGATATTCTTGAATTCAGTACCATTGTCACTCCTTAATTTCCTAACAGGCCTTTTGTAGAGAATTTCAGCTTGCTTGATGAAATGAATAATGCTGTCAGCTACTTCACTCTTGTGTCTTAGAAAGAAAACCCAGGTGTATCTTGAATACTCATCAACAATTACCAAAGAGTACCTCATTCCAGTGAATGATGGAGTACTGATTGGTCCAAATAAGTCCATATGAAGCAGATCCAAACAATTATCAATGGTTGAGCATGTTTTAGACTTAAAGGTAGCTTTATGTTGCTTGGCTTTTTCACAAGCACCACACAGCTTGTCCTTCTCATAATTGATCACTGGAAGACCATACACCAACTCTTTCTTACACAGCTTGTTGATGTCTTTGAAATTCATATGAGACAGCCTTTTATGCCACAACCAATTTAGCTCATCTTGAGACTTTTACATGAAGCAGACTTCTCTTGTGACAGTTGGATTTCTCATGTCAAAAGAATACAAAGACTCATTCCTCTTTGCAATAAGAACCACATTGCCTTCTAAATCAAGAACAATTCCTTTATCAGACCTGAATCTCACTTCATAACCAGCATCACACAACTGACTCACACTGATCAGATTGTGCTTCAAACCATTAACATATGAGACTCTTCTGAAAGTAAGAGGGCCATTTGAAAGTACACCGAAACCTTCAGTCTTTCCTTGAGAATCATCTCCAAAAGTAACATTAGGACCAACGCGAATCCTAAAGCTACATAGCAGGGACTTACATCCGGTCATATGCTTGGAACATCCACTGTCCAAGTGCCAAGTGTTATCGTCATGACCGCCCTGCAATTATGATAAGAGATTAGTTCTTTTTGGGAACCCATCCAAGGATGGGTTCACCAGAGCTGACCTTCTGGTCTGACTCAGATTGGGAAACTAAACACAGACTCTTATCACATTTTGAAACCCATTGTTGCTTGGTCTGTCCTTTACCAGATTCAAAGTTCTTTTTAGCAACATTTAGAGTTTCCTTCTGAACAAAACCTTTGCCTATTCCAGCTTTCTTACATTCAGCTCTCAATTTTCTTTGATCAACAGTTTTTGGATCAGACACCTTCTTAAGAAAATTGGTTTTCATTGACACCTTATCAGTTTTGGACTCAACATATTTTAAAATCAACTTGTCAGAGTCAGACTTGGTGTTACTTGAAATAGACTCAGATTTTGCTTGTGACTCATTTCCTAGAGAACCAGACTTCTTACTCTTTAAAAGCTTAATTTTCTCTTTAGGAACACTGTGATCTCTATCCTTTCTTTTATTTCTCTTTAAACTACTCTTGTTTGTTTTAGTCTTTGAATCTGACACAGATTAGGTAATGGTCAGCTTGGATAAGTCAAGACTTTCCTCAGGTTTTAACTCAACAACCTGATCAGCTTCAGACACAGCTTCAACAATGGTCTGACCAATGGTTTCAGGATCTTTAAACCCAATACCAGATTTCTGAACCAACTTAATTGATTTAGAAATGGTCTCTTTGGTTTGGACTTTGGGTGGTGAAGGAGGCTGATAACAAGGCTCCATAGCACATACTTCTGCAATGGCTATGGCCCTATCATAATCACCATCAAAGATAGCTTGGATCTGATGAGGTATTTGTTCATTTACACATTTAGCAACTCTTTTAGAGCTGATACACCATGTTTCAGTAATCTGTTTAACCTTTAAAAACTTTTCTTCTGCAGTTTTAGCTTCTTTAATCAAAATGGAGTTTAATTGCTTTTGAGCTTTAACTTCAGATTCTAGTTTTTCAATGGTGTGACTCTTAGAGCTGTTATCAAGTTTCAAAACATGTATTTCCTTTTTGAGTTCTTGATTAAAATATTTTTGTAGTAACACCTCATCTCTAAGTTTGTTCAGTCTGGTCAGCTTCTCATTATCAGACAGTTTGGAAAAAGAAATTACCTCAGGTGGAGCAGTCTGACTGGTGGATGCCTGGTGAGCTGACTCAGATTGCTGTTGTATTTTCACCAGATCTTCAGCAAATATTTGAGTAGCTTCTTTGGCCATGAAACACTTGGCATCTTTGTACAGCTCATCATCAGATGATGTGGCACTTTCAGCCCAGTCTTTGGCTACCAGACTCTTCTCATTTTTGTTCACTTTCTCAGTCAGCTCAGCTACTTGTGCTTTCAAGGCTTTGTACTTAGTCTTGAGCTTGGATTATTTTTCACCTCTTCCACCTTTGGCTGGCACAGCTTGAGCAGCTTTTTTGGATCTGCAGTCTCCAGCCATATGTCCAGTCTTGCCACACTTGTAACATGTGACCTTGGACATATCAAATGGCTTCTTGGTCTTGTCAGCTTGGCCACCTCTTCTTTTTCCTTTAAACTTGTTAAAGGATCTCCTTCTGATCCTTTCAGCCAACATAGCTACTTCATTAGCTAGTTCATCACCATCAGATTCTTCACACTCAGATTCAGCACAAACAGAGTTAGGATTTGACATCACAGGAATATCATCATTAACACAAGGAATGATCTCATTACTAATTGAACTAGGGTGTTCAGTCATAGAAGCAACAAGTGCAGCAGCAGGCTGATTATAAGAATCACCCATAGCAATTAGTTTTTCAGCCTCTGAACATTCTTGGTTATGAAGCAAACCAAAAAGTCCAGGGAGATCAAGATCATGATAAACAGAACTTAATTTAACAGAAGAAATATAGTTGTTCCAATTAGGTGGTAATGAATCAAGAAATTTGCTCTTTAAAACCTCATTTTTCTTATTAATTCCAACAGCAGCTAAATCATTTACCAAAGCATTAAAGCGGGTATGAGTGTCAGTTAAGGATTCATTTCTCAAAGAGAAAAATCTATCATACCTCCTGGTCAATGTAGTAATTGTGGATTCCATGGAGGTAGAGCAACCCTCAAACATAACAGTCAATGTACCCCACATTTTCTTTGCTGTTGAACACATTTTAATTGAATGGTAAAGGTCTTTGGGCACAGCTTGGACAATGAAATTTCTAGCCTTCACATCCAAGTTTGCCAACCTCCTATCCTCATCCCCCCAATCTGCCTTGTCCTTAACAATAGATTTGACTGTGGCAGGAATGGTTGGTTGACCTTCCCTGACCACAGCTTCTACTACAATGGTTTGTGTAGGAACATAAGGACCATCCGTAAGGATGTCAGGCATATTGTTATCGATGGATTCAAGGAACAAAGACATTCTACCTTTCCACCCACTGAAATCATCTTTGTCAAACATGGGTGGTCGGGTTGAAGAACCATTATCAATATAAGATGACATTACGCTTTACTATAAATGAAAATATGCAAGGATCAAGCCAAGTTAATTCTCAACACCGCTCTGATACCAATTGATACGTCCCACGGTGTATCAATATACCAAAGTATATTGAACACAGAACAATTGAATACAACTTTTCACAATCTTTACAAACTTTTTAACACAAAACGTTTCAAGATTCAGACAATGAATATTAAGCAAGTAAGTAAAGTGCAGGAATCATTAAAACAGTAAAGCAGTAAAGAAATAAAAACATTCTTGAACACAGATTGTTGTTTTCAAATGTAATCCTTTATTAAGAAATAATCTATACAAAGAATTACAGGGTTGCTGCGGAATAAAGATAGCCTATAGATATCTAAACACCCTATGAAATGACAAACAACAATCAATCAGTTTCAGCTCAAGAGAATCAGCCCAAGCTGATCTCGTACAGACTAAGCTGTGTGTTAGAGCAGAGAAACTTGTATGAAGAATGATTCTCAGGAAATGCCACCCATATGCAATCCATGAATGAGGCTTTTATAGGCACAAGCGCTCATTCATTAGGTGTCTGTTGCAGCTACGTGTTCTTCAATCAGTGGTTGATGAAGGAATAATCAATCGTGCCTTTCATAGTACTTGTGGTCCCCCCACGTACTGATAGGAGTATGGACACGCATATGTAAAACAACCACCAACCTGGATCCTAGGATTCTTCCTAGTCACGTCATTTGTCCTTATCTTCAATCCAGGTGTTATCTTCACTTGATTGTCAGACACAGATTGGGCCGTTTGTCAAGGCACCAATCTGCCTAAGTGTTTCCAAGCTGACTGCTAATCCCAAGCTGTCTTCACTAACATCTTGGTCTTCTATCTTCAATCCTCCTCTTCGACTTGGACTGAATGCTAATACAATTTGATGCAGCTTGAATAACACTTGCTTCCATAAGATATTACAATTACAAGTATGAAACATTATCTGGGTCAGAGACAGATCGTAAGCTGTGTCAGCTTAGTCTGACCCAGATCAGATTACAAGAACCAAAGATTACTAAGTGTTTATAGGTCAGATTTGTCATCATTAAATTTACAATTAACATTGGGACTCAACAATCGTGTTTTTTGTTTTATTCTATATTATTAAATTCATTATTATCAATTTT
>CM067167.1:1403518-1427269 GCA_034093135.1 Erigeron breviscapus
AATCTAGTCAACCTCCAGATGCACTGAAATATGTCATAATATTTTCTAAATACTTGGTCTTTGTGTGTGCCACGTAAGCAAACCTTTTTGAAGATATTTAATCCTACGTGGCATGTAAATTTTTCAACGCAATGATGGTCTTTTTACTTTGGAAAACAAAAAGTACAAGTTGTTACTGTTTGTGGGCTGTAAACCGTCATGCATTTATGTGTGATGTGATGTAATTAATGCGGATCTCAAAACCCGATCAAAACTTTGTTTGATAATTTCAAATAAGACGTTTGAGTTCCACATTGTCTCTCCTATATATACCCACTTTCAATTTCAATAGCATTTACTTCGAACATAACTCCCAAATCTTTCAAATTCCTTCATTTATTTCTCTCTTCATTCAATTTCCAATCATATTTATCTCTCTTATTTACTCCATTACCATTCAATTCTTTCATCAAATCTTCATCATAACCTTAAATATTCAATTTCATTTTCATCTATACTTATAAATGGCACCTAGACAGTCAAGATCTCTTAGAAATTTGCTTGCCAACGAATTTGCTCCTTCGGAAAATGTTGTTAGGGCACCTCATATTAATCTTGAGGCAAGTGCCATAAGAATAAATATGAATAACTGGATGGCAAGACTCTCTCTGTCCAGTGTTCATGATGCCCAATCGATCATTGGGAGATTAAACTCATTCTTTCTTTCTTGCCCATTATATGGTGCATTAACATTGAATCCAGGAAGGATGTACCATGAATATTTGTGTGAATTCTGGTACACGGCTACATATGACGATGAAACTTCATCGATCAACTATACTCTCAAGGGAGGTACCAGATCCCTTGGTTTCTCTGCTAGTCTTCTCAGGTCTGTTCTCCAGTTAAGCTATCATGAACAGAATGAGTTGCCTATCGAACTTCCCACTGGTATCAACACAAGGGAAGTATGCAGGTTAATGGGGCATACAGATATATTGGATGAGCATGGGCCTATCCAGAAAGGGGACTATCTACATGAGCAAGCTGTCAGACTCATGGAGATATTTCTTTACACATATTGTTGAGTGTCTAGGAGGCAGCTCTGGAGGGTTAGACCAGATCAATCAAACCCACCTCCAGATTGCCTATTGCTTGTGGTTTGGGCTTAGGGTGGACTTTGCCCAAATTCTTTTTGACGACCTGGTTGAGCGCCTAAGAGTGAAAGGAAAAACCATTTGTGCCTTATATTCGATTCCTTTCACTGATGTTTAAGAATGCACTTGGCGACCAGTATGATATGGATACTACTCACTTTTCTGTGAGTGAGTATATGAGGGACCTGGTCAACCTCAGGTCTCCAGTGGATGAGGTAGATATTCCTCAGTCCATGCTTTCCTTCCAAAGGGAAGAAGTTGAAATGGGTCCAGATAGAGTTCAAGATGTTGAAGGACCATCTGGTGATGATGTACAGATAATAGAGGTTGTACAGCCCATAAGACAAGTTGCTCCAGAAGGTCAAGGTCAAGAAGTTGTTGAACCTTCCAGACGACCTAGAACTAATAGGCGTCTGATGAGAGCTGGAATCCAGGTGAATCCAGAAAGACATCCAGGTGATGTTATGAATCTGGATGGATCACCAATCTTTGAATCTGAAGAGATTGTTGGGCAAGAAACTGATGAACAAGCTGAACATGTTGCCCAGGTTGTTGAGGAAGTAGAAGATGTTCAGACTGATGAACATGCTTCTGGTGAGCAAGAGGCTCCACTGGACTTGAATGTTGAGGTTGGTGAACAGGTAGATGTAGAGACTGGTGAACAGTCTTGTGAACAGACAGTTGGGATTGCTCAAGAATGGGATGTTGTTGAATCTCCAATGTCTGAAGGCTTTGATGTGAACTTGAATTTTCTGGGTGAAGATGTACAAGAAGAAGAAAATCTACCAGAAATGCCAACACCTCCACCAGAAATACCAACACCTACACCAGAAATGCCACACCAGAACCAAACATGCCACCACCACCACCACCTTCAATTCCAGAAAACACCCAATACTTCACTCCAGCAACCATTCAACCTTCAGAATCTCAACCTCCTCCTCGTGCGCCGGAGTCACCAGTTGCAACGTCTGAAGCTGCAACTGAAGAGGACTGGGCACAAGTTCCTCTAATGACCAGATTACCCTCAACTCTTGAACCTCCCACTGGTCTCTCCACTTCTTCTTCAACCGAGGTCCAAGGCCTTTTAAGTAAGGTGGCGGACCTGGAGAGATCACTCCAGACTTCATCTCAGGTTATTTCTGACTTCAAATCATTACTTTCAAATAACCTTGCTTCAGAGATGAATGTCTTCGCTGGGAATGAGAAGCTGGTTTATGAGAAGCTTGATGAACTGGTACTGGCCACAAACACCAACACTGAAAAGATCAAGGTGGCAGTCCAGGGATTAGAGAATAGGTTGGTTACTTCTGTTCAGACTGCAGTCACTGGCGAACTGGCAGGTCTGAAAGAAGATGTTCAAAATTTGGTTTTCAGGGTAAGCTCTCTGGAGAGTAGACCTACACTGGAACAGGGTGCAGTTGTTAGCACTATAAGTGATGAATGTACAAGGAAGTTCAGAAACAATATGTTGAAAGAATTATGTGAAGAAGTTTCTGGGACTGTCCTTCGTAGCATTTATGATGGGGTGTTACCCCAAGTAGAGAAGCTACTGGATGAGAAGTTGCCAAAGCACTTGCCCAAAGCTGTTGCAAATGTTCAGAAGGAAGTGCAGGAACTTAAGAAAGTTGTGTCTGAAACAACTCCAGTAGAAGGTACATCTTTTGGTCCACTGGACAGACTAATGCTTGAACAATTGTGGAATGATCTCAAGTCACGAACTGGAGATCGTTCCAAGGGGGAAGAGTTGTCTGGTGACCAAACAAAACAAGCATATGGCACTGAAGCCGGGCTTATTGAAGAGGCTGCTGGTACTGAAGCCAGTGAGCCCCAGTTTGAAACCTTCCCAGATATTCCTACTACACTGAAGGCTGTTAAAGGAAAGGAAAAAGTTGTGTTTGGTGAAGAGGAAGAGCAAACTGAAGATGTTGATAATGAAACTTCAAGGAAGTTAGAGCAAGAATGCATAATGATTGAGATTTTCAAAAGAAATCAAAAGGATGAACTGCTGGCCCATCAAAGGGAGATGGCAACAATGGGAACTCTAGACTCCTACAATGCTGGAAGGTTAGGCATTAATATTGAAGTTTTTAAAAGGATGAAGGATGACCCCAGAGTTCATCAATGCCTAAATGCATTAGATGATGTTCATGTATGCTCATTCTATGCTGAAGAAGAACAGGTATATGACTCAATTATTTATGGTGTGAGTGTACCAGAACTCATCAGACAGAGAAAAGCTGAACTGGTAAGTCTCCAGAAGAAAATAAGAAAGAATGCTGGTGCTCTGGAGATAGAGTACAGAAAGAGACTTACTGGTTTACCAAAGTTGACTGCCAGACAGATCAAAGCCATCAGAGATGCTGATGTAAGTACTTTCATTCCCCTGGACACTTCTCGAAGAATAAATCGTCAAGAACTCCAAACTGCTGTAGAGCAAAGGAGAGTGTCCAAGGATACTGAAGCTTTGATCCAGCAAGCCAAGCTGAAAGAAAAATACAATGAAATGTTGAACTTCAGGGCTGATGCAAGAAGGATCACTGGTACTGAAATCAAGTTGGCTGAAGATCATGAAGGCATGTCTAAGTTTGAGGTAAAGTTGACCAGGGAGGGTAACTTCACTGATGAGAGGAGAAGTACTTCAGTCCAAGCTTTTGGATGGAGTGAACTTAGGGAAATTGCTCTAACATTCAAGGGGAAGACAGATGTGTCAACTGATGTTAAGGCATTTCTGAAAAGGATTGAGAAGGTATGGAGAAGAAAGCAACAGATGGAAGTTGCATTGGGCATAAGATCACCAGATTCATTACCATCTTCTCCATCACCAAAGAAAAAGGCTACTGAAGATGCTCCAGAAAGGACATCGAAAAGAAGGGCCTACTCTTATTGTTTACTTATTGTAAATTATTGTCTTATGAAAATTGTATACTATTTATCAGTTGATGAATGTAATAATAGTTGCAATTTTTTTTATTTTTATAAGTAAATGACCAGATTTAGTCTAAGTTAGAACTTAATTGATGAAACTGAAAACACTCATGATCTATAAAGTGTTTTCCAGTAACTTAGATTTTTTAGACAAATCGAAACTTGTGTTTTTCAAGCTTACAAAATGCGGGGGAGAGAAAGGAGTGAGGACATTGTTTGCTTGTTGGAGAGGTCACGAGAAAAAGAAGTAAAGAGAGTAAGTTGCGAGTACCTTCTCTATTTTTCTCCCGTCGGCCCCATTTTTTTTATTCCCATACAAATTTGTATATCTATAAGTCTGAAAAATACTTGCATTATTTCTAAACAAATAGGGGGAATTTGTTAGGTCCAGATTTAGTCCAGAATTGTTCTACTGGACCTACTCCAGACTTGGAATCTGGAGTCCCTCTGAAAATTTGTCCAGAAATAATTGAAGACCAGTGAGCAAATACTTGTATAGGAAATCTGGAGTATTCTCCAGATGAGCTCACTGGACTTCACCCCAGTCCAGATCAACTCTACTGAAGACATTCTGACTGAAGTCAAAGACTGAAGTCTGAAGAAAGAAGACTTAACAAATGGCGGAGTCCACTGGAAAGTCTTACCAGATCTGTTCACTGGAGGATTGTCAGTGTTCTAGATCCTACAAGTCTGAACACTGATATCAAGGATTGACTTTTGCCTTTACACACTTTCCAAAGAACAATCCACTTGTTCTTTACCAAAGTATACGTGTATAAAGGTGGTTGGATAAAAGGATACACTTGCACTTGATGTGACTTTATCCTTATTCCTTATCCAATACATTTAATGTTCTTGTCGGATCATTAAATGTATGCAACCATATTTGTACGGCACAAAATTCACTGGTGAATTTTGTTGCCTATAAATACAAAGTCATTTCCTTGACATAAATACTTTTAAGCATTCATTTTGCATTGAAGTGAATTTGTCCAAATACTCTCGATCTTAAACTGGGATACTTCACAACTTTAAGTATCTCGATCCTAAAGTTATTTGACAAATATAGATCATTTGTAACTCATAGGTTGTTAGGATACATACTTAATTGTATTATCTTGATTTCGCAACAACCTTGTGTTTTATTTAACATCATAAATAAAATACCCATGAAAAATACATAATGTTCCACTTTATTTGTTTATTGCTTTAAGTCTTGTATTACTTTATTTATATACTTGCATTTATATTAAAGTAATACTAGTCCAATCTAGTGCTTATTAGACTTGTTGTATTTTGCACTTTCCTGGTTAACCATCGAACTTAAGGGACTCACATTAAGCCAGCTACAGATCATGCACATGACATTCCTACTGCTTCAGATGATGTACCTAAGCATGATGTCACCCCGAATGATCTTGGTGGACACCCGGACAGTCCCAAGGACATCACATATCCCTCATGTTATTACTCTGGTGTACCTAGAGCTGTTATTCCACGTGATCTTTTGTTGCAACAAAGTGAATGCTGGAATAACACTCTAATTGGTCATTTCATTGGCAAACGTCCTGCTTTCCCTTTTGTGCAATTTCATGCTAATCGTTTGTGGAAAAAGTTTGGCTTGGAGGATGTGATATTGAATGACCAGGATTTCTTTTTGTTTAAGATTCAAGTCTGAACAGGGTCAGTTGCATGTGTTTGAGAATGGGCCATGGTTATTTAATGATATTCCCATTATGCTTAGGAAATGGGAACCTGAAATCTGGTTTGACAAACCAGTTCTTGATAAGGTTGCTAGTTGGGTTAATATTTATGATCTACCAGCTGTTATGTGGAATTATGAGATTCTTAGCCATTTAGTCAGTTCTATTGGTGTTACTATTGCTGTTGATAGATATACTGCTGAGATGTGTGAAAATAAAAAAGGTAGGGCAGTATTTGCTAGAGTTTTGGTTGAGTTCTCATCTGAGAAAGATTTCTTTGTTTGCTGAGGCTGAGATTTAGATTCTGTTAGACGATTTAGACTTGAGTATCATTGGTTACCTCCTAGGTGCACACACTGCAAGATATATGGACATAAATTTGATGATTGTAGTGTGAGACCTAGAACACAGGCAGAGATGGATGCCCGTATGGCTACAGCAGCTACAACTTCACAGGTTGGTCCATCAGGGACAAAGGTTGGTCCATCCAGGGGCCCAGCAGGTTGACCCCAGAGACCAGATAGGATGGGTTTGAAAAGCCCAAGAGATGTAAGAGGAGGCCAAAAAGCCTCAACCATTTGTTATTCCTAAGCCCAAGGTCATGTATGTTCCTAAGAAGACACAAGATTCAAAGGGAAAGGCTCCAGCAGCAGCTACTTCTACTACAGCCACTACAGATTCATCAGCTCCAGTAGATTTCCTACTGCTCCAGCTTCCCTCAGAGACCTCAGATTCATACAGCTACTACTTCAGATACTCATTCAGGTACACAGGCTCATACAGATCATGATTCTATTCTTACTCCTCCTGGCCCTGCTGTTGAGATTCGGAACTAGTATGATGCACTTTGCCAGATTAGCATTGATGATGTTAGTATTCCCTCCACTGGTCCTTATTTCCATGCTACACATGATTGATGTGATGATGAAGAGGATGTTGAGTCAGATGATGGTGCCACGGGTCAGTTTATGAAGATGCTTGGCTCGATGTGATAGTTTACTAGCTATGTTTTTCATTCTTATTGTTTAGATTTCTCGTTTGATTATTTATCGGGTTTCTGGGCCTGTCCAGATACTCAGTTGGTTCATTTCCTGCACCACGGGTCCCTTTTATCATTTATGGGGGCCCGTGGGGGCATTTCATTGTAAATGTGTATTCATTTATAATACGTTTTCCTTTATCCAAAAAAAAAAACCCAAAGCGTACCGTATACATCCGTCCCCCTATTACATCCCGCTCTAGGGTTTAGGGTTTGAAGGTCGAGGGCTATCGGGCTTCAAACCCTAAACCCTAGAGTGGGAACCTTATCCTTTTTAGGTTTTTAGGGTTTAACATTTAGGGTTTAGATTTTCAGGGTTTTTAGAATGTAGCTTTCCCCTCGGATTAGCAATTAAGCTTTAGGGTTTAGGGTTTGAAGTTGTAGGGTTAGCCGGCTAACCCTACAACTTCAAACCCTAAACCCTAAAGCGTACCGTATACATCCGTCCCCCTACTACATCCCGCTACATTAGAATGTAGCTTTCCCCTCGGATTAGCAATTAAGTGTACCGTATACATCCGTCCCCTTCCTTTTGTACATTAGACATAATGTGATTGGGTTTTTAAAAACTCATACAACTTCCATACACAAGGTGTTTTTATAGATTCTACACCTTGTGTTGGGGTTTCTAAAAACTCATACAATTTCTATACACAACGTGTTTTGTACATTACACACAATGTGATTGGTTTTTGAAAAACTCATACAATTTTCATACACAAGGTGTTTTGAAAAACTCATACAATAATTTGAAAAAAAAAATAACTGTCTGATAACTGCCGGCCTCATTTTCTCGAGATTTATTTTTCCCCGTTCATTACATCAATCACATCACCCTTATAACTCCCGCTCATTTCTCTCTCTATCTCATTCAATACATCATCTTTCTTTTTTCTCATTCAATACATCGTCTTCCTCTTTCTCTTTTCTATCTGTGTGATTGTTTTTTCAAATTTAATCTTCATCTAAAACCTTCTTCTTCATCATTATAATCATCTAATGTCGGTATCTTCACCTACTAGGTTTACTAGATCGCTGATTAATCAAACTAAAAAAGACATAGCTGAAGGTAAATTTGTACTTATTTTTTTGATTTTAGGGTTTATATCGTGTTTTTTGTTTTATTCTATATTATTTAATTCATTATTATCATTTTTAGGTCATAAAGCAGCCGATCAACAAAATGATGAAAGAATGAAAGCTACATCAAAAGTTAATAAAGGTATTTTGTTATTTTTTTTTAATTAATTTGAAACTTCGTTTTGTATATATTTTTTTTAATTTTAGGGTTTATAATAATTAATTTAAATTTTGTCTACATGTAATATTTAATTTATATGTTTTTTTTCAATCTGATATAGGGAAAAAACAAAAAAACGATGAAGAAATGAAAAAGACATCTAAAGTTTCTGAAGGTATTTGATATTATTTGGTTTTGTTAGTATTTTTTGCTCAGTTTAATGCTTATTGCTCAGTTTATCAAGTATGAAATATGTTTAATCTGTGTCTGATAGTGTGTAATACTTTGTGATTTAGATATGTATGTATGTATATGTATATGTATATGTATGTTGTGTCAGTTTTACTTGAACTTTATATTATCATTGACTGTATAATTGTGCGTTATATGTGTATGTATATATTATCTTGTTATCTCATGGTTTTGATTAGTTTTCTTATTGTGTCAATGCTACTTGTTACTTCTTGAATCCTGATTGAATAGAAGTATAGAACTATGTGTTATCAAAATCAAGAGAAGTTGCGAATGAAAACTGTCGCTTACATGAAATCGGACCTGTTTTCTTACATTTTCTTGGATCAAGAATTACATACTTTCATATTTTGTTTATTTGTTTGATGTTCTTTGAGTTATTTGTTTGTTGGATTTGTTTTGTAAAAAATTGAAGGTGGGAAATTGGAGGTTAGGTTGGGTGATGGGTTGAAAGGATTTGGATCGAAACAGGTCTCTGTGCAGAACGGGTCCAATGGTTTGGGTCAAGTCGGGTTTCTGAATAGCTATTGGCAGATAGTTTCATCTGTGGGTTTTTTGTGTCATTATGTTCTTCTTTGTTAGTTTTCGTTAAGTCAAAACCATACGTTTTCTAAAAATCAGTAAAAGTTGTGAACCAAAAGTTATTGCTTCTACTAAAACGGTAGTCAAGAAAGTGACACCTATAGAATGATCATAGTTTCGGTCCCTATATCCTAAAACAGATAACTGTAGAATGATCATAATGTCAGACCTCGTATCCAATTACTAAAAGATTGGATGGTCTCTATTTTGTGATTTGATTGAGTTATTGTATGTTGTGTCAGTTTTCCCACCTGCACCGCAGTATACTAAGCGGTCTGGATAATTGACATCATTATCGTAACCACCTGAAGCAACAACACTAACTGCAAAAAACTCGTTACCCTTCTTAACAAAATCTATGCCGCCCTGGTGCACCAAGTGACGGAGCCTTCAGACCCATCACAAACCTAAGCCTGTCTCCATCGAACTTAAGATCATTAGTATCATCCAGCGGCCTCTTTTTAAGAAATCTTTCGTATCCCTCATTCCGAAAGGGGATACTTTTAATATCCCTTTGACCCTGAGAAAATGATTTGTCAACTGTCATTAATACTATGTGTTATCAAAATCAAGAGAAGTTGCGAATGAAAACTGTCGCTTACATGAAATCGGACCTGTTTTCTTACATTTTCTTGGATCAAGAATTACATACTTTCATATTTTGTTTATTTGTTTGATGTTCTTTGAGTTATTTGTTTGTTGGATTTGTTTTGTAAAAAATTGAAGGTGGGAAATTGGAGGTTAGGTTGGGTGATGGGTTGAAAGGATTTGGATCGAAACAGGTCTCTGTGCAGAACGGGTCCAATGGTTTGGGTCAAGTCGGGTTTCTGAATAGCTATTGGCAGATAGTTTCATCTGTGGGTTTTTTGTGTCATTATGTTCTTCTTTGTTAGTTTTCGTTAAGTCAAAACCATACGTTTTCTAAAAATCAGTAAAAGTTGTGAACCAAAAGTTATTGCTTCTACTAAAACGGTAGTCAAGAAAGTGACACCTATAGAATGATCATAGTTTCGGTCCCTATATCCTAAAACAGATAACTGTAGAATGATCATAATGTCAGACCTCGTATCCAATTACTAAAAGATTGGATGGTCTCTATTTTGTGATTTGATTGAGTTATTGTATGTTGTGTCAGTTTTCCCACCTGCACCGCAGTATACTAAGCGGTCTGGATAATTGACATCATTATCGTAACCACCTGAAGCAACAACACTAACTGCAAAAAACTCGTTACCCTGCTTAACAAAATCTATGCCGCCCTGGTGCACCAAGTGACGGAGCCTTCAGACCCATCACAAACCTAAGCCTGTCTCCATCGAACTTAAGATCATTAGTATCATCCAGCGGCCTCTTTTTAAGAAATCTTTCGTATCCCTCATTCCGAAAGGGGATACTTTTAATATCCCTTTGACCCTGAGAAAATGATTTGTCAACTGTCATTAATACTATGTGTTATCAAAATCAAGAGAAGTTGCGAATGAAAACTGTCGCTTACATGAAATCGTTGTTTATCTGTTTTATTTTCTTAACCTATTGATTTGTTGGCTTACTTTTGTCCATCGGACTTGTCATTTGACTGTATTATGAGGTATGTATGTATCTTGATAGAGGTGGCAAAATGGGTGGGTTGTTGGGTAATGGGTTGCAACTGGTATGGGGTCCATTGGATTTGGTCAGGTTGGGTTGACTTCTTTGGTAGCTTTGTTGAGTCAATTGTACATGTATTCAAAAACTATGGTTTCTACTGAAGCGTCGTTTGACATTGTACTTTCGTGATTAGAGATTGACATTGTACTTTCGTGATTAAGTATGTTTTTTTATCATGTCTTTTAGTACACTAATCTTTTATATGCGTAATTGACATTGTACTTTGGTTTAAAATTTTCTTTGGGCATTCAGAACTTTTGAAAGTAGTTTGGTGTCATACCTAAAGGTTTTTGTTGCAAATTTTGACACTATTTCTTGTTATGTGTTTATGAAATTTAGCAGAATCTATGGGAGAAAACTCTAAATCCGATTATATTACCCCGAATGATGATATTAGCCAGCCAACGTCTTCTTCAGGTAATATATGCTTTAACTATAAATTACAAAACACAAGGTGTTTAACACATTATAGACAGTTTTTTTTAAACTTTAACAACAGTTTACATATATAAACTTATTTATGCTTTCATTATATGTGTTTATCTAATGTAGAAGCTACTCATTCTAAGAAGGAAAAGTCCAAAGAGACAAATGACGATGATCATCAAACAGAACCTCCTTCCTCGGGTACTACACATATGCGTTTTAAGAATGTCATTTTATGTGTGCATTCTTTTATTTGTTTTTGTTTTTGTATCATTTTGTTTGCTTCTTATATTTTCATTTTTTGTTTCTACGTAATGAAAAAGAACCTGTTACACTAAAGACAAGGTCTAAGAAGAAAACGAAAAAAGATGATCTTGTTGAACCCAATGATGAACTTACAGAACCTCGTGCCTCTGGTACTACACATATGGCCGTTTAATAATGTCTTAGATTGTTTTCTTTTATATATTTTCATTTTTGTTTTTTGTCTAATGAAAGAAGAGGCTGCTACCAAAAAGAAAAAGGTGACAAAGAGGAAGTTGGATGATTATTTTACACAACCTTCTGGATCGGGTACTACTTTAATGATGGTTTAGTTTTTGTTTTGTATTACTTTATCTTCTTTTATTTATTTTAATTTTATGTGTTGTAGGTGAAGCTGGTACCAAAAAGAGAAAGCCAAAAAAGAAGAATCCCGATGATGTTTCTTCTGACCCTGCTGCACTAGGTACTACGCTTATGCCGTTTCATAATTTGATTAACTTCTGTTTACATATATATTAGTTTATAATTGTTTCATTCTATGTGTTTATGTAATGTAGAAGCAACTACTTCGAAAAAGTCAAACTCGAAAAAGAGGAATGCTCATGATCATGTTACAGAACCTTCTGCCCCGGGTAATACACTTATTTCATGATATGTGTTTAATGATTCGTATCATTTTATTTGTGTTTCTTATATTTTCATTATATGTTTATAGGCAATAAAAAAGAACCTGCCAGAAAAAAGGCAAAGTCAAAAAAGACAATGCCAGAAGAACCTGTTAGAAATGAACCACCTCCTGATGCGGGTACGACACATATGCCCTTTAAGATTTATATCAGTTTGTTTTATTTTATATATTCTGAGTTTTTGTGTTTATATAATGTACAAAGAACCTGCTATAAAAAAGCGAAAGTCAAAGAAGACATTGCAAGAAGAACCTGTTGCTAATGAACCATCTCCTGCTTCGGGTACCACACATATACCCTTTACTAATTTTATTAGTTTGTGTTCTTTTATGTATTTTGATTTTTTCTGTTTATATAATGTACAACAAGCTGCTACAAAGAAGGCAAAGTCGAAAAAGTCAAATCAAGAGCAACCTGTTACAGAGGAACCACCTCCTGCTTCGGGTATCACACATACGCCCTTTAAAATTTTTATTAGTTTGTGTTTTTTTTATATGTTTTGATTTTTTGTGTTTATATAATGTAGAGAGGATTTTGGATGAACCTGAAGCTCCTGAAATGACGTCTATCAGATTGCGTACCACACCCTCCCCGTTTAACAATGCCATTTCCTTGTTGAGTGACGATCAAAAGGATGCTGTTAGATCTTTTGGTTTTGGATCACTTCTAGATTTTAACATAGGAACTCTACCACACATGCTGTGTCATTTTGTGGTTGAGAAATTCGATATGAGTGATATGGCAATAAAACTGGACAGGGGTGTTATAAAAGTTGATAGTCAGGCTGTTCATGATGTGTTTGGGATCCCTATGGGTGGGACAGCCATATCTGGTGTGAGTATTCCTGAAGATGATGTGTTTGTGAAAGGATGGTTGTCGCAGTTTCCAGTACCAGTTAAGGAGGAAGTTGAGAAGCCAGATACGGAGACAGCCAGTAAGCCCGTTAAGAAGCCAGGGAAGAAGCGCGGGCCGAAGCCTTCTAAGAATGTTGTACCTTCAGTGCGTCCAAACGCGATTGCTACTAAGATTGCAGAAAACATGGGACAACTGAATGAGTACTTTAAGATGAATTTCTTAATGCTGTTTATCACTTCCTTGATATACTGTGATCACAATGGGGCTGCCGATCTTGATACTTTGTACCGTGTTAGCCATGATGTTGATTTCAGAACTTTGGATTGGTGTTCTTTTGTTCTTGAGTTCTTGTGTAAATGCAAATGTTGGCAACCACACAAGTATAACAAACACTATCATGGTCCTGCAACTTTGTTAACTGTGAGTTTCTCTTCTTTTCCTTTCTCTCTTTATCTTCACTTTTTATAATAACAAGCGTATTACATATTTTGTTTTTTTTTTAATTTTACGTTTACTTTTTGTAGCTCCTGTACTTGGACAGAACAGACTTTAATGCAATGACAGTTCCAAGAGCCCGTCCAATTTTTAAAAATTGGAGCCGGTTTTTAGTTGCAAGGGAGACGAGGGAAGTTCAGCTTGGAACTTTTGGAACCATGGGAGTCATGCCATCTTATAATGTAAGATTATATTTTATTTTTTTTATCTTGTTCTGTTTTGGTAGCCTAGATGAATTAAAAAACTAGAATAGGAAGGTTGAAGTGCGGTATATATTCTTTTAAATTTTATAGTATGCTGAAAATGATAGACATCCAGGGATCATGCCGATTTGTTTACTTTTTTAGCTTGTATTGAATAATAACAGTGTGATAAATGGGTCCGTGAAGGGTGTGTGACCATTAGGACCAAAGAGCAACGGTTTAAGAGATAGGCGTGTGTTGCTCGTGTAGCATTAATTCCCCAACACAATGTGTTTTAGTTTTGAAAGCACCATTAGGATCAGTTTAGAATTAACTAATACCCCAACACAATGTGTTTTAGTTTTGAAAGCACCTTTTGTTTTGGATTACAAAGTTAAGGCAGAGTATTGCATTAAGACCAAGGTTTTTCAAATACCCCATCTGTGTAATTATTTTTTAAAAACACTTTGTGTCTGGTGATTTTAGGAGTTACTCGAAACCCCAACACAATGTGTTTTATTTTGGAAAACACCTTGTGTTTTGGAGTTGTAGAAATTTCTGCACAACCCAAAGTCATTATTATTAATTGGTTAAAACACCTTGTGTTTTAATTTGTAAATCCTAGGCATATGTATTGATTTGATTATGATTAGTATTATGCAATGCTTGATGAACTAAAAATATTCATGTTTTGCAGGCTTTTGATGATATTGGTTATAATCTGATGGAGATGTCAAATGTAAAAAAGAAGTTGTTCGATGCGTTTGACAAAGAAAAACAAACAGATCCAGAGAACCCGACCTTAAAGTTTTATTATTCAAAGTTTGAAGAGGTGTGCTCAATGGATTCTTTGTTTTATAATGGGCAGAAACCGAATGAAATTGCTGGTGATAAACCGAATGATGTTGTTGATGGAGGAGAAAAGGATGGAAGAAATGATGTTCAAAATAACGAGGCTGAGGTGGAAGTTGTTGCCATTGTTGCCGATAAACCGAATGAAGATTTTGAAGATATTCATGATCAACACAATGTTGTTGGTGGAGAAAAAGAAGGAAGCATTGACATTCAAAATAAGGAGGCTCAGGAGGAAGTTGTTGCCACTGTTGTTAATCAAGTTGACAAAGAGGTTGTTCCTGATGTTGCAAAACAAAATGTGGTTGTTGCCGATATCATTAATGAGGCCGATCAGAATATAGAAGTGAACAACAAGGTTGTTACTAACGTCATTGATAGTGGGTTGGGTATTACTGATTTGGTTGATAGTGGGTCGGCTGTAGCAAAAAAACTTGTGGATGATGTGGTTGTTCCTCAAGCTGCTAAAAATTCATGCATTGCTTATAATCGTAATAAAAAGAAGAAACTTGTCAGAATACGTAAACCATCAGCGGGAACAAATGTTGAGGGGAACAGTTGGTGATGATGATGTAACACCCCAACTAAGGCGGAACAATGAGATGTACAGAAAGTCGAGTATTTAAAACAAAGGGTTATAAATAACATTCACCATAGCTTTATTTAATAAAAGAATTTTACAAATGCACAAGCATGTGAACCAATCCCCAAGTACAATGCGTCCACCGCACTTGGATATTAAGTCCACGAGACAATTAACAAATACGTGAAATGATATTCTACAATGATCAAGGCGGATTCCATTGCCCATCACAAGGTTTGATCTTTGACTCCAAAGTGCAATGCAAACAATCATGGTGCATACATTTCCTCAAGGCTAATGCTAAATCCTGAAAAGCATGAAGAAAAAGTGTCAACTACGAAAACGTAGTTGGTGAGTGCATAGGTTTGCAAGTAAACCTCGTTACATATCCATTTCCAAACAAACTTAGAAAATATATTATTTCATGTCAATTCACCCAAACCACATGACCGACAAAAATTCCCATATCAAACCATCAAGTTTTCAAAATACCATAACGTCATTTCAAAGAGTTGAGAAATCCATGGTAAATTATAAAGTTCTCATTTGTCACATTTATCGTGAGAGAAAAATATATCGATCGATTAATCATTCATCATACCAAAACCATTCGGTCATCAATACTTCAATATCGCCAATTTCAACAACTTTCGAGATTCCATATAAGGTCCAATACCCAAACCGTATGTTCAATCCATAATATCCAACCATAAGTAATAATCAATAATATTTAGCCAAGGCATAATTCGATGAGTTTGTCTTGAGCCACTACTAAGACCCTTTCACGTCCAAATAATAATAATGATGATATGTCCCGAAGATATGATAACAGTAACACATGCTGTCAATCACGTGCAATAATAATAATGAATGGGTCGTGCCATGGAGACGACCAATAATATATAAAGTAGATTAGAGCACCCCATGACCGACACCGTTGAAGGCGACCACGTAGGCGGCCAATCAACCTGTCGCCACTGATGTGAGTGAGGGGACGAATCCTAGTTGCGCAACCCTCTAACTATAGGCCTCAAATGAGTTAATAGTAGTGTACAGGGGACCACCGTTTGACAGTACTCAAGCTCATCATATAACATATAACACGTTGAACATACAATATAATTCCCATATCATTATCATTATTTCAAAGAATCATTTCATAAGAGAAAGTCAATTTAATTAATCATGCTTTTCACCCCGCAAGTAAAACATATAAAAGAGTTTGAAAAGGGGCTATGACTCACCTTGATATGCCGCATATTATATTCACTTGATCATATATTCCATCATGGTCCTCAACCATACTCAAAGCCAAGACTATCCCTACGAGAGGACTAATATATGTAAGTTCCTATCTTAAGCCATCACTTAGAAATGCCACTATCATTAAGTTGTCATCAATTAAGGAATCCAAGTGTATTGCTAATATTCGTATCTTTTTGGTTGTAGGGATTGATGGTGAAAAAGGTCACTTTCAATATACATGTAGTTATAAGTTGTTAGAATTTCGGTAACTTGCCTTCATTTGTGGTTTCGTTTGGCATCTTAGGTTATCATATGGGAATGTCCATATTAAGTTATATTATCCTTATTCATCATTTGATGTGTAACCGATTTTAGAACGAATTAGCATTTGTGATATCAATTTATAGTTTGGTTAACGTACTTACTTATGTCCATTCCGCTTAGTTATCTTTTGTGTTACTTTGATTACGCTTATCTTTTACTCGCATTTTCCTCAATGTCTTATGATAATTCGGGTTTATGAAATTCGCTTAGGTGTTATGGGCCATCACCAATTGGGCCTAAGTGTTATGGGCTTTTAAGTGACTTGGGCTTAATTTAGTTATTGGGCTTAACCTTATTTGGGTTATGTGCTTAATGGGTTATATTGGTTATTGGGCTACATGGTTTATTGGGCCAAGTGGGCCTACTGATTTATGGTTCAATGGGTTTAGTATTTGGGCCGGGTTAGCCCATTATGGTCCTTAGTGTATCTTTTAGCCCATTACACAAATTATTGGTTTACTTCAGAATTTTCTGTTTTTACTTCATATTTTTATGAAATGTTGGCTACTGTTTTGGGGTTAAACCGAATTATTTGGACCCTCCTGATTTTTATACAATAACCTATATGTGTCCACTTATTTTTTAATTTTTGGATTAATTTATAAAGAATGTTTACTACCTCTAACTATTTTTATAAATGGAAGTGGTCAAAACAGTCACTGTTTTGCATACACGAAAGTTTTATAAAAGTTCTTTGGGTTTCGCTCTTAATAAAAATTCCATGATTTTATTTTATGTTTAGGACACATTGAACTTACTTTCCACCAAGTATGGCCTCCTGGAACCTTATGGATTAGGAGATAAAAATTGTTAAAGTTGGTAAAATATTCAGACAAAAATACAGTTTTGACCCGTTTTAGTAGAAAAATCGTATCTTTTGTTTTGTTCAGTATTTTTGGGTGATTCCTAGTTGGTGGTTAAACTTAACTCGTTTATCTACAACTTTTATTTTGAAAGTTTTGCTTGAAACGGCCCTCACATGCTCAGTTTATCCGTTCCAAGACAGAAGATGGATTCTGTCAGAAGGTGTTTTGGTTAACACAACCCACCAATGACCATTCTTGCTTAATTAACACTTGAGTTTATCATTTACAAGATTAATACTTTATTTTGTAGCTCTTAACATCAAATTTACAGATTATTATCAATTTCAAAATCATCAATCATCATCCAAAGATCCTTCTCACATCCTAATTCAAAATCAACATAAACTAGTATAAATCTAAGCATGCATGTTAAGATCTAACACTTTTGAACAAGATCAAGCTATAAACTTTAATCTAACTTTTGAAAATATCATTCTTGATGAAAAATCACAGAAATATAAGAGTGTTCTATTTCATAGAAAACCATTTTTATGAGACCCATTTAGCAAATATACAACAAATCTTACAACTACCAACTCTTGGGTCTTGTTCTTGTTGAATCATTGAATCCTTTCTCTAGATCTTTACATGCATGAACATGTGAGATAAGGATCTATCAACTTTGCCCTCATTGAGTTTATTTCAAGAAGAAAAATCAAAGAAAAACATGAGCTTTACAAAGAACTTTTGATAAAAGAACATTTGAGAAGATAAACTAGTTAAAGAGTTTGTAAATCAACCTTGATGAACTCGAAATGGGGGCTGTTTTGGGCAGCCAAACTCACGACCATATGACCCCAAAATGGACTCCTTAGCTTGCTTTAACACACCCTTGAATGATCTAGCATGAACCCTTATTATTATAGTTGATTTACTTAAGATTTTTGGGCTCTAGCTTGTGTTGTATGGATCGAAAATGAGAAGAAGAGGAGGAGAGAAAAGTGCAGAAAATTTGAGAGGAAAAGAGAGAGAAAGAGATAGGTTTGTGTGTGAAAAATTAATTGGAAGTTGGGGAGTGAAAGAGTGATTAAAGTGTGAAGGAATGGTTGGAGTGTAAGCTTGGGTTGTGTTGTCTTGGATTAGTGCAAGAGAAATCCTCTAGCCTCCCATTGATTGGGCACTTCGGCCATGGGGAAGTGGGGAGGGCTGAATTGTGTCTTCAAAATTCAAAATGTGTGTTTAATTTTGTAGTTGAATAATGTATGTGTATGTGCTTTTAGTTTAGATGCATGCATAAAGGTTTTGTTATTATTTTCCTAGTGTTTTCAAGGCAAAATTTTGTGGGTATATATATACATATGTGTGCCGTGTATATATATATACATACTTTTGTGTTTTAAAAATTGTTACTTAATCCCATTATTTATAAACTTGTATTTATATTAGACATATATATACTTATTATTATTCAAGCACTTTTATGAACATTTTGGTTTATGAATATATTATGAGATAGTCATTTTATTTTCATGTCACATTTACTTAAATTGGCTTGGTGATTGAATTGTTGGACATTTTGTAAGATTTATTGACTTTGTCACAAGTTGTGAGTCTTACATTATTATTTATATAACTTGACTTCTTGAAATGAAGTTTTTGGTTCATTGACATTTCACCAAGTTCAGTTAGAACTAATTTATAGCTTGAGATTGTCTTGAATGATTATAGTTATTGTTTATGGCAAATCTAAGATAGCTAGTCATCTATGGTATTTCATTGAGCTAGAGGGCAGTTATCACTATGCCTTAAATGTCTAAAAGGTCAAATCTCTTAATATAACTCTAGGGATAGATACCTAGACAAATCTAAGTACATTGTCCTAGTCGGAAATTGAGGGTTGTTACATCATTACCCCCTTAACTGAAACTTCGTCCTCGAAGTTCGATCATTCATACGGTAGTAAAAATGGATAGACCAACAGTATGGGTGTCTACACGGAGACATAAAATGTGTGAAAGTCAAACAAGATTTTATCACGATTCTTGGTTTCTTGCGAGCTTTTAACTCTAGGGTTGGGGGCATCCATTCCTCGGTTCCCTAAAATTCCTCTTGATTAGAAACTTCGAAAAAGAGAAAGGTTACGAATGTCGCTCACTTCTTGAGACGACTGGAGATTAATCGCATGTAATCGTTGCGGGCTGTCAATCTTGCCTAGATCAATACTAAATAATGGGATGATAATAAGAATGGCAATACGGAGGTGTAAAATGAGCAAACGGCTCGTAACGTGAGTTACAATAAAATAGTGAGAGACGTTGGGATATCGATCGTTGGTGGCTATTCATTTCCATTGTTACTTTGCATATTTTCCTTTATCGTCTTCTACCCCAATTAAAGAATCGTTCCAATAGCTTCTCGCCCACTTTCATCCTTCTTTGGTTTGACGTTGGACACGCTTGCCGCTTCTTGAAAATATTGGCGTCGTTTGTGACTAATCACTTGTTAAGGGATTACCCCTTTAACAAAAGTGATACTAACTGAGGTGCCGAGTTGCACTAAAATTGCAAAGGTACATCTTCGTAGTATCTCATTTTAGGGTTTTCTAGTGTTGTCTTTGTTATTTTATGGCGTGCAAGGAAATCATGAATTGGTTGATGATAGTTCCATCTTACTCCTCATACTCACCTTTGTCTTTTCAACTTCGTCCTTATTTTCCCAAAGTCACCTCTTTCATTATTCGCTAATTCATATCGTCACCAATTTCTCTTGCTTTTGCCGATATTGGCTTTCAAATCGTTTTAAGGTACCTTTAATTACCTCCTTTTTTACGCTAGAAGGACCATTATCTATGACTCATCACCGACAAATCTCTTTTAACATTGCACATATAACCTATTCGGTTTCTTTGCTATACCTACGCATTCCTCTTGATAGGATTTGCACAATCCTTATGCTCACAAATAATCATATCACATCCTCACCGTCTTGGAAAGACTAACACTTCAAGCCCTTTTTAGTATGGATCCCTTCTCAAGGACAATCCTTCTTAGGTCCTTTCAGACCTCTACAAAACTTCCAATGACCTTGCTTTCTAAAGCCTCATATCTATTTTTAGTTTTCTAGGCTAAGCTTCTTTTCAAGTACACTAGCCTAATGTTCTTAGGAATTGTAATGTAACATAATTTAGGTGAAGCTTCACACCTCGTCCTTTTCTCAACCATTTAGTTTTCTCCATTTTTCTTTCGTGTTCTTATGGATCACCATACACCTTATTATTTTGCCACTTAGATGCGTCCTTTCCTAGAGTGATCGTGGTTTTGAATGTAGCGCGCGCAGTCGCTTAGTCTTTGTAGTTACCTCAGGGGTACTTGTCACATCATGCTGCTACGGATCCTTTAATCCTAACTCATCACAGATGCGTGTTATCCTTGTCATGCTTCCGTTCAAACGTTTCATGACTAGCCCTTCCCGGAGTTTGTTAGTGGTTTGAAACTCAGTTCAGCGGCCAACTTCCTTGATCGTTGTGGTGGTATGTGTCGTGACTTCTACCGTCGTATTTCTTATTTGCTTTCACTACTAGCTTAGCGATTTCATGTTGTTTTCCTTCTTCACTTTTCTTGGGCGCACTCCTTCGTGGGTCGATGGTCCTTGACGATTCACCATGTGTTGCGAAATATTTCTCACCCAATTTCATCTTGTTTTAGCTTACCTCCATTTGACCGTTGACCTGGAGGAGATAACCATCACAGGTCATCGTGCTTCCTCTACTTATCGACCATACTTCTCCTCCTTGGTAAAGCCAGCCTCCATCAGGCGTTAAGCGTATACCGCCTTCTCTAAGCTCGGTTGATATGCTCTACTAATAGTTTGTCTTTTGATAAAGGTTTTCCAATAGGTATTTAAAGTATAACGCGTGGAGCGCCATAAAGATGAACACCTTCAGAACTACATCTTGTAGATGACGTCAATACCTTCACTTTACTGTTTGGGTTAATCGCCTTCTTTACTTTACTTTCTACTTCATATCTCTTTCAATGACGCTAGTGAGTACTCTTCTTGAAAGATAGAGTAAAATCTTGCGTTTCATACTCCTTGTTCGAGTATTTTCCTTGTTGCGATTACCCCCTTAACATTTTTCTTCTAGAAAATGTAAGGGATTTCATGCTTTACGTTTCATCTTGCTTTCTCCTCAAGCAAGCTCATTAGCCACCTTCTTAACTAGGTTCCTTAAATCACCTTGCTTTCTTACGTTCTTTGGCAGTCTTCAATCCGCCAAATCTTCTTATCATTCTCAACGACCTTCAATTCGCCAGATTTCCTAATCCTACTTTTAACTACTCTTGTCCTCCAGAGTAGTCCCAAATCATTTTTCATTTATCTTCCAATCACGGGGGTCACATAATTCTTATATTACTTCTTATCCTCCTTAATTACATCTTCGCTCCAACGGTAACTCTGGAATTTCCTCTAATTACCGCCGAGGCTCCATTTTTACATGGATAGAAGGACCTTCAATTCCTTCACCAATTTGAGGCCTCGGTTCAATTGCCTCTACACTCGCTCACATATAGACCATATCCAAGGCATCGCTTTCATTGGGTATACTAGTCTATAGTATCTTCTATACTATACTTCTCTAACTCGCTAGTTTTCTGAACTTCCTTGTATCGAGTAGGTCCTTTTCTTAACGTTGTTGCGAGTGGGTGGTGTTAGTTATTTGGTCTCACCACTTTTCAGGTGTTGCGTCGAGTCGTCCGTGGATCGAGGGAATCGTAAATCTTTGGAAAAGAAGAACCATGCTTTCATCGTGTTTGGTCCCCAAGATTGTCGAAATTCACTTGGTTAGTTTCAATGTAGAAGTGGGGAGTAAGAGTTCATAGCGATAATAAGACGACAACTCAAATTAATATTCTTAGGTGAGTTAAAAGGGTTGCTTCAACGTTGCTTGTGAAAATTTGCTTCCTTGTACTTTGATTGACACACAACATATCTTGCACGTCCTACGTTATGTACGTGACCCAATAGCATCTTCTATGCGATAAAGTTATCCCAAGTCTTCCACATATGGACGACTGGTGTCTCAACTATTTTTCGCGTCCCTTGATGTCGCAACGAGAGAGTGGGTACTACTTACTCGAATTTGCCTTTACTGAGTATTGCGTAAATGAATTGTATATTGTTAGGTTACTAACTTTTGAAGAGAAGCGGTGGTGGTCATTACTTTGAATAATCAAGGATATAGAGTTTGGTTTCGAATGAATGAAATAGGAAATATAAAAACAAACGAGTCATTAAGGCTCGAATCAGACTCCTTGCGCGGTTTAAAGAAATCACTTCTATGTCTTTCGTTGCCCAATGGACTCCAACTTTTGATGACGTCAATATATGTCACACCGGCTTAGAATATAGATAGTTGTTTGCGTACACGTGTTAGAATAGAAATATCGCACCAAATATTGGGGTTACAATCCTTAGGACGTGTCGTCTAGAATATATAGGAATGCGTCCTACTAGTGTCGTCATATCGTCATATGGCTTTAAAACAGCTCAGCGTTCGTATGTCTCCAACTTCGTTCGACGCTCCCATATGTTTCGCACCATCTTAGATCGAACGCAAAGGTTATGTGTAGTTTCTAAAAGGATAGAGTCGCGTCATATCTTGGGACTACAATTCTTAGAGTATATCGTCCAACGTTCGTGGGAAGATGTTCACTACCGATGATATCGCGTTGTCGTATGTCAATAATGAGTAGCGGTGTCATAAGGAATATGATGATGGATAATTTTCAAAAGAGCATAAGTGAACGAATGTCGGAGGGGTATTTAATGACAACTTTCATACTTAGGAAATTTCTAATTTATAATGGATTTCTCAGAGACAATCACTAGTTCCCAAGCGGTCAAATCTCATCACGCAATATATATCTCAGTAGTAAGGACTAACCACATTATAATCACATCTAGCAGGTGCCAGTTCTCAATAGTCAAATCATAGAGCATAATAACTATCTCAATAATAAGGCACAACTATATAATCATTATGTTAGGACCAGTTTCACCTGGAAACTGGCCAGTCACCAGTTTACACTTGCCAGTCACCAGTTGCATCTGGTGACCCAGTAAAACTGGTGACTAAGAATATTTGTCCAGAAATATATTGAAGTCCAGTTGCACCGTACAGTCAACGCAACTGAAGACTTCCTCCAGTTGAGAACTGACCAGTTGAAGAATCATTCCAGTTGAAGTCGAAGACAACAAATGGAAGATAGAGAATGGCATGGCAGCGAAGCCCAGTTGACATTCTAGTCAGTTACAAACTGGAGACCATCAGTGGAAAGCCCTTACAAAGCATTACACTTGATTTCTCCTTGCTAAAACCCTTTAGATTGAAATTTAGAAAGTTTGTGTGTGTGTTTCTATGTGTGTGTCGACCAGGTAAAAGAAAAAGGAGGGAAAGGGGGGGGTGTTTTACTCCCTGCCACAAAAACAAAAACCAGCCCATGTGGCCC
>CM067167.1:1428269-1472216 GCA_034093135.1 Erigeron breviscapus
CTTAGTTGGCAACTTCAAGCTTGAGTTTTTCATTCTCAAGTTAAACCTTTTGTGCCAACAACTCATGAGATTGAAGTTCAACGTGAACATTTCTCAACTCATTGAGTTTTTCAGATTTTTCACTCAACTCTGAACAGACAGAGTCGAGTTTGGATTGGATATCAGCTCGTATAGATTCAACGAACTGGATATCACAAAGAAGAGATTCGAAGATTTTAGGTTTATCTTCGTCAGAGGCAGAAGAATGAGCACATACCTTTTTAATGGTGACGTTTACCTACTGACTGGAAGAAACTTGGTCTTTAGTCAGAGCATCACCATCAGCGAGTGCCATAAGACACATGGCATTGACGTATTCTTCACTGTCTGAATCATCTGATTCAGCCCAGTCGTGCTCTTCAGCTACCAGCCCTTTTGCTGGAGTTTTTGCATCTTCCATTTCAGCAACCTTGGCTTTTAGCTGATAGTATTTGTTCCTGTACTCATCAGCAGGTTTGGAAGGGTTAGTTTTAGGAGCAGCTGAGTTGGTAAAGCAACTCTGCACTCCTTTTGGTAGTGTCCCTTTCTACCACATCTCCAGCACTCCTCTTGAGATTTGTCAACAGGAGGCTTGTATGGAGCAACCGACTTACGGTTGTTCCATTTTCGAGAGTACCTCTTACCAGCGACTAAGGCAAAGTCCATAAAGTCGCTGAACATCTCTTATTTCTCATCAGCGTCGAGATCATTAACAAGAGACTGAATAGGAGGTGGGAGATGAGAAGAGCTGGCACCATTATTAAAATTAATGGGCTCAGCAGAGACAAGGGCAAGGGGGTCAGTAGCGGTATAAGCAGAAGAGGTTGAAGAAGAGGAAGAGGAGGGACCAGCACGATGTTGTGCGTCAGCAGCGGCTCTTAAAGTTTGAGCAAGAGCTCTCTCTTCAAATTGAAGAATGCCAAAGAGAGACTCAAGATCAAGCCCATTAAGACGCTCTGTGGTCCTAAGGATTTGTCTTAGACCTTGCCACTTGATAGGTAAACTATCAAGAAATTTGTGGCATACCTCAAAGTCATCATGAGAGATACCAACAGTGGTCATGTCGTTCAGCAACCCTTTGAATCGGGTATAAGTGCCGTTAAGACCTTCGTTGGAGAGAGAGAAGAATTTTTCATAGGCTCTTTTGAGGTCTATCTTTTTAGTGGCTATGGTAGCAGCAGAGCCTTCATACATGCTACAGAGCCTATCTCACACTTCTTTAGAAGAGGGATATCTGATGACGACTTTCATGATATCAGAAAGAAGAGTGTTGATTATCATGTTCTTAAGTCTTGCATCAAGATTTACAAGTCTCCTCTCATCGTCAGTCCATTGAACCTCTGGTTTGACGATGTCAATCACAATCTCAGGAGCATCAATAGTTGCTCCTGGTGTTCTTTGCACCAGAGTGGGAATATATGGACCAACGGTCAGAATTGACATAAGGTAGGGTTCCACACCCACAATGTGAAGTAACATCCTTTCCTTCCAAGACCCAAAGTCATCGGGCTCGAATCTTGGAGGGACAGATACGTAACCGAAGTCACGTGTGTTAACTAGGGTGGGAACAGCAGTCATGTTCTTGTTTTTAAGAAGAGATTAAGAAAGAGATTTAAGAAAATAAGTATGCAAACGGATCTTTGTTTCAATAATTTAGAAACGTAGGCTCTGATACCACTTGACAGTCCACAATTTGCACACTTATATTAGTTTTATTTAGACAAGAAAGTTAAGAACAGAAAGTAAAGAACATGAACAAGAATAAGTTCAAATGCAAATATCTAAGCAAGTATAATCATATGTTTCATTGATTAAACGATGAATACATGGTCGATATTACAACTTGTCTTACAAGAATACAAATGAACTAAATAATTGCTAAGTCTAGACACTATAAACTTAAGCAATTACAAGAGAGAAAATAAAGTGACACACACACTTTGTGGTGATAAACACACAGTATGAATGATGCGGCTGTGTTGCTTTATATAGGAGAGGAATTAGGGCAACACAGCCTTACAATGATAGTGATAGAATGGTGGTTGTCGACTTTTCATAGGCTCGTTGTACTTTGATCCAGGAGCCTTTGTCTTCTTTACCAAAACGGGTATGAAAGAGAGAAACCCTTGTTTTGGTCCCAACTGTACCTTTGCCATATAAGGTAATGTTCAGTTGGAGGAACCACCATGTGACTTCTTGTCTTCTTGTGATTTGAAAACTTCCCGCCTTGACACACAACATGGAAAGTAAACCACCTGCTGACAAGAGTCATTGACTCGCTGACGACCCACGTCAGCGACCAAGTCTGGTCAGCGAATCCTTGACTCAACAGTCTTGAATGATTATAGTTATTGTTTATGGCAAATCTAAGATAGCTAGTTATCTATGGTATTTCATTGAGCTAGAGGGCAATTATCACTATGCCTTAAATGGCTAGAAGACCAATTCTCTTAATAAACCTCTAGGGATAGATACCTAGATAAGTCTAAGTAAATTGTCCTAGTCAGAAATTGAGGGTTGTTACATCATTACCCCCTTAACTGCAACTTCGTCCTCGAAGTTCACTCGTTCACGTGGTGATAAAATGAATGGTTTGACGGTAAGGATGGCTTCGCGGAGACGCACAATTTGTGAGAGTCCATCTGGTTTCATCATGACCTTTTTGGTTACTTACAAGCTTTTGATCTCCGTAGTTGGGGGCATCCATTGCTCTGTGCCCTAACATTTCTCGTGAATAGAAACTTCGAAAAGAAAAAGGTTACGAATGTCGCTCACCTCTTGAGACGACTGGAGATTAATCGTATGTAATCGTTGCGGGATGTCAATCTTGCCTAGATCAATACTAAATAATGGGATGATAATAAGAATGGCAATACGGAGGGGTAAAATGAGCAGACGGTTCGTAATGTGAGTTACAATAAAGACGGTAAGAAACGTTGGAATATCGATTGTTAGTGGCTACTCATTTCCATTGGTCACTTGGTGTACTTTCCTTTATCGTTTGCTTTCTCAATTAAAGAAAAGTCCCAATGGCTTCTCGCCTATTCTCATCTTTGTTCGGTTTGACGTTAGATACGCTTGCCGCTACTTGAATATTGACTTCGTTTGTGACCAACCGTTTGTTAAGGGATTACCCCCTTAACTAGAGTGATACTAATCCGTTATGTCGAGTTGTACTAAATTTGCAAAGGTACACCTCCATAGTACCTCATTTTAGGGTTTTCTAGTGTTGTCTTTGTTATTTTATGGCGTGCAAGGAAATCATGAATTGGTTGATGATAGTTCCATCTTACTCCTCATACTCACCTTTGTCTTTTCAACTTCGTCCTTATTTTCCCAAAGTCACCTCTTTCATTATTCGCTAAGTCATATCGTTACCAATTTCTCTTGCTTTTGCCGATATTGGCTTTCAAATCGTCTTAAGGTACCTTTAATTACTTCCTTTTTACGCTAGAAGGACCATTATCTATGACTCATCACCGACAAATCTCTTTTAACATCGCACATATAACCTATTCGGTTTCTTTGCTATACCTACGCATTCCTCATGATAGGATTTACACAATCCTTATGCTCTTAAGTAATCATATCACCACCATCATTTCAAGGTAAACACTTCGATGTCCTTATTCGTATGAACTCCTCCTTTAAAATAATCCTTCTTAGGTCCTCCTGACCTCTACAAAACTTTCAATTACTTTGCTCTCCTGAGCCTCATATCCATTTTCAGCTTTCTAAGCTAAGCTTCTTTTCAAATACAATAACCTAATGTCCTTAGAAATTGTGATATAATATAATTTAGGGGAAACATCGGTTACTTTATCCTTTTCTCAACCATTCGGTTTTCTCCATTTTCCTTTCGTTTTCTTATGGGTAACCATACTCCTTACCGTTTCGTCACTCAAATCCATCTCTAACTAGAGTAATCGTCGTCTTGAACGGCACACAAGCAGTCGCTAGTCCTTGCAGTTATCTCAAGGGTACTTGTCAGATCATGGTGATACGGATCCTTTGACCCTAACTCATCACAGATGCGAATTATCCTTATCACCCTTCCGTTCAAACATTCCATAACTAGCTCTTCCCGGAGTTTGTAGTTTCTTGAAAAGTAGTTCAACGACCAACTTCCTTGATCGTTGTGGTAGTATGTGCCTTGACTTCTAGCGTCGTATTCCTTATTTGCTTTCACTACTAACTTTAGCGATTCCATGTTGTTTTCCTCCTTCACTCTTCTTGGGCGCACTACTCCTTGGGTCGATGGTCCTTGACGATTAATCATGTGTTGCAAATTATTTTTCACTCAAATTCATCTTGTTTTAGCTTACCTCCCTACGACCGTTGACCTTGAGGGGATAACCTTCACAACTCCCCGTGCTTCAAAACTCGGGTGTTGAGCGTATATCGCTTTCTCTTGGCTTAGTTGATATGTTCTACTAATAGCTTGTCTTTCGATAGAGGTTTTCCAATTGATATTCAGAGAGTAACGTGTGGAGTGCCATAACGATGAACGCTACCGGAACTACATCTAGTAAATGGCGTCAATGCCTTCACTTCATTTGTTTGAGTCAAATGACGTTTCTTCACTTCATATTCTACTCCAAATCATCTTTAATGATGCTAGTGAATAACTCTTCTTGAAAGATAAAGTATAATCTTGCCTTCACTTCATTTGTTTGAGTCAAATGACGTTTCTTCACTTCATATTCTACTCCAAATCATCTTTAATGATGCTAGTGAATAACTCTTCTTGAAAGATAAAGTATAATCTTGCACTTCATACTCCTTGTTCGAGTATCTACCTTTGCTGTGATTACCCCCTTAACATTTTTCCTCTAGCAAAATGTAAGGGATTTCCTACTTTTCACTTTATCTCACCATCCTTGACGATCTTCAATTCGCCAAATTCCTGATTCCTTCATGTAGCAAATATCCATTTGCTCGGGTGTTTTGAAAAAGAAAAGGATAGCTCAGAATCCTTTTTGTTACTCTTCCATCTTGAGGGTTACTCGACACATCCTAATTATCTTATTGTCCTTGGTTTTCTTCTTCTAACTACTTTCGTCTTCCAACATTGCTAGTGATCTCCCCCAAGTTCTAGGGAAGTCTTATATTTATCCAAAGGTGACCTTCATGTCACACGACCTTCCTTTCGTCGGTCGCTCAATTTTTCCTTTTGGTCGATCAACATAGATAGGGAACCTTCAATTTTTCCTTTTGGTCGATCAACATAGATAGGGAAGGCCTTCAATTCTTTCTCCAGGTTAAGGCTTAGTATACTCTTCGATTTGTACTATGACTGGCACACAACATATCTCCCACGTCTTACGTCATATACGTGATCCAATAGCATCTTTTATGCTATAAAGTCATCCCAAGTCTTCCACTTATGGACGACTGATGCCTGGACGTCTTTCGCATCCATTGATGTCGCAACGAGAGAGCAGGGTACTACTTACTCGATTTTGCCGTTGCAGAGTGTCGCGTAAGTGAATTGTATGTTGTTAGGTTACTAACTTTTGAAGAGAAGCGGTGGTGACCACTACTTTGAATAATCAAGGATATAGGATTTGGTTTCGAATGAATGAAGTAGGAATTATATAAACAAGGAATTCATTAAGGCTCAATGGACTCCAACTTTCAATGACGTTAATATATGTCGCACCGACTTAGATAATATAGATAGATGTTCGCGTATACGTGTTAGAATAGAAATATCGCACCAAATTTCGGAGCTACAATCCCCATAATGTGTCGTCTAGAATGTATATCGGAATGTGTTCTACCGGCGTCGTCGAATCGTAATTTGGCTTTAATACCACTCACCCTTCACAAGTCTCCAAATTCATCTTGTTTTAGCTTACCTCCCTACGACCGTTGACCTTGAGGGGATAACCTTCACAACTCCCCGTGCTTCAAAACTCGGGTGTTGAGCGTATATCGCTTTCTCTTGGCTTAGTTGATATGTTCTACTAATAGCTTGTCTTTCGATAGAGGTTTTCCAATTGATATTCAGAGAGTAACGTGTGGAGTGCCATAACGATGAACGCTACCGGAACTACATCTAGTAAATGGCGTCAATGCCTTCACTTCATTTGTTTGAGTCAAATGACGTTTCTTCACTTCATATTCTACTCCAAATCATCTTTAATGATGCTAGTGAATAACTCTTCTTGAAAGATAAAGTATAATCTTGCACTTCATACTCCTTGTTCGAGTATCTACCTTTGCTGTGATTACCCCCTTAACATTTTTCCTCTAGCAAAATGTAAGGGATTTCCTACTTTTCACTTTATCTCACCATCCTTGACGATCTTCAATTCGCCAAATTCCTGATTCCTTCATGTAGCAAATATCCATTTGCTCGGGTGTTTTGAAAAAGAAAAGGATAGCTCAGAATCCTTTTTGTTACTCTTCCATCTTGAGGGTTACTCGACACATCCTAATTATCTTATTGTCCTTGGTTTTCTTCTTCTAACTACTTTCGTCTTCCAACATTGCTAGTGATCTCCCCCAAGTTCTAGGGAAGTCTTATATTTATCCAAAGGTGACCTTCATGTCACACGACCTTCCTTTCGTCGGCAGCTCAATTTTTCCTTTTGGTCGATCAACATAGATAGGGAAGGCCTTCAATTCTTTCTCCAGGTTAAGGCTTAGTATACTCTTCGATTTGTACTATGACTGGCACACAACATATCTCCCACGTCTTACGTCATATACGTGATCCAATAGCATCTTTTATGCTATAAAGTCATCCCAAGTCTTCCACTTATGGACGACTGATGCCTGGACGTCTTTCGCATCCATTGATGTCGCAACGAGAGAGCAGGGTACTACTTACTCGATTTTGCCGTTGCAGAGTGTCGCGTAAGTGAATTGTATGTTGTTAGGTTACTAACTTTTGAAGAGAAGCGGTGGTGACCACTACTTTGAATAATCAAGGATATAGGATTTGGTTTCGAATGAATGAAGTAGGAATTATATAAACAAGGAATTCATTAAGGCTCAATGGACTCCAACTTTCAATGACGTTAATATATGTCGCACCGACTTAGATAATATAGATAGATGTTCGCGTATACGTGTTAGAATAGAAATATCGCACCAAATTTCGGAGCTACAATCCCCATAATGTGTCGTCTAGAATGTATATCGGAATGTGTTCTACCGGCGTCGTCGAATCGTAATTTGGCTTTAATACCACTCACCCTTCACAAGTCTCCAATTTCATCCGGCGTTTCCATATGTTTCGCACCATCTCAGATCGAATACATAGGTTATGCGTAGTATCCGAGGGGATAGAGTCGCGTCATATCTTGGGACTACAATTCTTAGAGTATATCGTCCAACGTTCGTGAGAAGATGCTCCACCGATGATATCGCGTTGTCGTAGGTCCATAATGAATAGTGGTATCATAAGAAATAGGATGTGGGATAATTTCAAAAGAGCACGAGTGAACGAATATTGGATTGGAGGGGTACTTAATGACAACTTTCACATTGATATTTCAAACTTTCACATTGCACATTACAACTTTCACATTGCACATTACAACTTTCACATTGCACATTACAACTTTCACATTGCACATCACAACTTTCACATTGCACATTCCAACTTTCACATTGATATTTCAAACTTTCACATTGCACATTACAACTTTCACATTGCACATTACAACTTTCACATTGCACATTACAACTTTCACATTGCACATTACAACTTTCACATTGCACATTACAACTTTCACATTGCACATCACAACTTTCACATTGCACATTACAACTTTCACATTGCACATTACAACTTTCACATTGCACATTACAACTTTCACATTGCACATTACAACTTTCACATTGCACATTACAACTTTCACATTGCACATTACAACTTTCACATTGCACATTACAACTTTCACATTGCACATTACAACTTTCACATTGCACATTACAACTTTCACATTGCACATTACAACTTTCACATTGCATATTACAACTTTCACATTCCACATTACAACTTTCACATTGCACATTACAACTTTCACTTTGCATATTACAACTTTCACATTGCACATTACAACTTTCACATTGCACATTACAACTTTCACATTGCACATTACAACTTTCACATTGCACATCACAACTTTCACATTGCACATTACAACTTTCACATTGCACATTACAACTTTCACATTGCACATTACAACTTTCACATTGCACATTACAACTTTCACATTGCACATTACAACTTTCACATTGCACATTACAACTTTCACATTGCACATTACAACTTTCACATTGCACATTACAACTTTCACATTGATATTTCAAACTTTCACATTGCACATTTCAAACTTTCACATTGATATTTCAAACTTTCACATTGCACATTACAACTTTCACATTGCACATTACAACTTTCACATTGCACATTACAACTTTCACATTGCACATTACAACTTTCACATTGCACATTACAACTTTCACATTGCACATTACAACTTTCACATTGCACATTACAACTTTCACATTGCACATTACAACTTTCACATTGCACACTACAACTTTCACATTGCACATTACAACTTTCACATTGCACATTCCAACTTTCACATTGATATTTCAAACTTTCACATTGCACATTACAACTTTCACATTGCACATTACAACTTTCACATTGCACATTACAACTTTCACATTGCACATTACAACTTTCACATTGCACATTACAACTTTCACATTGCACATTACAACTTTCACATTGCACATTACAACTTTCACATTGCACATTACAACTTTCACATTGCACATTACAACTTTCACATTGCACATTACAACTTTCACATTGCACATTACAACTTTCACATTGCACATTACAACTTTCACATTGCACATTACAACTTTCACATTGCACATTACAACTTTCACATTGCACACTATAAGCTTTCACATTGCATATTACAACTTTCACATTGCACACTATAAGCTTTCACATTGCACATTACAACTTTCACATTGCACATTACAACTTTCACATTGCACATTACAACTTTCACATTGCACATTACAACTTTCACATTGCACATTACAACTTTCACATTGCACATTACAACTTTCACATTGCACATTACAACTTTCACATTGCACATTATAATTTTCACATTGCACATTCCAACTTTCACATTGATATTTCAAACTTTCACATTGCACATTACAACTTTCACATTGCACATTACAACTTTCACATTGCACATTACAACTTTCACATTGCACATTACAACTTTCACATTGCACATTACAACTTTCACATTGCACATTACAACTTTCACATTGCACATTACAACTTTCACATTGCACATTACAACTTTCACATTGCACATTACAACTTTCACATTGCACATTACAACTTTCACATTGCACATTACAACTTTCACATTGCACATTACAACTTTCACATTGCACACTATAAGCTTTCACATTGCACATTACAACTTTCACATTGCACATTACAACTTTCACATTGCACATTACAACTTTCACATTGATATTTCAAACTTTCACATTGCACATTACAACTTTCACATTGCACATTACAACTTTCACATTGCACATTACAACTTTCACATTGCACATTCACAACTTTCACATTGCACATTACAACTTTCACATTGCACATTACAACTTTCACATTGCACATTACAACTTTCACTTTGATATTACAAACTTTCACATTGCACATTACAACTTTCACGTTGCACATTACAACTTTCACATTGCACATTATAATTTCCACATTGCACATTCCAAACTTTCACATTGATATTTCAAACTTTCACATTGCACATTACAACTTTCACATTGCACATTACAACTTTCACATTGCACATTACAACTTTCACATTGCACATTACAACTTTCACATTGCACACTACAACTTTCACATTGCACATTCCAACTTTCACATTGATATTTCAAACTTTCACATTGCACATTACAACTTTCACATTGCACATTACAACTTTCACATTGCACATTACAACTTTCACATTGCACATTACAACTTTCACATTGCACATTACAACTTTCACATTGCACATTACAACTTTCACATTGCACATTACAACTTTCACATTGCACATTACAACTTTCACATTGCACATTACAACTTTCACATTGCACATTACAACTTTCACATTGCACATTACAACTTTCACATTG
Organism: Erigeron breviscapus; assembly: GCA_034093135.1. Taxonomy (NCBI): domain Eukaryota; kingdom Viridiplantae; phylum Streptophyta; class Magnoliopsida; order Asterales; family Asteraceae; genus Erigeron; species Erigeron breviscapus. The sequence continues at coordinate 1,438,503 of CM067167.1, forward strand.
CACATTACAACTTTCACATTGCACATTACAACTTTCACATTGCACATCACAACTTTCACATTGCATATTTCAAACTTTCACATTGCACATTACAACTTTCACATTGCACATTACAACTTTCACATTGCACACTACAACTTTCACATTGCACATTACAACTTTCACATTGCACATTACAACTTTCACATTGCACATTACAACTTTCACATTGCACATTACAACTTTCACATTGCACATTACAACTTTCACATTGCACATTACAACTTTCACATTGCACATTACAACTTTCACATTGCACATTACAACTTTCACATTGCACATCAAACTTTCACATTGCACATTACAACTTTCACATTGCATATTTCAACTTTCACATTGCACATTACAACTTTCACATTGCACATTACAACTTTCACATTGCACACTACAACTTTCACATTGCACATTACAACTTTCACATTGCACATTACAACTTTCACATTGCACATTCCAAACTTTCACATTGATATTTCAAACTTTCACATTGCACATTACAACTTTCACATTGCACATTACAACTTTCACATTGCACACTATAAGCTTTCACATTGCAATCAAATCATGCCCAAATTCACATGTTATAGCATAGAGTAGCATGTATCAACGAATATCTTTCAATCTTATATTCATTTCACTTCTAATGTGAAAAAGGGGAATCCTACTAAACTAGCATAATCCTCAAGTAAAGCAAGTCTCGGATAGCTATATATGCTTAGGTGAATGTCTAAATGCAACAAGTATTCTCATTAAAACGAGTTTAATAAAGATCCTTTTTTTTTGAAAAGGAATCCTTTTGAACATAAGTCTAAGTGGTCGTTTGAGTTTTACATGGTGCTCTCATAATTAAACGTAGTTCATGACCTACGTTTAACTAGGGTCCTACCATGTAAAGCTCAAACTAGTCCGCTTAACCTTATGCTCGACTCGACTATAAAAATTCGTTTTGAAAAGTGGCTATAGTTTTGGGATTCCCGGGAGAACCCCAATGTTCTCTATAACCTTAGGCTCTGATACCATTTTCTGTAACACCCCAACTAAGGCGGAACGATGAGATGTACAGAAAGTTGAGTATTCAAAACAAAGGATAATAGATAACATTCACCATAGCTTTATTTGATAAAAATAATTTTACAATGTACAAGCATGTGAACCAATTCCCAAGTACAATACGTCTACCATACTTAGATATTGAGTCCACGAAACAAATAACAAATACATGAGATGATATACTACAATGATCAAGGCGGATTCCATTGCCCATCACAAGGTTTGATCTTTGACTCCCAAGTGCAATGCAAATAGTCATGATGCATATAATTCCTCAAAGCTTACGCTAATTTCCTGAAAAGCATGAAGAAAAAGTGTCAACTACGAAAACGTAGTTGGTGAGTGCATAGGTTTGCAAGTAAACCTCGTTACATATCCATTTCAAAACAAACTTAGAAAACGTATTATTTCATGTCAATTCACCCAAAACCACATGACCGACAAAAATTCCCATATCAAACCATCAAGTTTTCAAAATACCATAACATCATTTCAAGGAGTTGAGAAATCCATGGTAAATTATAAAGTTCTCATTTGTCACATTTATCGTGAGAGAGAAATATATCGATCGATTAATCATTCATCATACCAAAACCATTCGGTCATCAATACTTCAATATCGCCAATTTCAACAACTTTCGAGATTCCATATAAGGTCCAATACCCAAACCGTATGTTCAATCCATAATATCCAACCATAAGTAATAATCAATAATATTTAGCCAAAGGCATAATTTGATGAGTTTGTGCTTGAGCCACTACTAAGACCCTTTCACGTCCAAATAATAATAATGATAATATGTCCCGAAGATATGATAATAGAAGCACATGCTGTCAATCACGTGCAATAATAAAATAAATGGGTCATGCCATGGAGACGACCAATAATATATAAGTAGATTAGAGCACCCCTAGGCAGACCGGAGATGAGGGCGGCCACTCAGGCGGCCAGTCAACCCGCTGCCATCTTGGTGAGTGAGGGGACGAATCCTAGTTGCGCAACCCTCTAACTACAGGCCTCAATGAGTTAATAGTAGTGTACAGGGGACCACCGTTTGACAGTACTCAAGCTCATCATAAAATATATAACATGTTGAACATACAATATAATTCCCATATCGTTATCATTATTTCAAAGAATCATTTCATAAGAGAAAGTCATTTTAATTAATCATGCTTTTCACCCCGCAAGTAAAACATATAAAAGAGTTTGAAAGGGGGCTATGACTCACTTGATTAGAGAGTGTTGCTTCTTGACAATGCGAAAGTTCTCCTAGTAATGTTCCTCACCAAGCAAGCCTAAACCATAGTATATATATGCACGAAATGAGTTCGTGTGACATGAACTAGTATGCTAGATCATGAGATGTGTTCTAGTAGACTTGCCCATCTTTGATTGTTATTAAATTATGGAGTTCAAGTGTATTACATTGCTCACAATATTTAGTTAGAGGGTATTTGATAGAGAAAGTCAATTTCTCATTATACGTATTTATATCTTGTTGGAATTTCGGTAACTTGGCTTTGATTGTCATGGTTTCCATTGTGTGCTTTGCTTAATTATAATATTTGACATTAGTAACTTCATAATATTAATATTTATGAATACTTTCTGATTTATAACTATTTATTTAATTTAATATTATTTATTAATTATTTATTCATTTTCTTGATTTATTAACCAAATAATTCTTTAAAAATACCTTCAAGTACCTCACTTGCCTTTATAATTTATGGCTAATTATATTTGGGTTATATTCTGACTTTCATGTATTATAACTTATAATTTTATGAGTTGTATATTTATTTATGAAAATTTTCCATTAATTTAATACTAGTGGTTAATTAGTGATTTCTTTTACTTACTTAATTACTTCTAAAATATATAACATTTGTTCTTTGGCTCAAGATGATTTTACTTCAGTAGGTTTTAGTCATTTTCATCATTGGTTGTGATTATTTAACCAATCTCATGATTTATATAATTTATTTATTTATTTATTTATTATTATTATTTATTTATGAAAATTTTCCATTAATTTAATACTAGTGGTTAATTAGTGATTTCTTTTACTTACTTAATTACTTCTAAAATATATAACATTTGTTCTTTGGCTCAAGATGATTTTACTTCAGTAGGTTTTAGTCATTTTCATCATTGGTTGTGATTATTTAACCAATCTCATGATTTATATAATTTATTTATTTATTTATTTACCTTTTTAATTATCATTTAAATTCAATAATTAATAGAAATTCTATTTATTTATTTATTTATTTATTTATTTATTTATTTATTTATTTATTTATTTATTTATTTATTTATTTATTTATTTATTTATTTATTTATTTATTTATTTATTTATTTATTTATTTATTTATTTATTTATTTATTTATTTATTTATTTATTTATTTATTTATTTATTTATTTATTTATTTATTTATTTATTTATTTATTTATTTATTTATTTATTTATTTATTTATTTATTTATTTATTTATTTATTTATTTATTTATTTATTTATTTATTTATTTATTTATTTATTTATTTATTTATTTATTTATTTATTTATTTATTTATTTATTTATTTATTTATTTATTTATTTATTTATTTATTTATTTATTTATTTATTTATTTATTTATTTATTTATTTATTTATTTATTTATTTATTTATTTATTTATTTATTTATTTATTTATTTATTTATTTATTTATTTATTTATTTATTTATTTATTTATTTATTTATTTATTTATTTATTTATTTATTTATTTATTTATTTATTTATTTATTTATTTATTTATTTATTTATTTATTTATTTATTTATTTATTTATTTATTTATTTATTTATTTATTTATTTATTTATTTATTTATTTATTTATTTATTTATTTATTTATTTATTTATTTATTTATTTATTTATTTATTTATTTATTTATTTATTTATTTATTTATTTATTTATTTATTTATTTATTTATTTATTTATTTATTTATTTATTTATTTATTTATTTATTTATTTATTTATTTATTTATTTATTTATTTATTTATTTATTTATTTATTTATTTATTTATTTATTTATTTCTTTATCCTTTTCTCAACCATTCGGTTTTATTTATTTATTTATTTATTTATTTATTTTTTCATTTATTTCATTGGTTGTGATTATTTAACCAATTTCATGATTTATATTATTTATTTATTTATTTATTTACCTTTTTAATTATCATTTAAATTCAATAATTAATAGAAATTCTTAGAAATCACCACATAACTTTTTGGCTAAAAATCTCAGGCCTTTTAGGCAACTTTTATCATGGAAAATCATATCAATTCAACCTCTCTTGTGTCTTGCTCATTTTGAGGATTCTAAGCTTATAAATCGTTTACCGAAATAGTGATTTTAGCCTCATTTTTCAAGCAATTCAAATGCGTCAAAATGGATTTTCATCCTTATTTTGTTATTTACAGAATGTTCATTATATTTTGGTGTCTTAAGTCGTGATAGTGGTGGTGGTGGGATATGTGCAAATTAAAGCTTTCGGTTAGTGCTTATATGAACCGAATTAGTGATTTGTAGGCTTGTCTTTGCCATTTAATAACCAAGTTAAGTTTTATAACTTTTATTTGACATACTCTCAGTAGGTTTATAATACTTTTTGTTACGAGATTGTTGGAGTTGATTAAAGTTGCAATCTAGTGACTTTTAGCTTATTTTGTTGTGAAGAACTTTTACTTGGAATTTTCTGTTTTTAACACTTATTTTCATAAAATGTTGAGTAGTCATTCTTGTTTAAGTTGAATTATTTGGACATTGGTGATTTTTATACAGAGACATATATGTGTCCTAAAAATTTTTAGACATTGTTTACTAACTCTAAAAATTACAAAACCAAAGTTGGTCAGAATGCTTGCTGCTATGCGACCCAAAATATTTTATAAAAGATTTCTATGATGAACATTTAAGAAAAATCTCCCAATTTTATTTTAAGTTAGGGACACTTTGAACTCAGTTCACACCAAGTTTAAACTCCTGAAACCTATTAGTTAAGAAATTAAAAATCATCGAAGTTGACTCAACATTAAGACAAAAATCCAGTTTTGACCACTTTTGGTAGAAACATCACAACTTGAGTTCTACTTCGTCTTTTAATCTGATTCCAGTGGGAGATGAAAGTTAACTCAAAAGGCTTCGTTTTATATTTTATGAGTTTCACCCAGTTCGTCCATTTCAAACCATTTTCACACGCTCCAATTTCAAAAACAGATTCTGTGAACTTTCTTGTGATTTTTGGTTAGAGATTTTGGACATAGTTTTGGTTTGATTCATATTTCTTGTAATATATTCATAAAATCCAGATTATTATACTTCTTTTAACATATTTTTCACTTAATACAAGTCCATATCCATCTCATAATCCAACAACAAGATTCAACTTTCTTAGATCTAATATGCATGCATTCAAATCAACACTTTTCAATACCAATCTTTATAGATCTATCATCTACAACATAAAAGCTTTCTTTTTATCAAAAATCCCAGAAATATATTCATTAAAATATATAAAAACATATCAATCTTTCAAAGGCAAAATCACTTTAAAAGCTATTAATCTATAACAACACTTTTGGGTCTTAAACTTGTTGAATCCTTGAATCATTCTTCTAGATCTCGACATGCATAAGCATGAGGAAGAAGATTCTACCAACTTTGCCCTCCTCAAGTGTGTTTTTCAAAGAAACAAGAAGAAAACAGAAACTTTTGATAAGATCTTTGAAAAATAAGTAAGAATAAGATTAAATCTAGTAAAAAGGATGAAGATTTATACCCTCTTGGATTCGGTTTTGATGATGAAAATGGGCAGAAAATTCGTGACCCCTTTAAGCCTTAGACAACCCCTTTTCCAAGCTTTAAACGACCCTTAAACCTTGCTTGAAATATCCCTTGATTAATCTAGCCTAAACCCTTATTATTAGTATATGTTTTAGATTGATTTTTGTCTTGTTTCTCTTCCCCTTTTGAGCCGTGACCAAGAACAAGAAAAAGGGAGGAGAAGGGTTTTTTTGAGAGAGTATTAGTTGTATGTGTGTGTTGGAAGTGTAAAAGAATGTGTTAAGTGTGAGAAGGGTTAGAGTGTTGGAGCATAAAAGGTTCTTGGAATTGTAAGGACTATCAAGTGTATGATTGGTCACTGGTATTGGAATATGGGGGGAGGGGGCCGAATTTTTGAAAGGAATTTAAAAGGGGTAAATTTGTTTTTGTTAGTTGTTAGATGTGTAAGTATAGGTTGTATATATGTGTAAGTATATTTAAGTGTTGTTAGTTAATTGAATTTCATAGGCCAAAAATATGTGTATGTATATATGTAGGCCGTATATATGTATATATATTAGGCACAATTTGTATTTTAATTTTGTCACTTGGTTCATTGTTTACAACCTTGTATTTATTTTTAGTTACAACTACAATATTATTATTATTCAAACACTTTTGTATGCATAAGGTTTATAAATAAAATTTTGAGATGGTCATTATATATTTGTGCTCATATGTACTTTAATTAGCTTGGTGTTTGAATTGTTGGATATTTATAAAAAAAATTTGGTTGTTATCTCATCTTGTGAGTCTTGCATAGTTATTTATATAACTTAACTTCTTGAAATAAAATTTTTGGTTCATTGACATTTTGCCAAGTTCAGTTTGAACTAAATTATAGTTTGAGATTGTCTTGAATGATTATAGTTATTGTTTATGGCAAATCTAAGATAGCTAGTTATCTATGGTATTTCATTGAGCTAGAGGGCAATTATCACTATGCCTTAAATGGCTAGAAGACCAATTCTCTTAATAAACCTCTAGGGATAGATACCTAGATAAGTCTAAGTAAATTGTCCTAGTCGAAAATTGAGGGTTGTTACAGTATGGTTGGTTCACTGATGTATTTAACTGCCTGTCGACCAGATATAATGTTTGCAACATGTCTATGTGCCAGGTTTCAGGCTAACCCTAAAGAATCACATTTACACGCTGTTAAGCGTATCTTTAGATACCTGAAAGGGTGTCCTAATCTTGGTCTTTGGTACCCCAAAGGCTCAGGGTTAGATCTAATGGGTTATTTAGATTCAGATCATGCAGGTTATAAGATAGATAGAAAATCAACAACTGGTGGTTGTCATTTCCTTGGAGGAAAACTGGTAAGTTGGACCAGTAAGAAGCAGACGTCAGTCTCTATGTCCACTGCTGAGGCAGAGTACATTTTTGCGGCCAGTTGCTGTGCCCAGATTCTCTGGATCAAGAACCAGTTACTAGATTATGGTCAAAAGTATACAAGGACCCCAATCTTTTGTGACAACACCAGTGCAATTGCTATATCTCACAACCCAGTGATGCACTCCAAGACAAAGCATATTGACATCAGGTATCATTTTATTCGCGATCATGTTATGAAAGGAGACATTGAATTACATTTCATCCCCACTGACAAACAGCTCGCTGATGTTTTTACAAAACCACTTGATGAGAAAACCTTTAAAAATCTCATCAGCGAACTGGGAATGTTAAATCCTTAAAACTGGAGATTTTTGTTATGAACGCGTCAGTGACACTGATGAAGTTCTCCAGTTGAGGAGGTCCAGATAATCTTTGCTCGCCAGGCTATCGAACGCCTTTGTGATACTATCCTGGCACTAATCGATTTCTGGATCGTCATTTTAGGGGGAAAGACTCAAAATAATTTTCTGACTAAAATTCGTTTTGTTTGAAAATGGCAACTGGAGAACTCTCCAGTTGGAAACTGGCGCTGGACTAGTCCTCCAGTGACCAGGTTCAATCTTGTCTTAATTTTTCATAACGTTAGAAAATACTTGGTCAATATTTGTGACACGTGATGGTACTCGAGTGTTTTAAACCACTTGATATCGTCATCTGACGTATTTAAAGACATTTTGGTAAATGACAACTGTTTTTATTGGAAAATGAAAATTAGTGGGCGCGTGGGTAAGTTAAGCCGTCGTAGCATTTAATGCTGACATGGTAAATTATGTTTTTATTTCAAAATTCAAACTTATTTTGTAAAAATATCTACAAAATTGATTTTGTTAAATAAAATATAATTTTTGGTATTTCATTGGGATCTTGATTTCTTATAAATACCCTTATTTACTCCGATCACATTTACTTCCCTTTACATTCTTTTCATTTACTTCCCAATCATCTAAAATTGCTTCTTTTCTCTCTCTGCTTCATAAATCAAGAACCCTAATTCCAAAATTTCAATTTCATTTTCCAATGGCACCTAAATCATCCCGTTCAAGAGATGTAAATCTCTTATCTGTCCCATATGCTCCGTCACCAGATGTCAAACAGGCATCTGGTGCTCCTGGTAACACTACGCTCATCAAATTAAATCCGAATAATCCGATGGCGAGTTTACAAGGAACCCAAGGGTCCAATACCCTTATTGGGAGAATCCAAAGATTTTTGAAGGATTCTCCAATTGGACCCTCATTCTCTTTAAACCCACGCAAGATGTTTCACGACTACTTGTGTGAGTTCTGGTACACTGCTTCTCTTTCTTCCGATTGTTCTTTCCATCACTTTCACATTAAAAGGTGGAACAGTCCGGTGTACCTTATCAGCAGATGTGTTGAGGGATGCTTTACACCTCAACTACTGGAGAGAGGGTGAATCTCCAGTTGTCATCTCCCCAAACATTAATTTTTGCCAGGTCCTCCTTGATATGGGACATAAAGAGTGCCTGGAGAAAGGGGTTTTGAAAACTAAAGGTGCGATGACCATGAAGGGTCTTACACCTTCATGGAGGTACTTTTTCATCCACCTTGTGGAAAGTATGGGTGGGAGTTCTGGTGGACTTGACCAGATTAACTCCGCACAGGCAAAGATGGCATACTGCTTGTGGAATGGATTGAGAGTGGATTTTGCTGATATCCTTTTCAGAAGCCTGGTTCAAAAACTGAAGGGCACCAGGGGACTATGTATCCCCTTCTCCAGGTTTCTCTCTCTTTGTTTTCTACAAATTCTGGGCAGTGAAGCTTATTTAAGCACAGATTCACTTTACACTGTCCCGGATTTGTTGAGGAATCTTGACTCTCTAGTATCTGAAGCTGGAGAGGTCGAGATTCCAGATAGAATGCGGCTGGCATTCGCAAAAACCGATGCACCAGTCCAAGGTGAGTCGGAAAGACAACTGGGCGGGCCTCAAAATAATGAGGGACCCACCAGTTCGTCTGCTGGAATTGTGACCATTGCCGAGCCCAGGCAACAGTCTAACCCCTCCAGCTCCAGCGTGTCTGTCCCCACAACCATTTTCCCTGGAGACCTCCCAACAGGTCTTTCAGGAGTTCCAAAGGCAACAAGAACACGTCGCATCAGGACCTTGTCAGCACTTGCCACTGACAGTAGAAACCTGACCAGCCCTCCAGTTTCCTCCCAACAGGAACCTGGAGAAAGTCAAATGGGACAACCGCAAGCAGCCACCCTCGTAATTTCTGTAGGAGAGGGTGGTGAAGATGAAACTGGGCTACCCCAACCCAGAATAGAGTTTGAGTCAGCACAAAGTGTCCACGGCCTTTCTGACACTTCTATTGCACGAACTGACGAAGTCTTTGGCCAGTCACTACTGGAGACTGAGGTTCCCAACTCTTCGGCCGATGATGTTATGGTTGTGGATAGAGCAATTATAACTGAGGCAACCCCAGTGACCTCTATCCCTGGTGAAGATACCTCGGTATCTGATCCTCCAACAGATGCAACCTTCCAGGAAACTGGAGAAGGTCATCTGGAGACTGACCCATCTGGTCAGCCCTCAGTTACATTCATGAATCTGGACATGGGTGTTAATGACGAGAAAATCCTTATTGAGTCTTCGGATTCAGAAGGTACTGCATCAGACATTGAGATTTTTGAGTCTTCTGTACAAGATCAAAACCCTTCATCTCATGTCTCGCCTCCAAATGTTTCAATTTCACTTTTACAAACTCAAGAAAATGAGCCTACAAATATTCCTTTTCCCACTTATAACTATATGTCTGGAAACAGACGTATGGCACCATCACCATCTGGGCAATTCTCACTCCTTCGAGAAATGCCACCACCACCGCCGCTGTTGGACACACCTGAGCATTCTCAGCATGTCCAACAATTTGAATTTCCAGTCCTTTCTTCTACCACCACTCCTACTATTTCTTCAACTGCTGGAATGTCAACTGGGGAGGCTTCTCTCAATTTACCTCGTCCAGTTGCTCCAGTAGTAGCTGCTGCTGGTCCAGTGACACGTTCTCACTGGACACTCAATTTGCCTCCTTTCAAGCCGACATCCAAAATCTTATTCATAGGGTGGAGGATGTTCAAAAGGCAATTGACAAAAATACCAAGTCCCTCTTCAGATACAACAAAGATACAACAACAAATTCTAAGGTTGTTGATCTGGGGATAAACAAGTTTGCTAATAATGAGGACTTAGTATTCAAGAAGCTCAATGAGCTGGTCGAGGGCTGTAACAATCTGGCTGTTTTTCTAAAGGAAGCCTTCGACCTTACTCAGTCAAGAGTCACTACTTCAATCTCTAACCTGCTGGGAAATATTGTAAGACAATCAGAGGTTGATTTGAAAGAGATTGAAAGGCAGGTAAAGGAATTGGTTGAAAAACCTGGCCTAAATGTGACTGAGCTTGGGCAGCAGTTGATGACTTCAGTTGGTCAAAGAATTGATGATACACTGGGTGCAAGGGAAACACAATTGATTGAAAAGGTGATAGTTGAGATCACCAAGCTGGCCACTCCTCAGGTTGATCTGGCCCCACTCACAAATGAGATCAACCAGTTAAGGGGCAGCATTGATAATTTAAACACCCAGGTATCCATTCACTCTCAGTCTATTGACAAACTGACAACTGAAGTAGATAATTTGAAGAAAAAGGATGAAGAGGTGAAGGACAAGGTGGTTTCTGGTCTGGATGAAGATTCGAAGACCTTGAATGAACTGAAAACTGGTCAGGAACAAGTTGCAGCAAATGTTCTGACCCAGTCAAAAGAAACAAACCACCTATGGAGATCTTTCAGGATGATGTGCACCATATTCAAAGAATGCAAGAACATGCAATCGTGGCAGCCTCTTGACCGGTTGCCAGCTCACCATTCTGAATGGGAAGTTATTAGGGCAGGTCTAGATGCTGCCAAGGGGGAAAGAAGTGCAGTTCTTGCATAAATTCAAACTGAAAGTAATCCATCTGGAACTCAAACAGGTAGTGAAATGATTGTGGCTGCCAGTACTGAAGCTGGTGAGCAAAGAATTGATGATACACTGGGTGCAAGGGAAACACAATTGATTGAAAAGGTGATAGTTGAGATCACCAAGCTGGCCACTCCTCAGGTTGATCTGGCCCCACTCACAAATGAGATCAAACAGTTAAGGGGCAGCATTGATAATTTAAACACCCAGGTATCCATTCACTCTCAGTCTATTGACAAACTGACAACTGAAGTAGATAATTTGAAGAAAAAGGATGAAGAGGTGAAGGACAAGGTGGTTTCTGGTCTGGATGAAGATTCGAAGACCTTGAATGAACTGAAAACTGGTCAGGAACAAGTTGCAGCAAATGTTCTGACCCAGTCAAAAGAAACAAACCACCTATGGAGATCTTTCAGGATGATGTGCACCATATTCAAAGAATGCAAGAACATGCAATCGTGGCAGCCTCTTGACCGGTTGCCAGCTCACCATTCTGAATGGGAAGTTATTAGGGCAGGTCTAGATGCTGCCAAGGGGGAAAGAAGTGCAGTTCTTGCATAAATTCAAACTGAAAGTAATCCATCTGGAACTCAAACAGGTAGTGAAATGATTGTGGCTGCCAGTACTGAAGCTGGTGAGCAAAGAATTGATGAAACTGGTGATGTAAGTGATAGGGGGAATGTTGTTGACAAAGGTAAAGGTTTAGCATCTGATGTAGCCCAGCCGGCCACTGATGTACCAATATTGGAAACTGGCAATGCTGATGTACTTCCTCCAGTTTCTGAAAGTGATAGCAAGCGTCTGGCAAGGCTTGGTAATGAAATAAAAGAAAGAAAGAAAATGAAACAAGCCAACCAAGTTGAAGCCAGAGAGCATCTTGCAAAATTAAGATTACTTGATATTAGTGATGCTCATTTATTGGGAATCACTAAGGAGGAGTATGCCAGAGTAAAGAATGATCCCAGGATAGTTGACATATTGAAAGAAATGCTTGATGTTGAATTAGACAGACACTATCCTGATGATGAAGCTGAACTGGATGCCAGAAATTTTAATATATCAGTGGAGAAGGCAAGGAGAACAGGGCCAGTGGGATTTTGAAAAGGATTGAAAATGTAAAGAAGGTTGTGAAAAAGGTTTTGAATCCACCAAGGAGGAACCCTCAACCAAGAAAACCACTGACCAGAGATGCTGACCTTAGAACATTCATAGAACCAACTGGCGATGTATCGAATGATGACATCAAGTCTGCTGTACTGGCTGCTGGAGCTGGGAGTATTAAAATAACAAATGAATCTGAAGCAAGAGAGTATTACTCCCAGATCATGGCAACCAGAAGACACCGTGGGGTAATTAATGGTGTGTTTGTTACTATCAAGCCAGGCACCAAGCACTTTCATGTTGAAGTTAGTTATGCCAGAGGGCCACTGGTTAAAACTGACAATCCTGGTGCAATGCAATATGGGTTCTCTGAATGGGTGGAAATGGTGAACTTTTTGGAAGCAAAGGCGCAAAAGAATAGGTTTGAGAAAGCATGGGTCAACTTCTTGAAGGGCAAGATTCAACACAAAGAGAATCTGGAGCTGAAGTTGAACATTGATCCTGAAGACTCACAACCTATCTCTTCAATGTCAAAGAGAAGACGAACTGGCGAAGGGCCATCTAATTAAGTTCTCTTTTCAATTTATCTACTTGTAATTTTATTTACATTCTGTAACTTGTGTAAATTTCTTTTCCTTGTATAAATGAAGTTACCAGTTTGTAACCATAAGGTAGATAATAGATTAGATCTAACAAACTTAAAATAAAAAAAAAACCAAGGCATTTATTGATCTATAAAAATACCTTGGAAAACTTAGATAGATTTAATCGAACAAGTCTCTCCAGTTCACACTTGTACAGATACAAGAACTGAAAAAGACTTGGCAATATTTCAGGACAAATAGGGGGAATTTGTTAGGACCAGTTTCAGTGAAACTGGCCAGTCTCCAGTTGCACCTGGAGACCAAGAAGATTTGTCCAGAAATATATTGAAGTCCAGTTGCATCGTACAGTAAACGCAACTGAAGACTTCCTCCAGTTTCTGAAAGTGATAGCAAGCGTCTGGCAAGGCTTGGTAATGAAATAAAAGAAAGAAAGAAAATGAAACAAGCCAACCAAGTTGAAGCCAGAGAGCATCTTGCAAAATTAAGATTACTTGATATTAGTGATGCTCATTTATTGGGAATCACTAAGGAGGAGTATGCCAGAGTAAAGAATGATCCCAGGATAGTTGACATATTGAAAGAAATGCTTGATGTTGAATTAGACAGACACTATCCTGATGATGAAGCTGAACTGGATGCCAGAAATTTTAATATATCAGTGGAGAAGGCAAGGAGAACAGGGCCAGTGGGATTTTGAAAAGGATTGAAAATGTAAAGAAGGTTGTGAAAAAGGTTTTGAATCCACCAAGGAGGAACCCTCAACCAAGAAAACCACTGACCAGAGATGCTGACCTTAGAACATTCATAGAACCAACTGGCGATGTATCGAATGATGACATCAAGTCTGCTGTACTGGCTGCTGGAGCTGGGAGTATTAAAATAACAAATGAATCTGAAGCAAGAGAGTATTACTCCCAGATCATGGCAACCAGAAGACACCGTGGGGTAATTAATGGTGTGTTTGTTACTATCAAGCCAGGCACCAAGCACTTTCATGTTGAAGTTAGTTATGCCAGAGGGCCACTGGTTAAAACTGACAATCCTGGTGCAATGCAATATGGGTTCTCTGAATGGGTGGAAATGGTGAACTTTTTGGAAGCAAAGGCGCAAAAGAATAGGTTTGAGAAAGCATGGGTCAACTTCTTGAAGGGCAAGATTCAACACAAAGAGAATCTGGAGCTGAAGTTGAACATTGATCCTGAAGACTCACAACCTATCTCTTCAATGTCAAAGAGAAGACGAACTGGCGAAGGGCCATCTAATTAAGTTCTCTTTTCAATTTATCTACTTGTAATTTTATTTACATTCTGTAACTTGTGTAAATTTCTTTTCCTTGTATAAATGAAGTTACCAGTTTGTAACCATAAGGTAGATAATAGATTAGATCTAACAAACTTAAAATAAAAAAAAAACCAAGGCATTTATTGATCTATAAAAATACCTTGGAAAACTTAGATAGATTTAATCGAACAAGTCTCTCCAGTTCACACTTGTACAGATACAAGAACTGAAAAAGACTTGGCAATATTTCAGGACAAATAGGGGGAATTTGTTAGGACCAGTTTCAGTGAAACTGGCCAGTCTCCAGTTGCACCTGGAGACCAAGAAGATTTGTCCAGAAATATATTGAAGTCCAGTTGCATCGTACAGTAAACGCAACTGAAGACTTCCTCCAGTTGAGAACTGACCAGTTGAAGAATCCTTCCAGTTGGAGTCGAAGACAACAAGTGGAAGATAGAGAATGACAATGGCAGCAAAGCCCAGTTGACATTCTAGTCAGTTACAAACTGGAGACCGTCAGTGGAAAGCTTTTACAAAGTTTTACACTGATTACGAGGAATTGACTTTTATGCTTTATGTGCTATTACCCGGATAATAAGATTTATCTTATTATTTAAGTACAAAAAGGTACATAAAGCTGGTTGAGTAAAGTTGCTTTATACTGCAACTTTACACAGCATTTTAAGGAATTAAATGCTATTCCTTAAATGTTCTCAACCATATTTGTACGGCCAAAGTTAACATCCCAATGTTAACTTTGCCTATAAATACAAGTCATTGCACAACAAGAATAACAAGTGAGAACACTTTACACTTTGCATACCTGCAATATTCTTGGTGAACTTGTGCAATATTCTCTCAATCGTAAAAAGGAACATTTCACAACTTTAAGTGTTTTGATTGTTCAGAGAAATTCCAAGTGTAGATCAATTGTAGTTCATAGGTTGTTAGGATATTTACATACTTGTATTATCTTGGTTCCGCAACAACCTTGTAATTTATTTAAAGTTAATAAATAAATTACACTTGAAATTACATATTGTCTCACCAATTTACTTTACAAGTATTTTATATTATTGCATTGTTCTTTACTTATTGTCAATTAAATAAGTAATCTATCTAGAACTTGGTATATACTCTCTGTAACTGGTCGTCTCCAGTTCAGCGTTTATATTACAAAGTAACTCCACCATCGACATAGAGGTGTTTTCAGGTAGTACCATCTATTGAGTTGGGACTTACAGATTTTAGCACGAATTAGATTTGTGATACCAATTTATAGTTTGGTTAACGTAATTACTTATGTCCATTCCACTTAATCATCATTTTTGTGTTACTTTGATTACGCTTATCTTTTACTCACATATTCTTCAATATGTCTTATGATTATTCGGGTTTATGAAATTCGCTTAGGTGTTATGGGCCATCACCAATTGGGCCTACTGATTTATGTTCCTTGTGGGTTCACTAATTGGGCCGGCTAGCCCATTAACTCCTTAGTTCATTACATAGCCCATCACACAAGTTATAAGATTACTTACAAATTTTCTGTTTTTATACAACAGATTTATGAAATGTTGGCCACTAATTCGGGGTTAGAGCTAATTATTTGGACCCTCCTGATTTTTATACAACAACCTATATGTGTCCACTTATTTTTTGAATTTTGGCTTAATTTATAAGGAATGTTTACTACCTCTAAATATTTTTATAAATGGAAGTGGTCAAAACAGTCACTGTTTTGCATACTCGAAAGTTTTATAAAAGTTCTTTGGGTTTTGCTCTTAATAAAAATTCCATGATTTTATTTTACGTTTAGGACACATTGAACTTACTTTGCACCAAGTATGGCTTCCTGGAACCTTATGGATTAGGAGATAAAAATTGTTAAAGTTGGTAAAATATTCAGACAAAAATGCAGCTTTGACCAGTTTTAGTAGAAAAATCATATCTTGAGTTCTACTTCCTCTTTTAACCTGATTCCGGTGGGAGGTGAAATTTAACTCATAAGGCTTCGTTTCATATTTTATGGGCCAAATTACTTTTTTCGTCCCTGTGGTTTTTCGAATAAGCACTTTTCATCCTCGCCGTTAACTTTTGACTAAAATTATCCTCGTGGTTTACATTTCGTCCCTGCCGTTATAACTTTGCCGTTAACCCCCTCACATGCAAGTCACGTGAGGGGCATTTTCGTCTTTTTATAGAGTTAAGTGCAAAAATCGTCCCTGTGGTTTGTCGTTTTTGCATTTTTCATCCTCGTCGTTAACAAATCCAGAAAAACTTTTCAAACAAAACAAAACAAACAAAAGTTACAGATAACAATTTAATCCAAACAAAACAAAAACCTATATACCTACATTTGAGGATCTGGTCAATCACTTTCAAATGCAAACACGTACATACAATGTTTTAAATACATGTAGTATTACTCGTAATACCGGTATCGGAGGGTACTCCGGTGCAACTATTTCCGGTATTTTTCGGTATTACCGTTCTGGTATTCTCATTTTTTATTTTTTGAATTTTTTTAAACATTATTTTTATAATACTTTAATGTTATATTTTTTTTGTAATTTGTGAACTTTCTTATATTTTGTTATAAAGTACCTATTTGGTATTATTTTTGAGTGAATTGTAATTATATTTTGACTATTTTCGTTAAATTGTAGTAAGTTTTATAAAAAATACATTAAATTAAATTAGCCGTACCGTCCGGTATTAAATTAGATCCTCATATGTAGGTATAAATAGGTTTTTGATTTGAGTTTGTTTTGGTTTTTGATTAAATTTTTGTTTGGAGTTTGTTAAATACAAGGATGAAAAATGCAAAAACGACAAACCATAAGGACGAATTTTGCACTTAACCATAGGGACAAACCATGAAGATGGGTGAAAAGACATAAATGCCCCTCACGTGCCTTGCACGTGAGGGGGTTAACGGATCCAAGGACGAAATGTAAACCACAGGGATGATTTTAGCCAAAAGTTAACGGCGAGGATGAAAAGTGCTTATTCGAAAAACCATAGGGACGAAAAAAGTACTTTGGCCTATTTTATGAGTTTCACCCAGTTCGTCCATGTTAAACCACTTTTACAAGCTCCAAGTTCATATACAGTTTCTGTGAACTTTCTTGGTAACACAAAAGCATGTTTGCTTTATTTTAAATTACCCAACCACCTATTTTGGTAACCCCAATGCATTTTCTTCATCTCAACTCATCCTTTAACATTTTATTAGTGTCTCTCCAGATTTTCTTTGTATTTTTCTTGAATAAATTGCTTGATTAATATGGTGGATGCATATATGTGTTGTTGGTGATTTTCGGTTGTGATTTTGGACATAGTTTTGGTTTAATTCTTATCAAATCCTTATTTCTTGTACTTATTTCATAAATTCCAGATTATTAACATGTATTTTAACATCAAAATATATATGAAATCATCAATTAAAGATCCATCTCAAATCCCAAATCAAAATCAACTTAAACTAGTGCAAATCTAGCATGCATGTTTAGATCTAACCATTACACATACAAACAAGCTATAATCTTTTATATCCTTTTTAGAAAACTCCTTTTTATTGAAAAATCACAGATTATAATCTCATAATATTCATCAAAAATCAGATTTAATCAAATCCTTAAACCCATTTAGCAACCAATCTTACAACTACTAACTCTTGGGTCTTGTTTGTGTTGAATCCTTGAATCCTTTCTCTTGATTTCAACATGCATGAACATGTGAGATAAGGATCTATCAACTTTGCCCTCATTGAGTTTGTCTTTCAAAGAAAACAAAAGAAAACATAGATTTTTGATAAAGATCTTTTAGTATATACAAAAACAAGATAGATTAAACAAAGAGATGGAGATTTATACCCTTCTTGAACTCGGTTTTGAAGATGATTTTGGGCAGAAATTTCGTGGCCTATATGCTCCTAAAAACCCTTATTCCAAGCTTGTAATAACCCTTAATCTTATCTTGAATCAACACTTGATTAATCTAGCATAAACTTTTATTATTATTGTTAAAGATTAGATTGATTTTTGGTTAACTTTTTCTTGTATTTTATTTTTTGTTAGTCATAATTTGTGTATGTATAGGTTGTATGTATGTATAAGTGTTATAAGTTAATTTAATCTTTTAAGACATAATTTGTGTTTGTATATTGTATTTATATATAAGTGTTATAAGTTAATTTAATCTTTTAAGTCATAATTTGTGTATGTATAGGTTGTATGTATGTATAAGTGTTATAAGTTAATTTAATCTTTCTAAGACATAATTTGTGTTTGTATATTATATATATATATAAGTGTTATAAGTTAATTTAATCTTTTAAGACATAATTTGTGTATGTATAGGTTGTATGTATGTATAAGTGTTATAAGTTAATTTAATCTTTTAAGACATAATTTGTGTATGTATAGGTTGTATGTATGTATAAGTGTTATAAGTGTATTTTAATTTTTGTTAGTCATAATTTGTGTATGTATAGGTTGTATGTATGTATAAGTGTTATAAGTTAATTTAATCTTTCTAAGACATAATTTGTGTTTGTACTTATATATATAGGCCGTGTATATATATGTATGTATATATAGATACATTTTTGTGTTTTATAATTGTTACTTAAATCGTTATTTATAAACTTGTATTTATTTAATTACATATATATAAGCTTATTATTATTCAAGCTCACTATTATGTACATAAGGTTTATAAATAAAATTTTGAGATGGTAATTATATTTTTTTTTTGTGTTCAAATATACTTGAAATAGCTTAGTGATTGAATTGTTGGATATTTATAAAGACTTTTGGTTGTTATCTCAACTTGTGAGTCTTGCATAGTTATTTATATAACTTAACTTCGTGAAATAAAATTTTTGGTTCATTGGACATTTCATCAAGTTCAATTAGAACTAATCTATAGCTTGAGATTGTCTTGAATGATTGACCATGTGTTGCAAATTATTTCTTCACTCAAATTCATGTTGTTTTCCTCCTTCACTCTTCTTGGGCGCACTACTCCTTGGGTCGATGGTCCTTGATGATTAACCATGTGTTGCAAATTATTTTTCACTCAAATTCATCTTGTTTTCCTCCTTCACTCTTCTTGGGCGCACTACTCCTTGGGTCGATGGTCCTTGATGATTAACCATGTGTTGCAAATTATTTTTCACTCAAATTCATCTTGTTTTCCTCCTTCACTCTTCTTGGGCGCACTACTCCTTGGGTCGATGGTCCTTGATGATTAACCATGTGTTGCAAATTATTTTTCACTCAAATTCATCTTGTTTTCCTCCTTCACTCTTCTTGGGCGCACTACTCCTTGGGTCGATGGTCCTTGATGATTAACCATGTGTTGCAAATTATTTTTCACTCAAATTCATCTTGTTTTCCTCCTTCACTCTTCTTGGGCGCACTACTCCTTGGGTCGATGGTCCTTGATGATTAACCATGTGTTGCAAATTATTTTTCACTCAAATTCATCTTGTTTTCCTCCTTCACTCTTCTTGGGCGCACTACTCCTTGGGTCGATGGTCCTTGATGATTAACCATGTGTTGCAAATTATTTTTCACTCAAATTCATCTTGTTTTCCTCCTTCACTCTTCTTGGGCGCACTACTCCTTGGGTCGATGGTCCTTGATGATTAACCATGTGTTGCAAATTATTTTTCACTCAAATTCATCTTGTTTTCCTCCTTCACTCTTCTTGGGCGCACTACTCCTTGGGTCGATGGTCCTTGATGATTAACCATGTGTTGCAAATTATTTTTCACTCAAATTCATCTTGTTTTCCTCCTTCACTCTTCTTGGGCGCACTACTCCTTGGGTCGATGGTCCTTGATGATTAACCATGTGTTGCAAATTATTTTTCACTCAAATTCATCTTGTTTTCCTCCTTCACTCTTCTTGGGCGCACTACTCCTTGGGTCGATGGTCCTTGATGATTAACCATGTGTTGCAAATTATTTTTCACTCAAATTCATCTTGTTTTCCTCCTTCACTCTTCTTGGGCGCACTACTCCTTGGGTCGATGGTCCTTGATGATTAACCATGTGTTGCAAATTATTTTTCACTCAAATTCATCTTGTTTTCCTCCTTCACTCTTCTTGGGCGCACTACTCCTTGGGTCGATGGTCCTTGATGATTAACCATGTGTTGCAAATTATTTTTCACTCAAATTCATCTTGTTTTCCTCCTTCACTCTTCTTGGGCGCACTACTCCTTGGGTCGATGGTCCTTGATGATTAACCATGTGTTGCAAATTATTTTTCACTCAAATTCATCTTGTTTTCCTCCTTCACTCTTCTTGGGCGCACTACTCCTTGGGTCGATGGTCCTTGATGATTAACCATGTGTTGCAAATTATTTTTCACTCAAATTCATCTTGTTTTCCTCCTTCACTCTTCTTGGGCGCACTACTCCTTGGGTCGATGGTCCTTGATGATTAACCATGTGTTGCAAATTATTTTTCACTCAAATTCATCTTGTTTTCCTCCTTCACTCTTCTTGGGCGCACTACTCCTTGGGTCGATGGTCCTTGATGATTAACCATGTGTTGCAAATTATTTTTCACTCAAATTCATCTTGTTTTCCTCCTTCACTCTTCTTGGGCGCACTACTCCTTGGGTCGATGGTCCTTGATGATTAACCATGTGTTGCAAATTATTTTTCACTCAAATTCATCTTGTTTTCCTCCTTCACTCTTCTTGGGCGCACTACTCCTTGGGTCGATGGTCCTTGATGATTAACCATGTGTTGCAAATTATTTTTCACTCAAATTCATGTTGTTTTCCTCCTTCACTCTTCTTGGGCGCACTACTCCTTGGGTCGATGGTCCTTGATGATTAACCATGTGTTGCAAATTATTTTTCACTCAAATCCATCTCTAACTAGAGTAATCGTCGTCTTGAACAGCACACAAGCAGTCGCTAGTCCTTGCAGTTATCTCAAGGATACTTGTCAGATCATGGTGATACGGATCCTTTGATCCTAACTCATCGCAGATGCGAATTATCCTTATCACCCTTCCGTTCAAACATTCCATAACTAGCTCTTCCCGGAGTTTGTAGTTTCTTGAAAAGTAGTTCAACGACCAACTTCCTTGATCGTTGTGGTAGTATGTGCCTTGACTTCTAGCATCGTATTCCTTATTTGCTTTCACTACTAACTTTAGCGATTCCATGTTGTTTTCCTCCTTCACTCTTCTTGGGCGCACTACTCCTTGGGTCGATGGTCCTTGATGATTAACCATGTGTTGCAAATTATTTTTCACTCAAATTCATCTTGTTTTCCTCCTTCACTCTTCTTGGGCGCACTACTCCTTGGGTCGATGGTCCTTGATGATTAACCATGTGTTGCAAATTATTTTTCACTCAAATTCATCTTGTTTTAGCTTACCTCCCTACGACCGTTGACCTTGAGGGGATACCCTTCACAACTCCCCGTGCTTCAAAACTCGGGTGTTGAGCGTATATCGCTTTCTCTTGGCTTAGTTGATATGTTCTACTAATAGCTTGTCTTTCGATAGAGGTTTTCCAAATGATATTCAGAGAATAACGTGTGGAGTGCCATAAAGATGAACGCTACCGGAACTACATCTAGTAAATGGCGTCAATGCCTTCACTTCATTTGTTTGAGTCAAATGACGTTTCTTCACTTCATATTCTACTCCAAATCATCTTTAATGATGCTAGTGAATAACTCTTCTTGAAAGATAAAGTATAATCTTGCACTTCATACTCCTTGTTCGAGTATCTACCTTTGCTGTGATTACCCCCTTAACATTTTTCCTCTAGAAAAATGTAAGGGATTTCCTACTTTTCACTTTATCTCACCATCCTTGACGATCTTCAATTCGCCAAATTCCTGATTCCTTCATGTAGCAAATATCCATTTGCTCGGGTGTTTTGAAAAAGAAAAGGATAGCTCAGAATCCTTTTTGTTACTCTTCCATCTTGAGGGTTACTCGACACATCCTAATTATCTTATTGTCCTTGGTTTTCTTCTTCTAACTACTTTCGTCTTCCAACATTGCTAGTGATCTCCCCCAAGTTCTAGGGAAGTCTTATATTTATCCAAAGGTGACCTTCATGTCACACGACCTTCCTTTCATCGGCCGCTCAATTTTTCCTTTTGGTCGATCAACATAGATAGGGAAGGCCTTCAATTCTTTCTCCAGGTTAAGGCTTAGTATACTCTTCGATTTGTACTATGACTGATGTTAGGTCCAGATTTAGTCCAGACTTACTGGACTGGCTCCAGACTGGACTACTGGAACCTTATTTAGGTTTGTTAAGAAACTTGTTTTGCTGGTCTCGCTCCAGACCCGACTACTGGAGCTCACTGAAGATCTGACCAGAAAACATATTCTACTGGACCTACTCCAGACTTGGAATCTGGAGTCCCTCTGAAGATTTGTCCAGAAATAATTGAAGACTAGTGAGCATTTACTTGTACAGGTAATCTGGAGCATTCTCCAGATTAGCTCACTGAAGACTTCACCCCAGTCCATATCTACTCTACTGAAGACATTCTGACTGAAGTCAAAGACTGAAGTCTGAAGGAAGAAGACTTAACAAATGGCGGAGTCCACTGGAAAGTCTTACCAGATCTGCACACTGGAGGATTGTTAGTGTTCTAGATCCTGCAAGTCTGAACACTAATATCGAGGTTTGACTTATGCCTTTAACACACTTTCCAAAGAACAATCCACTTGTTCTTTAACAAAGTATACGTGTGTTAAGGTGGTTGGATAATAGGATACACTTGCACTTGATGTGACTTTATCCTTATTCTTATCTAATACATTTAATGTTCTTGTCGGATCATTAAATGTATGCCAACCATATTTGTACGGCACAAATTCACTGGTGAATTTGTTGCCTATAAATACTAAGTCATTTCCTTAAGAAAAATACTTTTAAGCATTCCTTTTGCATTTAAGTGAATTTGTCCAAATACTCTAGATCTTAAACAGGGATACTTCACAACTTTAAGTATCTCGATCCCAAAGAGTTATTTGACAAACATAGATCATATTGTAATCATAGGTTGTTAGGATACTCACTTAATTGTGTTATCTTGATTCCGCAACAACCTTGTATTTTATTTAAACATCAATAAATGAAATACCCATGAAACATACATAATGGTCCACTTTATTTGTTTATTGCTTTAAGTCTTGTATTACTTTGTTTATATATCTTGCATCTTTATTTACAAGTAATACTAGTCCATATCTAGTGATTATTAGACTTGTTGTATTTTACACTTTCTATTGGTTAACCATCTCGTTAATTAAGGGACTCACATTTGGTATCAGAGCAAAAGGCTAATCATTGCCTAGATCTGTTCTTGATGGCTAACCAAGAAAATACACAAGGTTTTAGTCTTGGTCCCGATCCTAATGTAAATATGCATGATCAAAATGAACCACAAAACGTTAATAACACTAATCCTCCACCTCCTCCTCCTACTCCTGCTTCTCCACACGTGCATGTGCACTACTCGAATAATCCTGTTCCTAAATTCAGTGGGAACAGTGATGAATTTGGTACGTGGAAAGCTAGGATGGTTTTGCATGTCACTGGTATTGAGAGGAACATGATGAAGATCTTAAACGAAGGTCCTTATGTACCTACATCACCTCTCAATCCACTTCTTGATCCTTCTGGATCTAGAAGGGGAAGGGAAAAGAGGGAGGAACATTGGTCAGAAGAGGAGAGGAGATTGGTGAATCTTGACACCCTCCTTAAAAACATGATCCTCGGGGCCGTTCCAGAAACCCTAATTCCCACACTAGTTCTTTTTCCTAGTGCCAAAACCATGTGGGATGAGCTTCTTAACCAACATGAAGGAGGAGATGACACCATTGTCACCAGAAAGGTCTCCTTAAACAAGAGGTATGAGTCATTTTTTGCTCAACCTAACGAGTCTCTCACTGGTACTTACACCAGATTTATGAGTATCATAAACCAATTGAGAGGTCTTGGGGTTGAGAAGGACAAGGATATACTTCTGGAGAAATTTTGTGACATTCTACCCACCAAATGGTCTCACATGATACTTGTTTTACGACAAGGTAAAACTCTGCACACACACACTCTCTCAACTCTATATGGAGCCTTCAGGTACACTGAAGAAAATCAAGCTCAGAGAGTGGTTGCAGAACAAGATGCTTTTAACCATGCCTCCAGTACTCCTAAAGTGGTTAGTTATTCTGAACCACCAAGTACAGCACTGATATCTTCTGAGAATGTATTTTCTATGAAGAAGATGGTGTCTGAACTTATGGATTCTGGAGAGTCCAGTCAAATCTCTCCAGACTGTTGTGATGAAACTGAAGATGATGACCTTATTGCAATGATTGCTAAAACGTTTAACCGTTTCAAAGCAAGAGCAAATAAGCCATCTGGACAATTTGCATCCAGTTCTTCCACTGACAAGACCAATTTGACATGCTTTAAGTGTGGCAAAAAGGGTCATTTCATGAAAGAGTGCAGGTCCAACCAGTTTGCATCCAAGCCTGGTCCATTCTCTTCTAATAATAAGCCTGATGATAGCTATAAATTGAAATATAAAAAGCTTAAGGCCCAAATTGCTCTCATGGCACAACAAATGGAAACAAATAATAAGTGCATGATTGCTACAACTGAAGAGAAGTGGGTTCCTTCTGATGACTCATCTGTTGATGAAGAAGAAGAAAGAGATTGCTGTTACATGGCTCTGGAAGTTGATGAGCACCTGGTGAAGGAAGATGTCACATCTGGACGATGGGTGGACATTGTTATTAAAAAGGTTAGTGATTATGATAATGCAACTGACCAAGAACTAAAACTGGACATTGCTGAAGCTTTAAATTCTGATTTGATTTTTGTAGAAACTGTTAGATCTGATTGTGTAAATGGTCTAGAAACAGATTCTTCTGAAATAAATGCTTTAAAATCAAAATTAAAAGAGCTTCAAGACATTGAACTGGCATTTCAAGCCCAGGTTCTGGTAACTGAACAATTGATTCAAGAAAAGCAAGATCTTGAGATCATTCTAGAGAAAGAAAAACTGGTAATAAAGTCATGGCTAGAAACTAAAAAGCCATATGATGCTTCAGTTAAACAATTTCCTGCTCAAAAACGTGCATATTTAGATGGAAATACTAATGTTGCATCATTAATACCAGTAATCGATCGATTACCAGAGGTGTTAAGGCCCACAACTGTTTATGATATGCCTGAAACACCCAAGACCAATTTGACATGCTTTAAGTGTGGCAAAAAGGGTCATTTCATGAAAGAGTGCAGGTCCAACCAGTTTGCATCCAAGCCTGGTCCATTCTCTTCTAATAATAAGCCTGATGATAGCTATAAATTGAAATATAAAAAGCTTAAGGCCCAAATTGCTCTCATGGCACAACAAATGGAAACAAATAATAAGTGCATGATTGCTACAACTGAAGAGAAGTGGGTTCCTTCTGATGACTCATCTGTTGATGAAGAAGAAGAAAGAGATTGCTGTTACATGGCTCTGGAAGTTGATGAGCACCTGGTGAAGGAAGATGTCACATCTGGACGATGGGTGGACATTGTTATTAAAAAGGTTAGTGATTATGATAATGCAACTGACCAAGAACTAAAACTGGACATTGCTGAAGCTTTAAATTCTGATTTGATTTTTGTAGAAACTGTTAGATCTGATTGTGTAAATGGTCTAGAAACAGATTCTTCTGAAATAAATGCTTTAAAATCAAAATTAAAAGAGCTTCAAGACATTGAACTGGCATTTCAAGCCCAGGTTCTGGTAACTGAACAATTGATTCAAGAAAAGCAAGATCTTGAGATCATTCTAGAGAAAGAAAAACTGGTAATAAAGTCATGGCTAGAAACTAAAAAGCCATATGATGCTTCAGTTAAACAATTTCCTGCTCAAAAACGTGCATATTTAGATGGAAATACTAATGTTGCATCATTAATACCAGTAATCGATCGATTACCAGAGGTGTTAAGGCCCACAACTGTTTATGATATGCCTGAAACACCCAAGACCAATTTAGACCCAGTTCAATCCCCAGAGGTTAAGACTGGAGCTGTCCAGATGACTGCTCCAGTTAAAAAGGTGAAGCAGAATAGACCTTTACCTCAGACCAATCCCTTACCAAAGCCTTTGACTGGAAAGGCTAAGGTATCATCTGAAGAAAATATTTTGTCCAGGATAGAGAGCCAGATTCAAATTCTGACTCGTCAATCACAAAGTTTTAATGCAAGATTAAACTTTCTTGAGGGTACTTCATCTGGCCCTAGACAAAATACAAAACCTTTTTCAAAGAAAGACAAATTTATTTCTCCAGTTGAGAAAAATGAAAAGGTTTTAAAACCATCAACCCCAGTGGTCTTCTCTTCTAAGACCACTATTGAACAAAGTGAACTAGACCAGATTGCCCCAGGGACCTATAAGGGAGGGTCCAGTGAACCCATCAGTCGATGGGTTCCCAAATCTAACTGATAAATATCTGGTGTATGTGTAGGGCGATCGAAAGAAGCTTATCTGGTATCTTGACAGTGCAGCTGGCAGGACGATGACCGGATGTAAGACCCTACTGGAGGAGTTCACCATTTCTGATGGACCCTCCATCACGTTTGGAAATGATGGTTGTGGGAAAACTGAGGGATATGGTGTTCTGAACAATGGACAAGTCAAGTTCAGACGAGTTGCATTTGTGAATGGTTTGAAATATAACTTGATCAGTGTAAGTCAACTGTGTGACGATGGCTATCAAGTCTTATTCAATGTTGCTCAGGGCATCGTATTCAACAAGGACTGGAAGGTAGTGTTGATTGCTCCCAGAAAAGGGAATGTGTACGTGATGGATATGGAAAGCTCTCCTTCAGAGCAGTGTTTCTATACTCAAGCTGATGAAGACACAAACTGGTTATGGCATAAAAGGTTATCCCATTTAAACTTCAAAAACATTAACAAGTTGTCCAGAAAACAACTTGCAGATGGGATACCTTCAGTCTCCTTCAAAAAGGAAAGACCATGTCCAGGATGTGAGATGGGTAAGCAAAAGCGTACCAGTTTCAAGACCAGACAGAATTTCAGCATTACTGAACCTCTTCACATGCTTCATATGGACCTTTTTGGTCCAGTGAACGTTCAGACTCGTGCTGGTAAAAGATACACCCTGGTGATCATAGATGAGTTCTCCAGATATTGTTGGGTGATCTTTCTGAGGTCCAAAAGTGAAGCTGCTGCTGAAATCATCAGTCTTATCAAGCAAATTGAGCTCAAGTACAGTCGAAAAGTGTGTCAGTTAAGAAGTGACAATGGACAAGTCAAGTTCAGACGAGTTGCATTTGTGAATGGTTTGAAATATAACTTGATCAGTGTAAGTCAACTGTGTGACGATGGCTATCAAGTCTTATTCAATGTTGCTCAGGGCATCGTATTCAACAAGGACTGGAAGGTAGTGTTGATTGCTCCCAGAAAAGGGAATGTGTACGTGATGGATATGGAAAGCTCTCCTTCAGAGCAGTGTTTCTATACTCAAGCTGATGAAGGGTATTTCTTAGGCTATTCAGCCATTCGCAAGGCCTTCAGAGTCTACAACAAGAGACTGGAGAAGGTCCATGAGTCAATTCATGTAACATTTGATGAATCAAATGCATCAATCAACAAGAAGCTAGTCCCTGTTACTCCCCCAGTAACACCAATTGTCTTTTGTGAATCTGATCCTATAAACGACAAATTTGAAGATTCACCAGACTCAGCTTCCAGTCATCCTGATCTGGAACCTGTTCAGAAAAAGAAACTCTCCAGTAGTACTCCATTCTATCCCTCTATTATTTTCAAACTACCCTCTGAAATTAATATTGGTTCAGATGTGCGTACTACTCCAGTAACACCAATTGTCTTTTGTGAATCTGATCCTATAAACGACAAATTTGAAGATTCACCAGACTCAGCTTCCAGTCATCCTGATCTGGAACCTGTTCAGAAAAAGAAACTCTCCAGTAGTACTCCATTCTATCCCTCTATTATTTTCAAACTACCCTCTGAAATTAATATTGGTTCAGATGTGCGTACTACTCCAGTATCAGTGTCAGTTGAGAATTTACCAGAAATGTCTTCTGGTGAAGAATTTCATGATGCAAATCGTGATTTAAATGACTCAGATGAAGATACTGAAGTAATTTGGCAAGACCCTCCTCCAGAATCAACTCCAGAGGAGACTCAACTGAATTCTTGCACTGATATTGTTGTCAGTAACAATCCTGGTCAGTACTCCAGATGGACAAAAGCTCACCCTATTGATCAGATCTTAGGTGACTCCAGTCGTGGTGTTCAGACCAGAAGAGCCTCCAGTAATCAATGCTTATACGTCAGTTTTCTATCTTTGATAGAACCTAAGAAGATTGACGAGGCTCTGGAAGATCCAAACTGGGTGACTGCTATGCAAGAAGAGCTTCACCAGTTTGAAAGGAACAAAGTATGGTATCTGGTTCCTTTCCCAGTTGGAAAGAAAGAACCAATTGGAACAAGATGGGTCTTCAGAAACAAAGTAGATGAAGATGGCCACGTAATAAGAAACAAGGCCAGACTGGTAGCACAAGGCTACTGCCAGTCAGATGTCGACTTTGATGAATCTTTTGCTCCAGTGGCTAGACTTGAAGCGATCAGAATTTTCTTAGCATTCGCTGCTAATCACCAGTTCAAGGTCTACCAGATGGACGTAAAGAGTGCTTTCTTGAATGGGAAGCTTGAAGAAGAAGTTTACGTCAGACAACCTCCAGGTTTCGTTGATGACAAGCATCCACATTGGGTATATCGTCTGGACAAAGCGCTATATGGCCTCAGACAAGCCCCACGTGCCTGGTATGATACTCTGACTAAACATTTGTTGAAAAATGGTTTTAAACGAGGTGCAATTGACAATACCTTATTCATTCTCCATGAGAAAGGTAATCTGTTAATGGTACAAATTTATGTTGATGATATAATTTTTGGGTCTACTGATGAAAACATGTGCAAGAAATTTTCTAAAATCATGTCCACTGAATATGAAATGAGTTTGATGGGTGAATTAACATATTTTCTTGGACTCCAGATTAAGCAAAACAAAGATGGAATTTTTATTAATCAGGAAAAATATGTTAGAGATCTTTTAAAGAAATTCGATATGAATTCTTCACCATCTAAACCAACTCCAATTTCTGCACCACTGACACTGGACTCGGATCCAGATGGCAAACCAGTGAACACCACTGTCTATAGAGGCATGGTTGGTTCACTGATGTATTTAACGGCCAGTAGACCAGATATTATGTTTTCAACATGTTTATGTGCCAGATATCAGTCTAATCCAAAGGAATCTCATATGCTCGCTGTAAAGCGCATACTGAAGTACCTTAAAGGTGCTCCCAGTCTAGGTCTTTGGTACCCCAAAGGCTCTGGAATGGATCTAATGGGTTATTCAGATTCAGATCATGCAGGTTGTAAGATAGATAGGAAATCCACAACTGGTGGATGTCATTTCCTAGGTGGCAAACTGGTCAGCTGGACCAGTAAGAAGCAAACTTCAGTTTCATTATCCACTGCTGAAGCTGAATACGTGTCTGCAGCCAGTTGTTGTGCTCAGATACTCTGGATGAAGAACCAGTTGCTTGATTATGGTATTAAATACTCAAAAACTCCAATCTTTTGTGATAATACCAGTGCCATCGCTATCTCCAACAATCCAGTCATGCACTCCAGAACCAAACACATCGATCTAAGGTACCATTTCATTCGCGATCATATTATGAAAAACAACATTGAACTCCATTTTATTCCCACTGACAAACAACTCGCTGACATTTTTACTAAACCACTGGATGTAAAAACTTTTGAATATCTTGTTGGTGAGTTGGGAATGTTAAACCCTTAAATCTGGAACCTTGGTATTGAACGCCATTGTGTACTACTAAGGATCTTTGATTTAAAGATTCAAAAATTTATTTCTGGATCAACATTCCAGGGAAGACTTGAAAAATATTTTCTCTTAAAAATGTTTAAGTTCAGGGGGAATTAATTTTCTCACTGGACAAATTCTTCAGAAAATATTACTGGTGCTTTGTAAATATGTCCCTCTCACTGGTAACTGGACAGGTTGAAGTGCGTGTTTGAGTTGACTCATGTCTTCTTGTAAATGTGTCCCTCTCATTTGTCTGTATTAGTTGACGTGCAAGTTTGAGGTTTCCAGTCTTTCAAATATGGTTTTCACTGGTACTTTACTGGAGTGTCCCTCCAGTGTACCATCAGTACATGTTCACTGGACTAATCCACCAGTGATACTGGACGGTCCTGTCAACCTCCAGATGCACTGAATAATGTCATAATATTTTCAAAATACTTGATCTTTGTATGTGCCACGTAAGCAAACTTTTTCAAAGATATTTATCTTATAAATCCTATGTGGCATGTAAGTTTTTCAAAACAATGATGGTCTTTTTACTTTGGGAAAACAAAAAGTACAAGTTGTTACTGTTTTGTGGGCTGTAAACCGTCATGCATTTATGTGTGATGTGATGTAATTAATGCGGATCTCAGAACACAATCAAAAATTATATTTGATAATTTCAAATTAATCGTTTGAGTTCCACATTCTCAATTCTATATATACCCACTTTCACTTTCAATTTCATTTACTTCGAACATTTACTCCCAAATCTTCAAATTCCTTCATTAAATTCTTCATTCATTTTCCAATCATAATACTCGCATATTAACTTCAAATTCATTAAATTCTTCATAAACCTTAAATATTCAATTTCATCTTCTTCTATATATCCAATGGCTCCTAGACAATCAAATTCACCACGAAATCTACTATCTGCTGAATATGCTCCGGCTGCTGATGTAGTTAGAGCACCTCATATCAACCTTGAAGCTAGGGCTTTAAGGATGAATATGAATAACTGGATGGCAAAACTCACGCTATCCAGTGTCCATGATCCACAATCCATAATTGGGAGATTAAACACCTTTTTTCTCTCATGTCCACTGTATGGTGCCCTAACTTTAAATCCAGAAAAGATGTATCACGATTATCTTTGTGAATTCTGGTATACAGCCGAATACAATGAGGCAAATTCCTGTATTGCCTATTCTCTTGAGCAAGGGACCAGACCCTTGAATATGTCTGTACATTCTCTCAGAATGGCTCTTCAGTTAAATTATCTGGATGAGAATGAGCTGGCAATACCACTCCCTACTGGTATTAACTTCAGGGAGGTATGCAGATTAATGGGGCATACAGAGATAGTTGATGAAAATGGTCAGTTGTTGAGGAAAGGGACCATTTATATGAGTAGACTGACGGATTCGTGGAGATACTTCTTCACACACATCGTCGAGTGTCTTGGAGGCAGTTCTGGAGGATTGGATCAAATCAATCAAACACACCTCCAGATTGCCTATTGCTTATGGTTTGGGCTAAGGGTTGATTTCGCCCAGATATTCTTTGATGATCTGGTGGAACGTATAAAGGCAAAGGGGAGAAAGCCATTCGTGCCATATATTCGCTTTCTTTCTCTTATATTCAAAAATGCCCTTGGAGCCCAGTATGACTTTGAAACTACTCATTTTCAATGAGTGAGTATATGAGAGACCTGGCAAATTTAAGGTCCAGAGATGGAGAGGTAGATATTCCTCCAGCAATGCTGACACTTCAAAGAATTGAAGAGAATGTGGCACCAGTAAGGGTACAAGTTGTTGATGTACCTACTGGTAGTGAAGATGTTCAGATTGTTGAAATGGTACAACCAATTAGTCAAGTGGCTCCAGAAAGTTCAAGTCAAGCAACTGTTGAACTTTCCAGACGACCAAGATCACATAGGCGTCTGATGAGGGGAGGAGTCCAGGTAAACCCATTAACCCATCCTGGTGATATTATGAATATTGATGGGTCTCCCATCTTTGAAGAGGAAAATATTGATCCTTCTGTACAATCTGAACAGAGAGTGGACACTGAAGTCCAGGCTGTTGTACGAGAAGAGGCTGTTGAAGTTGTTCAGACTGAAGAACAAGCTTCTGGTGAGCAAGAGGCTTCACTGGATTTAAATGTGGAAGCTGGTGAACAGATAGATGTGGTTGGTGCTTCTTTTTGGGACGAGGCTGACTCTCCTATTTCTGGAGGTCAGAATTTGGATGTTAATATGGATTTTTTGGGCGAAGATGTACAGTTTGAAACTTCACCAGAAATGCCACCTCCTACACCAGAAATGCCACCACCAGAACCTTCAATGCCACTCACCACATATTAACTTCAAATTCATTAAATTCTTCATAAACCTTAAATATTCAATTTCATCTTCTTCTATATATCCAATGGCTCCTAGACAATCAAATTCACCACGAAATCTACTATCTGCTGAATATGCTCCGGCGGCTGATGTAGTTAGAGCACCTCATATCAACCTTGAAGCTAGGGCTTTAAGGATGAATATGAATAACTGGATGGCAAAACTCACGCTATCCAGTGTCCATGATCCACAATCCATAATTGGGAGATTAAACACCTTTTTTCTCTCATGTCCACTGTATGGTGCCCTAACTTTAAATCCAGAAAAGATGTATCACGATTATCTTTGTGAATTCTGGTATACAGCCGAATACAATGAGGCAAATTCCTGTATTGCCTATTCTCTTGAGCAAGGGACCAGACCCTTGAATATGTCTGTACATTCTCTCAGAATGGCTCTTCAGTTAAATTATCTGGATGAGAATGAGCTGGCAATACCACTCCCTACTGGTATTAACTTCAAATTCATTAAATTCTTCATAAACCTTAAATATTCAATTTCATCTTCTTCTATATATCCAATGGCTCCTAGACAATCAAATTCACCACGAAATCTACTATCTGCTGAATATGCTCCGGCGGCTGATGTAGTTAGAGCACCTCATATCAACCTTGAAGCTAGGGCTTTAAGGATGAATATGAATAACTGGATGGCAAAACTCACGCTATCCAGTGTCCATGATCCACAATCCATAATTGGGAGATTAAACACCTTTTTTCTCTCATGTCCACTGTATGGTGCCCTAACTTTAAATCCAGAAAAGATGTATCACGATTATCTTTGTGAATTCTGTTGAGACTGCAGTGGAGAATAAGGTTGTACAACCACTGGCAGGTCTTAAAGATGAGGTTGAGAAGATTGTGACAAGAGTTGGTGCACTGGAGAGCAGGCCTACATTTGACCAGACTGATCTGGTCAACACCCTCAGTAATGAAGTTGTTAGAAAGGTCAGGGGAGATATGCTGAAAGAGATATCTGATGAAATATCTGGATCAATCCTTAGATCATTTCAGGAGGTTATGTTGCCAGAAGTTGTAAAGATGGT
>CM067167.1:1473216-1541729 GCA_034093135.1 Erigeron breviscapus
GGGTCCATAGTCCGGGTTTACAGCAAGCGAACAACTAAACTCCACGTCCTGGGAGAACCTGGTTACCTGAAAAGTGTACTAAGCATAGTCAACACAAGGTTGGTGAGTCCGTAGTAATGGTTCGTAAAGAGCCAACATCAATAGTCACAATATAAGAATAGAGGCTAGACATGACTTACAGCGAGCCTCTACATAACACAACATCGCCCAACATCAAGATTACACAAGACAAGTAAATGTGTAAATGAGAATGCACAAATGATATGCAAATCAAAGTAAGTGCCAAATGCATGAATAAGCAAACATGCCTATCCTATGCGTGATCTCCAGTCACTTATGCAACGATACCCTTCTGTCATTACCATGAACAAGGCTGTATCTCAAAATCATCGAGATATATATGTCTATATACTCGGGGTCACGTTCTACATCCAAAATGGGTGCATACATCTATGCACCAGGATGTCGGCAATCCCCTGCCGAGGGCTCATCAACAATGTATGCAATGCTTACAATCAAATGTAAATGCATAATTCATAAACCGACAATCAGTATACGATGAATATGAATCAATAATCAATATTCGCCAAACCTGAGTCATCCATCAATAATCGTCAATCATAAACCGATAATCACCACTCATCGACATCAGCCATTAATACTTTGTCAAAACATAACCCAAGTCAATCAACATATGATGAACCATAAACTAACAATCGATAATCGTCAATCTTAACCCAATAATCAACATTCGGCAACCATAAGCCATTAACCACAATTCAAACCAACTATACGTACATATACTTCAGAGGATTCTGCTTCCTTCGAGTCCCAGATGCTTATATATAGGGTCACCCGCAGCCTTCCCACCACATCTAAAACCCAATGAAGGCATAACCGACTTTCATGTATGTACGTCTATCCTATTATTACTAGATACTTAACAAACATAAACTAAGTCATTCAAACATGAAAACCGTCTCAACAATCCAATACTCGAACCAATTTAACCCAATCAAACGAAAGGAACTAACACATAAGACTAACAACTAAGACCATCAATCAATGAATCTATAATTGCAAGTAAACAAGCAAGGTTTACACTTTTCAGCCCGAATCTCAAGCGAGTAGGGAGATACGAAACTCACCTTGTCCGGCAAAGAAGTTAGTAAAAGATTACAAACGAGTAATAGGGTCCACACCTCCACAACCTATAATTATACATCATAATACTGAAATGTCAATTATACAACCTCAACAATTTGAAAATCGACACACATATAATCACAGTGACCATCCACTGCGCCGCAGTGGGCAAGAACTATGCCCACTGCGCCGCAGTGGCTAAACTGAACCAGGACCAGAAACAATGCACTGCGCCGCAGTGGGCAAGAATCATGCCCACTGCGCCGCAGTGGCTAAACTGGACCAGGACCAGAAACAATGCACTGCGCCGCAGTGAGCAAAGGTGGAGCTCACTGCGCCGCAGTGACCACCTCCTGCAGCCAGCACCAGCAGTTTCATCAAGAAACACGAACCCAAAACCCCCAAATCGACCCAAACCAACCCAAATCGATTTGTAAAGACTTTTAACCTGATTTGAAGGCATAACCGACTTTCATGTATGTACGTCTATCCTATTATTACTAGATACTTAACAAACATAAACTAAGTCATTCAATCATGAAAACCGTCTCAACAATCCAATACTCGAACCAATTTAACCCAATCAAACGAAAGGAACTAACACATAAGACTAACAACTAAGACCATCAATCAATGAATCTATAATTGCAAGTAAACAAGCAAGGTTTACACTTTTCAGCCCGAATCTCAAGCGAGTAGGGAGATACGAAACTCACCTTGTCCGGCAAAGAAGTTAGTAAAAGATTACAAACGAGTAATAGGGTCCACACCTCCACAACCTATAATTATACATCATAATACTGAAATGTCAATTATACAACCTCAACAATTTGAAAATCGACACACATATAATCACAAATGGGCCCAATTATTTCATTCAACAAGTTTGTTAGTCAATTTACACAAAAAGTCAACGGGTCAAAATTCACGGGTGTTACATTATCCCCCCGTTAAAAGAATTTCGTCCCGAAATTCAACAAAGCCCTAATTATTAAACAATTGCGGATACTTAGACTTCATGTGATCTTCTCTCTCCCAAGTGAACTCGGCTCCACGTCTAGCGTTCCATCTTACCTTCACAATGGTGTAGCGCTTCTTCTTGAGTCTCTTTTCTTGACGGTCCAAAATCTCTACCGGTTCTTCAACAAAGTTTAGGCTCGAATCAACCCTAATTTCGTCCATAGGCACATGATGTGTAGGATCCGCCAAACACTTGCGCAAATTACAAATATGAAACACATCATGCACCCCACTAAGCTCTTGAGGCAATTCTAGCCGATAAGCAACTTTCCCAACCCGTTCAAGAATCTTGAAAGGACCAATAAACCTTGGTGCAAGTTTTCCCCGCTTCACAAAACGTACGACTCCCTTCCAAGGCGACACTTTCAAAAGTACAAAATCACCAACTTCAAACTCTAGCGGTCTCCGCCTCACATCGGCATACTTCTTCTGACGTTCACGGGCCAATTGCAACTTCTCCTTAATTTGAGATATTACCTTAGTCGTTTCAATCACAATTTCTGGCCCGATGAGTTGACTCTCTCCAATTTCTGCCCAAGCTAGAGGGGAACGACATACTCTACCGTACAATGCTTTAAAGGGTGCCATTTGAATGGTAGCATGGTAGCTATTGTTGTATGAAAATTCAACTAACGGCAAATGGTCTTCCCAACTCCCACCAAAATCGATCGCACATGCCCTCAACATGTCTTCAAGTGTTTGGATGGTCCTCTCGGTTTGCCCATCCGTTTGAGGGTGAAATGCCGTGCTCATGTCAAGTCGAGTACCCATGGCTTTTTGAAAGGCTTCCCAAAATTTTGATTTGAAACGGGCATCTCTATCCGAAATGATAGAAATCGGCACTCCGTGCTTAGATATTACCTCCTTGATATATAATCGAACCAAAGTGTCAAATTTATCGGTTTCACGAATGGCTAAAAAGTGAGCCGATTTCGTTAACCGATCTACTATCACCCAAATCGTGTCTCGGCCGCTTCTCGTCTTCGGTAGTTTAGTGATGAAGTCCATTGAGATATGTTCCCACTTCCATTCGGGCATCACCGATTGTACCAACAATCCGGGTGGCTTCTTGTGATCGGCTTTGACTTGTAAGCAAGTAAGGCACTCACTCACATACCTTGCCACATCACGCTTCATGCCCGGCCACCAATACAATTCCTTCAAGTCAAAGTACATCTTATCCGACCCGGGATGGACCGAATAAAGCGATTGATGAGCTTCATTCATAATAAGCGTTCTCAAGTTACCGAAGATAGGAATCCAAAGTCTTTCAACCATGTATAGTCCATTATCATTCTTTCGGTCGAAAAGTTGCTCCATACCGTCTAGGTTTTCATTTCCAAAGTTTTCCGGTAGGGTGGCTTGAATTTGGGCTTCAATGATCCGATCACGAATATTTGGCCCTACCGTGAGGCTCATAGCTCTAGCCCGTCTTGGTTTCACTCTCTCCTTTCGGCTCAAGGCATCGGCTACTACATTTGCCTTGCCCGGGTGGTAACGGATGTCACAATCATAATCACTAAATAGTTCTAACCAACGCCTTTGCCTCATATTCAATTCACTTTGGGTAAAGATGTGTTGAAGGCTTTTGTGATCGGTATAAATCACACATTTGGTGCCATAGAGGTAATGCCTCCAACACTTCAAAGCAAACACAACCGCCCCTAATTCCAAATCATGTGTCGGGTAGTTCTTCTCATGCACCTTCAATTGACGAGAGGCATAAGCAATGACCTTACCCCTTTGCATAAGAACACAACCCAACCCTTGCCCCGAAGCATCACAATAAACAACGAAATCTTCAATTCCATCCGGTAGCGTCAAAATAGGAGCATCACACAGCATATCTTTAAGAGTTTGGAAGGCGCTTTCTTGTCTTTCGCCCCATTCAAAATTTCTCTCCTTTTGAGTCAAGAGAGTGAGTGGTTGTGCAATACGGGAGAAATTTTCAATAAATCTTCTATAGTAACCCGCCAATCCAAGGAATTGGCGGATCTCGGATGGCGTCTCGGGTCTTCTCCAATTCTTGACCGCTTCAATCTTGCTTGGGTCCACATGAATGCCATCCTTGCTCACTACGTGACCAAGGAAGTGGACCTCTTCCAACCAAAACTCACACTTGGAAAATTTTGCGTACAATTTCTTCTTCCTTAGTAATTCAAGCACTTCACGCAAGTGCTCAACATGCTCCTCCTTCATCTTCGAGTATACAAGTATGTCATCAATGAATACAATGACAGACTTGTCCAAGTATGGTTGACACACCCGGTTCATCAAGTCCATGAACACCGCCGGTGCATTAGTCAACCCAAAAGGCATTACGGTGAATTCAAAATGACCATACCTTGTGCGAAAAGCCGTTTTGGGGATGTCATCTTCATGTACCCGGAGTTGATGATAACCCGAGCGAAGATCGATTTTTGAAAAGTGCTTAGCACCTTGAAGCTGATCAAATAAGTCATCAATTCTAGGGAGAGGATATCGGTTCTTCACGGTGAGCTTGTTCAATTCCCGGTAATCAATACACATTCTGAAGGATCCGTCTTTCTTTTTGACGAAGAGAACAGGAGCACCCCAAGGAGATTGACTAGGGCGAATGAAACCCTTCTCTTGGAGTTCCTTGAGTTGAGTTTGTAGCTCCTGCATTTCGGTTAAAGCTAGTCTATATGGAGCTTTTGCTACGGGCGCGGCTTCGGGAATAAGATTAATACGAAAATCAAGTTCTCGGGTTGGAGGTAATCCCGGTAAGTCATCCGGAAAAACATCGGGAAAATCACAAACGATAGGGACGGTCTTCAATTCTACCTTTGCGATGGTAGCACTAAAGACTTTAGAAGTCGAGGAATCGGAGGTTTCACCTTGAACCCTAAGAATTTTACCGTTAGCCAAAGGTATCTTAACAACTCTCTCGCCACAATCAATGGTTGCATTTACCGCCGTCAACCAATCCATACCCACTATAATATCAAAACTACCAATGTCAAGGGGCATAAGGTCAATGAAGAAGTCGACATCTTCCAAAGTCAAGACACATTCTCGAAGTATTTGACTAATTCTAGTTAGTGACCGTTTACCATTTCAATGTCAAGCACATAGTTTAGAGCACACGGATGCACATCAATCAAAGGAACAAAGTTAGAAGATACGAGGCTAAAATCGGCCCCGGAATCAAATAGAACGGTTGCATAGAGACCATTAAGGAGAAAAGTACCTGCTACTACGTTAGGATCATTGCGGGCTTCATTTACATTGGCCGCAAAGGCTCGGCCGCGTGGTTGCACTTGGTGGCCTTGTTGTCCCCGGTTTTGATTAGGCCCGACCATTTGCAGTTGGTTGGGGTGGACGGCTACTTGCACTTGTTGCCCCACCCATCGAGGACAATTATTTCGGTAGTGGTCACGGCTACCACATTCAAAACATTCGCCTCTTCTTTGGTTACCTTGAGGAGGAACGGCCCGAATAGGAGCCGCATTCATTGGGCCGGCTCTTGGAGCTCTACAATCCCTAGAGAGGTGCCCGACCCGGTTACAATTAAAGCATGTTTTGCATTGGGCATTTGCGGGGTGATGTTGGTTGCACCTCCCACAGAAAGGATGAGGTCCCTGGAAAGTTTTCCTAGCCGGTTCTACCGCCGCCATTACTCTACCCCTATAAGCATTCTTGGGGTCAAACCTTCCCGCTTTCTTTACCCCACTTGACTCACCCACTTCTTTCCTCTTGTTTGATGAGGATTTGCTCAAAACACCACTCCTCAATAAATCCTCAGTCACACTCCCGGCTTGGTTGACCGCATTAGCCAAAGAAGTAGGCATGTTAGAGTTTACATAAGATCGGACTTGAGGATTCAAGCCCAATACAAACTTCTGGATGGCCTGTGACTCGGTGCCCACCAAGTGAGGAATGAGGGTAGACAGTTCTTGAAATCGTCTCACGTAGCCCTTGAAATCGGCTCCCTCCATGCTGAGATTAGCAAACTCAATGGTTAAGTTTTGTAGTTCATACGGAGGACAAAACTTTGCTTTCACTCTCCACCACGACCTCTACCACGGCCCTACCACGACCTCTACCACGGCCCCTACCACGACCTCTACCACGGCCCCTACCACGACCTCTACCACGGCCCCTACCACGACCTCTACCACGGCCCCTACCACGACCTCTACCACGGCCCCTACCACGACCTCTACCACGGCCCACCACGACCTCTACCACGGCCCCTACCACGACCTCTACCACGGCCCCTACCACGACCTCTACCACGGCCCCTACCACGACCTCTACCACGGCCCCTACCACGACCTCTACCACGGCCCCTACCACGACCTCTACCACGGCCCCTACCACGACCTCTACCACGGCCCCTACCACGACCTCTACCACGGCCCCTACCACGACCTCTACCACGGCCCCTACCACGACCTCTACCACGGCCCCTACCACGACCTCTACCACGGCCCACCACGACCTCTACCACGGCCCCTACCACGACCTCTACCACGGCCCCTACCACGACCTCTACCACGGCCCCTACCACGACCTCTACCACGGCCCCTACCACGACCCCTACCACGGCCCCTACCACGACCTCTACCAAGGCCTCTACCACGACCCCTACCACGGCCCCTACCACGACCTCTACCAAGGCCTCTACCACGACCTCTACCACGGCCCCTACCACGACCTCTACCACGGCCCCTACCACGACCCCTACCACGGCCCCTACCACGACCTCTACCAAGGCCTCTACCACGACCTCTACCACGGCCCCTACCACGACCTCTACCACGGCCCCTACCACGACCCCTACCACGGCCCCTACCACGACCTCTACCAAGGCCTCTACCACGACCCCTACCACGGCCCCTACCACGACCTCTACCAAGGCCTCTACCACGACCTCTACCACGGCCCCTACCACGACCTCTACCACGGCCCCTACCACGACCTCTACCACGGCCCCTACCACGACCTCTACCACGGCCCCTACCACGACCCCTACCACGGCCCCTACCACGACCTCTACCAAGGCCTCTACCACGACCTCTACCACGGCCCCTACCACGACCTCTACCAAGGCCTCTACCACGACCTCTACCACGGCCCCTACCACGGCCTCTACCAAGGCCTCTACCACGGCCTCCTACCACGGCCCCTACCACGACCTCTACCACGGCCCCTACCACGACCTCTACCACGGCCCCTACCACGACCTCTACCACGGCCCCTACCACGACCTCTACCACGGCCCCTACCACGACCTCTACCACGGCCCCTACCACGACCTCCTACCACGG
Organism: Erigeron breviscapus; assembly: GCA_034093135.1. Taxonomy (NCBI): domain Eukaryota; kingdom Viridiplantae; phylum Streptophyta; class Magnoliopsida; order Asterales; family Asteraceae; genus Erigeron; species Erigeron breviscapus. Next base: position 1,480,677 of record CM067167.1, read on the forward strand.
CCCCTACCACGACCTCTACCACGGCCCCTACCACGACCTCTACCACGGCCCCTACCACGACCTCTACCACGGCCCCTACCACGACCTCTACCACGGCCCCTACCACGACCTCTACCACGGCCCCTACCACGACCTCTACCACGGCCCCTACCACGACCTCTACCACGGCCCCTACCACGACCTCTACCACGGCCCCTACCACGACCTCTACCACGGCCCCTACCACGACCCTACCACGGCCCCTACCACGACCTCTACCACGGCCCCTACCACGACCTCTACCACGGCCCCTACCACGACCTCTACCACGGCCCCTACCACGACCTCTACCACGGCCCCTACCACGACCTCTACCACGGCCCCTACCACGACCTCTACCACGGCCCCTACCACGACCTCTACCACGGCCCCTACCACGACCTCTACCACGGCCCCTACCACGACCTCTACCACGGCCCTACCACGACCTCTACCACGGCCCCTACCACGACCTCTACCACGGCCCCTACCACGACCTCTACCACGGCCCCTACCACGACCTCTACCACGGCCCCTACCACGACCTCTACCACGGCCCTACCACGACCTCTACCACGGCCCCTACCACGACCTCTACCACGGCCCCTACCACGACCTCTACCACGGCCCCTACCACGACCTCTACCACGGCCCCTACCACGACCTCTACCACGGCCCCTACCACGACCTCCTACCACGGCCCCTACCACGACCTCTACCACGGCCCCTACCACGACCCCTACCACGGCCCCTACCACGACCTCTACCAAGGCCTCTACCACGACCTCTACCACGGCCCCTACCACGGCCTCTACCAAGGCCTCTACCACGGCCTCACCACGCCCCTACCACGACCCCTACCACGGCCCCTACCACGACCTCTACCACGGCCCCTACCACGACCCCTACCACGGCCCCTACCACGACCTCTACCACGGCCCCTACCTCCTTGTATTTCCGGTTGAGCTTCCGGTTGAGGTTCTTCCTCTTCAGCCCTATAGTTCGTTCGGACTCTCCTTGGTCTCTCCATTTCTATAAAACAAGTGACACGTTGACCCGAGAGTTAGTCTCAAATGCTCACATGTTAGCCACACAAGTAGTCAATGCTCTCAAACCGATACTACATACTCATTTCATATCGTTAAGTTAAAGCAAGAGTGTTAGCATCATAAGGGATTTTTACATATCATAACATCAAGTAATCATGCTCATTACGTCATGCAATCAACAACTAACACGAATGATTCAAAGTATAATCCGAATTCGATATGCTCTCTAGTTATCGACCGGGTATGTATACAAGGTGTGCCAATGGCTAACCTTCCACCTAATCAACTTCCATTAAGCATATCGGTTCCTTATTATACTTTAAGCCACACGTGCGCAATCCACGATGTCATGAACTTGCTATAATATCGGGTAACCATAAAAGAGTTGATCGGGTTCTTTTAGGGTTGCCACAATATTATACTAAGTTAATGGCATCCTTTCATTTTGCCCTAAATCATCAAATTAGTCCTGACAATTACCAACAGTAAATCATGGTAACCACATTCATCACATTGAATTCAAGCTTTCATACAATAGGTCTTAACTAAGAACTCACACGGGGATTCACATAATTCACATTGCACACGAATTTCCTAACCATGCTTGCTATATGAAGAGTTTTAACTTAGGCCGTAGTCTAGGTCAAACCGCCTAATTCTCTACGACCACGCATGGGCCACCATTCTGTAACACCCCAAGCCGAGGCTCGGAATATCACGGAAATCACATAGCACCAGGTAGGATTACAATAGAACCAACTAAATGCAATTAAGAATTCGGTGAATCCAAAACATAACGAAGCAAGTAACAAAATACAAAAGGAGCAAATAGCCATCAAAGTTAACAGAATAACATCCAAAGATGGCAAACGATCCTAAGCATAATGCAAAAGGGCAAGTCAATGAATCCTTGATCCATGGGGTCCATAGTCCGGGTTTACAGCAAGCGAACAACTAAACTCCACGTCCTAGGAGAACCTGGTTACCTGAAAAGTGTACTAAGCATAGTCAACACAAGGTTGGTGAGTCCGTAGTAATGGTTCGTAAAGAGCCAACATCAATAGTCACAATATAAGAATAGAGGCTAGACATGACTTACAGCGAGCCTCTACATAACACAACATCGCCCAACATCAAGATTACACAAGACAAGTAAATGTGTAAATGAGAATGCACAAATGATATGCAAATCAAAGTAAGTGCCAAATGCATGAATAAGCAAACATGCCTATCCTATGCGTGATCTCCAGTCACTTATGCAACGATACCCTTCTGTCATTACCATGAACAAGGCTGTATCTCAAAATCATCGAGATATATATGTCTATATACTCGGGGTCACGTTCTACATCCAAAATGGGTGCATACATCTATGCACCAGGATGTCGGCAATCCCCTGCCGAGGGCTCATCAACAATGTATGCAATGCTTACAATCAAATGTAAATGCATAATTCATAAACCGACAATCAGTATACGATGAATATGAATCAATAATCAATATTCGCCAAACCTGAGTCATCCATCAATAATCGTCAATCTTAACCCAATAATCAACATTCGACAACCATAAGCCATTAACCACATTCATCACATTGAATTCAAGCTTTCATACAATAGGTCTTAACTAAGAACTCACACGGGGATTCACATAATTCACATTGCACACGAATTTCCTAACCATGCTTGCTATATGAAGAGTTTTAACTTAGGCCGTAGTCTAGGTCAAACCGCCTAATTCTCTACGACCACGCATGGGCCACCATTCTGTAACACCCCAAGCCGAGGCTCGGAATATCACGGAAATCACATAGCACCAGGTAGGATTACAATAGAACCAACTAAATGCAATTAAGAATTCGGTGAATCCAAAACATAACGAAGCAAGTAACAAAATACAAAAGGAGCAAATAGCCATCAAAGTTAACAGAATAACATCCAAAGATGGCAAACGATCCTAAGCATAATGCAAAAGGGCAAGTCAATGAATCCTTGATCCATGGGGTCCATAGTCCGGGTTTACAGCAAGCGAACAACTAAACTCCACGTCCTAGGAGAACCTGGTTACCTGAAAAGTGTACTAAGCATAGTCAACACAAGGTTGGTGAGTCCGTAGTAATGGTTCGTAAAGAGCCAACATCAATAGTCACAATATAAGAATAGAGGCTAGACATGACTTACAGCGAGCCTCTACATAACACAACATCGCCCAACATCAAGATTACACAAGACAAGTAAATGTGTAAATGAGAATGCACAAATGATATGCAAATCAAAGTAAGTGCCAAATGCATGAATAAGCAAACATGCCTATCCTATGCGTGATCTCCAGTCACTTATGCAACGATACCCTTCTGTCATTACCATGAACAAGGCTGTATCTCAAAATCATCGAGATATATATGTCTATATACTCGGGGTCACGTTCTACATCCAAAATGGGTGCATACATCTATGCACCAGGATGTCGGCAATCCCCTGCCGAGGGCTCATCAACAATGTATGCAATGCTTACAATCAAATGTAAATGCATAATTCATAAACCGACAATCAGTATACGATGAATATGAATCAATAATCAATATTCGCCAAACCTGAGTCATCCATCAATAATCGTCAATCATAAACCGATAATCACCACTCATCGACATCAGCCATTAATACTTTGTCAAAACATAACCCAAGTCAATCAACATATGATGAACCATAAACTAACAATCGATAATCGTCAATCTTAACCCAATAATCAACATTCGGCAACCATAAGCCATTAACCACAATTCAAACCAACTATACGTACATATACTTCAGAGGATTCTGCTTCCTTCGAGTCCCAGATGCTTATATATAGGGTCACCCGCAGCCTTCCCACCACATCTAAAACCCAATGAAGGCATAACCGACTTTCATGTATGTACGTCTATCCTATTATTACTAGATACTTAACAAACATAAACTAAGTCATTCAAACATGAAAACCGTCTCAACAATCCAATACTCGAACCAATTTAACCCAATCAAACGAAAGGAACTAACACATAAGACTAACAACTAAGACCATCAATCAATGAATCTATAATTGCAAGTAAACAAGCAAGGTTTACACTTTTCAGCCCGAATCTCAAGCGAGTAGGGAGATACGAAACTCACCTTGTCTGGCAAAGAAGTTAGTAAAAGATTACAAACGAGTAATAGGGTCCACACCTCCACAACCTATAATTATACATCATAATACTGAAATGTCAATTATACAACCTCAACAATTTGAAAATCGACACACATATAATCACAGTGACCATCCACTGCGCCGCAGTGGGCCAGAACTATGCCCACTGCGCCGCAGTGGCTAAACTGGACCAGGACCAGAAACAATGCACTGCGCCGCAGTGGGCAAGAATCATGCCCACTGCGCCGCAGTGGCTAAACTGGCCCAGAACCAGTACAAAGGCACTGCGCCGCAGTGAGCAAAGGTGGAGCTCACTGCGCCGCAGTGACCACCTCCTGCAGCCAGCACCAGCAGTTTCATCAAGAAACACGAACCCAAAACCCCCAAATTGACCCAAACCAACCCAAATCGATTTGTAAAGACTTTTAACCTGATTTGAAGCATAACTTAGCATTATTGAACATAAATATACATAACCCAACCCACAAATTCGACCAAAACATCAAAATCACTCACAAATCATTCAAACCCTAACCTTAACCCTAAATTCCATTTTACCATTTTAAAGACTCGAAATCACCTCAAATCAACTAGAAACATATGAACAAGCATAAATGGAAATAAATGGGATGATTTTGACTTACACAAACACCTCCTTGAGCTTAAACCCGAAATTAGGTCAAAGTGGCTAAGAATGGAAGATTTCCACCTTTGATTCTTCGATAGGAAGCAAACGAGATGAAGATGGCTATGATTCTTGTATTATGGTAGTTTCAAACACAAAGTTGATGCAAGAATTGATGAAGAACCAAAAGAGGGTTCTTTTACTTGGGAGAGGATAGGAGAGATAGAGAGAAAAGAGAGAAATGAGAAAAGGATAAGGGGAAATGGGTCTTGGGGGGGCTGGTGGGTCATGGACTACCCACGGGCCGACCCGTTTCCCTTCTCAACCACATTACCATTAGTTGCACAATTAAATACCGACTAGCATACTACATAGCCATATAATCACAAATGGGCCCAATTATTTCATTCAACAAGTTTGTTAGTCAATTTACACAAAAAGTCAACGGGTCAAAATTCACGGGTGTTACAATTTCAACTTCTAGAAGAAAAATTCCCTTATTTATATAATTCAAACTTCTAATTTCTAATCTCATTTATTCGTATTCTAATTCTAATCTCAATTATATTCGGATTCTAATTTTCATGGAAAACAATCTTATCTCGTTTCTTAACGATATTAATCCTGAAAAGGATTCATGGATTATCAAAGTACGTGTTATTCGTTTATGGGAACAAAAATACAGGGTCAATATGATTTTACTTGATGAAAAGGTAAATTTTAGCATAAATATACCATTTTAAATAAGAATTATCTTATTTTTAACTATTAGTACTCTTATTTATTTATTATTACTGTTTATTCTAATGTAGGGTAATAAGATACAAGCATATATCAAAGGTCAATTGGTCAAGTTTTTTCTCCCTAATATTAATCAAGATTCTATTATTATCTTAAGTAAGTTTGGCGTTGGTGAGAATAAGGAAAGATACCCAGTTATCGTTCATGATTATCAAATCAATTTCTTTCGGTCTACTGAAGTGAAAGAAGCAGTTGGGTTTTCTGGCAATCTTTATGGCTATAATCTTTTACCTTTTAAAGAAATTATTGATAAAAAACATGATGCCGATCTTAGTGTTGGTACATTTCTATGTCCTTTATTCATTTATATAAAAGTTTTATTAAAGTTTTATGTTTTTTTCCTTTTAATTTTCATGTATTCTTCTTTTCCTGTGTACTTTATAATTTTGTCTTACGTATCAATGTTTTCATAAATTATCACTATAGATATAATTGGAAATCTGCTGTCTTGTGGAGATCTCGATATTTATGGAACAGAAGGAAATGAGACCCGCAAAATTAATTTTGAGATCGAAGACTTAGAGTATGTTTTACTGTTACTCGTATTTTTATTAACACCACTGACATACTTAACTGTTACTCATAAATACTTACTGTATTTGTAACACCCCAAGCCAAGGCTCAGAATATCACGAAAATCATATAGCACAAGGTGGAATTAATGTAGAACATGAACTAAATGCAAATAAAGGATTCAGTGAATCCATACAGTAAGTTAAACAAGAATCAAAATGCATAAAGAGCAAGTCATCATCAAAGATTACAACAGAACATCAAAAGATGGCTAACGGTTCTAAGTACAATACAAAAGAAGTCAAATGGATCCTTGATCCATATAAGTCCAAGTACGGGTTCAACAGCAAGCTAACAATCAACTCCACGCCCTGGATTAACCTGATTACCTGAAAAGTGTACTAAGCATAGTCAACACAAGGTTGGTGAGTTCGTAGTAATGGTCCATAAAGAACCATCGTCAGTAATCACAATATACAAGTAGAGGTGAAACATGACTTACAGTGAGCCTCTAAGTAACACAATATCGTCCACAATCAAAGTTACACAAACAAGTAAGCGTGTAATAAATGTGCACAAATGATGTAGATATCAATACAAGTGCTAAATGCATAAACAGTCATAATGCATATCATAATGTATATCAAATTCGTATCAACCATGCCACAAATGCACCAAATAGGGTGTGCCTGCGTGTAGACCGCTTAAACAGAATATACATGCGTGTGAACCGCGTATATAAATAGGCCATGCTTGCGTGTGAACCGCGTGCGTGTGAACCGCGTACAAACACCAACCACAATTCAACAATCGTCAACCATCGATAATTAACTCAAAATAAACTACACGCACATACACTTAGGAGGATTCTACTTTCATCAAGTTCTAGATGCTTATATATAGGGTCACCCGCAGCCTTCCCACCACATCTAGAACTCTTTGAAGGCATAACCGACTTCCATGTATGCACGTCCATCCTAAATAGTAATTAATAATAATATATATCGCAATCCTTTACTAAAATCAAATAAACGTAACCAACAACCCATTATTCCATCGCTCAATCGATCATTCAATCGTCAAACATTAATTCATAAGTTCGTCAATACAACGATAAAGGTATGCTCGAGTGCGTATCACACAAATCAAGCATATCAAGGTATTCATGTCCATCTCAAATGTGATCCCAAAGTCCATCATTTACTCTAAACAACGCGTACATACACTTCGGAGGATTTTACTTACATCGAGTTCTAGATGCTTATGTATAGGGTCACCCGCAGCCTTCCCACCACATCTAAAACCCAATGAAAGTAAAACCGACCTCTATGTATACACTACTATCCTAATTTATTTAACAATATCACCATCTCATACAAACCCATCAAACACTAAAGCAAAACTATCCATCATTCATCCAATGTCACCAACAAGACGTTTTGTACGTGAGTAAAATCAAACAACACCAACAATCAATTACAAACACAAATAACAAGTAATCACATAATTCTACACTTTTCAGCCCGAATCTCAAGCGAGTAGGGAACTACGGAACTCACCTTGATTTCCAAGCAAAACGACAAGTTAATATCGAGCTACAAATGTCCAACGACCGCCACGAGCCCACAACCTATCAATATATATCATGGTGTCATCAAAATCAACTCTATAACCCTACACAAGTTGGTTAAGTAAGTTTGAGTCGCGCCAAAGTCCCACAATGCCTTAATGACTCTCCCGCGCATGAACTATACCATTTTGACCCGACATTTTTAGAAATTGAAAAGGATTCAGATCAAAAGGACTTTACCATGAGAAAGTAGACTCTCTCACGATTCCAACGATAGGTCATATGACTTATTTGGACTTACGGATCAAAAGTTATTGATGTTTGAAAATTGACGCGCATACGTTTCCCAGCAACTATCCACTGCGCCGCAGTGGGCTAACCACGCACCAAACAGACCCTAGCCACTGCGCCGCAGTGGGCTAGCCCATGCCACTGCGCCGCAGTGGCCCAGTACTGAACCCAGAAGCAGCAGCTGCATCATATGCAGGAAAACCAAACCAAAACCCTTAAAACTCGACCCAAACCAATCCAAATCGATTTGTAGGAACTTGTAACTTAAATTGAAGCATAACTAAGTATCAATAAACATAAATACACATAACCCAATCCACAATTTCGACCAAAACATCAAAATCACACCCAAATCCTTCAAACCCTAAATAAACCCTAATTTGACCCAAAATTAGTTTTAGACCGATTTAGGACTTGTAAATGTTCAAGATGACTAGAAATGCATAAACAAACATAAGTAGGAGTAAATGGGATGAGTTAGACTCACCAAAACTCCTTCTTGAGCTCAAATCCGAAATTAGGTCAAAATGGGTAAAATGGGTAAAAATGCTTGAACTCCAACCTTTGATTCTTCGATATGACGATAATGAGGTATAGATGAAGATGATTCTAATGTTATATCCTTTCTAAACACTAAGTAGATGATAGATAGAAGGAGAATGAAATGGTCTTGCCCCTTTTTACTTGAGAGAAATGAGAAAGAAAGAAAGATAAGAAATGAAAGGGGGAAAGAAAGATAAGAAATGAAAGGGGGAAAGAAGAGATAAGGAGAGGGTTGGGTCTTGGGTGGCTGGTGGGTCGTGGACTACCCACGGGCCGACCCGTTTCTCTTCTCAAGCCAAGTTACAATCGTTAGGCGTTTAAACACCGATCAAAACACATTATTGACCCGAATACGGTACATTGCCATTTAATTCACGAAACGACCCAAATAGCTTCCACATTGTCATTTAATCACCCAAAACGACCCGAATACTTCATTAACCTATATTGTTAGTCATATTACACGTAAAGTCAACGAGTCAAAATTCGTGGAGGTTACAGTATTATTTTAGGGGCAACATATTGAAGTGTACTGTATGGAGCGCATATGCTGATCAAGTCAATTCATTTCTAGCTGATTATAAATCAAGTGAACATGTTATTATTTTATTTCAACATGCAAAAGTGAAGTATTGGAATAGTATGTTTATAAATGCTTAATGTTTACAAAATTTAATTTTTTTCTTATTTATGTACCTTTAAACGTCTTTTCATAACTATTTGTATTACTATTTAGGAAATCTTACAATTCAAAATGACAAATACAGTACTAGATTTTTTATCAATGAAGAAATTGATGAAATCAACAATCTAAGAAGGCGGTAAGAATATTTTTTGTTCAAATACTTTTTTTTAAGTTTTATAGATACAACTTTTGTTTTTTAATCAAATATTAGATTTTTGCAGATTTATCGTTAATCGAGGAAATTCTATAAAAACAAACACAACATTGTCAAGTCAAATTGTTTATCCTATTAGACAAGAATTTCTTGTTAATAATCCTAGGAAACATGTTGATGAAATCACAAAAGAAATAAAGGTTATTTTTAATTCCTTTCAGATTTTTTTTTTTTTATGGTTTAAAAATTTCTTTAATGATATTTGAGTACCTTTATAGGAAATTGTCTGTGTTGTGGTTGGAAGTATCAATTATATTGAAGAAGATTATGGATGGTTTTATGATGCTTGCAATCAATGTAATAAAAAACTTGTTACCAAGTATGAGTATTATACTGATGTGGAGGATATAGATTTGATAGCAGCTGACAATGAAGCTAATTCTTTATGGTGTAAGAAATGCAAATGCAAGGTTAAAGTTGCTATGCAAAGGTATGCAATTATTAATATTTTTATTATATTTATATACATAATTTAATTTCTTAACGGTTTTGTATTGAATATGTTTTTCATGTGTATATTAGATTCAAGATTCAAGTTCGGGTACAAGATTCAACTGGCAATGTTTCATTTGTGTTGTTTGACAGAGATGTTAGCAAACTTTGCGGAGTCACAGCTACTGATATATACCAAAAACAGTTGAAAATAAATGGTAGTGAGAATTTTCCTGATGAAATTAGGAACTTGGTTAACAAACGTCTGATGTTTAAAGTTGATATTTCCAAATACAATCTTGAAAATAATTGGAATGTTTACACTGTTTTGAAAGTTTGTGATGACATCAAACTTATTGAAGAACTAACTTCAAAAGATATTATTGAAGAGGTATGTATATTTATTTTCATAACTCTTTTATAAATATTTAATATATATATATATTTGTTATTAATTTTTGTTCATTTATTATTTTCAGGAAACTGTTAATTCAATTCGATATGATGATAACAATTTGAATGAAGATCTCATAACAAATTCTTTGACGGTTCAAATTGAAAATGTAACATCCGTGAGATTTGACCCTTTGACTTTATGTGTAATTTGACTAACGATCTTAATTAATGAGATAATTGGGATTTACTTTGGGATGAAATGAATAAGTGTTATGCTTGACGGGTCGGGTGTATGACTTAATGTACGATTCAATGCAAGACGACATGTGAATTAACTTAAAAAGGGAAAACGGGTCGACCCATGGGCTAAACCCACGACCCATCAGCCACCCTTCACCCTTCTCCTCCTCTCATTTTGTAACACCCCAAGCCAAGGCTCAGAATATCACGGAAATCATATAGCACAAGGTGAGATTAATGTAGAACATGAACTAAATGCAAATAAAGGATTCGGTGAATCCATACATAACGATAAACAAGTATCAAAATACATAAAGAACAAGTCGTCATCAAAGATTACAATAGAACATCAATAGATGGCTAACGATTCTAAGTACAATGCAAAAGAAGGCAAATGGATCCTTGATCCATATAAGTCCAAGTCTGGGTTCAACAGCAAGCTAACAAATCGATCATACTTCATGCCTTGGAATAACTTGGTTACCTGAAAAGTGTACTAAGCATAGTCAACACAAGGTTGGTGAGTTCGTAGTAATGGTCCACAAGGAACCATAGACAGAAATCATAAAGTACGAGTGGAGGCTAAACATGACTTACAGTGAGCCTCTAAGAAACACAATAATGTCCAACAACAAGATTACACAAGTACAAAAAGCGTAATAAGAAATGCATAAATGATATGAGTATCAATGCAATGCCATATGCGTAAGTAAGCCAAATGCCTATCTTATGCGTGATCTCCGATCACCTATGCAACGATACTCGCTTGTCATCACCATGAACAAAGCGGCATCTCAAAAACATCGAGATATATATGTCTATATACTTGGGGTCAAGATCTACATCCAAAATGGGTGCATACATCTATACACCAGGATGTCGGCAATCCCCTGCGAGGGCTCATCAGCAATGTATGCAATGCTTACAATCAATTGTAAATGCATCAATCATAAACCAACAATCAATATACGATGAACCTGAGCCAACAATCAATATACGATGAACCTGAGCCAACAATCAATATTCGTCAAACATAAGCCAACAATCAATATGTAACACCCCGAGTCGAGGCTCGAAATATCACGGAAATCATATAGCACAAGGTGAGATTAATGTAGAACATGAACTAAATGCAAATAAAGGATTCGGTGAATCCATACATAACGATAAACAAGTATCAAAATACATAAAGAACAAGTCATCATCAAAGATTACAACTGAACATCAAAGGATGGGTAACGGTGCTAAGTACAATGCAAAAGAAGGCAAATGGATCCTTGATCCATATAAGTCCAAGTCTGGGTTCAACAGCAAGCTAACAAATCGATCATACTTCATGCCTTGGAATAACTTGGTTACCTGAAAAGTGTACTAAGCATAGTCAACACAAGGTTGGTGAGTTCGTAGTAATGGTCCACAAGGAACCATAGACAGAAATCATAAAGTACGAGTAGAGGCTAAACATGACTTACAGTGAGCCTCTAAGAAACACAATAATGTCCAACAACAAGATTACACAAGTACAAAAAGCGTAATAAGAAATGCATAAATGATATGAGTATCAATGCAATGCCATATGCGTAAGTAAGCCAAATGCCTATCTTATGCGTGATCTCCGATCACCTATGCAACGATACCCGCTTGTCATCACCATGAACAAAGCGGCATCTCAAAAACATCGAGATATATATGTCTATATACTTGGGGTCAAGATCTACATCCAAAATGGGTGCATACATCTATACACCAGGATGTCGGCAATCCCCTGCCGAGGGCTCATCAGCAATGTATGCAATGCTTACAATCAATTGTAAATGCATCAATCATAACCCAACAATCAATATACGATGAACCTGAGCCAACAATCAATATTCGTCAAACATAAGCCAACAATCAATATGTAACACCCCGAGTCGAGGCTCGAAATATCACGGAAATCATATAGCACAAGGTGAGATTAATGTAGAACATGAACTAAATGCAAATAAAGGATTCAGTGAATCCTTACAAACGATAAACAAGTATCAAATTACATAAAGAACAAGTCATCATCAAAGATTACAACTGAACATCAAAGGATGGGTAACGGTGCTAAGTACAATGCAAAAGAAGGCAAATGGATCCTTGATCCATATAAGTCCAAGTCCGGGTTCAACAGAAAGCTAACAAATCGATCATACTTCATGCCTTGGAATAACTTGGTTACCTGAAAAGTGTACTAAGCATAGTCAACACAAGGTTGGTGAGTTCGTAGTAATGGTCCACAAGGAACCATAGACAGAAATCATAAAGTACGAGTGAGGCTAAACATGACTTACAGTGAGCCTCTAAGAAACACAGTAATGTCCAACAACAAGATTACACAAGTACAAAAAGCGTGTAATAAGAAATGCATAAATGATATGAGTATCAATGCAATGCCATATGCGTAAGTAAGCCAAATGCCTATCTTATGCGTGATCTCCGATCACCTATGCAACGATACCCGCTTATCATCACCATGAACAAAGCGGCATCTCAAAAACATCGAGATATATATGTCTATATACTTGGGGTCAAGATCTACATCCAAAATGGGTGCACACATCTATACACCAGGATGTCGGCAATCCCCTGCCGAGGGCTCATCAGCAATGTATGCAATGCTTACAATCAATTGTAAATGCATCAATCATAACCCAACAATCAATATACGATGAACCTGAGCCAACAATCAATATTCGTCAAACATAAGCCAACAATCAATATGTAACACCCCGAGTCGAGGCTCGAAATATCACGGAAATCATATAGCACAAGGTGGAATTATAATAGAACAAGACTAAATGCAAATAAAGGATTCAGTGAATCCTTACAGAACGATAAACAAGTATCAAATTACATAAAGAACAAGTCATCATCAAAGATTACAACTGAACATCAAAGGATGGGTAACGGTGCTAAGTACAATGCAAAAGAAGGCAAATGGATCCTTGATCCATATAAGTCCAAGTCCGGGTTCAACAGAAAGCTAACAAATCGATCATACTTCATGCCTTGGAATAACTTGGTTACCTGAAAAGTGTACTAAGCATAGTCAACACAAGGTTGGTGAGTTCGTAGTAATGGTCCACAAGGAACCATAGACAGAAATCATAAAGTACGAGTAGAGGCTAAACATGACTTACAGTGAGCCTCTAAGAAACACAGTAATGTCCAACAACAAGATTACACAAGTACAAAAAGCGTGTAATAAGAAATGCATAAATGATATGAGTATCAATGCAATGCCATATGCGTAAGTAAGCCAAATGCCTATCTTATGCGTGATCTCCGATCACCTATGCAACGATACCCGCTTATCATCACCATGAACAAAGCGGCATCTCAAAAACATCGAGATATATATGTCTATATACTTGGGGTCAAGATCTACATCCAAAATGGGTGCACACATCTATACACCAGGATGTCGGCAATCCCCTGCCGAGGGCTCATCAGCAATGTATGCAATGCTTACAATCAATTGTAAATGCATCAATCATAACCCAACAATCAATATACGATGAACCTGAGCCAACAATCAATATACGATGAACCTGAGCCAACAATCAATATTCGTCAAACATAAGCCAACAATCAATATTCGACAAACATAAGCCAACGATCAATATTCAACAAACATAAGCCACTAACCACAATTTAAACCAACTATACGTACATACACTTAAGAGGATTCTACTTCCTTCGAGTCCCAGATGCTTATATATAGGGTCACCCGCAGCCTTCCCACCACATCTAAAACCCAATGAAGGCATAACCGACTTTCATGTATGTACGTCTATCCTAATATTACTAGATACTTAACAAATATAAACTAAGTCATTCAAACGTGATAATCGTCTCAACAATTCAATACTCAAACCAATTTAACCAATCCAACGAAAGGAACCATCACATCAATCCAACAACCAAGACCATCAATCAATAAATCAATAAATGCAAGTAAACAAGCAAGGTTTACACTTTTCAGCCCGAATCTCAAGCGAGTAGGGAGATACGAAACTCACCTTGTCCGGCAAAGAAGCTAGTATAAGATTACAAACGAGTATTAGGATCCACACGTCCACAACCTATAATTATACATCATATTACCATAATGTCAACTCTACAATCATAAACAAGTTGGTTTAGCACAATTAAGTCAAGTCACAAACCCTAAACACCTTTACAACTTTAACGAGTAGGAACAAGACTCATTCGACTAGACCTTTTTAGAAATGAGAAGAGATTATGTAACATCCCAAAACTTAATCGTTTCTGTTGACTAACGTCGTTGGGTCAAATTCTAAGTCCGTGATATGTTATGTGGTAAAATGTGTGTTTATATGTTTATGTGCCCTATATGTGAGATTTAATTACCTTTAATGAGTGACAATAAAGTGGACTAAATGATGTGTAAAAGGCCTTTGTAGTGTGCGAAAGTGCTTTAGTGTGTTATAGGTATCCTCAATAGGTGTTTTTAAGCGAAATAAAGTCAATATGAAGTCCAGGGACCAATTTTGCCAAAGTTGAAAAGTTAAAAACGGGTTTAGGTTAGGATTAACCTAATCTAGAGTTATTTGGCAGCAATTAACTTAATTGAACACACATACAAAGTATCTTAAATTTCCTAATAGATTTCTTAAGCAAAATCTTCAAGTTTTGGTCAATCGAATCGAGTGTTTTGTATTGAATTGGATCGACCATCATTTGCTACAGGTAATCCATGATTCGTTGTCTATATTTTCAGATCTAAAGATGTTTTATAACGAATCAAATCTGATTTTAAAAGGGTTTTGCAAATAATTAGGGTTTAAAGGATGTTTTGGTTAATTGATGTTCGTAATGGTGTTTAACGGGTTTATAATCGATCTTGATGATCAAAAGATGTTTACATATGTCAAAAACGTGTTTTGGAAGAAGCCATAGTCTATCGATTTCTGGAAAAATGAAGAACATAGTCGTTTTTTTGAATTCTGGACGAAGTTAGGTTTAAGTTCGTTTTCTGGGTTTAAATTCGTTTGTCAGAAACGAAGTTTAAGTTCGTTTGGCAGAAAAGAAGTTTAAATTCGTTGTCAGAAAAGAAGTTTAAATTCGTTTGTCAGAAACGAAGTTTAAGTTCGTTTGTCAGAAAGAAAGTTAAATTCGTTTGATGTTGGAAACTAAATTCGTTTGCAAGTCCATTTAAGGGCCCGAATGACTTATATTTCATATGATATAATGAACGGTGGTTAATGACGTGTTGTAATGTTGATATGTGCATGTATATGTGGCTTCTTCATCTAGAACACTAGACCTTTTTAGGTTGCCATGACACGTGCACGTTTTAAGGGCCCTAACGTGAAAAGATGATAGATGTGGATTAGTTTAGGATTAATGTGGAAACCTAAACTAAACGTGGTAAATGCTCGAGCTAATTAGATGATGAGTGTTATGCATAACCCGTGCCTGGCTGTGGTAATAGGTACGTATAAACCGTGCTCGTATGTGGGAGAGTACGTAGTGCCCGTATGTGGGAGGGTACGTTAAAATGGTTGCTCGGGTGGCTCCTTGCAACAAGTCATATGTGGCGAGTAGTTCGGGTGGCCTGATGACCCACCTAATGTTATGAACATAACGTGCTACTCATGGATCGACATTGTCTTTCCTTAACGGTAACTTCGGTTACAACTTAACGGTGACCTAGTCACAACCTAATGATGAGATGAAATGACGAAATTGATTAGGCACACTTAGGGTCATGGACTCTATGCTTATATGTGATATGATATAATGAACGGTGGTTAATGACGTGTTGTAATGTTGATATGTGCATGTATATGTGGCTTCTTCATCTAGAACACTAGACCTTTTTAGGTTGCCATGACACGTGCACGTTTTAAGGGCCCTAACGTGAAAAGATGATAGATGTGGATTAGTTTAGGATTAATGTGGAAACCTAAACTAAACGTGGTAAATGCTCGAGCTAATTAGATGATGAGTGTTATGCATAACCCGTGCCTGGCTGTGGTAATAGGTACGTATAAACCGTGCTCGTATGTGGGAGAGTACGTCGTGCTCGCATGTGGGAGAGTACGTAGTGCCCGTATGTGGGAGGGTACGTTAAAATGGTTGCTCGGGTGGCTCCTTGCAACAAGTCATATGTGGCGAGTAGTTCGGGTGGCCTGATGACCCACCTAATGTTATGAACATAACGTGCTACTCATGGATCGACATTGTCTTTCCTTAACGGTAACTTCGGTTACAACTTAACGGTGACCTAGTCACAACCTAATGATGAGATGAAATGACGAAATTGATTAGGCACACTTAGGGTCATGGACTCTATGCTTATATGTGATATGATATAATGAACGGTGGTTAATGACGTGTTGTAATGTTGATATGTGCATGTATATGTGGCTTGTTCATCTAGAACACTAGACCTTTTTAGGTTGCCATGACACGTGCACGTTTTAAGGGCCCTAACGTGAAAAGATGATAGATGTGGATTAGTTTAGGATTAATGTGGAAACCTAAACTAAACGTGGTAAATGCTCGAGCTAATTAGATGATGAGTGTTATGCATAACCCGTGCCTGGCTGTGGTAATAGGTACGTATAAACCGTGCTCGTATGTGGGAGAGTACGTCGTGCTCGCATGTGGGAGAGTACGTAGTGCCCGTATGTGGGAGGGTACGTTAAAATGGTTGCTCGGGTGGCTCCTTGCAACAAGTCATATGTGGCGAGTAGTTCGGGTGGCCTGATGACCCACCTAATGTTATGAACATAACGTGCTACTCATGGATCGACATTGTCTTTCCTTAACGGTAACTTCGGTTACAACTTAACGGTGACCTAGTCACAACCTAATGATGAGATGAAATGACGAAATTGATTAGGCACACTTAGGGTCATGGACTCTATGCTTATATGTGATATGGATACGTTATGTGGTGATATAAATGCCTAAATCAAATGACGTAATGTTTTAAAGTGACGTGTTTAATGGATGAAATGTTTTGCTTAAACCTGGTGTTATCTTACTTAGCTATTTATAGCTAACACTTGTTTCTTCTTATGTGTTGACACCCCTCAGGTTAAGCAGTGAGATGTCTTGTGAAGCTTTGGCGAGAGATGGGTAGATGATCAAGATGGCTTTAGTTTACCCAATAACTTCGCATAGACTTAATGTTAATGATTTCCTTTATGGAACTATTGTAATGTCTATGTTATGGTTGCTTTATGTCGGGCAATCTTATGGATTTCTTTTATTACTGATTTGATGCTATTAGTAACACCACTTATGTTTCTCAACTGTTTTCATTGGTTGAGGTTTTTAATAAACTGTTTCCGCTTTATTGACGCCGTTAGGCGAAAATTTTTGGAAATCCATATTTTTACGAAACGGGTGTTACAAGTTGGTATCAGAGAAGTAGTTTAAGTGAACCAAGGCCTATTGACCATAGGGTTTGGACTTAAACTTAAGATGTGCATGCTAGGTACTCGTAGGATGCCTTAGCTAGTGATGGCATGTGATGTAGGATGGGTTGGGATGAGTGCGAGTGTGATAGGGCTTACGAGATGTTTACGTTACGATGATATGTTCTAGCCTTATCTCAACGAGCTTTTTGTTTTATTTTGCGCTTATCGACTCCACCATTTTTTGAAGGAAAATGGTTAACACTCGCAACCGCAACATCCAACGCGACGAAGCTACTGCTAGCGTTACTCCACCTGTCCATCCGGGTGCAGGTGCTTCTAATGCTGCTAATGCTGCTACTAATGATAATGTAAATCGTGTGAACCCCCGCCGTGTTAATCAACCAGGCTCATTGGGTCCGATGCCTCCACCACCTGGCAATCCTCCGAGAGTTAACGATGTAGTGGTGGATCAGATTCCCAATCAGGCGGAGATGTATAATCTTGTGCTAACTCTTCAGGCCCAGTTGGCCCAAACGCAAGAACAGTTGAATCAGGCGTTGGCAGCTAACGCAGAAGGAACTGGTAACAGTCACTCTGTGCCTTCTCACCACACTGAGCCACCGGTCGATGATGTGGTTATTCCCCATGCTAATGTTAATGTGGTTCCTCCTAATGATGTTCACGCCCCTCGATTCAAGTTTGAAAGTTTCCAGAAGTGTGGAGCTCAGAAATTCTATGGAACACTTAATGCAGTAGGTTGCATGGAATGGCTTGATGATACTGAGATGGTTTTTGAAGCTTGTGATTGTCCCGAGGATAAGAAAGTGTTGTGTGCTAGTAGGATGTTGAAAGAAGGTGCTCGGGACTGGTGGAAGAGCATTACCATTTCAATGACTCCAACTATGGTATCTGCTATTACGTGGGCTAACTTCAGACAGAAATTTATTGAAGAGTATATTGGAGTTCATGAGCAGCGCAAAATGGAAAAAGAGTTTCGTGCCTTGACGGCTGAAGTGGGTAAAATCAATGATTATGCTCGTTCCTTTATGGAGAAGATGAAGTTCGTGGGTCATCTGTTCCGTACTGATGCAGATCAGGTTGCTTGTTATGTTGATGGTTTGCCTCCGAGTTATCGAGGTATTTGTAGGCAGCACAAGACTCTAACTGAAGCTATCAAAGAGTCTAAAAAGCTTGATGATGATTTTGCTGCGGATAAGAAAGTGGAAAAGAAAGATGATGAGAAGAAGTCTGGTAATAAGAGGAGATTCGGTGGATCTAACCGTTTTGGTAAGAAATTCAAGGGATCTTCGTCCTCCGATAAGGGAAAAACAGACAAGGATGGAAAATGGTGTTCTAGCTGCAAGGCTTTTCATTTTGGTCAGTGTTCTGCTAAGACCCGCAGGTGCAATAGGTGTGGAGCACAGGGTCATACTTTTGATGAATGCACTGATAAAGCAAGATGTTATAAATGTGGAGATGCAAAGCACCGTATTGCCGATTGTCCCCAAATGAAGAAAGATGAGGGAAAGAAAGCGGAAGCTTCCAAAGCCAAAGCCCGTGCTTATCAGATGACGGCTGAAGAGGCCAAAGATGACGACCAGGTAGTTACTGCTACCCTAATTGTTAACTCCAAACTTGCTAATGTGTTATTTGATTCTGGTGCGAACAAATCTTTTGTGTCTACTCTGTTTGCTCCTAAATTAGACATGATTACGAGTCCCTTAAGGTGTCCTATTGAAGTAGAGGTGGCTAATGGTGCAACGTCTATTATTCGGGAAGGTTACTCTGATTGTCCTTTAGAAATAGAGGGTCGTTTGTTTACTGCTAATTTGTTACCAACTACCATTCCTAGTTTTGATGTTGTTCTCGGTATGGACTGGATGTCTAAAAATGATGCTGTCGTCTTATGTTCGAAGAAGATAGTCCGTATCGCTACCCCTGACGGTAAAGGTGTCTGTGTTTATGGTGACAAGAAGCCGGGAAATGTTAAGGTGATCTCGATGATGAAGGCCCTTCGTTGTATACGGCAAACTAAGTCACATTTTCTAGCCTATGTCATCGATTCTCGTATCGCGAAGCCTACAGTCTCTGATGTCGAGGTTGTTTCCGAGTTTCCTGATGTTTTCCCTGAAGATCTTCCAGGTCTTCCTCCTGATCGTGAGGTTGAATTTTCTATTGATCTCATTCCTGGTGCTACTCCTGTAGCCAAAGCTCCCTATCGATTAGCTCCGACGGAGATGAAGGTGTTAATGACGCAAATTCAGGAACTTTTAGATAAAGGTTTCATTCGTCCGAGTTCCTCTCCATGGGGTGCTCCTATCCTTTTCGTAAAGAAGAAAGACGGATCCATGCGCATGTGTATCGATTATCGCGAGCTGAATAAAAGAACGGTGAAGAATAAATATCCACTCCCTCGCATTGATGATTTGTTCGATCAACTTCAAGGTGCTTCCTGCTTTTCAAAGATTGACTTACGGTCTGGCTATCATCAATTAAAGGTTGAAGAAGAAAGTGTAGCCAAAACAGCGTTCCGAACTCGTTATGGTCATTACGAGTTCCTTGTCATGCCATTCGGTTTGACAAATGCTCCAGCGAAGTTTATGGATTTGATGAACCGTGTCTGTCGACCATTTTTGGATCATTTCGTTATTGTTTTTATCGACGACATTCTTGTGTATTCAAAGACGGAAGAGGAACATAGAGAGCATTTGAGGGAAAAAAAAAAAAAAAAAAAAAAAAAAAAAAAAAAAAAAAAAAAAAAAAAAAAAAAAAAAAAAAAAAAAAAAAAAAAAAAAAAAAAAAAAAAAAAAAAAAAAAAAAAAAAAAAAAAAAAAAAAAAAAAAAAAAAAAAAAAAAAAAAAAAAAAAAAAAAAAAAAAAAAAAAAAAAAAAAAAAAAAAAAAAAAAAAAAAAAAAAAAAAAAAAAAAAAAAAAAAAAAAAAAAAAAAAAAAAAAAAAAAAAAAAAAAAAAAAAAAAAAAAAAAAAAAAAAAAAAAAAAAAAAAAAAAAAAAAAAAAAAAAAAAAAAAAAAAAAAAAAAAAAAAAAAAAAAAAAAAAAAAAAAAAAAAAAAAAAAAAAAAAAAAAAAAAAAAAAAAAAAAAAAAAAAAAAAAAAAAAAAAAAAAAAAAAAAAAAAAAAAAAAAAAAAAAAAAAAAAAAAAAAAAAAAAAAAAAAAAAAAAAAAAAAAAAAAAAAAAAAAAAAAAAAAAAAAAAAAAAAAAAAAAAAAAAAAAAAAAAAAAAAAAAAAAAAAAAAAAAAAAAAAAAAAAAAAAAAAAAAAAAAAAAAAAAAAAAAAAAAAAAAAAAAAAAAAAAAAAAAAAAAAAAAAAAAAAAAAAAAAAAAAAAAAAAAAAAAAAAAAAAAAAAAAAAAAAAAAAAAAAAAAAAAAAAAAAAAAAAAAAAAAAAAAAAAAAAAAAAAAAAAAAAAAAAAAAAAAAAAAAAAAAAAAAAAAAAAAAAAAAAAAAAAAAAAAAAAAAAAAAAAAAAAAAAAAAAAAAAAAAAAAAAAAAAAAAAAAAAAAAAAAAAAAAAAAAAAAAAAAAAAAAAAAAAAAAAAAAAAAAAAAAAAAAAAAAAAAAAAAAAAAAAAAAAAAAAAAAAAAAAAAAAAAAAAAAAAAAAAAAAAAAAAAAAAAAAAAAAAAAAAAAAAAAAAAAAAAAAAAAAAAAAAAAAAAAAAAAAAAAAAAAAAAAAAAAAAAAAAAAAAAAAAAAAAAAAAAAAAAAAAAAAAAAAAAAAAAAAAAAAAAAAAAAAAAAAAAAAAAAAAAAAAAAAAAAAAAAAAAAAAAAAAAAAAAAAAAAAAAAAAAAAAAAAAAAAAAAAAAAAAAAAAAAAAAAAAAAAAAAAAAAAAAAAAAAAAAAAAAAAAAAAAAAAAAAAAAAAAAAAAAAAAAAAAAAAAAAAAAAAAAAAAAAAAAAAAAAAAAAAAAAAAAAAAAAAAAAAAAAAAAAAAAAAAAAAAAAAAAAAAAAAAAAAAAAAAAAAAAAAAAAAAAAAAAAAAAAAAAAAAAAAAAAAAAAAAAAAAAAAAAAAAAAAAAAAAAAAAAAAAAAAAAAAAAAAAAAAAAAAAAAAAAAAAAAAAAAAAAAAAAAAAAAAAAAAAAAAAAAAAAAAAAAAAAAAAAAAAAAAAAAAAAAAAAAAAAAAAAAAAAAAAAAAAAAAAAAAAAAAAAAAAAAAAAAAAAAAAAAAAAAAAAAAAAAAAAAAAAAAAAAAAAAAAAAAAAAAAAAAAAAAAAAAAAAAAAAAAAAAAAAAAAAAAAAAAAAAAAAAAAAAAAAAAAAAAAAAAAAAAAAAAAAAAAAAAAAAAAAAAAAAAAAAAAAAAAAAAAAAAAAAAAAAAAAAAAAAAAAAAAAAAAAAAAAAAAAAAAAAAAAAAAAAAAAAAAAAAAAAAAAAAAAAAAAAAAAAAAAAAAAAAAAAAAAAAAAAAAAAAAAAAAAAAAAAAAAAAAAAAAAAAAAAAAAAAAAAAAAAAAAAAAAAAAAAAAAAAAAAAAAAAAAAAAAAAAAAAAAAAAAAAAAAAAAAAAAAAAAAAAAAAAAAAAAAAAAAAAAAAAAAAAAAAAAAAAAAAAAAAAAGCGTTGAAAGGAGAATGTGAAAGAGGAGTCTATTGGGAAAAAGAAAAAAAATAGACTTGAAATGGAAGAAAATAGTCGCGGTCTTCGAACTTACAAAGGTAGAATATGGGTTCCTCTATATGGAGGCAATCGTGAGTTAGTGATGGACGAAGCTCACAAGACTAAGTATTCTGTACACCCTGGTGCCACAAAGATGCATGCGGACTTGAAGCCGATTTATTGGTGGCCCAGTATTAAAAACGATGTGATGATGTACGTACAGAAGTGTTTGACATGTGCTAAAGTGAAAGCTGAACATCAAAAGCCTTACGGGAAGTTTCAGCAACTCGAGATCCCTGAATGGAAATGGGATCGTATTACGATGGATTTTATAACCAAGCTTCCAAGAACGCCTCGTGGTCACGATATGATATGGGTTATTGTCGATCAATTAACGAAGAGTGCCCATTTCCTCCCAGTTCGTGAGAATGCTCCTATGGAGAATTTCGCTACATTGTATATTAAAGAAGTGGTTACTAAACATGGTGTTCCGATATCGATTGTGTCAGATCGTGATGCTCGATTCGTTTCCAACTTTTGGAAGAGTTTTCAACGGGAATTTGGTACTCAAGTTCGTCTGAGCACAGCCTATCACCCGCAGACCGATGGGCAAAGTGAAAGGACTATTCAAACGCTTGAAGATATGCTCAGAGCTTGTGTGATGGATTATGGCGGTTCATGGGATAAACACCTACCTCTTGTCGAGTTTGCGTATAACAATAGTTATCATGCAAGTATAGGAATGCCACCTTATGAGATGCTATACGGTAGAAAGTGTAGGACTCCTAGTTGTTGGTTGGAGCCCGGGGAAAAGCAGTTGGCTGGACCTGAAGTAGTACAAATTACGGCCGATAAAGTTAATGTTGCAAAGAAAGCCCTGCGTATTGCTCGCGAAAGGCAAAAGTCATATGCCGATAGGAAAAGGAGGCCGTTTGATTTTAAAGAAGGTGAAATGGTTTTACTTAAGGTGTCGCCTTGGAAAGGTGTATTACGATTTGGCAAACGAGGAAAGCTAAGCCCTAGATTCATTGGACCTTTTAAGATCATTAAAAAGGTTAATGAACAGGCATTTCAACTGGAATTACCTCCAGAACTTCGTGGAATTCACAACACATTTCATGTGTGTTATCTACGTAAATGCTATGCAAATGAAGCGGATGTCATTCCACTCGAGGACGTAAGTATTGATCCAAACAAGCAGATTGTTGATGAACCTGTTGCTGTAATGGGAAGGAAACAAAAGAAGTTACGACGAAAGACTATCGATCTAGTTCTCATTAAGTGGAAACACAATCACGGCGAAAGTATGACTTGGAGACCGAGTCCGTAATGCGGGAGACCTATCCCCACCTTTTTGATGCTGAAGTGATTCCGGGGACGGAATCCTCTTAAGGGGGAGGTAATTGTAACATCCCAAAACTTAATCGTTTCTGTTGACTAACGTCGTTGGGTCAAATTCTAAGTCCGTGATATGTTATGTGGTAAAATGTGTGTTTATATGTTTATGTGCCCTATATGTGAGATTTAATTACCTTTAATGAGTGACAATAAAGTGGACTAAATGATGTGTAAAAGGCCTTTGTAGTGTGCGAAAGTGCTTTAGTGTGTTATAGGTATCCTCAATAGGTGTTTTTAAGCGAAATAAAGTCAATATGAAGTCCAGGGACCAATTTTGCCAAAGTTGAAAAGTTAAAAACGGGTTTAGGTTAGGATTAACCTAATCTAGAGTTATTTGGCAGCAATTAACTTAATTGAACACACATACAAAGTATCTTAAATTTCCTAATAGATTTCTTAAGCAAAATCTTCAAGTTTTGGTCAATCGAATCGAGTGTTTTGTATTGAATTGGATCGACCATCATTTGCTACAGGTAATCCATGATTCGTTGTCTATATTTTCAGATCTAAAGATGTTAGGTCCAGTTCACCTGGAACTGGCCAGTCACCAGTTCACACTGACCAGTTCACCAGTTGCATCTGGTGACCAGTAAACTGGTGACCAAGAAGATTTGTCGAGAAATATATTGAAGTCCAGGGACCAATTTTGCCAAAGTTGAAAAGTTAAAAACGGGTTTAGGTTAGGATTAACCTAATCTAGAGTTATTTGGCAGCAATTAACTTAATTGAACACACATACAAAGTATCTTAAATTTCCTAATAGATTTCTTAAGCAAAATCTTCAAGTTTTGGTCAATCGAATCGAGTGTTTTGTATTGAATTGGATCGACCATCATTTGCTACAGGTAATCCATGATTCGTTGTCTATATTTTCAGATCTAAAGATGTTAGGTCCAGTTCACCTGGAACTGGCCAGTCACCAGTTCACACTGACCAGTTCACCAGTTGCATCTGGTGACCAGTAAACTGGTGACCAAGAAGATTTGTCGAGAAATATATTGAAGTCCAGTTGCACCGTACAGTTAACGCAACTGAAGACTTCCTCCAGTTGAGAACTGACCAAGTTGAAGAAACATTCCAGTTGAAGTCGAAGACAACAAATGGAAGAAAGAGAATGACAATGGCAGCGAAGCCCAGTTGACATTCTAGTCAGTTACAAACTGGAGACCTTCAGTGGAAAGCCCTTACAAAGCTTTACACTGATTACGAGGAATTGACTTGTATACTTTATGTACCTTTACCCGGATAATAAGCCTTATCTTATTATTTAAGTATTAAAAGGTACATAAAGGTGGTTGTGTAAAGTCACTGTAACATGCGACTTTACAACACTTTTTAAGGAATTAAATGCTATTCCTTAAATGCTTCCAACCACATTTGTACGGCTAAAGTTAACATCCCAATGTTAACTTTGCCTATAAATACAAGTCATTGCACAACCAAGAAATTAAGTATTCGTTCTCTCAAAGTTATTTCACACACAAACGAATAACTTCATACTTTGCAAACCTGCAATATTCTTGGTGAACTTGTGCAATATTCTCTCAATCGCTAAAAGGAACATTTCACTACTTTAAGTGTTTCGATTGTAGAAGAGAAATTCCGAGTATAGATCAATTGTATTTCATAGGTTGTTAGGATATTTACATTCGTGTATTATCTTGGTTCCGCATCAACCTTGTAATTTGTTTAATATCAATAAATAAATTACACTTTGAAAACTACATATTGTCTCATCAAGATTGTTTACAAGTTATTGTATTATTGCATTGTTCTTTACTTATTGTCTTTTATATAAGTAATCTATCTAGAACTTGGTATATACTTATCTAACTGGTCGTCTCCAGTTTAGTAAGTATATTGCAAAGTAACTCCACCATCGACATAGAGGTGTCTTCAGTAGTACCATCTAACAAGTTGGGACTTACAAGTGGTATCAGAGCAGAAGGCTAATAAACTTGCCTAGATCTGCAAAGATGAACACTACTGAAGGTGGAGATGGTTCTGGTTTAGGTGAAAACCCGTCGAACACTAATGCACCACCTTTTCAAAACGTTAACACCAACCCTCCTCCTCCTTCTACCCCAAGCCACGTCCATGTACATTACTCTAACACTCCTGTTCCAAAATTTGATGGAAACAGTGAGACCTTTGGTACATGGAAAGCTAGAATGCTGTTGCATTTTGGTGGTATTGAGAGGTATATGTTGAAAATCCTTAAGGATGGACCATATATACCTATGTCTATTGGGGTGAGTCCTCTTCTTGATCCAACTGGAAGAAGAGGCTCAAGGGAAAAGCCAGAAGACCATTGGTCTGATGAGGATCGCAGACTGGTGGACTTGGACACCAGACTGAAAAACATGATCCTTGGGGCTGTCCCTGAAGACCTAATTCCAACACTTGTGTTGTTTCCCAGTGCCAAGTCTATGTGGGATGAATTAGTGATTCAATTTGAAGGAGGTGATGACACCATTGTCACCAGAAAAGTTGCCTTGAACAAGAAGTATGAATCCTTCTTTGCCTTGCCCAACGAAAGTTTAACTGGTACATATACCAGATTTTCTAGCCTCATCAATCAATTGAGAGGTTTGGGTGTAGAGAAGGATAAGGATATTCTTCTTGAGAAGTTTTGTGATATTCTTCCATCTAAATGGGAAAACATGGTTCTTGTCTTGAGACAAGGTAAAACCTTGCACACTCACACTCTTGCATCGCTCTATGGAGCCTTCAGATTCACTGAAGATAATAATGCTGCAAGACTTGTGGCTGAGCAAGATGCCATGAACCATGCTCAGAGTCCCAAGGTTGCTAATGCAATTGAGCGACCTTGTGCTGCTTTAATGTCTGCTGAGAGTGTCCAGGCACACTCGATGAAGGAGATGTTGAACAGTTTCTTAAACTCTGGGCTGACCACTGAAAACAGTGAAGGTTATGATGAAACTGACGATGATGATCTGGTCGCCATGATTGCTAAAACCTTTAATAGGTTTAAGCATAAATCTAAAAGATTTAATGGCCCCAACAATGCTTCCAGCTCCAGCTCTCTGGATAAGACCAATCTTACATGCTATAAGTGTGGCAAGAAAGGTCATTTTATGAAGGAATGCAGATCTAGTCAGTTGAATAACCAAACTGGCCCCTCTGTCCCTAATTACAATCGGCCTGATGATAGCTACAAAGCTAAATACAAGCAGCTTAAGGCCCAGATTGCCCTCCTGTCCATGCAAAAGGAAAAGGATCAGTGCTTAATTGCACAAACTGAGGGAAAATGGGAGTACTCTGATGACTCATCTGAGGATGAAGAAGAGGAAAGGGACATGTGTTTCATGGCCTTGGAAGATCAACAACAACAGCAGCATGTGGTGAAAGATGATGTCATCTCTGGAAGATGGGTGGACATCATACTGAAAAAGGTATGTGATTATGATCACCAGGTTGACCCTGAATTAAAACTGGACCTGGCTGAATCATTAAGTGGTGATTTGGCATTTGTAGAAACTGTTAGAGCTGATAGTGAAAGATATTTAGACACTATCTTAATTGAACTAAACAATGTCAAACCACAACTGAATGATTTGCAAAGTGTCCAGTTGGCTCTCAAGGAGTCAGTTTTAAAGATTGAGGCATTAGAACTTGATAATCAAAAACTTTCTGATGATTTTGAAAAAGCTCAAAAGATTATCAAGTCCTGGGTAAAAGCATCTGGCAAAAACTATGATGCATTTTCAAGAACTATCGATGCCCAGAAAAATGCATGGAAATCTGAAGATCTGGAGATGGCAGCTCTTATACCAGATCTTCATGCATTGCCTCCAGCTCTCCAGGTTGAAACACCTTATGATCAACCTGAAGCTGTTGAAACTGAAACCAATGAGACCACCCCCATTGAGGTTAAAACTGGAGCCAAACAGGCTAAAGCTCCAGTCAAAAAGGCCACTGTTAACAAGCCTTTACCTCATAAGTCTAAGGAGCCCAAGACCCGAAAGACTAAATCCCCAGTTGAACCAATGTCCAAGGTTCAACTGCCTGAACAAAACAATGTTTTGGTTAATCTGGAAAGGCAACTCCAACTTTTGTCTCGGCAGGTTCAGAGTTGCACTGCCCGGATTAACAATCTGGAAGGAGGTTCACCACCTCCAGTTTTAAAACAAAACATTAAATCACTCCCTTCTGTACCTAAACAAAAGAATGTTCCATCTGGAACAAAATCTGGTAAACTTAAGGTGAGTAAGTATCAAATACCAATCGTTTTTACTTCTGCACCTGGAGCTGGTGATAATGCTCCAGATGTAGCCTCCAGTTCAACACCTCAACAATCAACTGTGGCTTCTGTAGAGAAGTCCAGTGGACCCATCAAGAAAAGATGGGTTCACAAAAATAACTAATGATTTTTGTGTGTGTGTAGGGCGATCGAAAGAAGAATATCTGGTATCTGGACAGCGCTGCTGGCCGGACTATGACCGGATGTAAGCCCCTACTGGAAGAGTTCACTGTCCAAGATGGACCGACAGTGACGTTTGGTAACGATCAATCTGGAAAGACTGAAGGATATGGTGTGCTCAATAATGGACAAGTCGAATTCAAAAGAGTTGCATTTGTGAATGGTTTGAAATATAACTTGATCAGTGTAAGCCAACTTTGCGATGATGGCTTCAGAGTATTGTTCGATATTGCACAAGGCACCATATTTAACAAGGATTGGAAAGTGGTGATGATTGCACCAAGAAAAGGGAATGTGTACATCATGGATATGGAACCAGCTCCAAAAGAGCAATGTTTCTATACCAAAGCTGATGAGGACACCAACTGGCTATGGCATAAAAGGTTATCCCACCTTAATTTCAAGAACATTAACAAGTTGTCTCGCAAACAACTGGTTGATGGGATACCCCAGATTTCCTTCAATAAGGAAAAGCCATGTCCAGGGTGTGAGATGGGTAAGCAGAAGAGAGCCAGTTTCAAAACTAGGCAAAATTTTAGCATCACTGAACCTCTTCACATGCTTCATATGGATCTTTTTGGTCCAGTGAATGTTCAAACTAGAGCTGGAAAGAAATACACTCTAGTTGTGGTTGATGAATTCACCAGATATTGCTGGGTGGTATTCATCAGATCCAAAAGTGATGCACCTGCTGAAATCATCTCCCTTATCAAAAGAATTGAGCTCAAGTACACTCGAAAAGTTTGTCAGTTGCGAAGTGATAATGGTACTGAATTCCAAAATAAGGTACTTGAAACATTTTGCACTGACACTGGCATTTCTCAAAACTTCTCATCAGTTCACTCTCCAGAGCAAAATGGAGTTGTGGAAAGAAAGAATCGTACACTGATAGAAGCGGCCAGAAGCATGCTATCTGAATCTGGTCTTCCCACCAGTTTTTGGGCTGAGGCAGTTGCAACTGCTTGTCACACCCAAAACCGGTCAGTCTACATCAAGAGACATAAGAAGACTGCCTACGAAGTACTCAGGAATCGTAAACCAAATATTGGATATTTCCATGTATTTGGTTGTCCAGTTTATATACTGAACGATTCCAGTCAGCTTGGAAAGTTTGATGCAAAAGCTGATGAAGGGGTATTTTTAGGCTATTCAGATATTCGAAAGGCCTTTAGAGTTTATAATTATAGACTCCAAAAGGTGCATGAGACAATTCATGTCACATTCGATGAATCAACTGAAGCAATCAACAAGAGACCAAGCCTTGATATTTCTCCAGTCATTCCAATCAACTTTGGTGAAACTGACCAAGTTCATCGGTCAGTTGTTTCACCAGAAGATGCTTCCAGTTACAACAAACTGGAACCAGTCAAGAAGAAGAAAAGCACCAGTGACACATCATTTTATCCCTCCATCAATTTTAACTTACCACAAGAATTGGTGATTGGATCAGATGTACGTGCCACTCCAATATCAGCACCAGTTCAAGCCCCTACTTCTCCAGTTACTCATGAAATACCTTCAACTGAGGAATTTCATGATGCCAATCGAGACCTCATTGACTCTGATGAGGATGTAGAAGCTGTTTGGACTGATCCTTCTCCAGATGCTGCTGCAACTGAAGAAGATCGCCAGGTACCTTGCACTGATATTGTAGTTCACCAGCCTAGTCAATACACTAGATGGACTAAAGCCCACCCAATTGAACAAATTGTGGGTAATCCAACTAGTGGGGTTCAGACTAGAAGAGCCACCAGTGAGCAATGCTTAAACGTCACCTTCTTATCTTTAATTGAACCAAAGAAGATTGACGAGGCTATGGCAGACCCAAGCTGGGTGGAAGCTATGCAAGAAGAGCTCCTCCAGTTTGAAAGGAACAATGTTTGGGAGCTTGTTCCTTGTCCACCAGGGTTAAAGAAAGAACCTATTGGTACCAGATGGGTCTACCGAAACAAAATGGATGAAGATGGCCATGTTGTAAGAAACAAGGCCAGATTAGTTGCCCAGGGTTATTGTCAAGCAGAGGGCGTTGACTTTGATGAGACTTTTGCTCCAGTTGCAAGACTTGAAGCCATAAGAATTTTCTTGGCTTATGCAGCCCATCTGCAGTTCAAGGTCTTCCAGATGGATGTCAAAAGTGCGTTCCTTAATGGAACATTGGAAGAAGAAGTTTATGTTAAGCAGACTCCAGGTTTCATCGATGAGAAGCATCCTCATTGGGTTTATAGACTGAACAAAGCATTGTATGGTCTAAGACAAGCCCCAAGAGCCTGGTATGATACTTTAACTAAACATCTTCTTAAAAATGGCTTTCAAAGAGGTGCAATAGATAATACCTTGTTTATCTTGAAAGAAAGAGGTAATATCTTATTGGTACAAATTTATGTTGATGACATTATTTTTGGTTCAACTGATGATGCAATGTGTAAAAAGTTTTCTAAAATCATGTCATCTGAGTATGAGATGAGTTTAATGGGTGAATTAACATTTTTCTTAGGTCTTCAGATTAAGCAAACTGAAGAAGATCGCCAGGTACCTTGCACTGATATTGTAGTTCACCAGCCTAGTCAATACACTAGATGGACTAAAGCCCACCCAATTGAACAAATTGTGGGTAATCCAACTAGTGGGGTTCAGACTAGAAGAGCACCAGTGACACATCATTTTATCCCTCCATCAATTTTAACTTACCACAAGAATTGGTGATTGGATCAGATGTACGTGCCACTCCAATATCAGCACCAGTTCAAGCCCCTACTTCTCCAGTTACTCATGAAATACCTTCAACTGAGGAATTTCATGATGCCAATCGAGACCTCATTGACTCTGATGAGGATGTAGAAGCTGTTTGGACTGATCCTTCTCCAGATGCTGCTGCAACTGAAGAAGATCGCCAGGTACCTTGCACTGATATTGTAGTTCACCAGCCTAGTCAATACACTAGATGGACTAAAGCCCACCCAATTGAACAAATTGTGGGTAATCCAACTAGTGGGGTTCAGACTAGAAGAGCACCAGTGACACATCATTTTATCCCTCCATCAATTTTAACTTACCACAAGAATTGGTGATTGGATCAGATGTACGTGCCACTCCAATATCAGCACCAGTTCAAGCCCCTACTTCTCCAGTTACTCATGAAATACCTTCAACTGAGGAATTTCATGATGCCAATCGAGACCTCATTGACTCTGATGAGGATGTAGAAGCTGTTTGGACTGATCCTTCTCCAGATGCTGCTGCAACTGAAGAAGATCGCCAGGTACCTTGCACTGATATTGTAGTTCACCAGCCTAGTCAATACACTAGATGGACTAAAGCCCACCCAATTGAACAAATTGTGGGTAATCCAACTAGTGGGGTTCAGACTAGAAGAGCACCAGTGACACATCATTTTATCCCTCCATCAATTTTAACTTACCACAAGAATTGGTGATTGGATCAGATGTACGTGCCACTCCAATATCAACACCAGTTCAATTGCTATCTCTCACAATCCAGTGATGCACTCAAAAACAAAGCATATTGACATCAGGTATCATTTTATTCGTGATCATGTTATGAAAGGTGATATTGAAATTCATTTCATCCCCACTGACAAACAGTTAGCTGATGTTTTTACTAAACCTCTCGATGAGAAAACTTTTAAACATCTCATCAGCGAACTGGGAATGCTAAACCCTTAACTGGAGCTTTCTTTGTTATTGAACGCGTCAGTGACACTGATGAAGTTCTCCAGTTGAGGAGGTCCAGATTATCTTTGCTCGCCAGGCTATCGAACGCCTTTGTGATACTATCTTGGCACTAATTGATATCTGGATCATCATTTTAGGGGGAAAGACTCAAAATAATTTTCTGACTAAAATTCGTTTTTGTTTGAAAATGCAACTGGAGAACTCTTCAGTTGGAAACTGGTACTGGATTGATCCTCCAGTTACCAGGTTCAGTCTTTGTCTAATTTTTATAACGTTACAAATACTTGGTCAATTTATGTGACACGTGATGATACTCGAGTGTTTTAAACTACTTGATATCGTGATCTGACGTGTTGAAACCATTTTTAGTACTTGACAACTGTTTGTGTTGGGAAAACAAAAAGTGTGTGGGGTTATGGGTAAAGTAAGCCGTCGTAGCATTTAATGCTGACATGGTAACATTTAATGCTTACATGGAAAATTATATTTTATTTTCAAAATATCTTCGAAAATATTTGGTTTAATAGGCTGAACAAAGCATTGTATGGTCTAAGACAAGCCCCAAGAGCCTGGTATGATACTTTAACTAAACATCTTCTTAAAATGGCTTTCAAAGAGGTGCAATAGATAATACCTTGTTTATCTTGAAAGAAAGAGGTAATATCTTATTGGTACAAATTTATGTTGATGACATTATTTTTGGTTCAACTGATGATGCAATGTGTAAAAAGTTTTCTAAAATCATGTCATCTGAGTATGAGATGAGTTTAATGGGTGAATTAACATTTTTCTTAGGTCTTCAGATTAAGCAAACTGAAAATGGAATTTTCATAAACCAAGGAAAATATGTCAGAGATTTGTTAAGAAAATACAAATATGATTCAATCCCATCGAAAAACACACCTATTGCAGCACCATTGAATTTGGACTCTGACCCAACTGGCAAACCAGTTAACATAACTGACTATAGAGGTATGGTTGGTTCACTGATGTACTTAACTGCCAGTCGACCAGATATAATGTTTGCAACATGTTTATGTGCCAGGTTTCAGGCTAACCCTAAAGAATCACATTTGCACGCTGTAAAGCGTATCTTTAGATACCTGAAAGGGTGTCCTAATCTTGGTCTTTGGTACCCCAAAGGCTCAGGATTAGATCTAATGGGTTATTCAGATTCTGATCATGCAGGTTGTAAGATTGATAGAAAATCCACAACTGGTGGTTGTCATTTCCTTGGAGGAAAACTGGTACTGGATTGATCCTCCAGTTACCAGGTTCAGTCTTTGTCTAATTTTTATAACGTTACAAATACTTGGTCAATTTATGTGACACGTGATGATACTCGAGTGTTTTAAAGACCAAGGGGGCTATGACCATGAAGGGCCTTACACCTTCATGGAGGTATTTCTTTGTACATCTGGTTGAAAGTCTGGGTGGTAGTTCAGGTGGTCTTGACCAGATCAACTCTTCAAAGCTGAAAGGCTCCAGGGGTGTGTGTATCCCCTTTTCCAGATTTCTATCTTTATGTTTCAAGCAGATTCTGGGTGAAGAAGAGTATAGAAATACAGACTCTTCGTTCACAAGGCCAGATGTTTTGAGGAATCTAGACTCACTAGTATCTGAAGCTGGTGAGGTTGAAATTCCTGAGCAGATGCTGCTGGCATTTGCTAAAACTGGTGCACCTTTGGAAAGTGAACCAGAAAGACAACTGGGCGGGCCTCAAATATCAATTTTCGTCAAGTACTCCTTGAGATGGGTCATAAGGAGTGCTTGGACAGTGATGGTGTTTTAAAGACCAAGGGGGCTATGACCATGAAGGGCCTTACACCTTCATGGAGGTATTTCTTTGTACATCTGGTTGAAAGTCTGGGTGGTAGTTCAGGTGGTCTTGACCAGATCAACTCTTCACAAGCTGAAAGGCTCCAGGGGTGTGTGTATCCCCTTTTCCAGATTTCTATCTTTATGTTTCAAGCAGATTCTGGGTGAAGAAGAGTATAGAAATACAGACTCTTCGTTCACAAGGCCAGATGTTTTGAGGAATCTAGACTCACTAGTATCTGAAGCTGGTGAGGTTGAAATTCCTGAGCAGATGCTGCTGGCATTTGCTAAAACTGGTGCACCTTTGGAAAGTGAACCAGAAAGACAACTGGGCGGGCCTCAAATATCAATTTTCGTCAAGTACTCCTTGAGATGGGTCATAAGGAGTGCTTGGACAGTGATGGTGTTTTAAAGACCAAGGGGGCTATGACCATGAAGGGCCTTACACCTTCATGGAGGTATTTCTTTGTACATCTGGTTGAAAGTCTGGGTGGTAGTTCAGGTGGTCTTGACCAGATCAACTCTTCACAAGCTGAAAGGCTCCAGGGGTGTGTGTATCCCCTTTTCCAGATTTCTATCTTTATGTTTCAAGCAGATTCTGGGTGAAGAAGAGTATAGAAATACAGACTCTTCGTTCACAAGGCCAGATGTTTTGAGGAATCTAGACTCACTAGTATCTGAAGCTGGTGAGGTTGAAATTCCTGAGCAGATGCTGCTGGCATTTGCTAAAACTGGTGCACCTTTGGAAAGTGAACCAGAAAGACAACTGGGCGGGCCTCAAAATAATGAGGGACCCTCCAGTTCGTCTCCAGTTGTGGTTGTGGATAGAACAACCATAACTCAAGCCATTCCTATCACGTCTATCCCTGGTGACGATACTTCGGTATCTGATCCATCAACAGATGTACCCATCCAGGAAACTGGGGAAGGTCATCTGGAGTCTGCCCAGGTAACTGGTCAGCCCTCTGTCACATTCATGGATCTGGACATGGGTGTTAACGACGAGGAAATCCTTATTGAATCTTCGGATTCAGAAGGTACTGAAACAGACTTGGAGATTCTTGGTGCTTCTGTACAAGCACAAGACCCTTCATCTCCAGTCTGCCCTCCAGACACATCAATTTCACTTTCCCCATCTGAGCATAATGTGCCTACAAATATTTCCTTACCAATATATACCGCTCCTTTACCAACTGGGTAATTCTCCTTTGCTCGAGAAATGCCCCCACCACCGTCGCCGTTGTTCACACCTGAGCTTTCTCAGCATGAACAACACATTGAATTTCCTATCCTTTCTTCTTCTACCACTCCTCCCATATATTCAACTGCTGGCCTGACAACTGGGGAGACTTCCATTAGTTTGCCTCCTCCAGTTGCTCCAGTAGTAACTGCTCGTGGTCCAGTGACACCTTCTTCTTTGTCACTGGACACTCAAGTTGTCTCTATACAATCCGATCTCCAAAACCTTCTAACCAGGGTGGAGGAGATTCAGAAGACACTTGATAAGAACACCAAGTCCTTCTCCAGATACCACAAAGACTCATTGACAAATATCAAGGTGGTTGATCTGGGGATAAACAAGTTCTCATCAAATGAGGACTTGGTGTTTAACAAATTGAATGAGTTGGTCACTGGCAGTAACAATCTGGCAGGTACATTGAAGGAAGCCTTTGACCTAACTCAATCCAAGGTCACCAGTTCTATCTCAAGTCTACTTACCAACACTGTCAGAACTTCTGAAGTAGATTTGAAGGAAATTGAAAGGCAGGTCAAGGAACTACTTGAGAGACCTGGCCTAGATTTAACTGGCCTTGGTGAGCAGATGGTATCT
Organism: Erigeron breviscapus; assembly: GCA_034093135.1. Taxonomy (NCBI): domain Eukaryota; kingdom Viridiplantae; phylum Streptophyta; class Magnoliopsida; order Asterales; family Asteraceae; genus Erigeron; species Erigeron breviscapus. The sequence goes on from CM067167.1 coordinate 1,516,428, forward strand.
TCAGTTGGTCAGAAGATGGAGGATATGTTGGGAGCTAGAGAAGAGCGTTTGGTTGAAAGGGTGATATCTGAGATCACCAAGCTGGCCACTCCTCAGGTTGATCTGGCCCCACTTACCAGTGAGATCAACCAGTTGAGGGCAGCATTGAAGGTTTAAGCACCCAAGTATCTCTTCACACTGAAACATTGAATAAACTGGCCAATGAAGTGGAGAACTTGAAGAAGAGGGATGATGATATGAAGGAAAAGGTGGTTGCTGGTATTGATGAAGAATCAAAGGTTTTGAATGAATTGAAAACTGGTCAAGACAAAGTTATTGCAAATGTCTTGGCCCAGTCTAAAGAAACCAACCACCTTTGGAGGTCCTTCCGAATGATGTGTGGGATATTTAAAGAGTGCAAGGACATGCAGTCGTGGCAGCCTCTTGACCGGTTGCCATCACACCCCACTGAATGGGAAGCAATAAGGGCAGGTCTAGATGCTGCCAAGGGGGAAAGAAGTACAGTCCTTGCACCACCAGTTGTACCAAGAAGGGAATTGAGCTTAGCTACCAGTACTGATGCTGGTGAGCAAACTGGTGATGCTAGTGTAAGGGGGAATGTGTTTCAAGTCAACCAGAAGACATGGTGGTACTATCACAAATGTCAACATTACAATTAAGCCAGGCACCAAGGTCTTTCAAGTTGAAGTAAAGTATGCTGGTGGGCCACTAGTGAGAACTGATGATCCTGGTGTGTTGCAGTTTGGGTTCAGTGAATGGGTCGAGATGGTAAAAGTGCTGGATGCGAAGGCACAAAAGAATAGGTTTGAAAAAGCATGGGTAAATTTTCTAAAGGGCAAGATTCAACATAAAGAGAATCTGGAGCAAAGGCTGAATATTGACCCTGAAGACACTCAACCTATTTCTCTTGTGACCAAAAGAAGAAGGACTGGCGAAGGGCCATCTGTTTAAGTTCTTTCTTCATTTTTATCTTCTTGTAATTTGTTGTACATTCTGTTGTAACTTGTGTAAATTTCATCCCTTGTATAAAAGAAGTTACCAGTTTGTAACCACAAGGTAGATAAAAGATTAAAATCTAACAAACACAAAAGAAAAACCTAAGGCACTTGTTGATCTATAAAAATGCCTTAGATACCTTAGATAGATTTAAATCAAACAAGTCTCTATAGTTCACACTTGTATAGATACAAGAACTAGAAAAGACTTAGACTATATTTCTAGACAAATAGGGGGAATTTGTTAGGTCCAGTTCACCTGGAACTGGCCAGTCACCAGTTCACACTGACCAGTTCACCAGTTGCATCTGGTGACCAGTAAACTGGTGACCAAGAAGATTTGTCGAGAAATATATTGAAGTCCAGTTGCACCGTACAGTTAACGCAACTGAAGACTTCCTCCAGTTGAGAACTGACCAAGTTGAAGAAACATTCCAGTTGAAGTCGAAGACAACAAATGGAAGAAAGAGAATGACAATGGCAGCGAAGCCCAGTTGACATTCTAGTCAGTTACAAACTGGAGACCTTCAGTGGAAAGCCCTTACAAAGCTTTACACTGATTACGAGGAATTGACTTGTATACTTTATGTACCTTTACCCGGATAATAAGCCTTATCTTATTATTTAAGTATTAAAAGGTACATAAAGGTGGTTGTGTAAAGTCACTGTAACATGCGACTTTACAACACTTTTTAAGGAATTAAATGCTATTCCTTAAATGCTTCCAACCACATTTGTACAGCTAAAGTTAACATCCCAATGTTAACTTTGCCTATAAATACAAGTCATTGCACAACCAAGAATTAAGTATTCGTTCTCTCAAAGTTATTTCACACACAAACGAATAACTTCATACTTTGCAAACCTGCAATATTCTTGGTGAACTTGTGCAATATTCTCTCAATCGCTAAAAGGAACATTTCACTACTTTAAGTGTTTCGATTGTAGAAGAGAAATTCCGAGTATAGATCAATTGTATTTCATAGGTTGTTAGGATATTTACATTCATGTATTATCTTGGTTCTGCATCAACCTTGTAATTTGTTTAATATCAATAAATAAATTACACTTTGAAAACTACATATTGTCTCATCAAGATTGTTTACAAGTTATTGTATTATTGCATTGTTCTTTACTTATTGTCTTTTATATAAGTAATCTATCTAGAACTTGGTATATACTTATCTAACTGGTCGTCTCCAGTTTAGTAAGTATATTGCAAAGTAACTCCACCATCGACATAGAGGTGTCTTCAGTAGTACCAATCTAACAAGTTGGGACTTACAAAAGATGTTTTATAACGAATCAAATCTGATTTTAAAAGGGTTTTGCAAATAATTAGGGTTTAAAGGATGTTTTGGTTAATTGATGTTCGTAATGGTGTTTAACGGGTTTATAATCGATCTTGATGATCAAAAGATGTTTACATATGTCAAAAACGTGTTTTGGAAGAAGCCATAGTCTATCGATTTCTGGAAAAATGAAGAACATAGTCGTTTTTTTGAATTCTGGACGAAGTTAGGTTTAAGTTCGTTTTCTGGGTTTAAATTCGTTTGTCAGAAACGAAGTTTAAGTTCGTTTGGCAGAAAAGAAGTTTAAATTCGTTGTCAGAAAAGAAGTTTAAATTCGTTTGTCAGAAACGAAGTTTAAGTTCGTTTGTCAGAAAGAAAGTTAAATTCGTTTGATGTTGGAAACTAAATTCGTTTGCAAGTCCATTTAAGGGCCCGAATGACTTATATTTCATATATTAATGTACGATAGGTGTTGGGGATTACTATTAAGCACTATTAGCTCTCTGTTTGCTCGCGTACACTACTACGAGGTAAGATACACTACTTTTGTCACGCTGAGGGTGCAACGAAAATGGTTTGTAAACTATAACCTCCAAAACGGTAATGTATAACTCATATGTGGTTGGGTTGATATGGGAGGTACTCGGGGATTAATGATGACGATGTTTATGCCTAAAATGCTTCCCCGTACACCTGGTTATGATATGATATGCAATGATGATGATATATTTAACGATATGATATGATGTGATATGATATAATGAACGGTGGTTAATGACGTGTTGTAATGTTGATATGTGCATGTATATGTGGCTTGTTCATCTAGAACACTAGACCTTTTTAGGTTGCCATGACACGTGCACGTTTTAAGGGCCCTAACGTGAAAAGATGATAGATGTGGATTAGTTTAGGATTAATGTGGAAACCTAAACTAAACGTGGTAAATGCTCGAGCTAATTAGATGATGAGTGTTATGCATAACCCGTGCCTGGCTGTGGTAATAGGTACGTATAAACCGTGCTCGTATGTGGGAGAGTACGTCGTGCTCGCATGTGGGAGAGTACGTAGTGCCCGTATGTGGGAGGGTACGTTAAAATGGTTGCTCGGGTGGCTCCTTGCAACAAGTCATATGTGGCGAGTAGTTCGGGTGGCCTGATGACCCACCTAATGTTATGAACATAACGTGCTACTCATGGATCGACATTGTCTTTCCTTAATGGTAACTTCGGTTACAACTTAACGGTGACCTAGTCACAACCTAATGATGAGATGAAATGACGAAATTGATTAGGCACACTTAGGGTCATGGACTCTATGCTTATATGTGATATGGATACGTTATGTGGTGATATAAATGCCTAAATCAAATGACGTAATGTTTTAAGGTGACGTGTTTAATGGATGAAATGTTTTGCTTAAACCTGGTGTTATCTTACTTAGCTATTTATAGCTAACACTTGTTTCTTCTTATGTGTTGACACCCCTCAGGTTAAGCAGTGAGATGTCGTGTGAAGCTTTGGCGAGAGATGGGTAGATGATCAAGATGGCTTTAGTTTACCCAATAACTTCGCATAGACTTAATGTTAATGATTTCCTTTATGGAACTATTGTAATGTCTATGTTATGGTTGCTTTATGTCGGGCAATCTTATGGATTTCTTTTATTACTGATTTGATGCTATTAGTAACACCACCTATGTTTCTCAACTGTTTTCATTGGTTGAGGTTTTTAATAAACTGTTTCCGCTTTATTGACGCCGTTAGGCGAAAATTTTTGGAAATCCATATTTTTACGAAACGGGTGTTACAGATTAATACAAAAAGAGTGTTACTAATAGAAACTAGACTCTCTTACGATTCCAACGATAGGTCATAAGACTTGTTTGGAGTTACGGATCAAAAGTTATTAACGTTTGAAAATCGACGCGCATATTTTCACAGAACCTATCCACTGCGCAGCAGTGAGCCAGAACCATGCTCACTGCGCCGCAGTGGCTAAGTCGAACCCAGACTAGAGCCTAGGCACTGCGCCGCATTGGGCTAAGGCCATGCCACTGCGCCGCAGTGGCCTCTTTCTGCAGTCAGTACCTGCAGTTTATGCAGGAAACACGAACCAAAACCCCCAATTTCAACCTAAACCATACCAAAACGATTTGTAAAGACTTGTAACTTGTTTTGAAGCATAACTAAGCATCATTAACCATAAATACACATAATCCAAACCATAATTTCGACCAAAACATCAAAATCACTCCCAAATCCTTCAAACCCTAATTTAACCCAATTTTGACCTAAAACAAGATTTAAGCCGATTTAGGACTTGCAAACGCTCAAGATGACTAGAAATGCATAAACAAACATAAGTAGATGAATATGGGATGAATTTGACTTACCAAATCTTGCTTCAAAAGTCAAATCCGAATTTGACCATTAAAAATGGTTAAAGAAAACTTGAACTATGAACTTCAATCCTTGATATGATGAAGATGAGATGTAGATGATGATTATCTTGTATAGATTTGGATTCAATATCACTTATTGATGCAAGAATTATTAAGAGAGGAAGATTTGTGATGTTCTTGCAATAGAGAGGGTAAGAGAAAAGAGGGAAGAGGGTGAAAGACTAAGTTTGTGAAGTGTAGGGTTAAGGGGGAAAGGGTTGGGTCGGCTGGGGGTCGGGTACGGGTATGGGTCGACCCGTTTCCATTTACAAGCTAATTTACACATCGTTTTACATTTAGTCCCCAATTAAGTTATACTATCGACCCGACGAACATACCATATGGTCATTTAATCACAAAACGACCCAGTTATTTCATTAACTTAAATTGTTAGTCGAATTGCACGTAAAGTCAAACGGTCAAAACTCACGGATGTTACATTATTCCCCCGTCAAAAGAATTTCGTCCCGAAATTCAACGGAACACTAATTACTAAATAAATGCGGATACTTAGTCTTCATATGATCCCCTCGCTTCCAAGTGAACTCGGCTCCAGGTCTAGCATCCCATCTAACCTTAACAATCGTGTAGCGCTTATTTTTGAGCTTCTTGACTTGACGGTCCAAGATCTCTATCGGCTCTTCAACAAAATTTAGGTTCGAATCCACCCTAATCTCGTCCATAGGCACATGATGTGTAGGATCCGCCAAACACTTGCGTAGGTTGCAAATATGAAACACATCATGTACACCGCTAAGCTCTTGTGGTAATTCTAATCGATAAACAACTTTTCCAACCCTTTTCGAGGATCTTGAAAGGACAATTATACCTCGGCCCGAGTTTGCCTCGCTTCACGAATCGGATGACGCCTTTCCACGGTGATACTTTCAAAAGTACAAAATCACCCACTTCCAACTCTAACGGTCTCAGCCTTACATCGGCATACTCCTTACTTAGCATGCGAGCTAGCTGGGCTATTCTCTTAGCTTGAGAAGTTGTTCTTGTCATTCCTATTAGAAATCCTGACCCGTTACTTTGGCTTTCTTTGATTCTTGGTTCGTCCCAGTGGAGAGTAACATCTCTACTACTTAGTGCTTCGGTCAGTGACATTCGAATACTCGCGTAACAACCGTCATTGCACAGGATTTCCGCCATGGTTATAAGTACATTATCTTCACATGTGATCAAGTCTCAAGTCGGTTTGAGTGCCCGTTGTTCATTGGATGGCTCCCTGAATTGGAGTTAAGCGACTTCCTTTATCTGGAAGGACAGAAATCGAATCTTCGTGTACCTAACCTACATACTAATGTGCCCAGTTGTCAAATTTTACCGGTTTCGTCATATCATGATCACTTCTTGTCGTCGGCGACTTCACGGCGAAGTCCATTCCAATTCGTTTTTCTTCCAATCGCTCTCCCGTCTTTCACTACACGCTTATTCACGTCTCAGAAGTCTATAAGGGTTTTGACTACGCGCGCGATGTTAGGAAGTTAAGCATAAACGAAATTTAAGTTATCGAGATAGGACAAGCCCGGTAAGTCGTCCGAAAAAAAAAAAAGCCTCGGGAGACTCAAGATTAACATAGATGACGTTAGCTTTCAGATTCTTGAGACGGTAGCCCTAAGGACGCTTGAGTTGGAAGACTTACACGGGACCCTAAGAATCCTACCGTTAGATACTTTACACTAGTAACCCTACTACACAAATTTATAACTATCTTACCTGGTGGCATTCAGATTACACTCACTTTGTCGTCAAGAATCTTTATATCATAAACAAAAAAAAAAAAAAAAAAAAAAAAAAAAAAAAAAAAAAAAAAAAAAAAAAAAAAAAAAAAAAAAAAAAAAAAAAAAAAAAAAAAAAAAAAAAAAAAAAAAAAAAAAAAAAAAAAAAAAAAAAAAAAAAAAAAAAAAAAAAAAAAAAAAAAAAAAAAAAAAAAAAAAAAAAAAAAAAAAAAAAAAAAAAAAAAAAAAAAAAAAAAAAAAAAAAAAAAAAAAAAAAAAAAAAAAAAAAAAAAAAAAAAAAAAAAAAAAAAAAAAAAAAAAAAAAAAAAAAAAAAAAAAAAAAAAAAAAAAAAAAAAAAAAAAAAAAAAAAAAAAAAAAAAAAAAAAAAAAAAAAAAAAAAAAAAAAAAAAAAAAAAAAAAAAAAAAAAAAAAAAAAAAAAAAAAAAAAAAAAAAAAAAAAAAAAAAAAAAAAAAAAAAAAAAAAAAAAAAAAAAAAAAAAAAAAAAAAAAAAAAAAAAAAAAAAAAAAAAAAAAAAAAAAAAAAAAAAAAAAAAAAAAAAAAAAAAAAAAAAAAAAAAAAAAAAAAAAAAAAAAAAAAAAAAAAAAAAAAAAAAAAAAAAAAAAAAAAAAAAAAAAAAAAAAAAAAAAAAAAAAAAAAAAAAAAAAAAAAAAAAAAAAAAAAAAAAAAAAAAAAAAAAAAAAAAAAAAAAAAAAAAAAAAAAAAAAAAAAAAAAAAAAAAAAAAAAAAAAAAAAAAAAAAAAAAAAAAAAAAAAAAAAAAAAAAAAAAAAAAAAAAAAAAAAAAAAAAAAAAAAAAAAAAAAAAAAAAAAAAAAAAAAAAAAAAAAAAAAAAAAAAAAAAAAAAAAAAAAAAAAAAAAAAAAAAAAAAAAAAAAAAAAAAAAAAAAAAAAAAAAAAAAAAAAAAAAAAAAAAAAAAAAAAAAAAAAAAAAAAAAAAAAAAAAAAAAAAAAAAAAAAAAAAAAAAAAAAAAAAAAAAAAAAAAAAAAAAAAAAAAAAAAAAAAAAAAAAAAAAAAAAAAAAAAAAAAAAAAAAAAAAAAAAAAAAAAAAAAAAAAAAAAAAAAAAAAAAAAAAAAAAAAAAAAAAAAAAAAAAAAAAAAAAAAAAAAAAAAAAAAAAAAAAAAAAAAAAAAAAAAAAAAAAAAAAAAAAAAAAAAAAAAAAAAAAAAAAAAAAAAAAAAAAAAAAAAAAAAAAAAAAAAAAAAAAAAAAAAAAAAAAAAAAAAAAAAAAAAAAAAAAAAAAAAAAAAAAGGAAGTTAAGCATAAACGAAATTTAAGTTATCGAGATAGGACAAGCCCGGTAAGTCGTCCGAAAAAAAAAAGCCTCGGGAGACTCAAGATTAACATAGATGACGTTAGCTTTCAGATTCTTGAGACGGTAGCCCTAAGGACGCTTGAGTTGGAAGACTTACACGGGACCCTAAGAATCCTACCGTTAGATACTTTACACTAGTAACCCTACTACACAAATTTATAACTATCTTACCTGGTGGCATTCAGATTACACTCACTTTGTCGTCAAGAATCTTTATATCATAAAGCACAAAGTACGTGAAGAGTTTTGTCGTCTTTTAGAGTCGAGATAGATACACGGGATATTTGAACAATTTTTGTTAGTGAGTCGCTAAACATTCAAAATTGCAAACATATAATTCCAAAACACACGAACGAACGTAACTCAAAGGAGTAACGTTAGAATAAACGAGATCATAGTCGGTTTCGATGTCGAATAGTGCCGTAACATAACGACCATTAGGAGGAATGTACCTTAACCAACGTTTGGATCACTTTGGTCTCCATTGCCATTCTCTGCAAAAGCTCGGCTACGAGGTTGAACTTGATGGTCTTGTTGGCCACGGCTTTGGTTATAAACGACTATTTGTAGTTGATTGCGAGGAACCGCCACTTGGGCTTGTGGTTCAGTCCATCTAGGACAAGCATTTCTGTAGTGGTCGGGGCTACCACATACAAAACAAACACCTTGATGGCTCCGAGGGTGGTCAGCTTGGGGATAAATGGTTTGAAGAGGTGTTACATTCAATGGTGCCACTATCGGTGCTCTACAACTCCTAGCTAAGTGCCCGCGCCGATTACAATTTACATCGTTAGTGTTAAGATATCGACCGTTTATAATATATGAGAATTAGGATACTTATAACATTGACTCTCTCTAAAGGTGCATATCAACTCATTTATCACATTGTATCCTAACCGTTTATCAACACGTTTAAGTCAAACTACAACAAAAGCATTTACGACCTCAACTTGACCACTACGGGCCATACATACATACACATCACACATGCATAACATATCGGTTCCTTATTATACTTTAAGCCACACGTGCGCAATCCACGATGTCATTAACTTGTTATAATATTGGGTAACCATAAAAGAGTTGATCGGGTTCTTTTAGGGTTGCCACAATATTATACTAAGTTAATGGCATAACTTCATTTTGCCCTAAATCATCCAACAAATATCAATCAATAGTAACAAATCATATCAACGACAATCAAATTCAATCAATGCACGTATTAACCACATTGTACCCGTTCCACATTCATCACGTTAAATTCAAACCATCACATAAGTGGTCTTAACTACGAACTCACTATATACACTTTCTAGGGTTCACAAAATTCATGTTGCACACAAATTTCCTAACCATGCATGCTATATGAAGAGTTTTAACTTAAGCCGTAGTCTAGGTCAAACCGCCTAATTCTCTACGACCACGCATGGGCCACCATTCTGTAACACCCCGAGCCAAGGCTCGAATTATCACGGAAATCATATAGCACAAGGTGGAATTACAATAGAACAAGACTAAATGCAAATAAAGGATTCAGTGAATCCTTACAGAACAATAAACAAGTATCAAATTACATAAAGAACAAGTCATCATCAAAACCAATTACTCGTGTTCAACCCATCTCATTACAAGCAACTAAAACAAGTCAACTAACACGAGTGGTTTAAAGTATAATCTGAATTCGATATGCTCTCTAGTTATTGACCGGGTATGTATACAGGGTGTACCAACGGCTAACCCTCCACCTAATCAACTTCCATTAAGCATATCGGTTCCTTATTATACTTTAAGCCACACGTGCGCAATCCACGATGTCATTAACTTGTTATAATATTGGGTAACCATAAAAGAGTTGATCGGGTTCTTTTAGGGTTGCCACAATATTATACTAAGTTAATGGCATAACTTCATTTTGCCCTAAATCATCCAACAAATATCAATCAATAGTAACAAATCATATCAACGACAATCAAATTCAATCAATGCACGTATTAACCACATTGTACCCGTTCCACATTCATCACGTTAAATTCAAACCATCACATAAGTGGTCTTAACTACGAACTCACTATATACACTTTCTAGGGTTCACAAAATTCATGTTGCACACAAATTTCCTAACCATGCATGCTATATGAAGAGTTTTAACTTAAGCCGTAGTCTAGGTCAAACCGCCTAATTCTCTACGACCACGCATGGGCCACCATTCTGTAACACCCCGAGCCAAGGCTCGAATTATCACGGAAATCATATAGCACAAGGTGGAATTACAATAGAACAAGACTAAATGCAAATAAAGGATTCAGTGAATCCTTACAGAACAATAAACAAGTATCAAATTACATAAAGAACAAGTCATCATCAAAACCAATTACTCGTGTTCAACCCATCTCATTACAAGCAACTAAAACAAGTCAACTAACACGAGTGGTTTAAAGTATAATCTGAATTCGATATGCTCTCTAGTTATTGACCGGGTATGTATACAGGGTGTACCAACGGCTAACCCTCCACCTAATCAACTTCCATTAAGCATATCGGTTCCTTATTATACTTTAAGCCACACGTGCGCAATCCACGATGTCATTAACTTGTTATAATATTGGGTAACCATAAAAGAGTTGATCGGGTTCTTTTAGGGTTGCCACAATATTATACTAAGTTAATGGCATAACTTCATTTTGCCCTAAATCATCCAACAAATATCAATCAATAGTAACAAATCATATCAACGACAATCAAATTCAATCAATGCACGTATTAACCACATTGTACCCGTTCAATATTCATCAAACATAAGTCAACAATCAATATTCAACAAACATAAGCCAACAATCAATATTCGACAAACATAAGCCAACAATCAATATTCAACAAACATAAGCCAACAATCAATATTCGACAAACATAAGCCAACAATCAATATTCGACAAACATAAGCCAACGATCAATATTCAACAAACATAAGCCAACGATCAATATTCAACAAACATAAGCCAACAATCAATATTCAACAAACATAAGCCAACGATCAATATTCAACAAACATAAGCCAACGATCAATATTCAACAAACATAAGCCAACAATCAATATTCAACAAACATAAGCCAATGATCAATATTCAACAAACATAAGCCAACAATCAATATTCAACAAACATAAGCCAACGATCAATATTCAACAAACATAAGCCAACAATCAATATTCGACAAACATAAGCCAACGATCAATATTCATCAAACATAAGCCAACAATCAATATTCAACAAACATAAGCCAACAATCAATATTCGACAAACATAAGCCAACAATCAATATTCAACAAACATAAGCCAACAATCAATATTCGACAAACATAAGCCAACAATCAATATTCAACAAACATAAGCCAACAATCAATATTCGACAAACATAAGCCAACGATCAATATTCAACAAACATAAGCCAACAATCAATATTCAACAAACATAAGCCAACGATCAATATTCAACAAACATAAGCCAACAATCAATATTCAACAAACATAAGCCAACGATCAATATTCAACAAACATAAGCCAACAATCAATATTCAACAAACATAAGCCAACGATCAATATTCAACAAACATAAGCCAACAATCAATATTCAACAAACATAAGCCAACAATCAATATTCGACAAACATAAGCCAACGATCAATATTCAACAAACATAAGCCAACGATCAATATTCAACAAACATAAGCCAACGATCAATATTCACAAACATGAGCCAACAATCAATATTCGTCAAACATAAGCCAACAATCAATATTCAACAAACATAAGCCAACAATCAATATTCGACAAACATAAGCCAACAATCAATATTCAACAAACATAAGCCAACAATCAATATTCGACAAACATAAGCCAACAATCAATATTCGACAAACATAAGCCAACAATCAATATTCAACAAACATAAGCCAACAATCAATATTCGACAAACATAAGCCAACGATCAATATTCAACAAACATAAGCCAACGATCAATATTCAACAAACATAAGCCAACAATCAATATTCAACAAACATAAGCCAACAATCAATATTCGACAAACATAAGCCAACAATCAATATTCAACAAACATAAGCCAACAATCAATATTCGACAAACATAAGCCAACAATCAATATTCGACAAACATAAGCCAACGATCAATATTCAACAAACATAAGCCAACAATCAATATTCAACAAACATAAGCCAACGATCAATATTCAACAAACATAAGCCAACAATCAATATACGATGAACCTGAGCCAACAATCAATATTCATCAAACATAAGCCAACAATCAATATTCGACAAACATAAGCCAACAATCAATATTCGACAAACATAAGCCAACAATCAATATTCAACAAACATAAGCCAACGATCAATATTCAACAAACATAAGCCAACAATCAATATTCAACAAACATAAGCCAACGATCAATATTCAACAAACATAAGCCAACGATCAATATTCAACAAACATAAGCCAACGATCAATATTCAACAAACATAAGCCAACAATCAATATACGAACCTGAGCCAACAATCAATATTCGTCAAACATAAGCCAACAATCAATATTCAACAAACATAAGCCAACGATCAATATTCAACAAACATAAGCCAACGATCAATATTCAACAAACATAAGCCAACAATCAATATACGATGAACCTGAGCCAACAATCAATATTCGTCAAACATAAGCCAACAATCAATATACGATGAACCTGAGCCAACAATCAATATACGATGAACCTGAGCCAACAATCAATATTCATCAAACATAAGCCAACAATCAATATTCGATGAACCTGAGCCAACAATCAATATACGATGAACCTGAGCCAACAATCAATATACGATGAACCTGAGCCAACAATCAATATTCGTCAAACATAAGCCAACAATCAATATTCGTCAAACATAAGCCAACAATCAATATTCGTCAAACATAAGCCAACAATCAATATTCGGCAAACATAAGCCAACAATCAATATACGATGAACCTGAGCCAACAATCAATATTCATCAAACATAAGCCAACAATCAATATTCGACAAACATAAGCCAACAATCAATATTCGACAAACATAAGCCAACGATCAATATTCAACAAACATAAGCCAACGATCAATATTCAACAATCATAACCCAACAATCAATATACGATGAACCTGAGCCAACAATCAATATACGATGAACCTGAGCCAACAATCAATATTCGTCAAACATAAGCCAACGATCAATATTCAACAAACATAAGCCAACGATCAATATTCAACAAACATAAGCCAACAATCAATATACGATGAACCTGAGCCAACAATCAATATTCGTCAAACATAAGCCAACGATCAATATTCAACAAACATAAGCCAACGATCAATATTCGACAAACATAAGCCAACGATCAATATTCAACAAACATAAACCAACGATCAATATACGATGAACCTGAGCCAACAATCAATATTTGTCAAACATAACCAACAATCAATATACGATGAACCTGAGCCAACAATCAATATACGATGAACCTGAGCCAACAATCAATATTCAACAAACATAAGCCAACAATCAATATTCGACAAACATAAGCCAACAATCAATATTCGACAAACATAAGCCAACGATCAATATTCAACAAACATAAGCCAACAATCAATATTCGTCAAACATAAGCCAACGATCAATATTCAACAAACATAAGCCAACGATCAATATTCGACAAACATAAGCCAACGATCAATATTCAACAAACATAAGCCAACAATCAATATTCGTCAAACATAAGCCAACAATCAATATTCGACAAACATAAGCCAACAATCAATATACGATGAACCTGAGCCAACAATCAATATTTGTCAAACATAACCAACAATCAATATACGATGAACCTGAGCCAACAATCAATATACGATGAACCTGAGCCAACAATCAATATTCGTCAAACATAAGCCAACAATCAATATACGATGAACCTGAGCCAACAATCAATATACGATGAACCTGAGCCAACAATCAATATTCGTCAAACATAAGCCAACAATCAATATTCAACAAACATAAGCCACTAACCACAATTTAAACCAACTATACGTACATACACTTAAGAGGATTCTACTTCCTTCGAGTCCCAGATGCTTATATATAGGGTCACCCGCAGCCTTCCCACCACATCTAAAACCCAATGAAGGCATAACCGACTTTCATGTATGTACGTCTATCCTAATATTACTAGATACTTAACAAATATAAACTAAGTCATTCAAACGTGATAATCGTCTCAACAATTCAATACTCAAACCAATTTAACCCAATTTTGACCTAAAACAAGATTTAAGCCGATTTAGGACTTGCAAACGCTCAAGATGACTAGAAATGCATAAACAAACATAAGTAGATGAATATGGGATGAATTTGACTTACCAAATCTTGCTTCAAAAGTCAAATCCAAATTTGACCAATAAAAATGGTTAAAGAAAACTTGAACTATGAACTTCAATCCTTGATATGATGAAGATGAGATGTAGATGATGATTATCTTGTATAGATTTGGATTCAATATCACTTATTGATGCAAGAATTATTAAGAGAGGAAGATTTGTGATGTTCTTGCAATAGAGAGGGTAAGAGAAAAGAGGGAAGAGGGTGAAAGACTAAGTTTGTGAAGTGTAGGGTTAAGGGGGAAAGGGTTGGGTCGGCTGGGGGTCGGGTACGGGTATGGGTCGACCCGTTTCCATTTACAAGCTAATTTACACATCGTTTTACATTTAGTCCCCAATTAAGTTATACTATCGACCCGACGAACATACCATATGGTCATTTAATCACAAAACGACCCAGTTATTTCATTAACTTAAATTGTTAGTCGAATTGCACGTAAAGTCAAACGGTCAAAACTCACGGATGTTACACAATATTCGACAAACATAAGCCAACGATCAATATTCAACAAACATAAGCCACTAACCACAATTTAAATCAACTATACGTACATACACTTAAGAGGATTCTACTTTCTTCAAGTCCTAGATGCTTATATATAGGGTCACCCGCAGCCTTCCCACCACATCTAAAACCCAATGAAGGCATAACCGACTTCCATGTATGTACGTCTATCCTAATATTACTGAAATACTTAACAAACATAAACCATGTCAACCATACGTAATAAACCGTCTCATCAATCCAACAACTAAACCAATCAATCAATCACCGACTTCCATGTACGTACTTCTATTCCAATACTACAATATCACAAACACATACGTAAACCATTACCCAAACAATCAACACTAATCATCAATCAACAATCAATCAGAAAACACGTAAACAGTCAATCAAACCAACCAAACAATCAACAAACACGTATATGTACACTTTTCAGCCCGAATCTCTATTGAGTAGGGAGCTACGAAACTCACCTGGTCGGCAAAGAAGTTAAGTTTGATATAAAGTCGCGTTACAGTCGTTCAATGATCACTTCCTGTCCAACACCTAAATATCAATCATATACATTCATATCAACTCACTTAAACACATATACGTAGTTATTAAATATTCGGCAAAACCCTAATTAGGTTTCCAAAGTGGTTCTCGACGTTAAGTGACTTCTAAGACTCTTAATCATTGTTAAATAAGTTAAGGAGTGAGTTAGATCGAAGCTCGATGTGTTACAAAGGTCCTGAAATTCAAATTAGGTCAAACAAGAAAATCAGAAAATTACAACTGGCGTAAGCTACGCCCCTATGGGCCGTAACTTACGCCCCTACAATTTATACCTGGCGTAACTTACGCCCTCCAGGGCCGTAGGTTACGCCCCCTACTGGGCAACCCACGAACAGCAGCAGCAGAATGCAGAAAATGAACCCAAAACCCTAATTTCTCGAAACCTAAGACCCTAAATCGACTCATAAGGCTATAGGACCCGTTTTGAAGTTACATTTGACCTTCTAACACCTAAATACACTTGCCCAAACCCGTATTTCCATCCATAACATCATCAAATTCTCCAAATCAATCAAACCCTAATTAAACCCTAATTGACCCAAACTTCATTTTAAGTCGATTTAGAACTTGTAAATGTACGAGATGACTAGAAACGAGTAAACTAACATAAATAAAAGTAAATGGGATGAATTAGACTTACCAAAACTTCCTTTCCGAGCTAGAACCCGATTTATGGCAAAATGGGTAAAAATGCTAGAACTTCAACCTTTGATTCTTCAATAAGACGATAATGAGGTATAGATGACTATGATTCTAATGTTATATCAGTTCTAAACACCAAATCGATGAAAGAAGAAGAAGAAATGAAGATGGCTTTCCTTTGCTTTTACTTTAGAGAGAAAATGAGAAAGAGATATAGAAAGAAATGAGAGGAGGAAAAGAAAGATAAGGAGGGGAGAAATGGGTCAAGGGCTGATGGGTCGTGGACGACCCACGGGCTGACCCGTTTCTCTTTTCAAGCCAAAACACAATCATTAGACATTTAAACACCGATCAAAACACATTATCGACCCGAATACTTTATTAACTTATATTGTTAGTCATATTACACGTAAAGTCAACGGGTCAAAATTCATGGATGTTACACATTTCACCAACCTTCCTTCTTTCCCTCCTATCTCTCTTTCTCTCATTCACTTAGTGAATTCATGGATCAAAAGTCTCCCATCTCTTTCTCCCTCTTTCTCTCAAATTACACCTGCATAAATTGGAGTCATTGAATCAAATTCAATACAAGATTATCATCATCTTCATCATATCAATGCTTAGAGTTTTAAGTTTAAGATTTCTACCCATTTAGCTCAAATTCAGGTTTGAACACAAGAAGAAGATTTTGGTAAGTCAAATTCATCCCATATTCACTAACTTATGTTTATTTACCTATTTCTAGTTGAACCCAAGTCATTTCGGGTCATAAATCGGATTAAAACTGAAAATAGGGTTTATGTAGGGTTTAATAAATTAAAACCTAATTTTGATCTTGAAATCTATGTTTGAAGTGGATTTATGAAGTGGGTTAAGTCCAAACATGTTTGTATATGTGTATTTATGCTTGAAAATGGGTTAGTATGGTACCTTGGTCGATCTAGGATGTCAAAATGGGTTTTGGGTGAACATAGAATCGTGTTTGGGCTGGAAAATGTGCAGACCTGCTGCAATTCGCGCCGCGAATGGGGAGACTCGCGCCGCGAGTCTTGTGTTCCAAAAAAATGTTTTCATTTAGAGCTTTGGGTCGCGTCGCGAAGCCATGGGCTCGCGCCGCGAAGGCCTAGCTGAGTCACGTCGCGAATTTTGTGTAACTTAATGGCAGTTTTTCAAACGCTTATTACTTTTGATCCGTAAACCCAATCGAGTCATATGACCTATCGTTGGAATCGTGAGAAAGTCTATTTTCTTGTAATAATATTCATTTTGTATGAAACTTCCCCCATTTCTAAAAATGTCGAGTCAAAGTATCATGTTTCTTGCTCGGTAAGGTTGTAGAAGCGTTTATGAGTTTGTGACTCGACTTGAACTTGCTGAACCAACTTGTTTAAGATTGTAGAGTTGACATTTATGGTATTATGATGTACATTGATAGGTTGTGGACGCGTGGAGCCCAATACTCGCTTATAATCTTATATTAACAATACTAGCTTCTTTTGCCGAACAAGGTGAGTTCTGTAGCTCCCTACTCATTTGAGATTCGGGCTGAAAAGTGTAAACATACGTGCTTTATTGTTTTAGTGATTGGTTGATTTGCTTGATTTACCATCCATCTTATTGTTTGATTTGTTTGTTAACAAATTAATAGATATAATGACACGCTTGATTGATTCATGTATGATTGTGATAATGGTTGATTAATTTAGGATAGTAGTGCATACATGGAAGTCGGTTATGCCTTCAAAGGGTTTTAGATGTGGTGGGAAGGCTGCGGGTGACCCTATACATAAGCATTTAGGTCTCGTTGAAAGTAGAATCCTCCGAAGTGTTTGTACGTATTGTTAGGCTATTGGTTGGTTGATTGATTGTGGTTGGAATTGGGAATATATGGAATACGATTGATAGTCTAAATCGAGATTCTGAACGCCACATTGGTCATTGTGATGACATGTGTGCACTAATACTTATACGTCTATGGTGCAAAACGCACGCATAGACACCCTGCTGTGCGAGAGGTCCACAGATTCTGAGTATATAGACGTATATACATCGATGATTTTGAGGTACCGCCTTGTTCATTGCGATGGCATGTGGGTATCGTTGCATAGATGACTTGATAGTCATACATATCATATGCATCATGACATATTTATGCGTACAGTACATACCTTGATATAAACATCACTTGTGCTTATTCATTCACTCACTACTTATATGTTGTATCTTGATGTGATTGAGATTGTAATGCTTAAAGGCTACTCTTAAGTTATGTTTTGGCCTTTACTTATACTTGTTGTGATTTATGACAATGGTTCCTTGTGAACCATTCCTACGAACTCACCAACCTCGTGTTGACTATGCTTAGTACACTTTTCAGGTAACCAAGTTATTCCAAGGCATGAAGCATGATTGATTTGCTTGCTTGTGAACCCGGGCATTGGACTTATATGAATCAAGGATTCATCGCCTACTTTTGCTTTATGTTTAGACCAATAGTCATCTTTTGATGTTGTCTCTTTTGTAAACTTTGATGACTATTTGTTTCCCATACTTTCTGTATCTGAATTATCTTGTTTATGGATTCACTGAATCCTTTGTTTGCATTTAGTTCATGTTCTACATTAATCCCACCTTGTGCTATATGATTTCCGTAATATTTCGAGACTTGGCTTGGGGTGTTACAGAATGGTGGCCCATGCAGGTTCGTAGAGAAATAGGCGGTTTGACCTAGACTACGTCTTAAGTTAAAACTCTTCATATAGCATGCATGGTTAGGAATTTTATGTGCAACGTGAATTCTGTGAACCCTAGAAAGTGTACATTGTGAGTTCGTAGTTAAGACCACTAATGTGATGAATGTGGCAGGAGTACAATGTTGTTAATGTGTACATTGATCGAACTTGATTGTTGTTGATATGGTTTGTTGTTATTGATTGGTGTTAGTTGGATGATTTAGGGAAAAATGAAGTGATGGTATTAACTTAGTATAATATTGTGGCAACCCTAAAAGAGCCCGATCAACTATTTTACGGTCACCCAACATTATAACAAGTTAATGACATCATGGATTGCACATGCATGGCTTAAAGTATAATAAGGAACCGATATGCTTAATGGAAGTTGATTGGGTGGAGGGTTAGCCATTGGTACACCATGTATACATACCCGGTCAATGACTAGAGAGCATATCGAATTCGGATTATACTTTTAATCATTTGTGTTAGTTGTTGATTGTATGATGTATTGAACATGAGTAATTGGACCGATGAATAACAAGTTTAGTGAACTTAGCATGATGATATGATAAGCAACAATCCCCTTATGGTTCTAACACTCTTGCCTTAGCATAATGGTATGAAATGAGTATGTTATATCGACATGAGAGCATTGACCACTTATGTGACTAACATGTGAGCATTCTGAGATTAACCAATGGGTCAACGTGTTGATTATTTTATAGAAATGGTGAGACCAAGAAGAACCGGAACAAATTATAGGGCTGACTCGGAAGAACCTCAACCGGAAGCTCAACCAGCAGCTCAAAGAGGTCGTGGTAGAGGCCGTGGTGGTAGAGTTCGTGGTGGAGGCCGAGGTAGGGGCCGTGGTGAGGCCCCCGAGCCGAACTTAGCAGAGGTGATCACTCAAACGGTCACCAACATCATGCTTACTATAATTGCTCAGGTCGCGGCATCTCTTGGAGGGAACAATGGGGCACAACCTAATGAGCCCCAAAATGTTGAAGTTCCGCAAAATGTGAATAACGGGGGTGCCCAATCTCACGTTGTAGTGGGGGATGGAGAGGAACCAGTGGAAGTTGATAACCATATTTCCATGTATAATCAACATGGAGTCTACCGTCAGGGGTGTCATTTCAAAGACTTCAAGAATTGTGGGGCACCGGAGTTTGATGGCTTGGGTAGTCCCGTGGATTGTATACGATGGTTTGAGAAGATTGAGGCGGTGATTGAGAGAAGTCACTGCACATATGATGATCGGGTTACTTATGCATCTGGTATGTTCAAGGAAGATGCTTTGAGCTGGTGGAACCAAGAGATAACCTTGGGTCGGACCTATAACTTGCCATGGGCCGATTTCAAGAGCTTGGTGACAGAGAAGTTCTGCCCGCCCTATGAACTACAAAATCTAACTATAGAGTTTGTCAATCTTAAAATGGACGGCGCCGATTACAAAGGCTATATCAGACGATTTCAAGACTTGACTACCCTCGTTCCTCATTTGGTGAGTCCCGAGCTCCGGGCCATCGATAAATTTGTTTTGGGCTTGACTCCACAATTCCGCTCTCTTGTTAACTCGGTCATGCCTACTTTCTTGGCTGAGGCTATTAATTGAACCGGTAGTATAACCGAAGATTTGTTGAGGAGTGGTGTTTTGAGTAAAGCATCATCATCCAAAAGAAAGGAGGTGGCTGAGAGTAGTGGAGTGAAGAAGATGGGGAGATTTAACCCCAAGAATGCTAACCGAGGAAGAGTCATGGCGGCGGTGGAGCCGACAAAGAAGGCGTATATGGGACCCCATCCTTTGTGTGGGAGATGTAACAAGCACCACCCCACCCACCTTCAATGCGGGGCGTGCTTCAAATGTAACCAACCTGGGCATATAGCCAAAGAGTGTAGAGCGCCGAGGGCGACCCCACAAAATGTAGCCCCTCTTCAATCCGTCCCTCCTTATGGTAATCAACGAAGGGGTGAGTGTTTTGAATGTGGTAGTCCTAATCACTACCGCAACAATTGCCCTCGATGGGTGGGACAACATGTTCAAGTAGCCGTCCACCCCAACCAACTCCAATTTGCCGGGCCTAATCGAAATCAAGGACAACAAGGTCAAAAAGTCCAACCCCGTGGCCGAGCCTTTGCGGCCAATGCCATTGAAGCCCGTGATGATCCTAACGTTGTTGCAGGTACATTCCTTCTTAATGGTCATTATGCAACGGTTCTATTTGACTCTGGAGCCGATTTTAGCCTTATTTCCTCTAACTTTGTTCCCTTGGTTGATGTAAACCCGTGTGCTCTAAATTATGTGCTTGACATAGAAATGTTTAATGGTGCTCTAACAAAACTTAGTCAAATACTTCGTGATTGTATTTTGACTCTAAACGACGTCGAGTTCTTTATCGACCTTATGCCTTTAGATATTGGGAGTTTTGATATTATTGTGGGTATGGATTGGATGTCGGCAGTAAATGCGGTCATAGATTGTGGTGAGGGAGTTGTTAAAATACCGTTGTCTAACGGTAAGATTCTTAGAGTTCAAGGTGAAACTTCTGATTCTTCAAATTCTAAAGTCTTTAGTGCTACCGTCTCAAGGGTAGAATTGAAGACCGTCCCTATCGTTCGTGAATTTCCCGATGTTTTTCCGGATGACTTACCAGGATTACCTCCAACTCGTGAGCTTGACTTCCGTATCAATCTTATTCCTGAAGCCGCACCCGTTGCTAAAGCGCCTTATAGGCTAGCTCTCACCGAAATGCAAGAACTAGAAACTCAACTCAAAGAACTCCAAGAAAAAGGTTTCATTCGTCCTAGCCACTCCCCCTGGGGTGCTCCTATCCTCTTTGTCAAGAAGAAAGATGGATCCTTTAGAATGTGTATCGATTACCGGGAGTTGAATAAGCTCACAGTGAAGAACCGATATCCTCTTCCTAGAATCGATGACCTTTTCGATCAACTTCAAGGCGCTAAATGATTTTCCAAGATTGATCTCCGTTCGGGGTATCACCAACTCCGAGTACATGAAGATGATATTCCAAAAATGGCTTTTCGTACTAGGTATGGTCACTTTGAATTCACCGTTATGCCCTTCGGGTTGACTAATGCACCGGCAGTGTTCATGGACTTGATGAACCGGGTGTG
The DNA here is from genome assembly GCA_034093135.1 of Erigeron breviscapus. Lineage (NCBI taxonomy): Eukaryota > Viridiplantae > Streptophyta > Magnoliopsida > Asterales > Asteraceae > Erigeron > Erigeron breviscapus. The sequence continues at coordinate 1,538,267 of CM067167.1, forward strand.
TCGACCTTTCTTAGATAAGTTTGTCATTGTTTTTATTGATGACATACTAGTTTTCTCTAAATCAAAAGAAGAGCATGCCGAGCACTTGCGAGAAGTACTTGAATTGTTGAGAAAGGAGAAGTTATATGCTAAATTCTCCAAGTGTGAGTTTTGGCTAGAAAAGGTTCACTTTCTTGGTCACATGGTGAGCAAGGATGGTATTCATGTGGACCCTAGCAAGATTGAAGCAGTCAAGGATTGGAGAAGACCCGAGACGCCATCTGATGTGCTAAATCGAGTTTAAAATTTAAAACTAGAAGTACCTCGAAACTCACTACTACACACTATCCGGCAGTGGACCCGATCGTATGCAATATAGTTACAAAGTAAGTCCAGGTTCGTTCACGGGGATTGGTTTGAATCAATTGTCTAATAAAGTAGTTTGGAAAACAGGGTGGAACACTTTGAATCTCACCTTGACAATTAAATTAAAGTAAATTTAAAAGACAAAACACTTAAAAGTAAAGGAAAGCTTCAAACGATAATAGTAAAGATCATCCACCTTGAATTCACTAGACTTCAAACATGATTGCATTCAATTAAGACCAAATTCATTTAGAGTTGACAAGATAATCGTGAAAGGATAAAATGCTCGCGTGGTACCACCAACCGCTCACACATCACCCAAAACACCTAAGTTGCTAGTTTAATTACCCAAGCCGGTACCACCAATGCCTAGACAACCTTACCAACAATTAGTTTACTTGATTATCCAATTAACAATTGTGCCTATGTGAATTAAAACGTGGTACCACCAACCGTTTCTAAACACGTTGACAAAATGATTCCTATTATTAAAATGACATTCACTATCATACCATGAACTAGTGATAATTGCTCATAGACAAGCAACTGTTTGAAAATCACATATGTATCCAACTAGTACCACTAACGAAGAATACACATGCCACCAATATCATAATAATATATATAAGGAATTAAATCATCAAGATCTCGATACAACGATAATTGAAATCAACTCTTTGAATTAAAACATATAGCAATCACATCATTCGTCTAGTTTCATCAAGGTGGATGATTAAAAGATTAGCCACTCATGATTAAATTGAAATAACAATCAAAATAAAGGAAGAACATGATGTACCAATCGTTTGAGAAATAGAAATTGCAAGACAATAAAATAGATACGATCTAAGTGGGTGCACGTGACTCTTCAATGAATCGGAAGATGATGAAATCTTGATTCGATCCTTGAAGGTGTTCCCTGAAGTGCAACTCTTAGAAAGAAAAACTTGATTCTCTTTGGGAATTAGGTTTTGTTTTCTATTTATACCCCCCCAAATCTGATGCAAAAGCTGCCCAAAACCTATCAGGTCCGTCATCCCACTGCGGCGCAGTGGACGAGTGATGCCCCCACTACGGCGCAGTGGAATGATACTGGTCTAATGCTCGTCTGTCTTCAGCTTGACTGCGGCGCAGTGGCCACATAAACTCTCCACTGCGGCGCAGTCCCGCAGTCCCAATATTCTGACCAACGTGCCTTTTCTTCACACGACTGCGGCGCAGTGGACACACGTACTTCCCACTGCGGCGCAGTCTACAACTTCTGACTAGTATCTTTGACTTGAAATCTTCTATCCTTTCAATTAAAACAACTCTCGAACATATGAATCAACTTCTTGGCCTAAATTCATCCGAAATTGCACCGAATGACACGTAACCTGCTTAGAACCTGAAACCACTAACAAACACCATAAACGCGCCAAATGCATACAAAATCGACTCAAAACACATACGAAAAAGGCCAATAATGATGTGGGCAATCTATATAATTTGGTCACATCAAATCCCCCCATACTTGAGCATTGCTTGTCCTCAAGCAAATCTGGAAATTAAGCAAAAAATGTTCCTTGGCAATGAAGCTAAATAAACAATTACGAGTATCAAAAAGAAGCAACACCAAGTATGTCAATGACAAAAAGTTGGGTGAACCAGTTTTAATCTTAAATGAAAACTCGAAATGTTTGACAATATCTGAACAATCCACAAGCCTCAATAACACGACTAAGCACAAGTGAAACAAATGAACCTATCAATATCATTCTACTCCAACAAACTTACTTTTGGGGTTGAATATATCAAGAATCACTCATAGCACGGTCGTGATGCATATCTTACCATAGGCTTGAACAAGGATCATAGCTCCACCGACATGGCGTAAGCACCAAGTACATCATCAAAATAGGCATATAGGACGGTTGTATAGTTAGGCTAAGGTATATATAATGGAAATTTACAATGGAGTATGGGAAATTTAGGTTAGTGTTAATAGGAAATAACAAAAGGATAGGTTAATGCACAAAATAGTCTAATCAAACCCTTACCATTGATTGCCAACAACCCATAAGATGTTATCCCGCTAAGACACCACAAAAGTAACCAAGCAACCCCGACACCATTCTGGTGTATCAACTTCAAACAACTTATAACCAACCAAGTCTTCCATTCTTAATGATACAACAAAACTTCTAGACATATAAAAAATGAGAAGTACCCACTAGTAGCCCAAGTTTTTTTTTTTTTTTTTTTTTAAATCACTTTTACTCTACTAGTAGGCACCCTCCTACAATGATGAACAATGTCTATAAACACAATATGATCAATTTTGAACATTCCAAAACAAGCCCCAATACTTAAACCAATCTACGTCTTCCCCAAGTCAAAGCATAATCCAATCAATCAACCACCAAAACTCTCACAAACCATGCAAACCAACCAACAGCAATCAAAGGCCCCCCAGATTAGACTATCGGTATAGTAAGGTATAATTAGGTAGAGTTTACATAAATGAGTGGATATATACAATGGAGAAGGCTAAGTTAAAAGGATGTATAAGAAAGGTTTATAAAGAAAAGAAGGAAGTATATGTAAGTGAGTATAAGTATAGTAAGGGTATGAATATACAAAAGAAAAGGTGAAAATAAAGAAAGAAAGAAAAGTATGGGTCAAACCTATATGCCAATTCGTCATCCGATGTACTTATATTACAAAAGTGATCTCACTGCGGTCTCGTAACGATCACCAGGCCAAGTTCTAGCTCAACACATCACCGACACACTCATATCAAAGAAAAGAACCCAGAGATGGAATAAATTAACCTCAAATTCGCACATCTTAGTGCAGAGTTTGAAATGGAACCCTTACCCCCGAATAAATCCAAGAGCCTAAGAGAGGGACAAATTACAAGGCAATCAAACCACAACCGCAAACACCTAGCACATCTATAAATGAACAATGAATCTCACAACTTTAGGTGATTGGGAAATTTTGAGTATGCAAGTGATGTTATTAATCCACAAGGATAAGCCCAATAACCGTTCAGAACACATTTCGCCGATATAAAATTTTACCAAGGAAAAATTTGTAGTAAAATTGCTCATTAAATTATTATGAATTAAGTAAA
>CM067167.1:1542729-1560012 GCA_034093135.1 Erigeron breviscapus
GGCTATGTTAAAGAGGACGGCTATTCAACCATCAAATTTCATCTACTTGTTAGCTACAATATGTAACATATATATACAAACTGAAGTGTTTGTTACATTTGCAAATAATTATACAAGTAAGTGATAAACTGAAAAGAAAACTACTTCTTCGCAGGCCTCGAACCAGAAGGTGCTTCAGTAGCTTTTCTCTTCAGTGGAGAATGATCCTTTTTCCCAAATAATCTGCCTTCAATCTCCACCTTGGCTTGCATCTTTTGTTGTATTCTTGATAACCATGCACCAATCAGAGCAGATTTTGGCTTCCCCCTCAGAATCTGGATCATCTCTCTATGCTCAGAAATCCCAAATTCGTGCACTGAAACCTGATTGTATTCTTCATCTACCCTTCATTCTCTGGTCACCACCAGATCAAATAACTTCAATCCATCAGCCTTAGTTATTTCAACATCAATTATTTTGGCTGGATGAGATCGATGCTTCAGATAATTCTCATATTGATCCTTTTCATGCTTACTTTGGATCTTAGCAGCATCATCAGATATGGGCTTGAAGGTAGAAAGGTCAGCATCAAGAATATTCTTTCTTGAAGACCTTGGTCCAGTCACTTTGGGCTTTGTGGGTGGCCTTGATAACTCTTTTTCAACCTTCAGAACTCCAGCCAGAATTTCTTTCTTTTTAATCACCATCTCTTTTTCTCTATTTTTCACCAAGTCCTCAATGGACAATTTAAAAGTGAGATGGTCCAGCTTTTGTTCTAAGGGAGAAAACTTCATCCCATATTCATATTCACCCATTTCCTCTAAGGCCTTTTGCACTCTTGGATCATTCTTGATCTTCTGATATCTTTCCAGTGAAAGACCAAGAGCTGCAGCATCTACATGATCAAGGGTCCCCATCGAAAGATGTTGTGCCCTTTCTCTTTCCTTGTTTTCCCTCCACATGATGTATTGATTAGAGACTTGCTTCTGTAGAGCCTCTAATTTCTTGTTGTCAGCATCTAGATCATGGAGGGGATAACCATGCTCATCTACATTTTCACCAACCACAAGTCCAGAACCTTTTGAACCTTTGGACTTGGGTTCTTCAACCATCTGGGCCTTGCCCTTATCTTTCTTTTCAGGTTCAGCCTGCTTTTGTTGTTCCCCCTGAACTGAGGCACCACCAGATTGTACCTCAGCTTGCTTCTTGGTTGCCTCTATTATTTCTTGAGTACTTGAAAGCAAACCAATAGGCACATTTCCCCCTTTGGGGACCTCAGAAGGCATCTTGGCATATAGATCAATCGTCGTCTGCATGGCCTTCAGAGGTTCCCAACTCTGCTGCTGAAGGCAATCAGAAATGCCTTTCGCCATGGTAGAGAACTGAGCCCTTAATCTGAAGGAAGAATTAAGGTTTAGAGCCTCTTTTTCATTAAGGTCCTTCAACATTTTCCTATCTTCCTCAGAAAATGAAGGAGGAGGAGGAGCAACAGCATGTTCTTTCTTGAGCAAGGTCAGAATTTCCTTCACTAAATTATCAAGAGTGGTTACAGATTCTTTTACTTCATTAACAGCCTTATCCACTCTTTTATTTGTATCCTTGGTAAGCTCAGCGACCATTATTCTGACCTTTGCTTCCACCTTTTCTGCCACAGAAGCTGAAATCTGAGCAACAAATTCCTGAGAGAGCTCAGACTTCATCTTCTCAATAATTTCAACACTTAAAGAAGACCCAAGTTCTTTTTCGTTAACACTGGGCTTCTTAACCAACTCATTCACTTCCTTCCCAACTGACATAACATCTTGTTTTATTAATTGAACTGAGGAAGTCAAGTTTGCCATAACAGAAGCTTGAACCTCCTTCTTTGTCAGTTTGAAGGCTTCCCTTATTGCTGCACTGATGTTGTTGCAAGCAAACACTAATTCGTTCAGCTTCCCAGCCACTAATCCCTCATTACCAGCAACTTTGGTCAACTCAGTTCCAAGAAACAACTGAGCACCTTTCATATCAGCCAGGGACTTAGTGTTGGCAGTTAGAGACTTTGTTAAGCCCTCAACCTGAACAAGAAGGTTTTGGACTTCGGTATTTGATTTCTCTAACTGTGCTTCCACACTCAAAGGAGGAGGTGGTTGTGTAGAAGCAGAAGCAATGAAGGGAAGAGTTCTAAGGCCAGCCAGATTCTTTTCCAATTGAGCTTCAGATGGACCCTCAGATTCTGTTTCAGAGTCCATCTTCTTTTGCTCTGGCTCATCAAAATTCCTTGGCCTTGGAACATTGTGAATTTGGGGGTGAAGGTGTTGTAGTTGTGGTTGAAAAGTTGGTGAAGTAACATAGGCAGGATTTGAGCCTGGTGGAAAATATGGATGTTCATGAGAAGTTTCTGGTTGGCGATATGGTTGTTCAACAAGTATATTTTGGATTTCTGGGGGAGGAGGAACGTTTGTGAGGCTGAAGGTTGGGTCAGAATCAGAAGACTGAATCTCCGTAGCGGAAATACAGGAGTAGATATTATAGAGGATGAGATAATCTTCATAGAAGGATCATTAAAACTGCAATCTGATCAGATATGCCCTGGTTCAGATCACTGGTACCTGAACCAGCTTCGGGTTCAACAACTGCTGTTATAGATGCATCGTCACCAGATTTATGGGTTGGCTCAACCAAAGTATCATCGCCAGAGATAGTAGACACGGGGGTTGTGTAACACCCCAAGCAGGCTCAGAATATCAGAGAAATCCATACATAGAGAGAGTGGAATTTAGATACACAACATGAGTCATACTTCAGTGGGATTGATACACAACAATAATTAATATCCTCTTCAGTGGGATAGATACACAACATAAGTCATATCCTCTTCAGTGGGATAGATACACAACATAAGTCATATCCTCTTCAGTGGGATAGATACACAACATAAGTCATATCCTCTTCAGTGGGATAGATACACAACATAAGTCATATCCTCTTCAGTGGGATAGATACACAACATAAGTCATATCCTCTTCAGTGGGATAGATACACAACATAAGTCATATCCTCTTCAGTGGGATAGATACACAACATAAGTCATATCCTCTTCAGTGGGATAGATACACAACATAAGTCATATCCTCTTCAGTGGGATAGATACACAACATAAGTCATATCCTCTTCAGTGGGATAGATACACAACATAAGTCATATCCTCTTCAGTGGGATAGATACACAACATAAGTCATATCCTCTTCAGTGGGATAGATACACAACATAAGTCATATCCTCTTCAGTGGGATAGATACACAACATAAGTCATATCCTCTTCAGTGGGATAGATACACAACATAAGTCATATCCTCTTCAGTGGGATAGATACACAACATAAGTCATATCCTCTTCAGTGGGATAGATACACAACATAAGTCATATCCTCTTCAGTGGGATAGATACACAACATAAGTCATATCCTCTTCAGTGGGATAGATACACAACATAAGTCATATCCTCTTCAGTGGGATAGATACACAACATAAGTCATATCCTCTTCAGTGGGATAGATACACAACATAAGTCATATCCTCTTCAGTGGGATAGATACACAACATAAGTCATATCCTCTTCAGTGGGATAGATACACAACATAAGTCATATCCTCTTCAGTGGGATAAATACACAACATCCATACATCACAAGTCCATCAATCACCAAACATCAAACTAAAGTAAACTATACGTACATACACTTAGGAGGATTCTACTTTCTTCGAATCCTAGATGCTTATATATAGGGTCACCCGCAGCCTTCCCACCACATCTAGAACCCAATGAAGGCATAACCGACTTCCATGTATGCACGTCTATCCTAGCAGTAATAATAATAATAACAATAACCATAATAATAATATATCACAATCCCTTACTAAGATCAATTAAACGTAACCAATAACCCATTATTTCATCGCTCAATCAATCATTCAATCGTCAAACATTAATTCATAAGTTCGTCAATACAACGATAAAGGTATGCTTGAGTGCGTATCACACAAATCAAGTATAACGAGACATACATGTTCATTCCAACCATAATTCCTGAATTTATCGCTTTCTCTAAACAACGCGTACATATACTTTGGAGGATTTTACTTTTCATCAAGTTCTAGATGCTTATGTATAGGGTCACCCGCAGCCTTCCCACCACATCTAAGACTCTTTGAAAGTAAAACCGACCTCCATATATGTACTTCTATCCTAATACCTTACAATAACACAATCACATTCGTAAATCATCACACAATCAATCAAAACTATCTGTCAATCAATAATTAATCAGAAATTAACTAGACAGTCAATCAAATCAACCAAACAATCCAACAAACACGTATATGTACACTTTTCAGCCCGAATCTCTATTGAGTAGGGAGCTATGAAACTCACCTTGATCGGCAAAGAAGCTTAAGTCGAGTAAATGAAAGATTAATAGCGAGTATTGGGCCCCACGTGTTCACAACCTATCAAAGCATGCCATATATCATACTGTCAACTTTATAATCATAAACAAGTTGGTTCCTTAGGTTAAGTTGAGTCACGAACCCACAATTACTTTCTTAACATTACCGAGTGTGAAACATAACACTTTGACTAGACATTTTTAGAAATGCACGAAGATTCATACGTGAAGGTTACTACGTCAAACTAGACTCTCTTACGATTCCAACGATAGGTCATATGACTTATTTGGACTTACGGATCAAAAGTTATTAACGTTTGAAAACTGACGCGCGCGAATGCCCAGAATGAATCCACTGCGCCGCAGTGGGGCAAAGCCAAGCCACTGCGCCACAGTGGGCCAAAACAAAGCAGAATGGGCAGTGGTAATCCACTGCGCCGCAGTGGGACTAGGCCCCTCCACTGCGCTGCAGTGGGACAATTCCCAGCACCAGCACCAGCAGCCCTAAGTGCAGAAAACGAACCAAAACCCCCAAAATTCGACCCAAAGCATACCAAAACGATTTGTAAGAGCTTGAAACTCATTTTGAAGCTTAACTAAGTGCCATTAAACATAAATACACATAACCCATTACAAATTTCCATTCCAAAACATCAAGAACACTTCCAAATCATTCAACCCAAACCGAAACCCTAATTTAACCCTAATTCCATTTCGACCCGATTTAAGACTTGTAAATATACGAGATGACTAGAAATGAGTAAACTAACATAAATAGAAGTAAATGGGATGAATTAGACTCACCAAAACTTCCTTCTTGAGCTTCAACCCGAAATTAGGTCAAAAGGGTAAAATGCAAGAACTTCCACCTTTGATTCTTCAATAAGACGATAATGTGGTATAGATGGCGATGATTCTAGTGTTATATCCTTTCTAAACACTAAGTAGATGATAGATAGAAGAAGGATGAAATGGTCTTGCCTTTTTAATTGAGAGAAGTGAGAAAGATAGATAGATAAGAGAATGAAAGGCAAGGGAAAGGATAAGGGGGGGGGAGAAATGGGTCAAAGGGGCTGATGGGTCGTGGGTGACCCACGGGCCGACCCGTTTCTCTTCTCAAGCCAAAATACAATCGTTAGACATTTAAACACCGATCAAAACATATCATCGACCCGAATATAACACATTGTCATTCAATTCATAAAACGACCTAAATAATTCGTTAACTTAAATTGTTAGTCATATTACACGTAAAGTCAATGGGTCAAGATTCACGGATGTTACAGGTTGCCTTAATGACTCTTGTACCATCATCAAGAGTCACTTCATCGGCCGTAGTGTCTGGAATCTCAGTCACAGGTGGTGTCACACCAAAGACTTCATCAATTCGTGCATCAGAAGAGTGTAAGATATGTGAAGTTTCAGGGGGTGCACGTGTAGATACGGACTCTAATGTGTGCTGGGCTGGCACACTTGTATTATCTTCACCATATCCTCCTAAAGAAGTTTTGGAGATGGCTGCTTGTGGGTTTCCTATTTGACCTTCTTCTGGTTCTTGTTGGGAAGAACTAGAAGGGTTAGCTTCGGTACTAATGTCCTTGGGCTGTGAGGACAGCTTATATTTATGACGTTTTAACAAGCCCTTTGGAGATCCTGAGGGATCTTTTGGGAGATCCTCAGGTTGGTCAGTGGAAGAGGGAATTGGTGGTTGGGTAGATGAAGTTGCTGGGGTTTTAAACAACTTCAACATTTGACCACCAAGTGCACCAATGGGTCTCGCATTCTTTTGCGACCCGCTCGGTGACCTTTCTGAGCCAGCCGGTCGTGCTGTTTCAGTTTTATTTATTACCTGAAGCATTGCAGCAGAGAGTTCTAAGTGTTTATAAGTCAGATTTGTCAGCTTAGTCTGACCCAGATCAGATTACAAGAACCAAAAGACTTCTAAGTGTTTATAAGTCAGATTTGTCATCACCAAATTTACAGACTTTTATCAATGAACATTGGGACTCAACAAACCCTTTTGGCCATTGTGCACTGGCCTTGACTACTTTTGATGGTCTGTATTCGAAAGCTATTAGTGATTTGGCTTGAGAAGCAGGTTTAGACATTGTTTCTACAAGGGAAAACTGAATATGGAAGATGAATTTAGGGTTTTTGGAATTATGAAGGATTGAGAAAAAGAGAGAGAATGATGATTGGGAGTAAATGTAAAGAGAAGTAAATGAAGGAATTATTTTTGAAAAGGTATTTATATTTATGATGGAATACAAAGGGTTTTTCCAAAATAAATAAAATAAAATTGATTTTGAAATTCAAACCCACAAAAAAAAATTATTTTAATGAAATCAATTTTGATCGGGTTTGAAGTCCGAAAATAATTTTGGGCATACGTCCGCATTTAATGCAACGACGGTTATGACCCCACATTTTCACAAAACTTTTCAACACTTTAAAGAAAAAGTGATCATTACTTTTCATTTACGGCGCAACTTGTGTGACACGTCAGCAGAAAGCATCATTATTCAAACGTTATACAGTAACTGTCACGTGTTCACACAACGACCAAGTATCTAAAATACATTATAAAGGACTGACTCATCTCAGAAATAATACACAAAATCTGAGCATGATCAGATTTAAGGAATCTGAACCATCTCAGTTTATACAATTATTCTGAATCATTTCAGAAATTCTGAAGCATTTCAGTCAAAATATTTTTTAGAAAGCAAAGTTCCCCTTAGAGAAAATTTTTTTTATAGACAAAAATATTTGACACTTCCCCTGAGGTGATGCTATATAGGATTTAGCATACCTAACTCACTGATGAAATGTTTAAACGTTTTAACATCCAAGGGTTTTGTAAAAACATCAGCGAGTTGTTTATCAGTGGGAATGAAATGAAGTTCAATGTCACCTTTAATAATGTGATCTCTAATAAAATGATACCTGAGGTCAATATGCTTGGTTTTGGAGTGCATGACAGGATTGTGAGAGATGGCAATGGCACTGGTGTTATCACAAAATATTGGAGTCTTTGTATACTTAACACCATAATCAGTTAGTTGGTTCTTCATCTACAAAATCTGAGCGCAGCAACTGGCTGCAGAAATGTATTCAGCTTCAGCTGTGGAGAGTGACACTGCAGTCTGCTTCTTGCTTGTCCAACTAACCAATTTGCCACCTAGGAAATGACAACCACCTGTGGTACTTTTCCTATCTATTTTACAACCTACATGATCAGAATCTGAATAACCCATTAGATCTAGACTTGAGCCTTTGGGATACCAAAGACCAAGTCTGGGGATACCTTTAAGGTATCTGAAAATTCTTTTTTACAGCATTTGTGTGTGCTTCTCTGGGATCTGACTGAAATCTTGCACAAAGGCATGTTGCAAACATTATGTCAGGTCTATTAGCAGTTAAGTACATAAGTGATCCCACCATACCACGATATTTTGTGGGATCTACTTATTTTCCATTGGGATCTGAGTCCAAAGTTAATGGTGCAGAAATAGGAGTATCTTTTGATGAGACAGAATCAAAATGATATTTCTTTAATAAATCTCTGACATATTTTTCTTGATTTATAAAAATACCATCACTGGTTTGTTTCACTTGAAGACCCAGAAAATATATCAGTTCACCCATCATACTCATTTCATACTCAGATGACATTATTTCAGAAAACTGTTCACACATTTTGTTATTTGTAGACCCAAACACAATATCATCGACATAAATTTGTACAAGTAAGATATCACTTTTATCATGCAATATGAATAAAGCGTTATCTATTGCACCCCTTTTAAAACCATGTTTCAGAAGATGTTTAGTAAGAGTATCATACCAGGCTCTAGGTGCTTGTCTCAGACCATATAATGCTTTGTTCAGTCTGTACACCCAATGAGGTCTTTCTTCATTTATGAACCCTGGTGGCTGATATACATACACAACTTCTTCCAATTCACCATTCAAGAATGCACTTTTGACATCCATTTGATAGACTTTGAACTCATGATGAGCTGCAAAAGCTAAGAAAATTTTGATAGCTTCTAGTCTAGCAACTGGTGCAAAAGTTTCATCAAAGTCTACTCCTTCTTCTTGTGAGTAACCCTTTGCAACAAGTCTTGCCTTGTTTCGAATCACATGACCATCTTCATCCATCTTGTTTCTAAAGACCCATCTTGTCCCAATTGGTTCTTTCTTTAGATCAATGGGACAAGGAACAAGTTCCCAAACATCGTTCCTTTTAAACTGATTAAGCTCATCTTGCATGGCTTCAATCCAGCTAGGATCTTTCATAGACTCGTCAATCTTCTTCGGTTCTATCAGTGATAAGAAGCTGGCATTTAAGCATTGATCGCTTGTGGCTCTTCTGGTCTGAACCCCACTAGTGGAATCTCCAATGATTTGCTCGATTGTATGTGCTCTTGTCCACTTAGTGTAATGACCAGGATGAATAATGATATCAGTGCAAGAACTCCTCTGATTTACTTCAGGAGGTGCTTCAGAAAAGACTACTTCAGTCTCATCATCTTCCTCCCGCAGATCATGATTTGCATCATGAAACTGTTCAGATTAGGGTAATTCAGTGGAAACTGATATCAGAGGTGAAGCAGCATGTACATCTGATCCAATAGTCAGTTCATAAGGTAGTTTAAAACTGACTGAAGAATAGAATGGAATGGTGCTTGACTTGTTTATTACTGGTTCTGAACTGAGATGTTCAGAAGCAGGTTCAGGTGACTGATCAGATTGGATAATAGGATCAGAATCACCAAAACTTATTGAACTTTCTGAGGGTGATACAGGAGTTGGATACTTAAAGATTGCAGAATTAGATTCATCAAAGGTAACATGAATTGACTCATCAACCTTTTCAAGTCTCTTGTTATAGACTCTAAAGGCTTTGTGATTTGTTGAATATCCTAGGAAGTACCCTTCATCAGCTTTTGCAACAAATTTTCCAAGCTGACTGGAATCATTCAAAATGTATACTGGACATCCAAATACATGGAAATATCCAATATTAGGCTTTCTATTTCTGAGTACTTCATAGGCTGTCTTCTTGTGTCTTTTGACATAGACAGATCTGTTCTGAGTGTAGCAAGCAGTTGCAACAGCTTCAGCCCAGAAATTCTTGGGAAGGCCAGATTCATTTAGCATATTTCTAGCAGCTTCAATCAGTGTACGATTCTTTCTTTCTACTACACCATTCTGCTCTGGTGTGTGGGCTGAAGAGAAGTTCTGAGATATGCCAGTTTCAGTGCAGAAGGACTCCAGAGTGGCATTTCTGAATTCTGTGCCATTGTCACTTCTGAGCTGACAAACTTTTCGCTTATGCTTGAGTTCAATTTGTTTGATGAGAGCAATGATTTCAGCAGCAGATTCACTCTTAGATCTGAGGAAAATTACCCAGCAATATCTTGAATATTCATCAACAATAACAAGGGTATACTTCTTTCCTGCTCTTGTCTGAACATTCATTGGTCCAAAGAGGTCCATGTGAAGCATGTGAAGAGGTTCAATTATACTAAAACTTTGCTTTGTCTTGAATGAAGCTCTTTTCTGCTTACCCATTTCACAACCTGGACATGGCTTGTCTTTATTGAAAGACATTGAGGGTATCCCATCAACAAGTTGTTTTCTTGACAACTTATTAATATTCTTGAAGTTCAGATGGGATAATCTCTTATGCCACAACCAGTTTGTGTCTTCATCTGCCTTTGTGTAGAAACATTGTTCAGTGGGTGAACTATTCATATCAATGATATAAATGTTTCCTTTTCTTGGTGCAATCAATACTACCTTTCCATCTCTGTTGAATATGGTGCCTTGTGAAATATCAAATAATACCTTGAAGCCATCATCACACAGTTGACTGACACTGATCAGGTTATATTTCAAACCATTCACATATACAACACGTGTGAATTTGACCTGTCCATTATTCACCACACCATATCCCTCAGTTTTTCCATTTTCATCATTACCAAAAGTTATTGAAGGCCCCTCTTGCACCCTATATTCCTCCAGCAGGGTTTGATTACCAGTCATGGTTCTGCCAGCAGCGCTGTCAAGATACCATATATTCTTCTTTCGGTCTCCCTGCACAAACACAAAGATTAGTTCTTTTTAGGAACCCATCTCTTGATGGGTTCACTAGACTCTCCCTTAGTAGTCTCAGATTTCTTTGGTTAAGAAGGAACTGAAGGATCGAAGGGGATCTCAGTCATGATCTCAGATGACACAAAAACAGTTGGTTTGATGGGGGCTTCAACCTTTTTCTTCTCAGATTTTTGCTTGATTTGTTTGGAAAAAGGTTTAGCTTTTTGTTTAGGTTGAAGAGGAGTTGTTTCAACATTTTTTAAACGTGCATTACAACTTTGTACTTGTCTAGTCAATAACTAAATGATTTTCATTAGACACCTGAGCCTTACCTGAATCTGAGGTAGAAGGCTTAGTGGGGGAGACATTTTTCTTCTTCTTTTGGTTTTTAGGAACCTTAGATGAAGACTGAGGGGATGGATTTTTGGATTTAGCCTTCTTTTCTGAAATAGTTGTCTGAGCTGTTTCAGATTTACCCTCAGATTGTTCCTGGGCCTTATCAGTCACAGTTTTCTGTTTGCCAACTTCAGGAAAAATAATTTCTGGTTTCATTTCCTTTGGAAGTGCATCTAAATCAGTGATTATAGATGCCAAGTGAAGATCACCAGATTCATATGCTGTTCTTTGATTTGCAAAAGTATTTTTGATTGCAGCATCTGGATTTGGTGCTTTCATCCAAGATTTAATTATTTTTTGTTCCTTTTCAAGGATGGTTTTCAATTCTTCCTTTTCCAACTCTAAAGTGGCAACCATAGACTGATAACTTTTCAAAGCCAACTGAACATCTTTCAGCTCTTTTAGTCTGACCTGACTGGCGTTCAGTTCAGAAGTATTACTTTCAAACATTTTTAGACTTTCTGAACGCACAGTTTCGACAAATGAAATGTCAGCCTCTAAAAGAACCAAAAGGTCCAGTTTTTTTTCCTCATTACTTTCAAAACCAAAGTCACTAACCTTTTTCATGACTATATCCACCCATCGACCAGATTCAACATCAGATTTGACTAAATGACCTTGATCTTCACGTGCCATGAAACACATGTCCCTAACTTCTTCCTCATCATTAGACGATTCATCAGATTCCTCCTATTTTTCAGTTTTGGTAATCATACAACCATTATTGCTTGAGTTGTCTTGTGCCATGAAAGCTATATGGGCTTTCAACTTCTTGTATTTAGCCTTATAGCTATCATCAGATTTCTGAAAAATAGAATGGTTAGGGGCAGATTGTGATGATGAAGGCTGACTAGATCTGCATTCCTTCATGAAATGTCCTTTCTTGCCACACTTAAAGCATTCAAGATTAGACTTGTCAATAGAAGCGCTGGAAGCAAATGGTTTGCCAGGTCGATTTGATTTGGCCTTAAAACGATTAAACGTTTTAGACAGCATGGCAACCAGATCATCATTGTCATCCTCATCACAATCATGAGTTACATTACCAGAAATACCAGTTTTTAACATTTCAGAGACCATCTTCTTCATCGAGTCAGAATGATCACTCTCAGAAGATAGTAGAGCAGTCCCATGTGGCTCAGTGTACTGAACCATGACTGAACTGGTAGAAGCATCATTTTTGGCATCTTGCTCAGCTACAGCTCTCTCAGCTTTGTTCTCTTCAGTGTATCTGAAGGCTCCATATAAGGAAGCAAGAGTGTGACTGTGCAAGGTTTTTCTTTGTCTCAAAACCAAGATCAAGTTTTCCCATTTAGAAGGTAAGATGTCACAAAACTTTTCTAACAAAATTTCTTTGTCTTTAGTTACACCCAGGGCTTTCAATTGATTCACCAGATTAGTAAATCTGATGTATGTTAGAGTTAAAGTTTCACCAGGGATAGCAAAAAAGGACTCATATCTTTTATTTAAAGTAACTTTTCTTGTGACTATTGTCTCAGAGGTGCCTTCAAAATGTGTCATAAGTTCCTTCCACATTAATTTTGAGTTTTCAAGTAAAACAAGGGTGGGCATAAGAGTTTCAGGAACAGCATACAAGATCATATTTTGCAGCTTGGTATCAAGGTCTACCAGCCTATGATCTTCCTCAGACCAATGATCCTTCTCCTTAGGTGACACCCTAGGAGTCCCATCGGCATTTCTGACAACAGATGAGGCATTCATGGGGACAAAGGGTCCTTCTTTAAGAATATCGGTCAAATGTCTTTCAACACCAGCAATATATTTGAGCATGCATGCTTTCCATGTTTGAAAATTTTCACTGTTCCCATCAAACTTGGGAACAAGATTATTTGGAAAGTGTACGTGTACATTATGAGATGGTATATTGTTGTTGATGATAGGGGGTGGAGTAGTAGCATTAGGGTCAGGGCCTTCATTGAATACTTGGTCAACCATCTTTGCAGATCAAAGGTTAAGGAATTAATATAATTCAACCTTGCTGCTCTGATACCAATTGTGAGTCCCAAATATAGATGATTAAACCCGACTGGCAAGTAATTCTAACTGGAAGTAGACCAGTTCAGAATACGATCCAGATATGGATAAACAATAAGGTAAAGGTACTGAAAGTAAATGCAAGAAACAATAAGTGCTGAAACTATATAAATAATATGTATATTTCAAGTATGTATCATTGAGACACGATGTACTTTTTCAATGTATTTGATTTATTGATATTAACAAATACAAGGATTGTTGCGGAACAAAGATAAACACCAAAGTGTAAATATTTAAACAATCCTGAAATACAAGTGATCTAATAACCTGGAAATACTCTCAAGAATTACTTAGAATATATCTCACAAGTTGCAATGCTAAAGTTTCAAGCTTTTTGCAAGTTGTGAGAAGCCTTTATATTTATAGGCAAGGTTCATGCTGATGTGGACTAGGCCGTACAAATATGGTTGGGAGCATTTAAGGAATTAAAGTCAATTCCTTAACATGCGTACTTTTAAGGTTTAAGTGTGAAAGTTGTTGATGTGACATTTCACACTTTATTCCCAACCTTTTACTCAACCTTGTACTTGTTAATAATTAAAGCTATTAACTGGGTAAAGGTTAGTAAAGCAAAAAGGCTTCCTCGTAATCAGTGTAAAGTGTTGTAAGTACTTTACACTGAGATGCTTCAGTCTTCGATCAGGTAGAATCAACTTCTGAGCTCCACATCTGAGCTGATTCTCTTTCTTCAGTCTTCAGTCTTTGACTTCAGCTGAATGGTTATTCTGATACGTTGATCTGAACTGAAGTGAAGCTTCAGTGAACTAATTCTGAACGGCTTCAGAATTCTGTACAAGTATTCTTCATTGAGCTTCAGCTATTTCTGAACAAATTATACTTGGTCGATTTTCGACCCAACATTGTAGATGCAGATTAGTTATTTGTTCATTCTTACATTTTGACAATTTTGTTTTGTGTAGCAGGAAATGGTGATTCCAATAATCAAAGAGAAAAGGATATGCTGCTTACAAGATCAAAGATGTATAGATAGATATGAAATCATTTGTGTATATAAGAAATTATCATCCAATAAACGATTGACTTTTTGTTTATACAATTTTTATAATAAGCTGATAGAAATTTCAATCTCAATTGACTATGGATGTTGGCTTGGCTGATGATAATTGGTCAGTTTTTAAATCTCTTCTTTTCATGTTCCAGTCACTAAAACTGATCAGTTTCAAAATCGTTTAATAGAACTTAAATTTTTTTATGAATAATATATCATTTAATTTTAAATATCCCACTATATCTTTCAAAATCGTTTAATAGAACTCATCTTTCCTCATACATGTACCTAGAAATATTGTCAAATCTGATTGTTTTAAATTCGAATCAGTTTTGAATATTAAATCCGACCTGATACATTTTGACAATTTTGTTTTGTGTAGCAGGAAATGGTGATTCCAATAATCAAAGAGAAAAGGATATGCTGCTTACAAGATCAAAGATGTATAGATAGATATGAAATCATTTGTGTATATAAGAAATTATCATCCAATAAACGATTGACTTTTTGTTTATACAATTTTTATAATAAGCTGATAGAAATTTCAATCTCAATTGACTATGGATGTTGGCTTGGCTGATGATAATTGGTCAGTTTTTAAATCTCTTCTTTTCATGTTCCAGTCACTAAAACTGATCAGTTTCAAAATCGTTTAATAGAACTTAAATTTTTTTATGAATAATATATCATTTAATTTTAAATATCCCACTATATCTTTCAAAATCGTTTAATAGAACTCATCTTTCCTCATACATGTACCTAGAAATATTGTCAAATCTGATTGTTTTAAATTCGAATCAGTTTTGAATATTTTTTTTTATATAGTTTTCAAAGTTTGAAATAGAGTTGTCATTCAAATTTCCTATATCAGCCTAGCCTCCTAATACGTGTCAGACTCGGTCAGATAATCTATCTACTATTATTATATGATTTTCTTTTTCGTATATATACTTTCAATTTTAAATTATTATTATACTAAATCTTGAAAGATCTTTTTAAATTTGAAATTATCCCAGTAAATCTTTAAATGTTATTCTTCTTTTGAGATTATAACAATTGATATCGATTTTAATATTATATACCCACAAATTTTAAAACAGACTTTTAAGATAAAAGTTATTTGAGAAAGTTTCACTTTTTAAAAAAATCTTAAATAGAGTTAAGTCAGCCCAACATCTGAATGTGTCAGCCTAATATAACTTCATTGCAACCACAAACTGACTTCTACTATCAGCCTGGCTTTATCACCTTTTATTATCTTGAAGCCAAATGGTATTGATCAGTTTTCAAAATTATTATTATACTAAATCTTGAAAGATCTTGAAAGATCTTTTTAAATTTGAAATTATCCCAGTAAATCTTTAAATGTTATTCTTCTTTTGAGATTATAACAATTGATATCGATTTTAATATTATATACCCACAAATTTTAAAACAGACTTTTAAGATAAAAGTTATTTGAGAAAGTTTCACTTTTAAAAAAAATCTTAAATAGAGTTAAGTCAGCCCAGCATCTGAATGTGTCAGCCTAATATAACTTCATTGCAACCACAAACTGACTTCTACTATCAGCCTGGCTTTATCACCTTTTATTATCTTGAAGCCAAATGGTATTGATCAGTTTTCAAAATTATTATTATACTAAATCTTGAAAGATCTTTTTAAATTTGAAATTATCCCAGTAAATCTTTAAATGTTATTCTTCTTTTGAGATTATAACAATTGATATCGATTTTAATATTATATACCCACAAATTTTAAAACAGACTTTTAAGATAAAAGTTATTTGAGAAAGTTTCACTTTTAAAAAAAATCTTAAATAGAGTTAAGTCAGCCCAGCATCTGAATGTGTCAGCCTAATATAACTTCATTGCAACCACAAACTGACTTCTACTATCAGCCTGGCTTTATCACCTTTTATTATCTTGAAGCCAAATGGTATTGATCAGTTTTCAAAATTATTATTATACTAAATCTTGAAAGATCTTTTTAAATTTGAAATTATCCCAGTAAATCTTTAAATGTTATTCTTCTTTTGAGATTATAACAATTGATATCGATTTTAATATTATATACCCACAAATTTTAAAACAGACTTTTAAGATAAAAGTTATTTGAGAAAGTTTCACTTTTAAAAAAAATCTTAAATAGAGTTAAGTCAGCCCAGCATCTGAATGTGTCAGCCTAATATAACTTCATTGCAACCACAAACTGACTTCTACTATCAGCCTGGCTTTATCACCTTTTATTATCTTGAAGCCAAATGGTATTGATCAGTTTTCAAAATTATTATTATACTAAATCTTGAAAGATCTTTTTAAATTTGAAATTATCCCAGTAAATCTTTAAATGTTATTCTTCTTTTGAGATTATAACAATTGATATCGATTTTAATATTATATACCCACAAATTTTAAAACAGACTTTTAAGATAAAAGTTATTTGAGAAAGTTTCACTTTTAAAAAAAATCTTAAATAGAGTTAAGTCAGCCCAGCATCTGAATGTGTCAGCCTAATATAACTTCATTGCAACCACAAACTGACTTCTACTATCAGCCTGGCTTTATCACCTTTTATTATCTTGAAGCCAAATGGTATTGATCAGTTTTCAAAACTATTAATTATGTTTACAATCTTACAATCTTAAGCTAATTTTGTAAAGAATCCATTTATAATCAACCCTCTCATAAAACCTCATGTCTCTTAAGTGGATCGATTGCCGTTACTAATTAGCTTTAGTGGGTGTCCTAAACAGGTGTCAGAACTCATAAATAACTAAAGTTTATTTAATACCGTCATCTCTCTTATTAATTCCATCTTTTTATAGGGTTTCATCTTTTAGCCTGACCTAGCCAATATTTCCTATATTTGTTCTTCGTGTCTCCTTAAATTGTTGCCTTTTTTATTAACAAATTATCGTTCCTAATTAGCTTAAGTGGGGGTCATAAACAGGGCCAGAGAACATAAATAATTAACCTGGTCATAAAACCTCATGTCTCTTAAGTGGATCGATTGCCGTTACTAATTAGCTTTAGTGGGTGTCCTAAACAGGTGTCAGAACTCATAAATAACTAAAGTTTATTTAATACCGTCATCTCTCTTATTAATTGGTGAGTCCCTTAAATTCGAGATGGTTAACCAGGAAAGTGCAAAATACAACAAGTCTAATAAGCACTAGATTGGACTAGTATTACTTTAATATAAATGCAAGTATATAAATAAAGTAATACAAGACTTAAAGCAATAAACAAATAAAGTGGAACATTATGTATTTTTCATGGGTATTTTATTTATGATGTTAAAGTAAA
>CM067167.1:1561012-1579011 GCA_034093135.1 Erigeron breviscapus
TTATACGCTACCTATTACCACAGCCAGGCACGGGTTATGCATAACACTCATCATCTAATTAGCTCGAGCATTTACCACGTTTAGTTTAGGTTTCCACATTAATCCTAAACTAATCCACATCTATCATCTTTTCACGTTAGGGCCCTTAAAACGTGCACGTGTCATGGCAACCTAAAGAGGTCTAGTGTTCTAGATGAACAAGCCACATATACATGCACATATCATCATTACATCATATCATTAACCACTATTCATCATAACATATCATATCGTTTAAACATATCATCATATATCATATCATAAACGTATTTACGGGGAAACATTTTAAGCATAGGCACCGTCATCTTTAATCCCCGAATACCTCCCATATCAACCCAACCACAATATAGGTTATACATTACCGTTTTGGAGGTTATAGTTTATGAAACCATTTTGTTGCACCCTCAGCGTGACAAAAGTAGTGTATCTTACCTCGTAGTAGTGTACGCGAGCAAACAGAGAGCTAATAGTGCTTAATAGTAATCCCCGACACCTATCGTACATTAATATATGAAATATAAGTCATTCGGGCCCTTAAATGGACTTGCAAACGAATTTAACTTTCTTTCTGACAAAACGAATTTAAACTTCGTTTCTGACAAACGAATTTAAACTTCTTTTCTGACAAACGAATTTAAACTTCGTTTCTGACAAACGAATTTAAACTTCGTTTCTGACAAACGAATTTAAACTTCGTTTCTGACAAACGAATTTAAACCCAAAAAAACGAACTTAAACCTAACTTCGTCCAGAATTCAAAAAACGACTATGTTCTTCATTTTTCCAGAAATCGATCGACTATGGCTTCTTCCAAAACACGTTTTTGACATATGTAAACATCTTTTGATCATCAAGATCGATTATAAACCCGTTAAACACCATTACGAACATCAATTAACCAAAACATCTTTTAAACCCTAATTATTTGCAAAACCCTTTTAAAATCAGATTTAAATCAATATAAAACATCTTTAGATCTGAAAATACCAATAACAACCCATTGATTACCTGATTGCTTTGATAGCCAAATGAAAGTAACACAAAATACTCAATCAATTCAACCAAAACTTGGAGATCTTGCTTTAGAAATCAAAAGAGAATTAGAGAGGCTGATGAATGTGTTCTAATTAAGTTTTGAGGCTGCCAAATTAACCTAGATTAGGCTAATCCCTTTCTTAACCCGTTTTTAACTTTTCACCATTGGCAAAACTAGTCCCTGGACTTCATACTGACTTTATTTCACTTTAAAACACCTATCGGGGATACATATAACACACCAAAGCACTTTCGCACACTACAAAGGCCCTTTACACATCATTTAATCCACTTTATTGTCACTCATTAAAGATAAATAAATCTCACATATAGGGCACATAAACATATAAACACACATTTTATCACATATCAAATCACGGACTTAGAATTTGACCTAACGACGTTAGTCAACATAAACGATTAAGTTTTGGGATGTTACATTATGTATAGGGTCGTCCGCAGCCTTCCCACCACACCTAAAACCCTTTGAAAGTAAAGCCGACCTCCATGTATGTACTTCTATCCTAAAGAGTTACAATATCATAAACACCTTCGTAAACCATCATACTATCAATCAAAACTGTCTACCAAACTACAATCAATCAGAAATTAACTAGACAGGCAATCAAGTCAACCAACCAAACAAACAACACGTATATGTACACTTTTCAGCCCGAATCTCTATTGAGTAGGGAGCTACGAAACTCACCTGATCGGCAAGAAGTTAAGTTTGATACAAAGTTGAGTTACAGTCGCTCGATGTTCGCTTCGCGTCCAAAACCTAAATATCGATCATGTACATTCACATCAACACACATAAACACATATACGTGACTTATCAATTTCACGGCAAAACCCTAATTAGTTTCCAAAGTGGTTCTCGACGTTAAGTGACTTCTAAGACTCTTAATCATTGTTAAATAAGTTAAGAAGTGATTTAGAACGATGCTCGAGGCGTTAATAGGGTTCTGGAAGTCAAACTAGGTCAACAGGAAATTCAGCACAACAAGGGCGGCGAAACCTACGCCCTAAACTGGCGTAGGTTACGGTGGTTCAAAACCACCAGGCGTAAGCTACGGTCAAAAGGGGCGTAAGGTACGGTGGTCAGAAAACAACTGGCGTAAGTTACGGTCAAACTGGGCGTAACCTACGGTCCTCTAGAAAATAAGGTTTTGGCGTCTGGAGTGGCGTAAACAGTGGGTTTTTGGACGTAAGGTAAAACTTCGGCGTAAGCTACGCCCCAAAGGGCCGTAACTTATGCCCCAACAAAATATAACTAGCGTAACCTACGCCCCATAGGGCCGTAGGTTACGCCCCTTACTGGGCAGCAACACGACCAGCAGCAGTAAGTGCAGAAAATCAAGAACCCCAAAACCCTAAATCGACGTTTAAGGTTACAAGACTCGTTTTGAAGTTACATTTTACATTCTAATGCATAAATACACTTACCCAAACCCATATTTCCATCCATAACATCATCAAATTCTCCAAATCGTTCAAACCCTAATTAAACCCTAATTTGACCCAAACTCATTTTTAAGGCGATTTAGAACTTGTAAATGTACGAGATGACTAGAAACGAGTAAATTAACATAGATAGAAGTAAATGGGATGAATTAAACTTACCAAAACTTCCTTCTTGAGCTCAAACCCGAAATTAGGTCAAAATGGGTAAAATAGTTAGAACTTCAACCTTTGATTCTTCGATATGACGATAACGAGGTGCAAATGACTATGATTCTAATGTTAATCTAAACCCAAAACACCAAATGATACTAGAGAAATGAAGAACTAGAGATGTTCTTGCTTTTGGTCTAGAGAGAAAAGAGAAAGAGAGAAAGATAAGAAATGAGAGGTAAAAGAGAAAGATAAGGGAGGAGGAATGGGTCAAAGGCTGATGGGTCGTGGATGACCCACGGGCCGACCCGTTTCCTTCTCAAGCCAAATTACAATCGTTAGACATTTAAACACCGATCAAAATACATTATTGACCCGAATACAACACATTGCCATTTAATTCACGAAACGACCCAAATAACTTCCACATTGTCATTTAATCACCAAAACGACCTGAATACTTCATTAACCTATATTGTTAGTCATATTACACGTAAAGTCAACGAGTCAAAATTCACGGATGTTACATTACACCTTCTTACATCTTTTTTATAAAAAAAGCTTTTGAAAATATACTATTGGGGATGCTTAGCATAGGACTATCCATTCTCTTTTTTCGTATAGTATAATAAGTATAATAAGTATATATATACATTTCTTTACAACATAGTTTTCAATCTTCATTAAGCTGTCTTCCTTTCTAAAATATATTACATCTAATTTTCATTTTATTTAAAAATTGTAAATATTTAAAAAATGGAATTTGATTTTATTATAACACTTATATTAATCAAATCTTCAACCATGATTTCACCGTTTAAAATACGTACGTATAGTTTTATTTTATTTCCGTTTTTATTTGTTAGAAATCCAAAAATGGTGTTAAAATGTAATTATTTTAACAATGGAAGGAGTATTAGTGAAAGTTAGTCAAGTGTATAAATACTCCTTTCCATACCCAAAATTGTAAGCTTTTCCCCCATTTCTTTAATTAATCACAACAATTCAACCTCAATTCTCTCTGATCTTCATCTTCAACCTCCAAAACACACACTACACCTTTCCACACACTAACTCCATTCTTGCACAAATCGAGCTCAAATTTGCACAAATCGAGCTCAAATTTCTACTTAACAATTGGTATCAGAGCAAAATCAGTTAATCTGAACGATCCATAGCTCGATTTGTGCAAAAATGGAGTTAGTGTGTGAAAAGGTGTAGTGTGTGTTTTGGAGGTTGAAGATGAAGATCAGAGAGAATTGAGGTTGAATTGTTGTGATTAATTAAGGAAATGGGGGAAAAACTTACAATTTTGGGTATGGAAAGGAGTATTTATACACTTGACTAACTTTCACTAATACTCCTTCCATTGTTAAAATAATTACATTTTAACACCATTTTTGGATTTCTAACATTCTTCCCCTTGGTGTTGAAATGTAATTCATGCAAGATATCATCTATAAATACGAATTTGTTGATGAAGGTCTTCGAAGCTTTCTCATTGTCTTCAAGATCTTCCATCAAACTTGTCTTTATGTCTTTAATCTTCACACTTACCTTAAAGATGTATCTTTAAGTCTTGAACTTCTCAGAGTTTGAGCATTGCGGAAACTTGATCTTGGCTCTTTAGATTTGAACATGATAGCCTCTTCTTGACAATCTTAACTTTGTCACACTTCCCCTTAATTAATGAATCTTTCTCTTGAAGCATTTGGACAAACATCTTTTTCATCACAAACTTCCCTTCGATCAAACAATCATATTTGCGTACCACCAACGCTTATGTATAGGGTGTACCCGCGGCGTACCCACCACGTTGGCGATAACTATCTTCAAAGAATAATTTGGGGATCACTTTAGTCAACAATTAATTTGGGGATCACTTTAGTCAACAATTAATTTGGGGACCACTTTAGTCAACAATTTATCTTTCTTCCCCTCAACTGATGAATTCTTCTTTCTCCCCATCAAAATTCAAGAAAGCACACACACTTGTTTGACTTTATTATCCTCTTTCTTCCCCTCATGATGAATGTGTGGCAACATGTTCATCATGTCTCTTTGAAGTCGAAACTGGGGAATCAACCATTATGAAGTAGTAGTCCAATAAACAACATCTTTAGCCCGGGTTATACACTGACATGTGTATAAGCCATTTTCATCGAATCACTTATGAACAACCTTTGGGACCCATTTTTGTGTAGGCCCAACGGTTTTTGTCTTGACATTCCAAATGTACGTGTCATCGATTCGACGAATAGAATCTGCAGTCCATGGTAGGTGAAAACTCGAGGTTGTTGAAAAGTTGAGTTTTTGTGGACGCAGTGGAGATGCAAAGACATTCACTTTTTGCACGGTAATTGGTTTTGGTGCAAGTTCATAGAGTTGCCAAAGTGAGTATTTGATTGTCTTTGACTCAGTTGACTTTGGTTTGTAGACAGGTTTCCATTTGATCTTGGTCAACTGAGCTTTTGCTTGAGAGATGAACTTAGAGTTGTCTTCAAATGATAGGAATGGAATGAGAGTCTGTTTTCCATCTATAGTAGGCTTCGACGAATACTTTCTATCCTTGAATAAGGCATAGCTAGTAAATTGAGAAGCTTTATGTTTAGCAGGAGATGAAACTTTGATCTTTGAGCTCTTTGGGATGGACTCAGTGCAAACTTTCTTTTGAGCATCAAGTTCAGTTGGAAATATTGGACTTGCATCATGATAAACTGAGCCATCATCACTTTGAGTGTCACAAGATGTTGATTGTGTTTGCAATTCCATCTCAAGTTCAGAGATTCTCTTTCGTAGAGATGTTTCATTTGATTGAAATTGAAGTGAAAGAATTAAAATTGAAATTTGGAGATTTTGTACTTCAGGTTTCCCTCCAAATTTTTCGCCGAAATATGTTCTCACGAAACTTAGAATTTCATGTAAACTTTGGATATCATGATCATAGGAAAAATTTGATAATTTCTAAAAAATTTTCGCCGAAATATGTTCTCACGAAACTTAGAATTTCATGTAAACTTTGGATATCATGATCATAGGAAAAATTTGATAATTTCTAAAAAATTTTCGCCGAAATATGTTCTCACGAAACTTAGAATTTCATGTAAACTTTGGATATCATGATCATAGGAAAAATTTGATAATTTCTAAAAAATTTTCGCCGAAATATGTTCTCACGAAACTTAGAATTTCATGTAAACTTTGGATATCATGATCATAGGAAAAATTTGATAATTTCTAAAAAATTTTCGCCGAAATATGTTCTCACGAAACTTAGAATTTCATGTAAACTTTGGATATCATGATCATAGGAAAAATTTGATAATTTCTAAAAAATTTTCGCCGAAATATGTTCTCACGAAACTTAGAATTTCATGTAAACTTTGGATATCATGATCATAGGAAAAATTTGATAATTTCTAAAAAATTTCGCCAAAACCGCGTCGATAACGGATGAAAATTGGCCTAAAATTTTTTTAACGCTATCAAATTTTAAATCTTCATGAATTATCCCTTTTTAAGATCCTGGGCAAAAATAATTTTTCCCGCCAAAAGACTTTTTTTTTTTTTTTTTGAATTGGAACGATTTGTGAAGATCGTCTTGGAAATTTTGGTGAAATTTGGCTAAGTATGAAAATGAAACGGTCTTGAAGAACTGGGACGATCTTGATTGAAGATCGTCTTGGAAATTTTGGTGAAATTTGGCTAAGTATGAAAATGAAACGGTCTTGAAGAACTGGGACGATCTTGATTGAAGATCGTCTTGGAAATTTTGGTGAAATTTGGCTAAGTATGAAAATGAAACGGTCTTGAAGAACTGGGACGATCTTGATTGAAGATCGTCTTGGAAATTTTGGTGAAATTTGGCTAAGTATGAAAATGAAACGGTCTTGAAGAACTGGGACGATCTTGATTGAAGATCGTCTTGGAAATTTTGGTGAAATTTGGCTAAGTATGAAAATGAAACGGTCTTGAAGAACTGGGACGATCTTGATTGAAGATCGTCTTGGAAATTTTGGTGAAATTTGGCTAAGTATGAAAATGAAACGGTCTTGAAGAACTGGGACGATCTTGATTGAAGATCGTCTTGGAAATTTTGGTGAAATTTGGCTAAGTATGAAAATGAAACGGTCTTGAAGAACTGGGACGATCTTGATTGAAGATCGTCTTGGAAATTTTGGTGAAATTTGGCTAAGTATGAAAATGAAACGGTCTTGAAGAACTGGGACGATCTTGATTGAAGATCGTCTTGGAAATTTTGGTGAAATTTGGCTAAGTATGAAAATGAAACGGTCTTGAAGAACTGGGACGATCTTGATTGAAGATCGTCTTGGAAATTTTGGTGAAATTTGGCTAAGTATGAAAATGAAACGGTCTTGAAGAACTGGGACGATCTTGATTGAAGATCGTCTTGGAAATTTTGGTGAAATTTGGCTAAGTATGAAAATGAAACGGTCTTGAAGAACTGGGACGATCTTGATTGAAGATCGTCTTGGAAATTTTGGTGAAATTTGGCTAAGTATGAAAATGAAACGGTCTTGAAATGAAACGGTCTTGAAGAACTGGGACGATCTTGATTGAAGATCGTCTTGGAAATTTTGGTGAAATTTGGCTAAGTATGAGAAATGAAACGGTCTTGAAGAACTGGGACGATCTTGATTGAAGATCGTCTTGGAAATTTTGGTGAAATTTGGCTAAGTATGAGAAATGAAACGGTCTTGAAGAACTGGGACGATCTTGATTGAAGATCGTCTTGGAAATTTTGGTGAAATTTGGCTAAGTATGAAAATGAAACGGTTTTGATGAAGATCGTCTTAGGTGAAACGATCTTGGTTTGAAGTTCGTTCTGGGTAAAAAAAATGAGACGATCTTGGTATGAAGATCGTCTTGTTTTCTTTCTTCAAAACTTCTAAGTGTATGAAACGACCAAACCAATCCTTTTGGATTAATTAGCCAGAATCAACACTTCCACAACACACTCTTTACTAAAACGATCTTGTGAGGATCGTCTTAACAAGCCACAAATCACTGAGCTAAAACGATCTTAGGAAGATCGTCCTAGTGAAGATCGTCTTGGTCATCTTCTTCATCTCAACATGAACAGCAGCAGTTTTCTCCATTAACGACATGGCAAAGCTTCAATAACTTTCGATTTACTAGGAGTTAGATCACGAAATAACTTGCAAACTGTTTGTTTTCACCTCCGCAACAAATCTATGAACAAAATTCAACACCAAACACAACAGATTCAAAACCCAAAAAATCGCGCCAAAATCAAAAAATTCAATCTCGAGATTTAGATCGAATTGGAATTTGAAACTTGACAGGATTATGTTTACAACTATCACGAATCTATTGGTGAACAAATAACTGTGATTTTATGTGATTTGAGAGTGTGAATTTTGATGAACAGTGAAAACGATTTTGAAAAAAAATTCGAAAATTGAATGAAAATTGCAGCAAATCGAGCTATGGATCGTTCAGATTAACTGATTTTGCTCTGATACCAATTGTTAAGTAGAAATTTGAGCTCGATTTGTGCAAGAATGGAGTTAGTGTGTGAAAAGGTGTAGTGTGTGTTTTGGAGGTTGAAGATGAAGATCAGAGAGAATTGAGGTGGAATTGTTGTGATTAATTAATGAAATGGGGAAAAAGCTTACAATTTTGGGTATGGAAAGGAGTATTTATACACTTGACTAACTTTCACTAATACTACTTCCATTGTTAAAATAATTACATTTTAACACCATTTTTGGATTTCTAACAAGAAGAATTCATCAGTTGAGGGGAAGAAAGATAAATTGTTGACTAAAGTGATCCCCAAATTAATTGTTGACTAAAGTGATCCCCAAATTATTCTTTGAAGATAGTTATCGCCAACGTGGTGGGTACGCCGCAGGTACACCCTATACATAAGCGTTGGTGGTACGCAAATATGATTGCTTGATCGAGGGGAAGTTTGTGATGAAAAAGATGTTTGTCCAAATGCTTCAAGAGAAAGATTCATTAATTAAGGGGAAGTATGACAAAGTTAAGATTGTCAAGAAGATGCTTTCATGTTCAAATCTAAAGAGCCAAGATCAAGTTTCCGCAATGCTCAAACTCTGAGAAGTTCAAGACTGAAAGATACATCTTTAAGGTAAGTGTGAAGATTAAAGACGTAAAGCCAAGTTTGATGGAAGATCTTGAAGACAATGAGAAAGCTTCGAAGACCTTCATCAACAAATTTGTATTTATAGATGATGTCGTACATGAATTACATTTCAACACCAAGGGGAAGAATGTTAGAAATCCAAAAATGGTGTTAAAATGTAATTATTTTAACAATGGAAGGAGTATTAGTGAAAGTTAGTCAAGTGTATAAAAGAGGATAATGAAGTCAAACAAGTGTGTGTGCTTTCTTTGAATTTTGATGGGAAGATTAAAGATTTATCAGTTGAGGGGAAGAAAGATAAATTGTTGACTAAAGTGATCCCCAAATTATTCTTTGAAGATAGTTATCGCCAACGTGGTGGGTACGCCGCAGGTACACCCTATACATAAGCGTTGGTGGTACGCAAATATGATTGCTTGATCGAGGGGAAGTTTGTGATGAAAAAGATGTGTGTCCAAATGCTTCAAGAGAAAGATTCATTAATTAAGGGGAAGTATGACAAAGTTAAGATTGTCAAGAAGTGGCTTTCATGTTCAAATCTAAAGAGCCAAGATCAAGTTTCCGCAATGCTCAAACTCTGAGAAGTTCAAGACTGAAAGATACATCTTTAAGGTAAGTGTGAAGATTAAAGACGTAAAGCCAAGTTTGATGGAAGATCTTGAAGACAATGAGAAAGCTTCGAAGACCTTCATCAACAAATTTGTATTTATAGATGATATCTTGCATGAATTACATTTCAACACCAAGGGGAAGAATGTTAGAAATCCAAAAATGGTGTTAAAATGTAATTATTTTAACAATGGAAGGAGTATTAGTGAAAGTTAGTCAAGTGTATAAATACTCCTTTCCATACCCAAAATTGTAAGCTTTTCCCCATTTCCTTAATTAATCACAACAATTCAACCTCAATTCTCTCTGATCTTCATCTTCAACCTCCAAAACACACACTACACCTTTTCACACACTAACTCCATTTTTGCACAAATCGAGCTCAAATTTCTACTTAACATTATTATTGTTTTTATAATATTTTTCACTAATCATTTCAAAGTAATTTATAGGTTCTATTTGGATACCGAAAAGTTTATCGATTCATTCCTTGTTTTCTCAAATTAAGGTAAATCAATTGTTAAATTATATGTATTTCAGATAAATATATATTTATAGAAGAAATCATTAAACAAACTGGTAAATTTTTTTCAATATTTTTTTTTGTAGGTTTATACAGATCTTGGATGATAAGTGTAAACAAGCTGATTTGAGAGAGATTGGATAACCTTTTTTGAACAAGCATTGTCTTTCATGAACTTTGGCCATCTATTTTCATTTCAATAATTGAATATAGAGTGATTTTCAAGGACGATGCTGAAAATTTTTATGGCTGTTCAGTAAGGGTGGCGATTAACTTCTCCTTTCCAGGTTGACGTGTTCTTATCATCACAAATTTTTTGAGCTTTTTTTGAAATATGTCTTACATTACAATGTAAATAAGCTTTTTAAATAAAAATAAGTAAATATAATATATTTTTATAATCAATTCATTTTGGATTTGATCCATTGAGTTGGTGATTTGACCCATTTCAGTTGATTATTTGAGCCAATATATATCAAGTTATATGTATTGTGTTAAATCTATTTTTGTACTATAGTAATTTATTTTATTTTACTAAATTTTGTGTTATAAAAATCTTTTTTATAAATGTAGTCTAAGTCTGTTTCAAAAAAGCTTTACAAAATTTGTGATTGTGAATTCTAATACATTGTCTTTGTAAAGCGTTGAATATGAAAACTGTTCAACAACGTCAATTACAATAAAATTTCGATTAGACCTTCTGTATAACATTGATAAAGAAAGTTTGATATACAATATATGTAACTGCTCATGCTCATCATGTCGTTGTCTATAGTATGTGCAAAGCTTCACAATTATACGGTTAGGTTTCCTCTATGTCGTATACCGACTGAATGTTTGAAAAAAAACAAGTTCGTAAAATGTCGAAGGATTAAAGATTGAAACGATATAAATAAATAGTATATTTTATATAATCTTTTCATATTTATATTTATAAAATTGATTTTAATCCAATTTTGATGTGTTCAGTTTGAATTTCTTGAAACTATGAGTAAGTATACTTCTTTAAGCTGAATGTATAATATTTGCATAATATTATAAGTTAAAACATAATATTCAGTCTTGTTGGATATTAAACCGATTCCATAAATCAGTTAACTTACTATGTTTCCATAAATCATTTCATATGATTTCTATACTTGTTTATAAAAGAAACTGACCCCTACCTTAAACTTTTATTAACGTGATATGTTTTATTCAAGCTCCATCTTAATACATCGGTATTTTCATTCTATACAATGAGACTAAAATACCTTTACAAAAATTTCAAAATTTATTTAAATTCTCTTTGTTGTCAAATATTTTGTTTATTTGTATTGTAAAAACTATCATTCAAATAAAAGTAGATTTTGGTTTTGTATATTCTTGGATATAATTGCGCTTTATTAATAAATTTAAGATAAAATGTATGATGTTTTGGAATAGTTTAAAATAGGAAAAGTCACAATGTATTCTAAACGGCACATTGCAGTTATATATAGATGACCAAAACCTAAAATTTGCACAACACTACCAATTTTACAACCGTATATACTTAAAAAAACAAAAAAAAAACCGCATATGGATTTTTCAAACTCTTCTTCTGTAACATCCGTGAATTTTGACCCGTCGACTGTATGTGTAATTTGATTAACAATCTTGTTTAATGAACTAAGTGGGTCATTTGGTGAATTAAATGACAATGTGTGTTAGTCGAGTCGTTATTTAGTTTGTTGGCATTTAGTTGTGCAACCGATTATTTTATGGCTTATGGGAGAAACGGGTCGGCCCGTGGGTAGTCCAAGACCCACCAGCCACCCATGACCCATTTCCCCCCCATATCTCTTTCTCCCCTCTCATTTCTATCTATCTATCTATCTTCTTTCTTTTTCTCTCAAGTAAAAGACCCCTTCCAATCTCCTTCACCATTCCTTACATCAAACTAGTAGTGGATCGATTATAACACTAGGATCATCACCATCTATACCACATTAACGCCATATCGAAGAATCAAAGGTGGAAATCTTGCATCTTAACCACTTTGACCTAATTTCGGGTTTAAGCTCAAGAAGGTGTTTGTGTAAGTCTAATTCAACCCATTTGCTTCTATTTATGCTTGTACTTATGTTTCTAGTCGTTTTTATGGGATTCCAAGATTTAAAAATGGTAAAAATGGAAAATTAGGTTTAAATTAGGGTTTGAAGATTTGAGTATGATTTTGATGTTTTGGGTCAAGTTGGTGGATTGGGTTATGTTTAGTTATGGTTAGTGGTGTTTATTTATGCTTCAAATCAAGTTATAAGGCTTTACAAATCGATTTGGGTTGGTTTGGGTCGTGTTTTAGGGTTTTTGGTATTGTTCTTGCTGCTGCTGGTGCTGCTGATGTTTCTGGCCAGAACTGGGCCACTGCGGCGCAGTGGCTTAGGCTAGCCCACTGCGGCGCAGTGGCTAGGGACTGGTCAGTTTGGGGTTAGCTCACTGCGGCGCAGTGAGCTTGGCAAAGGCTCACTGCGGCGCAGTGCCTTAGTACTGGTCCTGGTTCAGTTTAGCCACTGCGGCGTAGTGAGCTTAGTCCTGGCTCACTGCGACGCAGTGGATAGTTACTGTGATTAAATGCGTGTCAATTTTCAAATGTTAATAACTTCTAATCCGTAACCCCAAACAAGTCGTATGACCTATCGTTGGAATCATAAGAGAGTCTATTTTCTTGTAGTAACACTCTTTTTCTATGAACCTTCTCCCATTTCTAAAGAGGTCAAGTCAAATGCGTCTGGTTCATACTCATTTAAGTTGTGAATGTGTTTAGGGGCTTATGGCTTGACTTAATCGAGCTAAATCAACTTGTTTGAGAATGTATAGTTGACATTACGGTATTATGATGTATAATTATAGGTCGTGGATGTGTGGACCCCATTACTCGTTTGTAATCGTACTAGCTTCTTTGCCGGACAAGGTGAGTTTTGTATCTCCCTACTCGCTTGAGATTCGGGCTGAAAAGTGTAAACCGGGCGTGTTTACTTGCATTTATTGATTTATTGATTGGTTGACTTGATCGTTGGATTTGATGGGATAGTTCGTTCGTTTAATTGACTTGGGCTATGTTTTAGTTAAGTATTACTTTTATATTAGGATAGACGTACATACATGGAAGTCGGTTATGCCTTCATTGGTTCTAGATGTGGTGGGAAGGCTGCGGGTGACCCATATATATAAGCATCTGGGACTTGAAGAAAGTAGAATCCTCTGAAGTATATGTACGTATAGTCGGTTAAATTGTGATTAGTGGCTTATGTTGTTGATTATTGATTGTTGGCGTATGATGGTAGTATATTGGTTGTTGGGTTATGTTTGTTGAATATTGATTGTTGGCGCAGGTTTATCGTATATTGATTGTTGGTTCACGATTTATGCATTTACATTCGATTGTAAGCATTGCATACATTGTTGATGACCCTCGGCAGGAGATTGCCGACATCCTGGTGCATAGATGTATGCACCCATTTTGGATGTAGACCTGACTCCGAGTATATAGACATATATATCTCGATGATTTTGAGATACAACCTTGTTCATTGTGATGACAGAAGGGTATCGTTGCATTGGTGACTTGAGCTCACGCACAGGATAGGCATATTGGCTTATTCATGCATTCCGGCATTTGCATTGATATTCATATCATTTATGCATTTCTCATTTCACGCGTTACGCTTGTGTAATCTTGTTATTGGACATTATTGTGTTTTGTAGAGGCTCACTGTATGTCAGGATTAGCCTCCTCTCGTGCTTATGACTTTGTCTATGGTTCCTTGTGGGCCATTACTACGAACTCACCAACCTTGTGTTGACTCTGCTTAGTACACTTTTCAGGTAATCAGGTTCTCCCAGGGCGTGGAGTTTAGTTGCTTTGCTTGCTGTAAACCCGGACTATGGACTTCATGGATCAAGGATTCATTGGCCTGCCTTTTTGCATTATACTTAGGATCGTTTGCCATCTTTGGATGTTATTATGTAAACCTTGATGGCTATTTGCTCCTGTTTTATTTTGATACTTGCTTCGTTATGTTTTGGATTCACCGAATCTATATTTGCATTTAGATGGTTCTATTGTAATTCCACCTGGTGCTATGTGTTTTCCGTGATATCCCGAGCCTCGGCTTGGGGTGTTACAGAATGGTGGCCCATGCGTGGTCGTAGAGAATTAGGCGGTTTGACCTAGACTACGGCTTAAGTTAAAACTCTTCATATAGCATGCATGGTTAGGAAATTCGTGCGCAATGTGAATTATGTGAATCCCCGTGTGAGTTCGTAGTTAAGACCTATTGTATGATAACTTGAATTCAATGTGATGAATGTGGTTATTATGGGTTGTTATTGTTAATTGTTGGGACTAATTGGATGATTTAGGGTAAAATGAAAGGATGCCATTAACTTAGTATAATATTGTGGCAACCCTAAAAGAACCCGATCAACTCTTGTATGGTTACCCAATATTATAGCAAGTCCATGACATCGTGGATTGCGCACGTGTGGTTTAGAGTATAATAAGGAACCGATATGCTTAATGGAAGTTGATTAGGTGGAAGGTTAGCGGTTGGTACACCTTGTATACATACCCGGTCAATAACTAAAGAGCATATCGAATTCGGACTATACATTGAATCATTTGTGTTAGTTGTTTAACTGCAGGATGTATGAGCATGATTACTTGATGATATGTTGCGATATGTGAAAATCCCTTATGATGCTAACACTTTCGCCTTAGCATAATGTCATGAAATGAGTATGTGATATCGGTATGAGAGCATTGACTACTTGTGTGGCTAACATGTGAGCATTTGAGACTAACTCTAGGGTCAACGTGTCACTTGTTTTATAGAAATGGCGAGACCAAGGAGAGTCGGAACTAACTATAGGGCTGAAGAGGAAGAACCTCAACCGGAAGCTCAACCGGAAGTACAAGGAGGTAGGGGCCGTGGTAGGGGTCGTGATGAAATCCCAGAGCCAAATATGGCTGAGGTGATCGCTCAAACGATCGCCAATATCATGCCAACCATTATTGCTCAGGTCACGGCAAATCTTGGGCAAAACAATGGGCCTCAAAACAATGAAGTCCCAGAAAATATGGATAACGAAAATGCCCAACCTCATGACGTTGGGGATGAAGAAGAGGGACCCGTGGGAGTTAATATTGGGATGCCCATGAATAATCAATACGGTGGATACCGTCAAGGATGCATATTTAAAGATTTTAAAAGTTGTGGGGCACCGGAGTTTGACGGGAAAGGTGGGCCCACGGAATGTATAAGGTGGTTTGAGGTGATAGAGGCGGTGATAGAAAGGAGTCATTGCACCTAAGATGACCGGATTTCCTATGCATCCGGCATGTTTAGGCATGACGCCTTGAGTTGGTGGAACCAAGAAATAACGTTGGGGCGGACTCAAAATTTGGAGTGGATTGACTTCAAAAACAAAGTAAAGGCAAAGTTTTGTCCTCCGTATGAATTACAAAACTTAACCATTGAATTCGCAAATCTAAACATGGAGGGAGCCGATTACAAGGGCTATGTGAGACGATTTCAAGAGTTGTCCACCCTCATTCCTCACTTGGTGGGTACCGAGTCATAGGCCATCCAGAAGTTTGTATTGGGCTTGAATCCTCAAGTCCGATCTTATGTAAACTCCAACATGCCTACTTCTTTGGCTAATGCGGTCAACCAAGCCGGGAGTGTGACTGAAGATTTATTGAGATGTGGTGTTTTGAGTAAGTCCTCATCAAACAAGAGGAAAGAAGTGGGGGAGTCTAGTGGGGTAAAGAAAGCGGGAAGGTTTGACCCCAAGACTGCGTATAGGGGTAGGGTAATGGCGGCGGTAGAACCGGCTAGGAGGCCTTATACCGGGCCTCATCCTTTCTGTGGGAGGTGCAACAGGCACCATCCCACCACTACTCCATGTGGGGCATGTTATAATTGCAACCAAGTTGGGCATGCATCCAAGAATTGTAGAGCTCCAAGAGCCGGCCCAATGAATGCGGCTCCTATTCGGGCCGTTCCTCCTCAAGGTAATCAAAGAAGAGGCGAATGTTTCGAGTGTGGTAGCCGTGACCACTACCGTAATAATTGCCCTCGATGGGTGGGGCAACAAGTGCAAGTAGCCGTCCACCCTAACCAACTACAAATGGTCGGGCCTAATCAAAACCGGGGACAACAAGGCCACCAAGTGCAACCACGCGGCCGAGCCTTTGCGGCCAATGCAAATGAAGCCCGCAATGATCCTAACGTTGTAGCAGGTACTTTTCTCCTTAATGGTCTCTATGCCACCGTTCTATTTGATTCCGGGGCCGATTTTAGCCTCGTATCTTCTAACTTTGTTCCTTTGATTGATGTGCATCCGTGTGCTCTAAACTATGTGCTTGACATTAAAATGGTAAACGGGTCACTAACTAGAATTAGTCAAATACTTCGAGAATGTATCTTGACTTTGGAAGATGTCGACTTCTTCATTGACCTTATGCCCCTTGACATTGGTAGTTTTGATATTATAGTGGGTATGGATTGGTTGACGGCGGTAAACGCAACCATTGATTGTGGCGAGAGAGTTGTTAAAATACCTTTGGCTAACGGTAAAATTCTTAGGGTTCAAGGTGAAACCTCCGATTCTTCAACTTCTAAAGTCTTTAGTGCTACCATCTCAAAGGTAGAATTGAAGACCGTCCCTATCGTTTGTGATTTTCCCGATGTTTTTCCGGACGACTTACCGGGGTTACCTCCGCCCCGTGAACTTGATTTTCGTATCAATCTTATTCCCGAAGCCGCGCCCATAGCAAAAGCTCCTTATAGACTAGCCTTAACCGAAATGCAGGAGCTACAAACTCAACTCAAGGAACTCCAAGAGAAGGGTTTCATTCGCCCTAGTCAATCTCCTTGGGGTGCTCCTGTTCTCTTCGTCAAAAAGAAAGATGGATCCTTCAGAATGTGTATTGATTATCAGGAATTGAACAAGCTCACCGTGAAGAATCGATATCCTCTCCCAAGAATTGATGACTTGTTTGATCAACTTCAAGGAGCTAAGCACTTCTCAAAAATCGATCTTCGCTCGGGTTATCATCAACTCCGGGTACATGAAGAGGACGTCCCCAAAACGGCTTTTCGCACAAGGTATGGTCATTTTGAATTCACCGTAATGCCTTTTGGGTTGACTAATGCACCGGCGGTGTTTATGGACTTGATGAACCGGGTGTGTCAACCATACTTAGAGAAGTCCGTCATTGTGTTCATTGATGACATACTTGTATACTCAAAGACAAAGGAGGAGCATGTGGAGCACTTGCGTGAAGTGCTTGAATTACTAAGGAAGGAGAAATTGTATGCGAAATTTTCCAAGTGTGAGTTTTGGTTGGAAGAGGTCCACTTCCTTGGTCACGTAGTGAGCAAGGATGGCATTCATGTGGACCCAAGCAAGATTGAAGCGGTCAAGAATTGGAGAAGACCCGAGACGCCATCCGAAATCCGCCAATTCCTTGGATTGGCGGGTTACTATAGAAGATTTATTGAAAATTTCTCCCGTATTGCACAACCACTTACCCTCTTGACTCAGAAGGAGAGAAACTTTGAATGGGGCGAAAGACAAGAGAACGCCTTCCAAACACTTAAAGATATGCTATGTGATGCTCCTATTTTGACACTTCCGGATGGGATCGAAGATTTTGTGGTTTATTGTGATGCTTCGGGGCAAGGGTTGGGTTGTGTCCTTATGCAAAGGGGTAAAGTCATCGCTTATGCCTCTCGGCAATTGAAGGTGCATGAGAAGAACTACCCGACACATGATTTGGAATTGGGGGCGGTTGTGTTTGCTTTGAAGTGTTGGAGGCATTACCTCTATGGCACCAAATGTGTGATTTATACCGATCACAAAAGTCTCCAGCACATCTTCAACCAAAATGAATTGAACATGAGGCAAAGGCGTTGGTTAGAACTATTTAGTGATTATGATTGTGACATCCGTTATCACCCGGGCAAGGCAAATGTAGTAGCCGATGCTTTGAGC
>CM067167.1:1580011-1600752 GCA_034093135.1 Erigeron breviscapus
CCTCCGTCACTGGACAGTCAATTTGTGTCTTTTCAAGCCGATATCCAAAACCTTCTTACCAGGGTGGAGGATATTCAAAAGACACTTGACAAAAACACCAAGTCTTTCTCCAGATACCACAAGGATCATCTGACCAATATTAAAGTGGTTGATCTGGGATTAACAAGTTCTCAAAAAATGAAGACTTGGTGTTAAAGAAGCTCAATGAGTTGGTCGGAGGCTGCAACAATCTGGCAACTTCTCTAAAGGAAGCCTTCGACCTCACTCAGTCCAATGTCACAACCTCAATCTCCAATTTGCTGGATAACACTGTCAGAAGATCTGAAGTTGACTTAAGGGAGATTGGAAAACAGGTGAAAGAGTTAGTTGAAAAGCCTGGGTTGAATGTGACTGAGCTTGGGCAGCAGTTGATGGTTTTGGTTGGTCAGAAAATTGATGATACGCTGGGTGCAAGAGAAACACAGTTGATTGAAAAGGTGATAGCTGAGATCACCAAGCTGGCCACTCCTCAGTTTGATTTGGCCCCAATCACTAATGAGATCAACCAGTTGAGAGGCAACATTGATAATTTGAGCACCCAGGTATCTAATCATACTCAGTCCATTGCAAATCTGACAACTGAAGTAAATAATTTGAAACAAAAGGATGAAGAAGTTAAGAATAAGGTGGTTTCTGGTCTGGATGAAGATTCCAAGATTTTTAATGAACTGAAAAATGGTCAGGAACATGTTACAACAAATGTTCTGACTCAGTCAAAGGAAACCAACCATCTGTGGAGGTCTTTCAGGAATGTCATCATTTAATTATACCTCCTCGGTGTAGAAATCGCTAGCGTCGTAGTCAAAATGAGGGGCCACCTCCGGGATCTCAAATTCTTCATCAGGTTCTTCTAAGTGAAACTCAAAATCTTCCGCACCCATATCTCCTCATATATTCTTAAAAGAATCCATCTGAAACATATATACATATATTTAAATATCAATAATATTAATAAACATATCTATATTATAAGTACGTATGGATACTAACCTAATAAACATATCTATATTATAAGTACGTATGGATACTAACCTGATGATCAAATGAAGAAGCAGAGGAAACAAATGCAGAAAACGATGGTTGTAAATGAATGAAGAAATAAGGAAAGCGAAAGAGAGAAATAGTTGAAGAAATAAGGAAAGCGATAGAGCATAGGAAACGAATGAACGAATTCGTATACATATATAACATAAAAGTACAATTTTGTCTCTATTAGACTATTTGCAGCGACTGACAAAGACTCAAGGGGGATAGATCTGTTCGACTTATTACTCAACAGTAGTACTCATTGTCGGGCCGACTATTTCAGCGACAATCGCGTAAAATATTCAATATGGTACAAAAATCACCGCTGACTCATAGTAACAGTGTACGTGAAAGTACAACTGACTATTGCAGAAGCGACAAGGCGCTGCAATAGTCTGGTCAATTACTCAAATTACTGGTCTGATCACAACGCCAAATGAAAAAGTTTCCCCTAAAAAAAAAATTTGGGGCAATCCCAATATACCATTGCATAAGAGATATTATTTTATTTTATGCATATTTTTCCTAGATTAAAACATATATAAAGTTTATGTAGTGTTGTAATAAGTTTATCAATTGAGTCATGATATCAATATCCTCATCTTTTTTAATGGGTGAGGTATATATTCCCACCTTAAAATTTGCCATCTACAATAATTGTCTGCTTCAGACAGTTGTACGTTATGCAGTAATATGCTTGTACTTGTTGTAGATGTCAAATTTGTGTTGTGAATATATCAATTCCCTTTTTTTAATGCTCTAAATCCATTTTTTTCTTTAACATTTTTCAAAAATATAAAGAAAGAAATTTGGACAAATGACATTTTGTCACAACTAATACATATAAATGGCGGAAAATTTCATATAGCACAATCGCTCATGTGATTCTGCTTCTTCCTCACGATGTGTCATATCGGAAGAAAGATAGGACATGAACTGGTAATTTGAAACCCATATACTAGTTCCTCCTACTCATATCGTAGAAAGTTGACATAAATATCGAAAATCAAAAGTTGTCACATATATAAGATCATCTCAAATGTAGTTTGACAAAAAAAAATTATAAAACATTTCTTTTTATTATTGAACACTGATATGTATTGGAACATTGGACTGATCAAAACTTTTTATCAAAAATTTGGTATGAGTCAAGCCTTTTATCAAACTCAAAGGCAAGTATTAGTTTATAAAAAGATTTTAATAATAAAATGTAATGAAGAAATGTCTTTCAAAAACTTTTGTATGAGAATGCTCTAAAATTCGCATAAATTTCATCCAGAAAATCGTTTATTTTAAGCTATAACTCAGAAACGTATATATAAATCAATAAATGTAATATGCCAATTGTGAGTCCAATGCAATCACACTTATATCCTATAAGGCTGACAATTTTGACACGAAACCTGTTAACACGACACGACCTGTTCTTAACAGGTTTCGTGTTTGACCTTAACAGGTTTCGTGTCTTAACAGGTCCGGACCTGTTAAAACCTGTTAAGATTCGTGTCTTAACAGATCCGGACCTGTTAGGACCTGTTAAGACCTGTTAAGGTTATACATATTGTGAGTCCCAAATATAGATGGTTTAATACCCGACTGGCAAGTAGTTCTAACTGGAAGAAGACCAGTTCAGAATACGATCCAGATATGGATGAACAATACAATAAAGATACTGAAAGTAAATGCAAGAAACAATAAGGGCTGAAACTATATAAATAATATGTATAGATCAAGTATATAGCATTGAGACAATATATTTTTCAAGGTATTTGATTTATTGATATATAAACAAATACAAAGGATTGTTGCGGAACAAAGATAAACACCCAAGTGTAAATATCTAAACAACCTAGAAATACAAGTGATCTAATAACTTGGAAATACTCGTAAGGATTACTTAGAGTATATCTCACAAGTTGCAATGCAAAGTTTCAAGCTGTTTGCAAGTTGTGAGAAGACTTTGTATTTATAGACCAAGTCCATGATGACGTGGACAGATCGTACAAATATGGTTGGGAGCATTTAAGGAATTAAAGCTAATTCCTTACATGTGTACTTTTAAGGTTTAGGTATATAAGTCATTGATGTGACTTATCAAACCTTATTCCCAACCTTTACTTTACCTTGTACTTTAATTAATAGTTAAATCTATTAACCGGGTAAAGATATGTAAAGTAAAAAGTCTTCCTCGTAATCAGTGTAAAAGTGTGTAAGTACTTTTACACTGAGATGCTTCAGTCTTCGATCAGGTAGAATCAGTTTCTGAGCTCCACATCTGAACTGATTCTTTCTTCAGACTTCAGTCTTTGACTTCATTCTGAACGGTATTCTGATACGTTGATCTGAACTGAAGTGAAGCTTCAGTGAACTAATTCTGAGCGACCTCAGAATTCTATACAAGTATTCTTCACCGAGCTTCAGCTATTTCTGAACAAATTATACTTGGTCGATTTTCGACCTAACAAATTCCCCCTATTTGTTCTGAAATAGTGCATGCATCTCAGACTTCTATCTATACATGTTTGTAAGTCTGAAATGCAAGTTTTTGTTTAAGTTGTAAAAATTTTCTAAGTACATCTTATAGATCATTGATGTCTCAGAATTTTACTTGTGGTTTTTCTAACTTAAACCTATCATCTACTTATAAGTTACAAAATGTAACATATATATACAAACTGAAGTGTTTGTTACATTTGCAAGTATTTATACAAGTACATGATAAACTGAAAAGAAACTACTTCTTAGCAGGCCTTGAACCAGAAGGTGCTTCAGTAGGTTTCCTCTTCAGTGGAGAATGATCCTTCTTTCCAAAACAATCTGCTTTCAATCTCTACTTTGTCTTGCATCTTTTGTTGTATTCTGGATAACCATGCACCAATCAAAGCAGATTTCGGCTTCCCCCTCAATATTTGGATCATCTCCCTATGCTCAGAAATCCCAAACTCGTGCACTGAAACTTGATTATACTCTTCAGCTGCTCTACCTTCTCTTTTTATCATCAAATCAAAAAGCTTCAATCCATCAGCTTTTGTTACCTCCATATCAACTATTTTAGCTGGATGAGATCGATGCTTCAGATAATGCTCATATTGATCCTTCTCATGCTTTCTTTGGAGCTCAATAGCATCACCAGACATTGGTTTGAAGGTGGAGAGATCAGCATCACGAATATTTTTTCTTGATGATCTTGGTCCAGTCACTTTTGGGCTTAATGGGTGGCCTTGTCAATTCTTTTTCCACCTTCAGAACTCCAGCCAGAATTTCCTTCTTTTTAATTGCCATCTCTTTCCCTCTGTTTTTCA
Source organism: Erigeron breviscapus (assembly GCA_034093135.1). NCBI lineage: Eukaryota > Viridiplantae > Streptophyta > Magnoliopsida > Asterales > Asteraceae > Erigeron > Erigeron breviscapus. The sequence goes on from CM067167.1 coordinate 1,584,379, forward strand.
CCAAGTCCTCAATGGACATCTTGAATGTGCGATGGTCCAGCTTTTGTTCTAAGGGAGAATAATTCACCCCATATTCATACTCGAGCATATCAACAACAACCTTCTGCACTCTTGGATCATTTTTAATTTTCAGATATCTTTCAAGTGAGAGACCAAGAGCTGCAGCATCAATATGATCAAGGGTTTCCATTTTCTGATGTTGAACCCTTTCTCTTTCCTTATTTTCCCCCCACATAATAAATTGATTAGAAACTTGCTTCTGCAAAGCTTCTAATTTCTTGCTATCAGCATTAGGATCATGAATGGGATAACCTTGTTCATCAACATTTTCACCAACCACCAAACCAGAATCCTTTGAATCTTTCTTTGAAGGTTCATCCACCACTTGGGCTTTGCCCTTATCTTTCTTAGCAGGTTCAGAAGCTTGCATTTCAGATTTCTGAACCTGTTCCCCCTGAACTGAGGCACTACCAGATGGTACCACAGCTTGCTTCTTGGTTGCTTCTATTAATTCCTGAGTACTTGAAAGCAGACCAATAGGCACATTTCCCCCTTTGGGGACCTCAGAAGGCATTTTTGCATATACATCAATCGCCGTCTGAATGGCCTTCAGAGGTTCCCAACTCTGCTGCAGAAGGCAATCAGAAATGCCTTTTGGTAGAGAACTGAGCCCTTAACCTGAATGATGAGTTAAGGTTCAGATTCTCTTTTTCAGTTAGTTCTTTCAGCAATTTCCCATCTTCTTCAGAGAATGAAGGAGGAGGAGGAGACAGCAACAACATTTTCCTTCTTAAGTAGGGTCAGAATTTCATCTAACTGCTTGGACTGGCCTTTAACAACTTCTTCGAGAGTAGACACAGATTTCTGAAATTCTTCAACAGCTTTGTCTACCTTCTCCGAAGTGTCTTGAGTGAGTTCTAAGACCATCCTTCTGACCCCCTTCCTCAACCTTTTCAGCCACAGAAGCTGAAATCTGATCAACAAGATTTGAGAGATTTCAGACTTCAGCTTCTCAATCACATTACTACCAACAGCAGACCCAAGTTCTTTCTCATTGACACTTGGCCTTTTTACCAACTCATTCACCTCCTTCCCGACTGCCAGACTTCTTGTTTTATCAATTCAATACCAGATGTCAAGTTCGCAACAACTGAAGCTTGCACATCTCTTTTGGCCAGTCTGAAGGCTTCCCTGATAGCTATACTGATCTTATTGCATGAATGCACCAGCTCATTTAGCTTCCCACCTACCAGTCCCTCATTTCCAGCAACCTTGGTGAACTCAGTTCCAAGAAACATCTGAGCACCCTTCATTTCAGCGATGGAACTGGTATTGGCAGTTAGAGATTTAGTTAAGTCCTCCACCTTGAGAAGGAGGCTTTGGACTTTGGTATTTTGCTTCTCTAACTGTGCTTCTACACTCAAAGGAGGAGGTGGTTGTGCAGAAACAGAAGCAACAAAGGGAATTCTACCAAGCCCATCCAATGCCTTTTCCAACTGCATTTCAGTTGGACTCTCAGATTCAGTAGAGTCCAACTCTTTCTCAATTTCAATATCATAATTGATGGGCTTGGTACTTGGTGAATTTGTGGGTGTAAGTGTTGGAGTTGTGGTTGAAAACGTGGTGATGAAACATAGGCAGGTGTAGAGCCGGGTGGAAAATATGGGTGTTGATGTGAAGTTTCTGGTTGGCGATATGGTTGTTCAACATTTTGGATTTCTGGGGGAGGTTGGACGTTTGTGAGGTTGAAGGTTGGCTCAGAATCAGAAGACTGATTCTCCTCCAGTAAGTCCTCATCAAACTCAAAGTCAGCAAAGGAATCGAGATTCCCTTGAGGTGGCTCATCTTCATCCCAGAGGTCAGTCGTAACTGCAGTCTGATCAGATATGCCCTGGTTCAGATCACTGGTACCTGAACCAGCTTCTGGTTCAACAACTGCTACTGCAGATGCATCGTCACCAGATTTATTGGTTGGCTCAGCCATAGCTTCATCCCAGAGACAGTAGACACGGGGATTGCCTTAATGATTCTCGTACCGTCATCAAGAATCACTTCATCGGCCGTAGAGTCTGGAATCTCAGTCTCAGGTGGTGTCACACCAAAGACTTCATCAATTCGTGCTACAGAAGAGCGTGAGATTTGTGAAGTTTTAAGGGGGTGCGCGTGCAGACACGGACTCTATTGTGTGCTGGGCGGACACACTAATATTTCTTCACCATCTCCTCCTAAAGAAGTTTTGGAGATGGCTGCTTGTGGGTTTTCCCTTTGACTCGATTCTTCTGGCTCTTGTTGGGAAGAACCAGAAGGGGTAGCTTTGGTACTAATGTCCTTGGGCTGTGAGGACTTCTTAAATTTATGTCGTTTTAAAACGCCCTTGGAGATCCTAAGGGATCTTTTGGGAGATCCTCAGGTTGGTCAGTGGATGAGGGAGGTGGTGGTTGGGTAGAAGAAGTTTGGGGTTTTAAACAACTTCAACATTTGACCACCAGGTGCACCAATGGGTCTCGCATTCTTTTGCGACCCGCTCGGTGACCTTTCTGAGCCAGCCGGTCGTGCTGTTTCAGTTTTATTAATTACCTGAAGCATTGCAGCGGAGAGTTCTGGTTCTGGATCTGAAGTAGATAGCTTTGATAGATCCCTGTAGAACTCCGTCGCTGAAGATTCAAGCCCCTAAAAATGATACGCATCTCCAAGCATATTTCTGAAGCAAACGCTCAGAAATCTAGGGAATGAGATATGTGGACTTCTTTTCCCTTTTAATTTTGCTACCAGCTGAGAGAAAAGTATCTCAGCAAAGTCCACCTCAATCCCATGCCACAAGTAATACCCTAATTTCTACTTGTGTCAAGGAAATCTGGTCCAAGCCACCATAATTTCCTCCAAGGCACTCGACAATCTGAGTCCAAAAATATTTCCAACTGTTTCCAAAAAAGATGTGTCCAGATGTCTTCAGATTGCCGTCTGCATCAACCATGTCATTATGACCAGTGGCCAGCAGAACTTCCCTGAAATTAATTCCTTTAAGCCTTTTTGTATAGGCTGAAGAGGAGGGAAGGTAGTTCAAATGAAGGGCCTCCCGAAACCCATCAAGTGAAAGGATATACTGCTTTGTGCCTTCTTGTAAAGAAAAAGAAATGGACTTTTCATCCTTGCTAAGAGTAGCAGTATACCAGAATTCAAGTAAGTATCGATGATACATTACCTGAGGATCAGCAGTCAAGGCGTAATGGAGAGGGGATTGTTCAAGAAATTTATTTATCCTCCCCATTAAAGTTTTGCCTTTGGCATTCAGTGCGGCCATAAAATTATTCATATTAAATCTGAGGGTCGATGCATCGAACCCCTTTGGCCATTGAGCACTGGCCTTGACTACCTTAGATGGTTTATATTCGAAAGCTATAAGAGATTTGGCTTCGGAAACTTTAGCCATAATTTCTACAAGGGAAAACTGAAATTGATTAATGAATTTAGGGTTTTGAAGTTATGAAGGAATAAGAAGTAGAGAGAGAGAATGATGATTGGGAGTAAATGTAAGGGGAAGTAAATGAAGGAATTGTTTTGGGAAGGGTATTTATATTTATGATGGAATACAAAGGGTTTTTCCAAAGTAAATAAAATAAAATGATTTTGAAATTCAAACCCAAAAATGAAATATTATTAAAATGAAATCAGTTTTGATCGGGTTTGAAGTCCGAAAATAATTTTTGGGTACACGTCCGCATTTAATGCAACGACGGCAATGACCCCACATTTTCACAAAACTTTTCAACACTTTAAAAAAGTGATCATTACTTTCCTTTTACGCCGCAACTTGTGTGCCACGTCAGCCAAAAACATCATTATTCAAACGTTAAACGGTAACCTTCACGTGTTCACACAACGACCAAGTATCAAAATACATTATAAAGGACAGACTCATTTCAGAAATGGTATACAAAATCTGAGCATGATCAGAATCAAGAGATCTGAGCCATCTCAGTTTACACAATTATTCTGAAATCATTTCAGAAATTCTGAGCATTTCAGTCAAAATATTTTTCTGAAAGCAAAGTTCCCCCTTAGAGAAAAATATCTTTTAAACATAAAAATATTTCACTTCCCCCTGAGGTGATGCTATACAGGATTTAGCATACCTAACTCACTGATGAGATGTTTAAACGTTTTGACATCCAAGGGTTTTGTAAAAACATCAGCGAGTTGTTTATCAGTGGGAATGAAATGAAGTTCAATATCACCTTTAATAATGTGATCTCTAATAAAATGATACCTGAGGTCGATATGCTTGGTTTTGGAGTGCATGACAGGATTGTGAGAGATGGCAATGGCACTGGTGTTATCACAAAATATTGGAGTCTTTGTATACTTAACACCATAATCAGTTAGTTGGTTTTCATCCACAAAATCTGAGCGCAGCAACTGGCTGCAGAAATGTATTCAGCTTCAGCTGTGGAGAGTGATACTGCAGTATGCTTCTTACTTGTCCAACTAACCAATTTGCCACCTAGGAAATGACAACCACCTGTGGTACTTTTCCTTATCTATTTTACAACCTGCATGATCAGAATCTGAATAACCCATTAGATCTAGACTTGAGCCTTTGGGATACCAAAGACCAAGTATGGGGACACCTTTAAGGTATCTGAAAATCCTTTTCACAGCATTTGCGTGTGCTTCTCTGGGATCAGACTGAAATCTTGCACAAAGGCATGTTGCAAACATTATGTCAGGTCTACTAGCAGTTAAGTACATGAGGGATCCCACCATACCACGATATTTTGTGGGATCCACTTGGTTTTCCATTTGGATTTGAGTCCAAAGTTAATGGTGCAGAAATAGGAGTATCTTTTGATGAGACTGAATCAAATTGATATTTCTTTAATAAGTCTCTGACATATTTTTCTGATTTATAAAAATACCATCACTGGTTTGTTTCACTTGAAGACCTAGAAAATATGTCAGTTCGCCCATCATACTCATTTCATACTCAGATGACATTATTTTAGAAAACTGTTCACACATTTTGTTATTTGTAGACCCAAACACAATATCATCAACATAAACTTGTACAAGTAAGATATCATTTTTATCATGCAATATGAATAAAGTGTTATCTATTGCACCCCTTTTAAAACCATTTTTCAGAAGATGTTTAGTAAGAGTATCATACCAGGCTCTAGGTGCTTGTCTCAGACCATATAAAGCTTTATTCAGTCTGTACACCCAATGAGGTCTTTCTTCATTTATGAACCCTGGTGGTTGATGGACATACACAACTTCTTCCAATTCACCATTCAAGAATGCACTTTTAACATCCATCTGATAGACTTTGAACTCATGATGAGCTGCAAAAGCTAAGAAAATTCTGATAGCTTCTAGTCTAGCAACTGGTGCAAAAGTTTCATCAAAGTCTACTCCTTCTTCTTGTTGAGTAGCCCTTTGCAACAAGTCTTGCCTTGTTTCGAATCACGTGACCATCTTCGTCCATCTTGTTTCTGAAGACCCATCTTGTCCCAATTGGTTCTTTCTTTAGATTACTGGGACAAGGAACAAGTTCCTAAACATCGTTCCTCTTAAACTGATTGAGCTCATCTTGCATGGCTTCAATCCAGCTAGGGTCTTTCATAGCCTCGTCAATCTTCTTTGGTTCTATTAGAGATAAGAAGCTGACATTTAAGCATTGATCGCTTGTGGCTCTTCTGGTCTGAACCCCACTAGTGGAATCCCCAATGATTTGCTCGATTGGATGTGCTCTTGTCCACTTAGTGTAATGACCAGGATGAATAATGATATCAGTGCAAGAACTCCTCTGAGATACTTCAGGAGGTGCTTCAGAAAAGACTACCTCAGTCTCATCATCTTCCTCCTGCAGATCATGATTTGCATCATGAAACTGTTCAGATTGGGGTACTTCAGTGGAGCCTGATATCTGAGGTGAAGCAGCATGTACATCTGATCCAATAGTCAGTTCAGAAGGTAGTTTAAAACTGACTGAGGAGAATAAAATGGAATGTTGCTTGACTTGATTATTCTTGGTTCTGAACTTAAATGTTCAGAAGCAGGTTTAGGTGACTGATCAGATTCAGCAATAGGATCAGAATCACCGAAACTTATTGGACTTTCTGAGGGTGGTACAGGAATGGAATTCTTAAAGATTGCAGAATTAGATTCATCAAAGGTAACATGAATTGACTCATCAACTTTTCAAGTCTCTTGTTAAAGACTCTAAAGGCCTTGCGATTTGATGAATATCCTAGGAAGTACCTTTCATCAGCTTTTGCATCAAATTTTCCAAGCTGACTGGAATCATTCAGAATGTATACTGGACATCCAAATACATGGAAATATCCAATATTAGGCTTTCTATTTCTGAGTACTTCATAGGCTGTCTTCTTGTGTCTTTTGACATAGACAGATCTGTTCTGAGTGTAGCAAGCAGTTGCAACAGCTTCAATCAGCGTATGATTCTTTCTTTCTACAACACCATTCTGCTCTGGTGTGTGGGCTGAGGAGAAGTTCTGAGATATGCCAGTTTCAGTGCAGAAGGACTCCAGCGTGGCATTTCTGAATTCAGTGCCATTGTCACTTCTGAGCTGACAAACTTTTCGCTTATGCTTGAGTTCAATTTGTTTGATGAGAGCAATGATTTCAGCAGCAGCCTCACTCTTAGATCTGAGGAAAATTACCCAGCAATATCTTGAATATTCATCAACAACAACAAGGGTATACTTCTTTCCTGCTCTTGTCTGAACATTCACTGGTCCAAAGAGGTCCATGTGAAGCATGTGAAGAGGTTCAGTTATACTAAAACTTTGTTTTGTCTTGAATGAAGCTCTTTTCTGCTTACCCATTTCACAACCTGGACATGGCTTGTCTTTGTTGAAAGACATTGAGGGTATCCCATCAACAAGTTGTTTTTTGACAACTTATTAATATTCTTGAAGTTCAGATGGGATAATCTCTTGTGCCACAACCAATTTGTGTCTTCATCTGCCTTTGTGTAGAAACATTATTCAGTGGGTGAACTATTCATATCAATGATATAAATGTTTCCTTTTCTTGGTGCAATCAAAACTACCTTTCCATCCCTGTTGAATATGGTGCCTTGTGAAATATCAAATAATACCTTGAAGCCATCATCACATAGTTGACTGACACTGATCAGGTTATATTTCAAACCGTTCACATATGCAACACGTGTGAATTTGACTTGTCCATTATTCACAACACCATATCCCTCAGTTTTTCCATTTTCATCATTTCCAAATGTTATTGAGGGCCCCTCTTGCACCCTATATTCCTCCAGCAGGGTCTGATAACCAGTCATGGTTCGGCCAGCAGCACTGTCCAGAAACCATATGTTCTTCTTTCGGTCTCCCTGCACAAACACAAAGATTAGTTCTTTTTGGGAACCCATCTGGTGATGGGTTCGCTAGACTCCCCCTTAGCAGTCTCAGATTTCTTTGGTTCATAAGGAACAGAAGGATCAAAGGGGATCTCAGTCATAATTTCAGATGACACAAAAATAGTTGGTTTGATGGGGGGCTCAACCTTTTTCTTCTCAGATTTTTGCTTGATTTGTTTGGAAAAAGGTTTTGCATTTTGTTTAGGTTGAAGAGGAGTGGTTTCAACATTTTTTAAACGTGCATTACAACTCTGCACTTGTCTAGCCAATAACTGAAATTGACTCTCTAACCTCAACAAAATAGATTCTTCATTAGACACCTGAGCCTTACCTGAATCTGAGGTAGAGGGCTCAGTGGGGGAGATATTTTTCTTCTTCTTTGGGCCTTTTGGAACCTTAGATGAAGTCTGAGGGGATGGCTTTTTGGTTTTAGCCTTCCTGTCTGAAACAGTTGTCTGAGCTGTTTCAGATTTACCCTCAGATTGTTCCTGGGCCTTATCAGTTACAGTTTTCTGCTTGCCAACTTTAGGAAAAATGATTTTAGGTTTTATTTCCTTTGGAAGTGCATCTAAATCAGTGATTATAGATGCCAAATGAAGATCACCAGATTCATATGTTGTTCTTTGAGTTGCAAAAGTATTTTTAATTGCAGCATCTGGCCTTGGTGCTTTCATCCAAGATTTAATTATTGCTTGTTCTTTTTCAAGGATGGTTTTCAATTCTTCTTTTTCCAGCTCTAAAGTGGCAACCATAGACTGATAACTTTTTAAAGCCAAATGAACATCTTTCAGCTCTTTTAGTCTGGCCTGACTGGCGTTCAGTTCAGAAGTATTATTTTCAAACATTTTTAAGCTTTCTGAACGCACAGTTTCGACAAATGAAATGTCAGCTTCTAAAAGAACCAAAAGGTCCAGTTTTTGTTCCTCATCACTTTCAAAGCCAAAGTCACTAACCTTTTTCATGACAATATCCACCCAACGACCAGATTCAACATCAGATTTGACCAAATGACCTTGATCTTCACGTGCCATGAAACACATATCCCTTACCTTCTTCTTCATCATCAGATGATTCATCAGATTCCTCCCATTTTTCAGTCTTGGCAATCATACAACTATTATTGCTTGAGTTATTTTGAGCCATGAGAGCTATTTGGGCTTTCAGCTTCTTGTACTTAGCCTTATAGCTGTCATCAGGTTTCTGAAAAATAGAATGATTAGGGGCAGATTGTGATGATGAAGGCTGACTAGATCTGCATTCCTTCATGAAATGTCCTTTCTTGCCACACTTAAAGCATTCAAGATTAGACTTATTAATAGAAGCGCTGGAAGCAAATGGTTTGCCAGATCGATTAGATTTGGCCTTAAAATGATTGAACGTTTTAGCCAGCATGGCAACCAGATCATCATTGTCATCCTCATCACAACTATGAGTTACATTACCAGAAATACCAGTTTTTAACATTTCAGAAACCATCTTCTTCATCGAGTCAGAATGATCACTCTCAGAAGATAGTAGAGCAGTCCCATGTGGTTCATAATTATGAACCATGACTGAACTGGTAGAAGCATGATTTTTGGCATCTTGCTCAGCCACAGCTCTCTCAGCCTTGTTCTCTTCAGTGTACCTGAAGGCTCCATACAGGGAGGCTAGAGTGTGACTGTGCAAGGTTTTTCCTTGTCTCAAAACCAAGATCAAGTTTTCCCATTTAGAAGGTAAGATGTCACAAAACTTTTCCAACAAAATTTCTTTATCTTTAGTTACACCCAGGGCTTTCAATTGATTTACCAGATTCGTGAATCTGATGTATGTTTGTGTTAAAGTTTCACCAGGGATAGCAAAAAAAGACTCATATCTTTTATTCAAAGCAACTTTTCTTGTGACAATTGTCTCATTGGTGCCTTCAAATTGTGTCATGAGTTCCTCCCACATTAATTTAGAATTTTCAAGTAAAACAAGGGTGGGCATAAGAGTTTCAGGAACAGCATACAAGATCATATTTTGCAGCTTGGTATCAAGGTCTACCAGCCTATGATCTTCTTCAGACCAATGATCCTTCTCCTTGGTGAAACCCTAGGAGTCCCATCGGCATTTCTGACAACAGTGGAGGCATTCAAGGGGACAAAGGGTCCTTCTTTGAGAATATCGGTCAAATGTCTTTCAACACCAGCAATATATTTTAGCATGCATGCTTTCCATGTTTGAAAGTTTTCACTGTTCCCATCAAACTTGGGAACAGGATTATTTGGAAAGTGTACATGCACATTATGCGATGGTATATTGTTGTTGATGATAGGGGGTGGAGTAGTGTTAGCAGTTGCATTGGCATTAGTATTAGCATTAGGGTCAGGGCCTGTATTGAACATTTGGTCAACCATCTTTGCAGATCAAAGGTTAATGAATTGATATAATTCAACCTTGCTGCTTTGATACCAATTGTGAGTCCCAAATATAGATGGTTTAATACCCGACTGGCAAGTAGTTCTAACTGGAAGAAGGACCAGTTCAGAATACGATCCAGATATGGATGAACAATACAATAAAGATACTGAAAGTAAATGCAAGAAACAATAAGGGCTGAAACTATATAAATAATATGTATAGATCAAGTATATAGCATTGAGACACAATGTATTTTTCAAGGTATTTGATTTATTGATATATAAACAAATACAAAGGTTGTTGCGGAACAAAGATAAACACCCAAGTGTAAATATCTAAACAACCTAGAAATACAAGTGATCTAATAACTTGGAAATACTCGTAAGGATTACTTAGAGTATATCTCACAAGTTTGCAATGCAAAGGTTTCAAGCTTGCAAGTTGTGAGAAGACTTATATTTATAGACCAAGTCCATGATGACGTGGACCAGATCGTACAAATATGGTTGGGAGTATTTAAGGAATTAAAGCTAATTCCTTACATGTGTACTTTTAAGGTTTAGGTATATAAGTCGTTGATGTGACTTATCAAACCTTATTCCCAACCTTTACTTTACCTTGTACTTTAATTAATAGTTAAATCTATTAACCGGGTAAAGATATGTAAAGTAAAAAGTCTTCCTCGTAATGAGTGTAAAAGTGTGTAAGTACTTTTACACTGAGATGCTTCAGTCTTCGATCAGGTAGAATCAGTTTCTGAGCTCCACATCTGAACTGATTCTCATTCTTCAGACTTCAGTCTTTGACTTCATTCTGAACGGTATTCTGATACGTTGATCTGAACTGAAGTGAAGCTTCAGTGAACTAATTCTGAGCGATCTCAGAATTCTATACAAGTATTCTTCACTGAGCTTCAGCTATTTCTAAACAAATTATACTTGGTCGATTTTTGACCTAACACCATGCCTCCAGTAGTCCTATTATGGTTAGTCATACTGAACCACAAAGTACAGCACTGATATCTTTCTGAGAATGTATTTTCTATGAAGAAGATGGTGTCTGAACTCATGGATTCTGGAGAAGCTAGTTAAATCTCTCCAGATTGTGATGAATCTGAAAATGATGACCTGGTTGCTATGATTGCTAAAATGTTTAACCGTTTCAAAGCAAGAGCAAATCGGCCATCTGGACAACTTGCATCCAGTTCTTCAACTGATAAGACCAATCTGACATGCTTTAAGTGTGGCAGAAAAGGTCATTTCATGAAAGATTGCAAGTCCAGTCAGTTTGTATCCCAACCTGGTCCTTTTTCTTCTAATAAAAAGCCTGATGATAGCTATAAATCTAAATATAAAAAGCTTAAGGCTCAGATTGCTCTCATGGCACAACAAATGGAAAATAATAATAAGTGCATGATTGCAACAACTGAAGAGAAGTGGGTTCCTTCTGATGATTCATCTGCTGATGAAGAAGAAGAAGAAAGAGATTGCTGTTACATGGCTCTGGCAGACGAAGAGCACCTGGTGAAGGAAGATGTCACATCTGGACGATGGGTGGACATTGTTATCAAAAAGGTTAGTGATTATGATATGGAAACTGACCAAGAATTAAAACTGGACATTGCTGAAGCTCTTAATTCTGATTTAATATTTGTTGAAACTGTTAGATCTGATTGTGTAAATGGTCTAGAAACAGATTTGTCTGAAATAACTGTTTTAAAATCAAAATTAAAGGAACTTCAAGACATTGAACTGGCATTTCTAGCCCAGGTTCTGGTAACTGAACAATTGATTCAAGAAAAACAAGATCTTAAAGTCATTTTAGAGAAGGAAAAACTGGTGATTAAATCATGGATTGAAATCAGAAAGCCATATGATGTTGGAGTAAATCAATTTCCCACACAAAAACGTGCATATTTAGATGGAAATACTCATGTTGCATCATTAATACCAGTAATTGATCGATTACCAGAGGGGTTCAGGCCCAACACCATTTATGATGAGCCTGTAACTCCCAAGGCCAATATTTTCCCAGTTCAATCCCCAGAGGTTAAGACTGGAGCATTCCAGATGACTGCTCCAGTTAAAAAGGTTAATCGGAATAAACCTTTGCCTCAGACCAATCCCCTACCCAAGCCTCGAGTCCAGTCAACTGGAAAGGCTCAGGTGTCATCTGATGAAAATATGTTGTCAAGGTTAGAGAGCCAGTTTCAATTACTGACTCGTCAATTTCAAAGTTTTAATGCAAGATTAAACTTTATTGAGGGTACTTTATCTGGCCCTAGACAAAATACCAAACCTTTTTCCAAGAAAGATAAATATATTTCTCCAGTTGAGAAAAAGAAAAAGGTTTCAAAACTATCAACCCAAGTGGTCTTTTCAACTAAGACTACTGTTGAAGAAAGTGAACTAAACCAGATTTCTCCAGGGACCTATAAGGGAGGGTCCAGTGAACCCATCAGTCGATGGGTTCCCAAAATCTAATTGATATATCTGGTGGATGTGCAGGGCGATCGAAAGAAATATATCTGGTATCTTGACAGTGCAGCTGGCAAACCCCCCCCCCCAAAAAAAAAAAAAAAAAAAAAAAAAAGAAAGTTAAATCTATTTCTCCAGTTGAGAAAAAGAAAAAGGTTTCAAAACTATGACCGGACGATGACCGGATGTAAGACCCTGCTGGAGGAGTTCACCATTTCTGATGGACCCTCCATTACTTTTGGAAATGATGGTTGTGGAAAGACTGAGGGATACGGTGTTCTGAACAATGGACAAGTCAAGTTCAGACGAGTTGCATTTGTGAATGGTTTGAAATATAACCTGATCAGTGTAAGTCAACTGTGTGATGATGGTTATCAAGTTCTATTCAATATTGCTCAGGGTATCGTATTCAACAAGGACTGGAAGGTAGTATTGATTGCTCTCAAAAGAGGGAATGTGTACGTGATGGATATGGAAAGCTCTCCTTCAGAGCACTGTTTCTATACTCAAGCTGATGAAGACACAAACTGGTTATGGCACAAAAGGTTATCCCATTTAAATTACAAAAATATAAATAAGTTGTCTAGAAAACAACTTGCAGATGGGATACCTTCAGTTTCCTTCAAAAAGGAAAGGCCATGTCCAGGATGTGAGATGGGTAAGCAGAAACGTAGCAGTTTCAAGACCAGACAGAATTTCAGCATATCTGAAACCTCTTCATATGCTTCATATGGACCTCTTTGGTCCAGTGAATGTTCAGACTCGTGCTGGTAAAAGATACACCCTGGTGATCGTAGATGAATTCTCCAGATATTGTTGGGTTATCTTTCTCAGGTCTAAAAATGAAGTTGCTGCTGAAATCATCAGTCTTATCAAGCAAATTGAGCTCAAGTACAGTCGAAAGGTGTGTCAGTTAAGAAGTGACAATGGAACAGAATTCCAGAATGCAACTCTGGAGTCATTCTGTATTGACACTGGCATCTCCCAGAATTTCTCATCAGCCCGCTCTCCAGAACAGAATGGAGTTGTGGAAAGGAAGAATCGAATGCTGATAGAAGCTGCCAGGAGTATGCTTGCTGAATCTGGTCTGTCTACCAGTTTCTGGGCTGAAGCAATTGCTACTGCTTGTCACACCCAAAACCGATCAGTGTACATCAAAAGACACAAAAAGACAGCCTATGAAGTCTTAAGAAATAGAAAACCAAATATTGGTTATTTCACGTTTTTGGATGTCCAGTTTACATCCTGAACGACTCCAGTCAGTTAGGCAAATTTGATGCCAAAGCTGATGAAGGGTATTTCTTAGGCTATTCAGCCATTCGCAAGGCCTTCAGAGTCTACAACAAGAGACTGGAGAAGGTCCATGAGTCAATTCATAACACATTTGATTAATCAAATGCCGCAATCAATAAACAGGCAACCCTTGATACTCCCCCAGTAACTCCAATTGTCTTCTGTGAATCTGATCCTATCAACTACAATAAAGATTCTCCAGAAGAAGTTTCCAGTCATCCTGATCTGGAACCTGTTCAGAATAAGAAACCCCCATGTGGTACTCCATTCTATCCTTCTATTATTTTCAAGCTACCCTCTGAAATTAATATTGGATCAGATGTTCGTACTACTCCCCCAGTATCAATCCCAGTTGAAACTGAACCAGTACTTCAAGAAATGCCTTCAAATGAAGAATTTCATGATGCAAATCGTGATTTAAATGAATCAGATGAAGATGCTGAAGTAGTCTGGGAAGATCTTCCTCCTGAAGCAACACCAGAGGAGACTCAACTGAATTCTTGCACTGATATTGTTGTCAGTAACAACCCTGGTCAATACTCTAGATGGACAAAAGCTCATCCTATCTGACCAGAAGAGCCTCCGGTAATCAATGCTTATATGTTAGTTTTCTATCATTGATGGAACCTAAGAAGATTGACGAGGCTATGGAAGATCCAAGCTGGGTGACTGCTATGCAAGAAGAGCTTCACCAGTTTGAATACAAGGTCTGGTATCTGGTTCCTTTCCCAGTTGGAAAGAAAGAACCAATTGGAACAAGATGGGTCTTCAGGAACAAGGTAGATGAAGATGGCCACGTAATCAGAAACAAGGCCAGACTGGTAGCACAGGGCTACTGCCAGTCAGATGTCGATTTTGATGAATCATTTGCTCCAGTGGCTAGACTTGAAGCGATCAGATATTTTTAGCATTTGCTGCTCATCATCAGTTCAAGGTCTACCAGATGGATGTAAAGAGTGCATTTTTGAATGGAAACTTGAAGAAGAAGTTTATGTCAGACAACCACCAGGTTTCGTTGATGAAAAGCATCCACATTGGGAATATCGTCTGGACAAAGCGCTTTATGGCCTCAGACAAGCCCCACGTGCCTGGTATGACACTCTGACTAAACATTTATTGAAAATGGTTTCAAAAGAGGTGCAATTGACAATACCTTATTTATTCTTCATGGAAAAGGTAATCTGTTAATGGTACAAATTTATGTTGATGATATTATTTTTGGGTCTACTGATGATAAAATGTGCAAGAAATTTTCAAAAATAATGTCAACTGAATATGAAATGAGTTTAATGGGTGAATTAACATTTTCTAGGACTCCAGATTAAACAGACCAGAGATGGTATTTTTATTAATCAAGAAAAATATGTTAGAGATCTTTTAAAGAAATATGATATGAACTCTTCACCATCTAAAACCACTCCAATTTCTGCACCATTAACACTGGACTCAGATCCAGATGGTAAACCAGTGAACACCACTGTCTATAGAGGCATGGTTGGTTCACTGATGTATTTAACTGCCAGTAGACCAGATATTATGTTTTCAACATGTTTATGTGGCAGATATCAGTCTAATCCAAAAGAATCTCATATGCTTGCTGTAAAGCGCATACTGAAATACCTTAAGGGTGTCCCCAGTTTGGGTCTTTGGTATCCCAAAGGCTCAGTATTGGATCTAATGGGTTATTCAGATTCAGATCATGCAGGTTGTAAGATAGACAGAAATCCACTACTGGTGGATGTCATTTCCTTGGTGGCAAACTGGTCAGCTGGACCAGTAAGAAGCAAACTTCAGTTTCATTATCCACTGCTGAAGCTGAATACGTGTCTGCAGCCAGTTGTTGTGCTCAGATACTCTGGATGAAGAACCAGTTGCTTGATATTGGTATTAAGTATTCAAAGACTCCAATCTTTTGTGATAATACCAGTGCCATTGCTATCTCAAACAATCCAGTCATGCACTCAAAAACGAAGCACATTGATCTCAGGTATCATTTCATTCGTGACAATATTGTGAAAGGTAATATTGAACTCTATTTTATTCCCACTGACAAACAACTCGCTGATATTTTTACTAAACCACTGGATGTTAAAACTTTTGAATATCTTGTTGGTGAGTTGGGAATGTTAAACCCTTAAATCTGGAACCTTGGTATTGAACGCCATTGTGTACTACTAAGGATCTTTGATTTAAAGATTCATAAATCTATAACTGCTTAGATATTGAACGCCTTGTGTACTATCTTTGCATTAATAGATTTCTGGATCAACATTCCAGGGGGAAGACTTTTGAAAGATATTTTTTGTTCTTAAAAATGTTTTAAGTTCAGGGGAATTTATTAATTTATTTTCTCACTGGACAAAATTTTTCCAGAAAATATTACTGGTACCTTGTAAATGTGTCCCTCTCACTGGTAATTAGATAGGTTGAAGTGCATGTTTGAGGTGACTTTTGTCTCCTTGTAAATGTGTCCCTCTCATTTGTCTGTATTAGTTGACGTGCATGTTTGAGGTTACCAGTCTCTTTCAAATGGTTTTCACTGGTACTTTACTGGAGTGTCCCTCCAGTGTACCATCAGTGCATGCTTCACTGGCCTAATCCACTGTTAAGACTAGAATTCGAGCTTTAGTGTGTGTTTTAGTGTGTGTTAATGGAGGTTTCTAGTGAGAGAAAGTAGAGAGAGAGTAGAGAGATGTCAGGGAAAGATTAGCTTGTATTATCAGGTCAAAGGTTACAAAATGCTTAATGGAAGGGATTTATATACATATGACTAATTTACACTAAGCCCCTTCCATACTTAGACATTTACATTCTAAGTTT
>CM067167.1:1601752-1655900 GCA_034093135.1 Erigeron breviscapus
CGTTTAGGATTAAATATCTTCAAAAAGGTTTGCTTACGTGGCACACACAATGACCAAGTATATTGAAAATATTATGACATATTTCAGTGCATCTGGAGGTTGACTAGACACTCCAGTATCACTGGTGGATTAGTCTAGTGAACATGTACTGATGGTACACTGGAGGGACACTCCAGTAAAGTACCAGTGAAAACCATTTTTGAAAGACTGGTAACCTCAAACTTGCACGTCAACTAATTCAGACAAATGAGAGGGACACATTTACAAGGAGACATAAGTCACCTCAAAAGCCCAAATATATTAAAAAAAATATTGTTTCTAAAAAGCTATTTAGTTATATATCTGTTGTTTTATTAATAAAAAGTTGAAAACATGAAGTCATAGACATATTCATTATCATTGATTAAACACCCATTTTTTGTGATTTAAAGAAATTAACCAGTATAAGACCAAATAAAAGCATGTCTAGCTAGTTGAATAACCTACTTTATAAGTTATGGACAATTGACAATGTGATGGACATTCTTGTAGTCTAAACCCATATAATTAAGACTGGGAAATCTAATCTACCGCCGAGTTTGATCCGCAAGTCTAGAGACCACATCAAGTTTTTATTTTTTTCCGTGTAATTACTAGCTAGTCGGAATTATAAATGTAAACTAGTATGGTACCGCACAATGAGACGGTAGTGGCGGTGATGACGGTGATGGGTGATGATGGCGACGATTATTGGTGGTAATGACGGTATCGAGTGATGTATGTTGAAATATTTTATAAGATAAGACCTTATCTATACTATCTAATAAAACAAACCACCCATTTTTTTCTTTAAATTTTCTATCTTTGAAAAACCAAAAATACCCTTCTTCTTTATTTACTAATTTAAATATCTTCATCTAATATACCTATAATACCTCTAATTAAATAATTTAAGGTATAGATCCCCCAACACTTAAAATAACTACAATACCACATTTAACATCAATTACTTTTCCATTCGCCACCATCGTCGCCCTCACCGTCCCCACTGCCGTCCCACCACCGTCACCACCACCACCTCCGTCATCACTACCCCCACCGCCGTTGCATTACGCGGGCATAAGTCTATCCTTTATAAAGCAAACTGACTATTCTATTTTAAGAAATTCAGCACTTTTGTATACCCAAAATACCCCTAGCCTTAGACATCCCTAATATATTAATCCTTTATAAAACAAACTATTTCTTCCCTTTTTAAATTTTCTATCTTAAAAAAATCCTAAAATTTCAACACATTTTCAACCCACACACTATATCTATCTAAAATACTCATCTATCTATTTAAACTAATTCTCTCTCTTATTTATTTATTTAAATATCTCCATCGAATATACTTATAACAGTCTTAATGAAATTATTTACAACATACATTTCTCAACCCATAAATAATTGTTACTAATGCCACCCATCGTCCCCCCCCCCAACCATCGCCTTTACCGCTGCTGCATTGCACGGGTACCCTTCTAGTAATGCAAATTAGTAAGGTGAAGGGGCTCTCTATAGTGATTTATGTTTGAAATATTTTACAAGTTATTACAATGATTAATTAGTTGTCATCTCAATGCTATAAAGATTTCTTAATTTGATTGGATCTATAACGAGCGGCGTAGATGAATGGAATGAAGATATATGATGCCTCTCCATGTTAATTCGTTTGTTGATTAACCAAACGGTTCACGAATAGTAGTTATACATAGATTTGCGTTCATACAAATTCGTTTGTATTCATCAACAAATACAAATAAACTCAAGCGTAAACAAACGAGTGGCCGGAAACTAACTAGAGTATAACTAGCTAGAAACATTATTACCGCGTCGATCAATTCCATATTTCAATCATTCGAAATCTTAGGGGGTGCTTGGTCAAGGGGTATGGGGTATAAGGAATGGTAAACATAATGAAAAACAATGCTTGGTATAATATAATGCAATCAATCATTATACTTCACTACCCAACAAATCGGGGGTTATACAAACTTATTACTCAACTTTCATTTTCTCCCATCTAAAACTTTTCCACATTCAGTTATTTTTATTAGTCTATTTATGTTATTTATATATGTAGATTTATATATACTATTTAAAAAAATATATTATATATTTTTTAATTGTCTGCTTATGCAATATAGGTAAACATCAACTACATTTAAAATTATTAATAATAGAAAATTATATAATACAAAAAAAAATACATAATAACATGAAATTTTTTATAAAAAAATTAATAACTACAACTAATATTTATAATTACACTTACTATAAGTATAAATTAAAATAACGAACCAAGCGACATCAATGACAATAATAATATCCATTGCATTCGTTACTATTATCATTGTCTTTCCCTTTACCATTACTTAATTTGAACCAAGCATCCCCTTAGAAATGGTTATAAGTAGCTCAACAGATTAATAGACTAGATGTCATAAATGAATATGAAGATACGGACATAAAACATTATTATAGGAACTTGTTGGGATTTTTGGGTTTTTATCAAAGTAATATTATCCTTATAATATTAAAACGCAGCGGAAAATTGAACCATTTCAATATGTTGGTATAGTTAAATTCAAAGTTTAACTTATATAAAAGAAAACCCAAACAATAAGGATCCATGTATATGAATAGCATACATACAAAACAACAACCATAGGGTGTTTAGAAGACTACCTTCTTCCAAGCTAATGAGAAGGTTGATATGAAGGAGTTGATGATCTTGAAGTGGCAAGTCTTCAACCTAGAAGAACCTCAAGCAAGTATACCCCAAGCTTCAACAAACACCCAAATTATGCTAGGATTTGACCTTGAAAACCCTTCTCTTTTCTTTCCTTGTGGCCGAAATTACCAAGAGAAAAAGAAGAGGTTTTTGCTCTTGAGAAAGTTGAGAGAGATGAGTCTTGAGTGTGGTGATATACTCTATGTATGTCTTGTGTGTTGTTATCAACAAGAACCAAATGCATGTTAAGTAAGTGGATCAAAATCTTCCATCACATGGGGGGGGGGGCCGGCCTCAACCTAGAGACCACATGGGGTTCCACTAACTTTTTTATAACATGTATTTTATATAAAACATTTTATATAAAGTCTTGTAACTTGTTACATACCTTATGTAACATGTTATATATTATACACAACACATATAAATGTTTATTTTGCCAAATAAACATATTTACATTTCTCTCAAAATAAATCATCCATATAATTTATTTACATATCTCAAGTACAATTATTCAGAAAACCACTTTCTAAATGTTTCAAGTATTGATATTTATTTAAAGATCAAATCATATAAATAAATACCATAAGTGTTTGTCTAGCTTGTTATTGGGTATGACCCGACTTGGATCATCACGTACTAGCCACGTCAATTTAATATGTGTCTTGGGCAGACGAATTCCAACAATCTCCCACTTGCACAAGATTCATAGAAGATTGACGCAAGCAGCAAATACCGCCTAACAACGGTTTGCTACCCCTAATACGTATGACGAGTGCCATTCAATAACATCATCCTCTTCAAGTCCCTTACTTGAAATGATTTAGGTGAATCGATCATTTATCCTTTTGTCACAGATGTCATGTTAAATCTTAGAGACACAGAGTGATCATTCTCTATTGATTTAACTTTGTAACAGCCTTAGACATCTAACTCTCAACGAATAAGAGGGACAAATTCCATCTCGACTACATACGTCTTTCACAATCACCTTATATCATACCTGAGCTTAGTCTTATGTACTGCCATGTTTCAGAACAACGAAGAGCTAAGTCAAAGTATAATATTCAGTGAATATCAAGACCCAATATGTATCTCAGGTCTGAGGATACAATGATATTCGCCTTTTAACTCAAGATTACTTATGATCAATCACAGAGATTCCATGTAGTAATGCTTGATTGCAGGTCAGTCCAATATTTGTATCCCACAAATATCTATGAACCTTGGTAGCAACACTTTGCTCTATATTCAAAACCTTTTGAATATCTACCAATCCAAGTTCATAATAATCTTACATTCATATTTGTTCCCACAAATATGATCGACTACGGACATTTAGAATAATTAACTTATTCATGGATTTAAACATGCAAAAATGGAACATAACACAATTTAAATGCATAATACCAATATTCATATAAATAGTGTTAATAAATACAAGTGTTCCGATATCCAAATACATAAAATAGATCAAATCCAATCACTAGAATATCGAAGTCCCATGGCACAAGTATGTCTCTCATGCTTGGGCCTTCAAGGAGCTTCGTGAGTGGGTCCGCAACATTTTGATCGGTGTGAACTTTGTGAATACATATCTTTCCCTTTCAACTTCATCCCTTATGTAGTTGAATCTCCGCTCAATGTGCCTAGTCTTTTGATGTGCACGAGGTTCCTTGATTTGAGCAATCGCACCCTCGTTATCACAAAGAATTTCTAGGGGTTCTTGAATGGAAGGAACAACCCCTAGATCGGCAATGAATTTCTTCAACCATGCAGCTTCTTGTGCTGCTAGAGAAGCGGCGATGTATTCCGATTCTGTAGTGGACAATGCAACCACATCTTGCTTTGAGCTTTTCCAAGAAACAGCTCCTCCATTTAGAATGAAGATATACCCCGATTGTGATCGAGAATCATCTCGATCAGTTTGGAAACTCGCATCCGTGTAACCCTTTACAACGAGTTCCTCTCACCAGATCCATATATTAAGAACATATCTTTAGTGTTTCTAAGATATTTCAATATATATTTGACAGCCATCCAATGACTATCTCCTGGATTCTGCTGGTATCTACTTGTCATGCTTAAAGCGCATGACACGTCCGGTCTCGTGCATATCATAGCATACATGATGGATCCTATAGCAGATGCATATGGGATTCCACTCATTCTCTCTTGCTCAACTTTTGAGCTGGGAGATTGAGAAGTACTCAATATAGTTCCTCTTTAAATAGGCACCAAACCCTTTTTGGAGTTTTCCATCTTGAACCTTTTCAAGATCTTGTCTATGTATGCACTTTGATTCAAACCTATTAAGCGCCTTGATCTATCCCTATAGATCCTTATTCCCAAAATATAGGCGGCTTCACCAAGATCCTTAATGGAAAAGCAACTTCCAAGCCAGGCTTTTACACCTTCCAAGGTTGGAATGTCATTTCCAAATAGTAAAATGTCATCGACATATAATACTAGAAAAGTAATGATGCTCCCACTAGCCTTCTTATACACACAAGCTTCATCGGCATTTTTGATGAAGCCAAATTTCTTGACTTCTTCATCAAAACGACGATTCCAGCTTCTTGATGCTTGTTTCAATCCATAGATTGATTTCTTTAACTTGCATACTTTATTAGGATGTTTGGATCGACAAAACCTTCAGGCTGATCCATATAGACATCTTCCTCAAGATATCCATTTAGAAAAGCGGTTTTGACATCCATTTGCCATATCTCATAGTCATAATGTGCGGCTATGGCAAATAATATCCTAATAGACTTTAGCATTGCCACAGGCGAAAAAGTTTCATCATAATCGACCCCTCGAGTTTGAGTGAAACCTTTTGCTACAAGTCTAGCTTTATAAGTACTCAAGTTTCCATGCATATCGTGTTTC
The DNA here is from genome assembly GCA_034093135.1 of Erigeron breviscapus. NCBI lineage: Eukaryota > Viridiplantae > Streptophyta > Magnoliopsida > Asterales > Asteraceae > Erigeron > Erigeron breviscapus. Next base: position 1,607,400 of record CM067167.1, read on the forward strand.
AATTTGAACACCCACTTACTTCCAACTACTTTGGAATTAGGAGGTTCAACAACCAATTCCCAACTTGGTTGTCATACATGGATTGCATCTCAGCGTTCATGGCCTCTAGCCATTTGTCCGAATCTGATTTGGACATAGCATCATGGTAGGTGGTAGGTTCATCAGAAACTACCATGTAGCATTCATCCACGAGAAATCCATATCTCTCAGGTGGATAAGTAGCTCTACCAGATCTACGAACGTTTTGTGTGTCTTGATCAACCCTTTGATCATCTTCAACATCTTTTTGTTGAATGCTAGTGTCACCCAAGTGTGTATCTGTCAGTGGTTCTTGATCTTCTTCAAGTTCCACTGTTCTGGAACTAGTTCCTTCCATAAGGAATTTAGTTCCAAGAACTCAGCCTTTCGAGCAACAAATACATTTTGCTCATTAGGATTGTAGAAATAATATCCCAAATCATCTTTGGGATATCCTACAAAGATACACTTAGTGGATCGGGGCTCTAATTTGTTTGAGGCATCATGTCTTACATAGCCTCACAACCCCATACCTTTAAATATGATAAAGATGGAACTCTTCCATGCCATATTTCAAAAGGTGTTTTCTCCACCTTCTTGGTGGGAGCCATATTTAAAATTCGGGCAGCAGAGATTATGGCATATCCCCAAAATGATAGAGGTAGTGAGTTTTTGCTCATCATGGAACGAACCATATCTAATAGAGTTCGATTCCTCCTTTCAGACACACCATTATGTTGTGGTGTTCCAGGTGGAGTTAGTTGTGAGACAATCCCACAACTTCTAAGATGATCTTGAAAAGCATCACTTAGGTATTCACCTCCTCTATCAGAACGAAGAATTTTTATTGTCTTACTGAGTTGGTTTTCTACTTCATTCTTGAAAATTTTGAACATTTCAAAAGCTTCACTTTATGTTTTAATAAGTATACATAACCGTAACGACTATAGTCATCGGTGAATGTAATGAAGTATCTTTCACCATTCCTAGTCATTGGCTTAAAAGGACCACATACATCCGAATGTATGATACCTAATAAATCTTTTGCCCTTTCATTAGTGCCTTTGAAAGGTGCTTTAGTCATCTTGCCTTGTAAACAAGATTCACATACATTAAATGAATCATTTGATTTTGTTTTCAAAAGACCATTCTTTTGAAGTGTTAGTATGCGATTCTTATTTATATGGCCAAGACGACAATGCCAAATATAGGTTTCACTTAAATCTAATTTAAGTTTCTTGGTGGTAGCTTGGTACATTGAGTTATCATATGTTTGGTTTTCATGAACTAATTCATAAATACCATTTAAAGGCATAGCTTTAAAATAAAATACATCATTCAAAGAAACATGGATATCATTGTTAACAAAATTAAAATCATATCCAACATGTCTTAAACGGGAAACAGAAATAATACTCCTAGTCAAACTAGGTGCATACAAAACATTGTTCAATACAATTTCCAAACCATTTGGAAGTTTCAAAAGATAGTCTCCTTGGGCTTCAACATGCACCAATGCACCATTGCCCATAAAAAGACTAATGTCTCCCTTCTTGATGTGCTTCTTTCTTATGAACCCCTGTAACATATTACAAATATGAGTTCCACATCCGGTATCCAATACCCATATGTAAGAAAAAACTGTATTAAGCTCAATATATATCATAAATATTGTACCTGAGGTTTGCCCTGCATCCCTCTTAGCTTTTAACTCTTTGAGGTAGGTTGGACAATTACGTTTCCAATGTCCTACCTCCCCACACTCAAAGCATGGGTCATTGACAGCAACCTTTTGCTTCTTCGCCTTTTGGGTATCCATTTTTCCCTTTCCTTTGCCTTTAAAATTCCCTTTGTTGTTACCCTTTCCCTTAGCAACATTTGCCTTGGGTCCGGAGTAAGCCCTTTTCTTTCCGCCTTCATTGATCGTGAGAACGGGTTGAACTTTTCCTCCCATACTAGCCTCGGCCGTTTTGAGCATCCCATGAAGCTCAGAAACGGTCTTGTCCCATCCGTTCATGTTATAATTTAACACGAAAGTTTCAAATCTCTTAGATAATGAGTTAAGGATCATATCCGTAGCTAACTCATTTGAGACGGGACAATTAAGCCTTTTGAGGCGATCAATGTAGCTTTTCATTTTAAGAACATATGTTGAGACGGGTTGTGAATCATCCATGCGACATGCATGAAGCGCTCAAACCGTTTCGAAGCGTTCAACCCTTGCCTTTTGTTGGAACATTTCCTTGAGTTGGGTAATCATGTCGTATGCCCCATGGTGCTCGAACTCCTTTTGGAGTTCGGGAGTCATACTCGCTAGCATTATGCAACTAACTTGCACGGAGTCCTCGACATATTTAGCCCAATCATTATAGGCTTCAACATCAGTTTCTTCGGGCTCATCAGGAATAGGATCGTCTAAAATATAGGATTTCTTTTCGTGCCTGAGAACAATTCTCAAGTTACGAAACCAATCCACAAAGTTATTTTGGTTAAGACGATCCTTTTCAAGGATGGATCTTAGTGAGAAGTTATGGACGTTTGGGTTGGGGTTAATTGCATTGTTAGCGGCCATCTACAAGATTAACAAAGTTCTTTATTAGTATTTTCGATATCAAATATAAATTTTAATTGTCAATACCCTTTTATGTCCCATGGACAATTAATAATTAAAACCTAGAATCCAACGTTACATTTAAATGATGGTTAGGTGACCTTTATCCCATGATCTAAATTAACAAGGTAGTCAACGTTTGACAATTGCAACACTTTGCAATTTCTAGTGGTATGGGACCGGTTTAATATCTTATATTAAGTTGGCATGTTTAATCCCATCAACGCCTTTGGTTACCATGCTTCGGTGACCCTAATCACATGGCTTCCAAATCAAGTTGTCCTACTTATACACACATGTAAATTTATCTTATACTTGTGGTTAGGTGACCTTTATCCCATAAGTACAATAAATTTACCTTAACTTATAAGTTCCCTCAAAGTAGTTAGGTGACCTTTATCCTACAAAGAGTTCCCAAATAATTAAGTGTTGTATAAAAGGATGGCGTTTAACTTGTTTTTAAAGGGTCGTTTGAGTTTTTATATTCTAGTTAAAAACTATGTACCATAATGAATTTTGAAATCCAAATTTCAAGGTTCTTTTATAAAATCCATTTTATAATTGTGACCATTAACTTTTAATAAAACCCATTTTAATTTACCAAGTTAATGTCAATATTAAAACCAATTTTAATCTTATGTGTGTCTTTTAGTTTGTTGGTTTTTAAGCATCCACATGACAAAATAATAAACAACCAAACAAACATGACAAACATAATAATAAGTGCACAACATTAGCCAACTATTTTGACCACACTTGTTAGCCGAAACAAGTGGGTCAAAAGGTCTCAACCTAAGGGACAAAGTAACACAAAATATTGTGTTAGTTGAGCTCCCACTTGATCTTGCATCCAAATGCTTCAAGTAATCCTTTTGTGATGTGTTTTGTCAATTTTCTTCATTTTGATAACCCACTGCGCCGCAGTGGGTCTAATACACTCCCACTGCGCCGCAGTGGGTTTGACATACTCCCACTGCGCCGCAGTGGGTTTGACATACTCCCACTGCGCCGCAGTGGGACATACTCCCACTGCGCCGCAGTGGGACATACTCCCACTGCGCCGCAGTCGGCTGCATAACCCCACTGCGCCGCAGTGGGTTTGACATACTCCCACTGCGCCGCAGTGGGAACTCACTGGTCTTCTTATTTGGTCTCCAACTTTTAGCCCCAAACCTTTTGATGCTTTCTTGGAGATTACATTTATAAGAAAAATGCAACTAATCTACTTATTACATACCAAATGAAATAAATAGATTACATAACCAAATGAATGAATAAAATCCTATTTAACTATTACAACCATTGAATAATTAAATAGAATACAAACACATCCACACATCACAAACATTCACAAGGTCTCTTGGCTAAGTTGTGACACTAAAATACACAAGAAAAAGGAACCTCCTTTTTGTGTATTAATTTCGGTCATAACCAAATGACCAAAAAATTGGATTTTGTCCAAACAAAATATCAACTTTTGATGTATGTATCCATATAACCGGCTCTAGATGCCATTGTTGGTATTTTTGGGTTTTTATCAAAGTAATATTATCCTTATAATATTAAAACGCAGCGGAAAATTGAACCATTTCAATATGTTGGTATAGTTAAATTCAAAGTTTAACTTATATAAAAGAAAACCCAAACAATAAGGATCCATGTATATGAATAGCATACATACAAAACAACAACCATAGGGTGTTTTAGAAGACTACCTTCTTCCAAGCTAATGAGAAGGTTGATATGAAGGAGTTGATGATCTTGAAGTGGCAAGTCTTCAACCTAGAAGAACCTCAAGCTTGTATACCCCAAACTATCAACAAACACCCAAATTATGCTAGGATTTGACCTTGAAAACCCTTCTCTTTTCTTTCCTTGTGGCCGAAATTACCAAGAGAAAAAGAAGAGGTTTTTGCTCTTGAGAAAGTTGAGAGAGATGAGTCTTGAGTGTGGTGATATACTCTATGTATGTCTTGTGTGTTGTTATCAACAAGAACCAAATGCATGTTAAGTAAGTGGATCAAAATCTTCCATCACATGGGGGGGGGGGCGGCCTCAACCTAGAGACCACATGGGGTTCCACTAACTTTTTTATAACATGTATTTTATATAAAACATTTTATATAAAGTCTTGTAACTTGTTACATACCTTATGTAACATGTTATATATTATACACAACACATATAAATGTTTATTTCGCCAAATAAACATATTTACATTTCTCTCAAAATAAATTATCCATATAATTTATTTACATATCTCAAGTACAATTATTCAGAAAACCACTTTCTAAATGTTTCAAGTATTGATATTTATTTAAAGATCAAATCATATAAATAAATACCATAAGTGTTTGTCTAGCTTGTTATTGGGTATGACCCGACTTGGATCATCACGTACTAGCCACGTCAATTTAATATGTGTCTTGGGCAGACGAATTCCAACAGAACAACATTAACAAAAATTTATATATCCAAAAATTAGATATATAATGTACGAACTAGAACTATATATATGTACCCACATTAGCTCTAGTAATAACAGTTCACGAACAATTCGATCACTGAATATATGTTCCATTAGTTTACACAATACTTATCTATAACCATTTTTTTAGGTTTTGTGGCAAAGTAGCCCGTGGTTAGAAAACAATAAGTAGCGTAGCAGCTGATATTAAACTGATCATTAATTATCTTGTGAATAATGCAAATGAAGCTAGCTCAACTGGTAGATGCTTCCCTGATTTTTCTCACAGGTCTTGAGTTCGACTCTTAGAAGTGACAAGTCTGTGGGTTTTTTCCCTGAATCACCTGTAACGGCTTATGGTCTACATCTCGTAGTCTAGAGTACGTGCAGGGCTTCACCATTATACGGTGAGGTGTTCCCTGATGTCGAATACCGACTAACTGTTAAAAAAAAATCTTGTGAATAAGCACATGTATTTCCTATTTATTCCATAGGAGAAAATATTGAGTAATTACCTTCTTTAATAAAGGAAGTGGATTTGAATAGCAGCTATTTTGTCTCTATCTGCATTTTCAGTATAAATAAAACATATGTCAAAATCTTGTTAAAGCTTGAGTTTAGTTGGGTGGTAAAGCCCCTCCCTCTCATGGGAGAGGTCTTTGGTTCGACTCCCCCCTCCATTTTAAACTTTTAATTATTTTTTGCCCACATAATTTTCATATATAACCTTGGAGTTTTATATTTAAACAGATTGATATTTATACTCTTGCCCCTTTTTGTTTCATTTGATTTTATATGAAACTAATTTAAGTAACATGATTTTATTTAAACAAAACCATTTTTTTAAAAAAACTTTTTGAAGTTTTTGTTTTTAGATTTTACTTTTGGGGTTTTTTCAACATTTATTTTTTTATTTTTTATTATCTGTGTAATAGTATGATTTTTAACATTTCGTTTTTAAATATTTTTTTTTAAATATTATGTTATATTTTTTAGCAAATTTTTGATATTAATTTGTTTTACATATATTCTGTTGATTCTTTTTGTTTTCTATTGACTTTTGAGTTTATTTTATCAACATTTTTTCCTCCTTATTTTTTTGAGTGACATAAACATGATAGTGTATTGGTACATTGCCACTTGCCATACCATGTAAAAAGGCCGCAACCATACTACATTAAACAAACATATGGTCTTAAATGGAGTAACAACGTTTGAATGTGTTGTGTTATTGCCCTTGAAATAAATATATTTGCGTTTATATTTCTTCTTTGGGAGTTTTTTTAAACATTATGTTTCGCGAAATTATTAATATGGAAGTAAACATATTTAAGATGTTGTGTTTGTGGTATTGCATTTAAAGAACAAAAGCGCGAAAAAACGATAAATGCGGCCCCACAATGCGGGGCTTGAACTACCTAGTTAATTATAAACGTTTACGTCTTATAAAATAAGATAAACGCAACCTTAATGTTAATGATGGTCAACTCAGCTGGTCAGAAGCAATTCTGGTTCTATCCAATGTCCTGAGTTCGATCTTTATGGATGACAAGTCTTGGGGTTTTTCCTTCCAAATTCTAGTAACGGCTCATGGTCAACATCTTATTGTCTAGGGTATGTGAAAAGTTTCACCATTATAAAGTGGAATTTTTCTGATATTGTATCCTGACTGAATCCTCAAGAGAAAAAAAACGCAACCTTAATGAGTATAACTATTGTCAATATATCATTTAGCGTATTACACACAAAATAAGTCCGTTTGTAAAATAACCAAAATGTTCTCCGGACCGAAATTCGAATGTAACCAAAATGGGCTTGACGAGGTTTTGGATTGAGATCCAAAGCTAACCAAAATGTTCTTTAGATTGGAGTCGGAAGTTTTTCATAAAATAACTTGGTTTCTTTTGGGCTGAACATGGTAAAAATCAATGTCAATGAACCAAGTAATGATGTATACATTAAGAGAATGTATGTGGTAGCATAGTTAGAGAATTTTATAAAATACAATAAAATGATATAATTTCCGATTGAAAATTTTACTGAGTATATTTTAACATTTGATTTGATGTGACATGTTTGATAATATAAATATAATTAATGACAGATTGTTCAAAGAAGTAAATTATAGGGAGATAATTCTCTCAAGTTGATTCTCAAATTTGAGTCAAGTTGGAGAGATTTTGTAACACCCCAACATAGCGGAATCATGGGATGTCACAAGAAAAGCATAGCACGACATGGAAAATTAAGTAGAGACAACGCTACATGCAAGTAAGGATTTGGCAATCCATAAATTAAGTTCAAATATGAGTACAAGTACATCAAAAGGATCACAAGATGCATAAGGAGCACATAACCATCAAATGTTACAAAAGAACAATCCAAAATGATGGCCATTAATCCTAAGCATAACCCGTAAAAGGGATGAAAAGTGATGCAATCATCCATTTCGTCCTTGATTAACTTGATTACCTGAAAAGTGTACTAAAACGGGTCAACATAAAGTTGGTGAGTTCGTAGGTTTAAGTAATAAAAATCAAGTGTCGGGATATTAGCGATATACAAGGATTAGAATACCTAATCACGTCCAAGGAAACCCTAAAAGGTTTCACGTTATCACAAGTCAACACAAGTCAAAATCAACGTCCAATATTCGTCCATATACATGCAATATCGTCCATATTTAGGTTAAACAACCCATATCCACGGTAATGATCATACCGGGTGTGGATTCGTCAATCCACCGTCCACGTCCACGTCCATATACATATATGAATAACATAACGTCTTACATAATATACAACAACGACCTACTTCACATATATACGTCCATTAACACGTACCACAAGTAAACATTTAAATAACTAACGCCTCGTTCCATATCATAACAAAGTATATCAACCGACAAACGTTTAAACGACCAAGTACACTTTCCACCCCAAATAATGTAAACGTAGGGGCTACGAAACTCACATTGACCTTAAGCGTTTGTAGAAGGTGACTAAGCGGGTAAGTGGGGAACACAACGGTCACAAACCTATTATATCAACATTAAATCATCACATTAATGCTTACGTTACGTTACAAGTCATCTTAGGCCATCCCAAGACACCCCATGGTCGAGGAATGAACACCCGGTTAGAGAAACCAGGTAATCAGGAAAAATAGTGGTAGATTCACATCGAAAGGTTGATACTATGAGAAACTAGACTCTTATACGATTCCAACGATAGGTCATACGCCTAAAACGGACTTACGGATCAAAAGTTATTGGCATTTGAAAACTGACGCGCAAACAGACCAAAATCGCGGCACGAGGAGTCAAACTCGCGGCGCGAGGCTCACAGGCCACTCGCGGCGCGAGTTCAGGTGCTAGCGGCGCGAGAAAATCCTTTGACTCATGAGGGACCGATCTAGCGGCGCGAGGAGGCTAGGTCGCGGCGCGAGAAAGCTCAGGTCTGCAGATTTGTGAGCCAAACACGATCCAAACTTCACCCAAACCCCATTTTTGACTTCCAAATCGACATGGGATGTTTCAAGACTCATTTTGAAGCTTAAACAAACATAGTTTGACATAAATAAACACATCCCACATCACGGTTTCGATCCATAACATCATACCAAGTTCAAATTCGGTTTTGACCCAAATTAACCCTAATGAAACCCTAATTTGACCCAATTCAAGTTTTGACCCAATTCTTGACCATGGGTTTCTTATATATGACTAGTAATGAAGTTCTAAACATAAAATGAGGGATTTAGGATAGGTTTAACTTACCAAAATGGTCCAAGACTTGCGAATCCGAAATTAGGGCACAAAAATGGAAGAACACTTTAAGAAATCCTAGATTCTTGCAAGATGATGATTATTATTATGAAGCTTTATGTTACTTAGTTAATCTAGCAAGGAAACAAGTATTTATTATGAATTTATGGTGAATTTGGAGAGTAGATGGAGGTTTTAGAAGAGAATTAAATGTGAGGTGAGAGAGATTGAGAGGATAAGGTAAAAAGGGAAGGAAAAGAAAGTGTGGGGATGGGGGATGTGTGAGGCCGGCCTAGGGAGTCCATTTTTGGGCTCCCGCTCCGCTAAATTCGACAAATAGCTAAACGTTAACTGTTTAAACGCTAAAACAAACCCGTAAACACAAATAAATTCTACGTTACGTTAATACACGACAAAACGTTCAATAATTCATATAAACTAGCAAAATCGTTCACATTCAATTACGTCCAATTACAAGTCAACTAAAGTCAAAGTTCATGGATGTTACATTATTCCCCCGTTAAAGGAATTTCGTCCAGAAATTCTATTCTAACTCGTTAAACAAATGAGGATACTTAGCTTTCATTAATGTTCATTCCCAAGTGAACTCGGGTCCGCGTCTCGCTTGCCATCTAACTTTAACAATCGTATATCGAGTATTCTTTAACTTCTTGGTTTCCCGGGCTAAGATTTCTATCGGTTCCTCCACGAATTTCAACGCTTTATCGACTCGGATTTCATCTAAGGGCACGTGAAGCGTTGAGTCGGCCAAACACTTCCTAAGGTTACAAACATGAAAGACATTATGAACTCCACTCAAGTTTTGAGGAAGTTCCAAACGATACGCTATCGGATAAATTCGTTCTAAGATCTTAAACGGGCCAATATATCTTGGCCCCAATTTATCACGTTTCACAAAACGGACTACTCCCTTTCACGGAGACACCTTGAGTAACACATAATCACCAACTTCGAATTCAAGAGGTCGTCGTCTAACGTTGGCATACTTTAGTTGTCGTTCCCAGGCCACTCTCAACTTCTCTTTGATTTGAGAGATCACTTTAGTCGTTTCAACAACAATCTCGGGTCCAATGAGTTGGCTTTCACCAACTTCCGCCCAAGCTACCGGTGATCGGCAATCTCTCCCATACTGATATCGCCTATTTTATACATATTTATTTTATGCGATATTATCACTTTTATATTTGTATTATTGTCATTTTTATAGACTTTTATACTTAATATTTGATTTTCTTGGATTATAGGTCTATGAGATGGAATACGTCGAAAATGGTCTAATCAAGATTAATTTTGAATAAATAAAGATTGGAGCAGTAGAGACGGAAAAATGTGACACATAAAGTTATGCAATGCATAAGTATTAAATAATATGGCTGGACTTGTGATGCTTAAGTGAACAACAAAACTAAAATATCTACTGGTAATGATGAAAGAACTTACTTGTTTTATTACAATACCATACTGATATTTATATCAGTTTTGGAGTGCTTACAATACAGTATTGTGATAGTGACCTTAGGAGGAGTGCTTACAGATTGTTACAAGTTTGGGACATAGATAGTTACAAGTTTGGGACATGATGAAATATCTGATCCCACATATTGACTTTCTAACACTCCCCCTCAAGTTGAATATTGGGATCACCAAAATTCAACTTGTTTAAACATTTTTGAAACATTGTTGTTCCTACAGCTTTTGTTAGGATATCTGCAAGTTGATCTTCAGATTTTACAAACGGAAGCTTGATAATTCCATCTTCAAGTTTTTCTTTTATGAAATGACGATCTACCTCCACATGTTTGGTTCTGTCATGTTGTACTGGATTTTCTGAAATTTGTATTGCAGCTTCATTATCACTCATGATCTGTATACTTTCTTTGGGAGCAAAGCCTAATTCTGTTACAAGTTTCTTTAGCCATAATGCTTCGGCTAAACCTTTAGCTATCCCTCTGAATTCTGCTTCCGCACTGGATAACGAGACAACTTTCTGCTTTTTACTTTTCCATGTGACAAGATTACCTCCTATCAATAGAAAAATCCCTGATGTCGATCTTCTATTTCCTTTGTCTCCTGCCCAATCAGCATCTGTATATATCTGAATATTAAGATTCCCATTTGATTTGAACAAGACTCCATGACCCGTTGTTCCTTTGAGATATCTGATAATCCTTAGAACTGCATCCATGTGTTCAACTTGGGGTTGGTGCATGAACTGGCTTACTATGCCCACAGCATATGCTATATCTGGTCGAGTGTGAGCCAGATAGATTAACTTCCCGACAATTCTTTGGTATCTGTTCTTATCAGCAAGTTCTGCTTCAGATTTCATAAACAGTTTCTGATTCATGATCATAGGTGTATCTGCAGGTTTACAGTCAACCATCCCTGTTTCTGCAAGAAAATCCAGTATATACTTCTTTTGACAGATGAATATTCCTTGTTGTGATCTCAAAACTTCAATTCCAAGGAAATATTTTAAATTTCCTAAGTCTTTCATTTCGAATTCTCCATAAAGACTTTCTTTCAGTTTCTTGATTTCACCTTCATCATTCCCAGTGATAATCATGTCATCGACATAGATTATTAGACATGTAATACGATCTTCTTTTTGACTGAGAAACAAAGTATGATCAGAGTTGCTTTGTTTGTATCCATACTTTTTCATTGCAAGAGTGAATCTGCCAAACCATGCTCTGGGTGACTGTTTTAGACCATATAATGATCTTTTTAGCTTGCAGACTTCTCCAGTTTTGAAATCTTGTGCAAAACCAGGTGGAGGATCCATGTACACTTCTTCCTTTAACTCTCCATGTAGGAAAGCATTTTTAACATCAAACTGATGAAGAGGCCATCCTTGATTTGCTGCTATTGAGAATAGAACCCTTATTGTGTCCAATTTTGCAACTGGAGAGAAAGTTTCAGAGTAATCAATTCCATACGTCTGAGTGTACCCTTTGGCAACTAACCGAGCTTTATATCTTTCTATTTCCCCATTTGGTCTATACTTGATTGTATAGACCCATCGGCATCCTACTGGTTTCTTCCCGTGAGGTAGAGTACATTTGTCCCACGTTTCATTCTTTTTCAGTGCTTCCATCTCAACTTGCATAGCATCATTCCACTTTGTACTTTCCAAAGCCTGTTCAACACTAGATGGAATTTCTTCTGAATATAGTTTTGCTGTGAATGCTTTTGCTTCTTCAGAAAGGTAACCTTCTGCTATATTTGCCATAGGATACTTGGAGCTTCTAGAGAATCTTTCTGGAGAGTACCGTTTTGCAGGTATTCCTCGAGTTGACCTGGGTGGTAGAACATATTTTTCTGTAGCTTCTGTAGTATTTAGTTCAACTTCGGCATTATCTTGTTCAATTTGGTTTTCACTTCCCTGCACACTTTCATTCGTGGAATCTGGTACACTTTCATTTGAAACATCAAGAGAACTACTCAGTGAAGAATTACTTACCTCAGACATCAGGTTTGGGACAGTATTTTTGGTGGCACTGGAATTCTGAGATTGAGAGGACTGTTCTTGAGAGTCAACCACGATATTTTCAGAATCAACTGTGGTATTTTTACTAACTTCAGAATTATAACTAAGCCAACTCAATGTGTCACATTGTTCCTCCCCCTGACCATTGTGTTGTGGGGAGTAAAAATAGCTGGTTTCAAGAAAATCACAATTCATTGTCGTAAACATGCGCTGGGTTTTTGGATTATAACATCTATACCCCTTTTGAGTGACTCCATATCCCACAAAAACACATTTCTCACACATGGATCAAGTTTATTTCTATATGATTTTGGAATATGAACAAACACTGTACATCCAAAAATTTTGGGTTGAAGAGTAAGAGCTTGTGGAGGAGTATGGTATTCAGTGAAGGTTTCTAATGGGGTTTTCATGCTCAGGATTTTTGTAGGAAGCCGATTAATTAGGTAAGTGGCAGTGGCTAGAGCTTCAGGCCAGAACATTTTGGGAACACAAGACTCGATTATTAAAGCTCTAGTCATTTCCAATAAAAGTCTATTTTTCCGTTCAGCAACACCGTTTTGTTCAGGGGTATGAGGGCATGTGGTTTGATGGATTATACCTTTGGATTGAAAAAACAGGTTCATTTGTGAGTTTATATATTCCCCACCATTGTCGGACCTCACAATTTTAATAGATTCTTGAAATTGGTTTTGAACCATGGTATAAAATGCAGTGAACCTATCATACACTTCGGATTTATTTTTCAAAAAATAAATCCAAGTCATCCTAGTGCAATCATCAACAAATATCACATAATACCGGAAATTTTGACCCCCAATAACAGGAGCCGGACCCCAAACATCTGAATGAATCAATGAAAAAGGTGTTTTAACTCTAGTATTATTAGGTTTAAAGGTCTGTCTATGGCTCTTAGCTAAAATGCAAGTTTCACAAGAAATTGGTTTATTGGAAGGAAAAATATCAGGAAACAAGGTGTGTAAATAGCTACCAGATGGATGTCCCAGTCGTCTATGCCATAACCATGCTTCTCTTTCACCTGTTCCATGAGCTAGCATCACGGTTCCACTTTGAGTTACTTCATCAACATAATACAGTCCTCCCTTCTCAGTGCCACGCCCAATGATCTGTCCCGTCCTGATATCCTGTAAGATACAAAAAGTGGGATGCATGAGTACTGAGCAATTTAGTTCTTTTGTCACATGACTAATTGACAAAAGTTTATGTGACAAAGAAGGAACATAAAGACTATTAGATAGTTTAATGTTCGGTGAGATTTCAACAACTCCTCCGGATTGTACATTCATTTTTCCACCGTTTGCAGCTTGAATGTGGCTTTTGTTGGGTTTTGTTGTGACTTTAAAATCAGAAAAGTCATATGTCATTGTATCAGTCGCTCCGCAATCAAAGATCCAAGACCCATTTGATTTAAAAACATTTTGAGCTATATGTGCTGAGCCATTCAAAATTGAGGGACTCCTTTTGACACAATGAAAAAAGGAGGCGGCTGCCTTTCTTCTTTTAACACCTCCTTCTCTTGTTTTTTGTTTAGAAACACACCCATTTCCTTTTTTTGTGTTTGACCGATCTGAGTGAAGAAAAGGGGTGTTCTTGTATCAACAACCGATCGGGCAAAGTTTTTTCCATGGATGTTTGATCGATCGGAAAACACTTTTTCATGAGTGTTTGATTGATCGGTTTCTTGCTTACCATCCACCACCGAAAAAACTCCATCTTCCTCTTCCTTTTTTCCGGCCGCCGCTACTCCTCCAAAGCCGGATGTTCGCCGGTCATTACCTACGGAGTTGTTGCTGGTGGTAGGATTAATGGTGGGGTTGTTTTCGGCTTTGACCGATTTATCTCCTACGGAGACCCCTTCTTCTCCACACCCTTCGGCCGCCGTTTCCCAAATAGTGGAAGAATCACAGGTGGATGTTTTGTCTTTCTCGATTACTACTGATTTGGTATTGTTGTCGGTGCCATCGATCCACCACTGTGCTTTGGTGTGTCTCGGTCTCGACATACCGTATTTCTTACAGGTAAGATGAGATTTAACCATCCATTTTTTCTTGCCGTTATTCCGGCGATTCGGTTTTTGTTTTTGTTGAGGAATTTTCTTTTGTAACAACCTGATATTGATTTGCAACAGATTGATAAGTTGATTGATATTGGTTTGAAATAAATTGGCTAATTGAATTGCCAAATTGGAACCAGGGCCGCCGGCATCATCTGCCATGGTGGCTCAGAATTTGATTGAATTTGGGTGTTTAATTGGTAAATGATGAGATCCGAACCATAAGCTCTGATACCATGTTAAGTATGTTAAGTATATGATGAAAGAACTTACTTGTTTTATTACAATACATTACTGATATTTATATCAGTTTGGAGAGTTACAATACAGTATAGTGATAGCGACAGTTTACAGATTGTTACAAGTTTGGGACATAGATAGTTACAAGTTTGGGACATGATGAAATATCTGATCCCACATATTGACTTTCTAACACTATATGTAACACCCAAACCTTAAAAATACCGGATTTTAAAAACTTTTTAAACATTCGTTAAGACCACAATGGCGGAAAAGGTCTATTTCAATTTAAACAAATGTCAACCTATTTGTCACATAAGGTTGACGTTAAATTATCCAAAGGTGTTACTATCGTAGCACTTAGTTTACAAGAAATCCGATATAGGTATCCTGCAGGCCTACACAAACCTGAACTAGGACTTAACAATATAATAAGCAAATGGCGGCTAAGGGCAATCTTCAGAACTAATGTCTAATAGTCTACCCATTCCTCACCGCGCGATCCTTCTTCCTTGTTACTCTGCGAGACACAATCGACAAAGTAGACAAGTGTCAGCTTATAAAGCCGAGTAAGATAAGATTATCCAAAAATATACATGTTAAATCAAAATTGTTTATTAAAACAATTACATATATATTTACCAATTATGTTGATCACGATCATATAAACCTGCATATATAATATCAACATATCCATATAAACACAACAATAGGATTAGCACGAAATCCTTAAATGTGCCTATCTCATATAGGGTTCCTAAAAACAATAAGGAATCCTATCTCAATTTGCGAGAATCATCCATCAATCATTATGGACTATACAACGTAATTCTCGTCTTAATAGTTATGCCAACAATATCAAAATAAGTAGGTTGGTCTAAGGACCAAAGGGTGGCCTACTATCCGACGTGACGTGTAAACATATAAATGCGGTACATCGGTGTCGTTAAGGAAATGCATAACCAAATCCCGGAATATGTGCTATGCAACGAATAGGGAGCTAACCTATACACACATTCAATCAATCGTATTCCACTTTGGGTTATGTCTAGAATACCCGTGGACCTCGTAGGTTCATAGTGTCAACTCCGAATACACTATGGGATAAGCTTATCTCTTTATCGTATTTTATACTCGAGTTCATTTTCTAAAGGCAAGCTACCTCATAAGCTATCTATGTTCAACATAACAAGGCCCTTGAGTAAAATTGGCACGTGATCATACCATCCTATGATTACTAGTGTCACTATCATTCAACTCATCAACATAAGAGCTAGATCATATAATCATGCAATCAATCTTAACAACAAGTCAAGTATATGTAGCATAATAACCGTATCATTCTACTATTGATACAAACATTACAATAGCCCATAATCACCCTCCCAACATGGTTCAATCATATAACCATAGGGTGTCAACAATTCCAAGGACCAACGATCATTCATTTCAACCCGCAATAGATTAACTAACATAATTAAGCTATGGTTGAGTCATTAGTAATCATAAGGGTTAAACAACAATCCCACCCACATGCATACGTAAAATATAATCCCAAAGTCTCCCAATATAGATTAAACCCTTCCCCCAATGCCCAATCCATCATATAGGACATGAAAGTTTGTTTAAACTATGTTTGACACTTTAAAATGGACATTTTGATTGTGTTCGCAGGGATAACCAATATCTTACCTTAGCACGTGTATAATGGCACTTAAACAAGTTCTTCAAGCTTGCTAGGTGTTCCCGTAACCTATACATATGATATAAGATCAACTTATAAACTACCACAAAGCCTAAGTGCAAAATAGGGAAATTTCAGCATGTTCCCAGCTTTGCGCCATCTTCTTGACAACGACTTTGGGAGGTCAAGAAGACTAGATACAACAAAACTCAGTTCTAGACATTTGTTGGGCACTCAAAGACCTTTTCAAAAATGTAAGGTTTGGCTCTTGAAGAGCTTTAATGAAATAGATATGATTTTTACAAAAACAAACCTGTAGCCTCGTCAGAAATCCGACCAGTTCTGAAGATCGTCGTTTTAAGCACTCTTATGAGCAAAACCAGAAGAAACTTCGTTCTTATGAAATTTCACGACACTTGGACCTTTCCAAAAATATAAGATTCGACTTCTATATCATCCAGATGAATCTTCTATGATGTTTGCAAGATGACTGAAAATTTCAGTCCTATAGAGTCCTTAAATTCAACTTGAAACTTCAAGTGATGAACCCAAGACTTTATGAACTTGATTGTTTTGTGTTATGAATGTGTGAGAGAGAGGAAAGAGCAGAGAGGGATGATAGAATTGATCATCAAAGGCTTGTTTATATAGCCCCTAAGTGGCAACTAAGTGTTAAGAAGTCAAGACTACTAGTCTTGACCATTAGGTGTATTTAAATCTAACTCATGTGTTTACAACTCATCCTTGAGTGTAATGGCTGAAACTTTGGCCTTAAAACAAACTAGAATTTCAGTAGGAACATGTTCATTGCATGATTACAAGCTATAATCCAAGTCTTGGTTAGTTTGTGTGGGGTTTATGTCAAGAACACAAGCTTGACTTGACTAATTGACTTTGGTTGACTCTAGACTTTGATTCTTGATTATTATTTGTGTAATTATGTGTAGTAACTAGTTAATGTAAGTTTGTTTGCTTTTATTCATTTAGTTATAATTCAATTACAAGTATATATATATTTATTAGTAGCTAATTTAGGTACACAATTGCATATAAACATATAAGCACAAATAATACATATGATAACTAACAAAATGTATACCCATATAGACATATGATTAATTATCTTTACACATAATAATATTTCACATAATATATATTAAATCATACTTAATGATTTGTAAAGTCGAGTGGAACCTAGACAAGTCAAAGCACGGTTGACTAGTCAATCAAAGTCAACAAATAAACGAAATAAAGATTTAGGATGTTACAGATAAAATGTAGAAGCAAAGTCATTGCTTATGCCTCTCCTCTTTTTGTTTTTTGCAAAGTTAGTTTGTGGGTTTTAATAATCCCTTCTTAAAGTGCATTCTTTCAAACTTGATTAGTTTTCACATGGATACCTATTTATAAATATGTAGCACATTCCCAAGATGCAGTAAACATCCCATCTCACATGGAAGGACCTCACAACGGGGTGCTGATTCTACCCTTACGCAATAGGTGTATGCCACATATCGATCAAGCTAAGAAAGGCGACGATAACCAGCATTGAGTAACACTCCACGTATAAGGTCACACATTTATGTCCTAGATTTTTTGCAAATTTCACGAATTTTATACTGTGCACTAAATTGCCTATAAATATTCGAGAAGGGGCAATGGTAGTTATGTCTCGCAAACCATTTCTGATATAACTCTCTGCCCTGAACTCTCACCACAGTTGGAGCAAATTAATCAGAATGGGTCTTTCCTTCAAAACCGATCTGTCCTTTTCGTTCTATTAGTCTGCCTTGCAGATCACATCCAAGCACTGACATAATCAAGAATTGCTAAACAAGCCAAAATATGGGAGTCAACACTATCGTTATCCAATCCATCCGCAGAAAACATTTACAGCGGTTTCTCTAAGTTGAAACAGTTGTATGAATGTTTGGATGACCTTGTCAGAACAAACATTTCTCAAAATTCATCAAAATGCAACAAGCAGACAATGAAACCAACAGATGAATTACTCGATACATGTGTCAAGTTCTTGGATATTTGCAGTAATACAACTGAAATAATATCTCAGACATTACAGCATTTGAGAGATCTTGGCTGTGGTTTACGAAGAAACAGTGGATCATCCGGCATAAAAAACATCATTGCCAATTACATTGTAATCAGAAGAAAAGTGAAAAGAGAGGTAAAAGGATCTGTGGCAAGCTTAAAGCAAGTAGAGAAGATGATATGTACTAGTCCCTTCATGGCAAATTCAGAAAACGACAGTCTGATCTCTGTATTCCGGGCTTTTAGAGAAGTTACAGCGTTGAGCATAGTTATTTTCCGATTATTGCTTGTATATTTGACAATGCCATCTTTAAAATTGAAGTTATCAAAAGGGCATAGATGGACAAGATTCATATCCAATGGTAAAGTGGTACCGGAAGAGATAGCTGATGCAAATGTAAATGAGTTGCAACACCTTGATGCAACACTATCCAAGTGGTACCAAAGAAACTAGAGGCGTTGGAGGCTACTCTTGAAGGCATCATTTCTCACGTACACTTACTTTCGAGACTCCTGATTGGAACCCGCGCATCTCTCCTTAACATGGTCTCTTTCCACTAGTGTGAATCTTGGCATAGACTGTATATTCGCACACTTAAACTTATAGCTTCTAACCAATTTTTCTACAATGGATTGAGGCATTGGATTATGTAAGATATATACCTATTTTTTCATGTATATGTTGCACATTTGTGTAGTTGGCACAATAGCTCATTTATCTAGATATAATTTATAAACATTTGCTTGAATATATGTCAAAAGTCTTCATTTATATTCAAGACGACCGCTTCTAGTGTGGCAGCTCAATCACAGATCATTGGATTGACAAGAAGTGATGTGATAAATAACTCGATATAGATATCGTCAACGCTTGTGATTGATTTCAAAGGCTAAAAATAAAAAGAAAAAAGAAAGCAATTCTTTTTAACAATGAAATGCTCTATGGATCTTTATCCGTATTCCAAACCACCACAATAACTACGTACTATTAAGAATGTATATCAGTAAAAGAAATGGACAAAAATACGAACACAATTACATAAACTAAATAATTGTAAAAATAAACATCTACCGGGCTTAAAGCCTTCTACCCAAAAAAGAAAAAACTTAGAGACAGAGCTGGAATGAAGATGGATAGCTCCGGGCTAAAAGCCTTTTACTTTTAATTGTTTCCTATATCTATATAGCTTTGTAAACAGTAACTATGACAAACAAACCCGAAAGTGTATTAAGTTCAGATTCAACTTGATCATTTATATTTGATGATACTGTGTCTGTATTTGTGAATGTCTAGCCTTTGAGGAATGAGGTCAATAAGCTTGTTGAAGTCAAAAACACAAAATCAAAAGTCAAGCAGTCCATTGGGGTGAGAGGGCAACATACATAAGTAATCGGCACAAACCCATGACACTTTAAATATTTTTATGCAAAATTTATTTAAATTTTAACCCTTATTTTAAAAAAAAAAAACGGTTAGTTGAAGGAATTTTAAACCTTATTTTAATAATCTTCATTTCTTTAATTTTATCTATAAAATGGATCAACTTTATAACTTTATGTTTTTATTTGATAAGACATCTATATTGTTTTTTTCCGAACATTCAGTCGGTATACGACATCGGAAAACCTCACCGTATAATGGTGAAGCCTTGCACGTACCCTAGACAACGAGATGTTGACCATGAGCCGTTACAAGTATTCAGAGGGAAAAACCCCAAAGTTTTGTCATCCCTAAGGATCGAACTCAAGACCTTGGGTAAAACCGGGAGTGCCTCTGACCAGTTGGACTGACCTTCATTGGCATTATTTGACAGCTATAGCTTTCGGTCATTACTCTGTTAATGAAATTGATATAATTTGTTTGTACCTTTTTTCCTTTTGTGGATCACTTGCGGATAAAAGGTGTTTATAGCATGTCTCCCACAAAGAGTCAATGTCAAATCACTATTAAGTTTACTTTGTTACTAGTATTATTACCCGTCGCGTTGCGACGGGTCACGGGGATAACATATGTTTTTGTTAGAGTTTCAGATAGATATAATAGGAATAGGAACATCATGGGACGTTATAAAATGGACTAATATAGTAATATGCTAAAAGATAAGTTTGAGAGCATAAAAACCGGGAACTGAAACTTTGGAATTGTTTTGTGCTAATGATTCAAGCCAGACTTTTCTAGACTTGGTAATAGATTATTAACATACAACCTCAAGTGAGACTTGGTGCACACACTCCATTCATGGCTCTTCAAATCGGATTTAGCATCATCCAGTAACAACTTGAAGTGCTTTATCGAAGTAGAACTTCCAATGAGGTTGCAGGTCTAATTAATGACTTTGTAAACATAGCTTTTGCACTACTTTCATATTGCTTAGTTTTGCCAACGACAATCTGTAACATATAATAACAAAAAGACAACATATTGTTAAAAGACCTGTTAGCGCATAATTGATACCAAATATGTACATATTTGAAACTAAGTTTAATGCAGGATCATCTACATAAATAATATCCAAAATTGTTGCATTAACTACATGTTAAAATGCCTGAAAGGATGGAATGACATAAAAATATATATGAAAGGGGATATGTTTACACATACACACACAAAAAGATATTATGGAGGTACGTTTGGCGTATGGAACAACCTGTTACATGGTTTAGTGTTGCCAACCTTTAAATTTTAAGATATATTGACAACCTTTTCAAGAGTGTATGGCAAGACTCAAGAGTACAGAGCAAACACCAAAAAGTTACGTTGATGGCTTTTTACCACCTTTTATCTACAATTCCAGTTCGTTGCTAAGGTCGTCTTCACTTGTCATGTAACCCAATCTATGTAAGAACTATTATAGAAAGATGTATCGAGAGTAGTCATGGACAATTCGAGTTACGTTTAAGATGACATTTTGTAAGTTATGACAACAATGAAGTTATATATGGCAGTAGTACATTGTTCGCAATTTTAAAGTAGCTATAAATATTAACAGCTAATGCAAATGAGCATATAACAGAGAAAAGACAAACGTAGTGGAAGATATATGAAGAACAAAAAAACTTTTCAACTGATCAAAACGTCGAAGTTAAGAAGCGAAAGGAGCAGCAACATATCGTGAGTACTAAGGTAATTATTAATTAGTAAATTAAGAATATGGATACATGTAAATTGTACACAAAATTAAACAACTTTGAGTAAGTCATTAATACAAACATCTGGTGTGCAAAATAAATATCAAGTCTTTCAAAACAGATTTTACTTTAGTGAAATCTTAAGATCACCAATTTTATGAAGATGAATGGAGAAAGTAAATTAGTTAAAATCTTTACCAATGTATCAATTAGACTGAATTATAATTAAAATTTCATCCATGTTATAAAGCATCCCCGTCCTTTTTTTTCAAAAAACATACATACGAAAAAACAAAGACAAAATAATAGCTAACTAATTACCTTAAAAATTGATTAGATGATATATATGTAGTCGCATACTCGCCTGAGTAAAATTGAAGTGACAGTTGAGTACAATAATAAGATGCTAATGTTTATCAGTACAGGGAAGTGGTAGTAAAGAAGAACACTATCCGGATACTTCTCATATTACCAAAGAGTTGTAACACACGCAACAGAAGTAATACGTAGTACGGGAGCCTTAAGCAGTTGTAAAAAAGGGGTTGGTTTTCAGTATATAGGTTAATTTATGACATTAATTATGACTACAGTATGGGTACAGACAAAGCCAACGAGTTATTTAATTGTCACCAGGACTTTTATTACACATTTTGTGATTGCTTATCTTTTTCCTGGTAGACTACAATATTTAACGTCAACTATAACAGAGACGGAGCCAGAATTTTTTTGAGAGGCAATTTTAAAAGTTGTTTATCATACTTATAAGAGTTGTACCCGAGAATGTAAAAAAATGGGCCCTAGCTCGAGAATAGAAAATGGACTCTCAAAAGAATTTGTTCCACACGGTGTAACACTCCATATTTAAAAACCAGTTTTTTTTAATTAATAAAGACCACACGTGTCGGACAAGTTTTATTAAACGAAAACGTATTCAATCATAATGCAAGAAACCCAAAAAATATACTTCTTAGAAAATAATTAGCTTGTATATGTATCTTTCCTACATAACTATTATGGATTATTATAATTAGTTGTTTGCGATAAATATATATAATAATTTGAAAGAAAATAGATTTTCCACAAACAGTTACACTATTAATGTACTACAATTTACACAATGAAAGATCTATCTCAAAATTAATGTTTCGATGACCAATGACTTCCAAAGAATAAGCTTATGACAACGAAGGTAACATTTGTATTTATTTCCTACTTATTTTTTCTTACTTTAAAAAAAAAATTACAAATATACCTTTTAAATTTTGAAAAATTACATTGTACTAAAATTGGAGCGGGGGCAGCTGACCCCACTGCCCCCATAGTGGCTCCGTCCTTGTCTACGCCTCCAAAGTTTATGAACATAAAAAAGTTAATTTGGATAAGATCCTCTGAAGTTGATCCAACTTCATAGGTGAAGTTGGATCAACTTTAACCATTGGATTAAATCCAATGGTCAAGATTTAAACATCAAAATTAGATCTTGACCATTGGATTTAATCCAATGGTTAAAGTTGATCCAACTTCACCTATGAAGTTGGATCAACTTCAGAGGATTCTAATCCTATTACATTATACGTTTTGTTTATGGTTTTTGTTTTGTTATTTAACAATATAATGACATTTAAGGCTCGTTTTTTTTTTTTTTAGTCATTAAGTGCTGAATGTATTAAGTGGCTGAATGTATAAATAATATCTGTATGTATTAAGTAAAAAAATAGGTAATTGACGTTTATTTTTGTCTATTAAGTCAAAAAAAACATAAAATTTGACTGAATGCATAATTTTATCTATATCCCTTATAAAAAAAGCCCCCTTTTTATTTTAGGTAATTCTACCTTTGAATTACCAGAATTGCCCTTGACTTTTTATGTTTAGCCCTTAATGAATTAATTTACACTCTAAACCTTTATTTTAATAATTAACACTTTAAGCCCTTATCTTCTAAAAAATTTTCACTATCACAATTACATCAACCTACACCACTTGACACCACCACCACCACAAAGCAATTGATGCATGATGATTTTCATGATGCACGGTGATTTTCAGTGAAGAGAAACCTATTGTTTTATTTGTTTTACTTTAATACTTGTTTTATTTTACCTAAAACATATATATATATATATATATAAAATAATAAAAAATAATTGGATGGAACCCCCTGATCCCATGTACCATTTGGTACCCACTAATCCCTCAGTCAGGCTAGTGTCCAGGTGAATCTCAACCACTTAATAATCCCCTGATTATCTCAAGTTTGCCTTTGACGAGACTCGAACCCATGATCCCCTTAGAAAGTGACGGCTGGTGGTCACTGGGCTATTACCCAGTTGTGTATGTATAACAAAGTTAATGCACATACAAGCAACATTTAACTCTCACTGAAATCACCAAGAGCTACCCCATCCAAGTATATTTTATAACACGTGATGCTATTTTATTAAACAAACAACACAAGTACACAAACACAACAACGTTATTCTTCAAACCTAAAAAGGGTAACTTAGCGGATTTCACAATTATTTTATTGTGAAATCAGATATATGACTCCCCTTATATGCCACCTCTTAATTCTTACTCATATAACATCTTTAAAACTTATAATATAACCTCTTAAGTCTCAAATAATCCTTTTAGAGGTAGTTTACTATAGATCGATATGTTGACCCCGGCGTCCATCCTCTAGGAATAACATTTCTTGCCACTAGAACTTTTTTGGAATATTGTGATATTAATCGTAGCGAAAATGGAGGGTGTAATTCCCTCCCAGGGTCGACTTTCCAAACCGCGCCCCATGATTGAACCATTTTTAGCCACTCGTCGCTACTTTCCTCTTTTAGACTCACTCCTGCTAAATCTCCGTCCCCTTCTTCAAATTCAATAACGGTCGCAAAGTAATTAGGGTTCGATCCTTGGTCTACGTGGAACACTAAGCCCGTTCTTGAATAGTCACACTCAACTCTGAAGATTTAATAAAAAGGTTGTATAATTAGATTACTAAAATGGGTGTTTCATATATACCCCCTCCGTCCCATTTTAAGTGTCTTAGTTTGACTTTCAAATCTTTTTCTTTCAACTTTGACCGTAGATATATTTGTATGTATTTTATAATAATTGTGAAACTTATATCATTGAAAAGTAGATTGAAAACTCAATCCATTCATATATTTTATATCAAGTTTTATATAACACAACAAAAGATAATTACAGTCAAAGATTAAAGAAAAAGACTTTGAAAGTCAAACTTGGATACTTAAAATAGGACGGAGGGAGTAAAATAATATTACCATGCATATTGAATTTGCAAAAGTCCAGCATCACGCAAGTGTTTTTCTTGGCCCGGTTTTGCCATTGCACCAAAAGCAGTCGCGCTAAGATCAAAGTGTGCAAGGTCAGAAGCAAACGGGCCTCCCCCGCAAAAATCAGTGATGACAACCCGAACGGCTTTGCATGAACATGATGGATGCTCGGTACATTTTATCTATGTATATATAATAACATTCAAATTGTGAGTTAGTAATGACTAATCACAAAGGTAAAAGAACCAAATAAATATGTTGAAACACATAAATTAAAAAATTTGTTGTCATGGTATGTAGTAATAATTTGTATAAAACAATTAAATATATATATGTAAATGTTGGGTCCACTGAACAAGCTAGCAAACCTCATAACAAGCCCCGCATTCTTTTCCTGCATTGTAAATAGATGGGTTAATTCCAGTCACCATGGAAGAAAATGGTGCTAGTGACACTGAATTTCCATAACCACATGTTAACGATGAAAGGTAAAACAGAATATTATTTCTTGATTAATCTTGGGTAATACAAGTCGTCCATATTTATACACAAATTAAACCCTAATTAGGTCATATGACCGACTTTAATTACTTGGGCTCCCAACTCTAATATCTTGGGCTTGGGCCTACGATACACTTCTGAGGCCTTTGTAAGCTCGGGAGATGACGACGATTCTGATCCCTCATATTCTAACACTCCCCCTCAAGTTGAATATCGGGATTTCCGAAATTCAACTTGCTTAGACACTTATGAAACATAGAGGTTCCCACTGCTTTAGTTAGAATATCAGCCAGCTGGTCTTCAGACTTTACAAACGGTAACTTGATAATTCCATTTTCCAATTTTTCTTTTATGAAGTGACGATCAACCTCCACATGCTTGGTTCTATCATGTTGAACTGGATTTTCTGAGATCTGGATAGCAGCTTCATTATCACTCATGATTCGAATACTTTCTTTAGGTGCAAAACCTATTTCAGACACCAGCTTCTTCAACCACAAAGCTTCTGCTAGGCCTCTAGCTATACCTCTAAACTCAGCTTCAGCACTAGACAAGGAGACAACTTTCTGTTTTTTACTTTTCCATGTAACCAAGTTACCACCTACCAATGAGAAATACCCTGAAGTGGACCTCCGATTACCTTTATCTCCTGCCCAATCTGCGTCTGTATACAACTGAATTTTGAGGTGACCATTAGCCTTAAATAACACCCCATGACCTGAAGTCCCTTTGAGATACCTAATGATTCGCAGAACTGCATCCATATGATCTTCCTGAGGTTGATGCATAAACTGACTGACTACTCCAACAGCATATGCAATGTCTGGACGAGTATGAGCCAAATAGATAAGTTTCCCCACCAACCTTTGATACCTTCCTTTATCAGTAGCTTTAGCATCTGTCTTCACAAACAACTTCTGATTTATGACCATGGGTGTATCTGCTGGCTTACAATCAATCATTCCTGTTTCTGCCAGAAGATCTAATATATATTTCTTCTGACAAATAAAAATTCCATCTTTAGACCTTGAAACTTCTATTCCAAGGAAATACTTCAAATCTCCCAGATCTTTCATTTCAAATTCTGCAAACAAAGCTGATCTTAGCTGATTAATCTCTTTTTCATCATTTCCTGTTATAATCATGTCATCAACATAAATTATCAGACATGTCACAAGATTCCCTCTATGACGAAGAAACAACGTGTGATCTGAGTTGCTTTGTTGATATTCATATTTCTTCATAGCAAGAGTGAACCTTCCAAACCATGCTCTGGGTGATTGTTTAAGCCCATACAAGGCCTTTTTCAACTTACAAACTTCTCCATTCTTAAAGCTGTGAGCAAATCCTGGAGGAGCTTCCATGTACACTTCTTCTTGTAATTCTCCGTGCAAGAAAGCATTCTTCACATCAAATTGATGACAACCGCCAAATTTGAGGTTAGCTAAACTTAGAAAGTTTGCTATTCATGTGCTATTTATAGAAAGTTAAATTTAAATATGCAATATTTAAATTCTTATGTGTCAACCATGAACAAACGTCGTTAGAAAATAACGATGCCGACACACATTCATCGGGTTGATGAACCGGCCAAGGAGGGCCTCCATAATATGCATTTGGTGATATATGATTTTATTGTGGCAATGTGTATCTAGTTAAGATCACTTTCGTTAGTGAAAGTGCCATATGAAATATATGTCGTTATATATTTACTAAATTGTTAAAGACCGCTCTTATGCAATAATAATAATTGACACAATTTATAAAAACATGAATTATAAAAACATGACATATCATTTTTAGTTTCCTAACTAAAAATTTTACAAAATAATATATATGATACTATAAAAACATATGGGCCAACTAACTAATGTAATTAAAAGAGGCTAAATAAAATAACTAGTAAAATAAGCCCACATGCTTAGCCCATCCCCATTTTCGGATAACCCAAGCCCAAGCCCACTTGACTACTCCTATAAAAAAACAGTATAATTTCCCTGCTTTCTTTTGTTGCATATCTGATACACACACTAGACAAACCCACGTGAGCATCTCTCTCCTATTAAACAAAAGCAACCAAAGAGCCAAAAACTATTCACCTTCTCCCTCCCTCCTTCACCCCAACCGCCGGCCGCCACCCTCCTGCAGCACCACCGCCGCCTGCCACCTCCATCTCGCCGGAAAACAATCCCGGCAGCCACCCCCATCAACCCCCTAGGGTTTTCTGCAACCCTAAACAACCAAACTCTCCCACCGCTGCTGCTGGCCGCTGCTCCTGCTGCTGCCCCGCCGCTGCTGCTGCTGACCGGAACTCCAACCACCACCATTCGACTCCATTGACATCCAGGAAGGTGAGGAATGTAAGTAAATGCCTCCTAACGTAAACCCACTTCTTATCTCTCTCTAAAAACCCTAACCGGTTTTCCTCCTTTTCTTTTTCTTCCCGTCGCAGCCGCGCACCACCACTCCACCACCACCTCGCGACGACCCAGGAGGAAGGAGGAGCGTACAGGTACCATTTCAGGTCGTTACATGGCTGCCCATGCTTAGTTATAGTGCCTTAAATCTCAAAAACGTTTTTCACTTGTTTTTCTTGATTCTCAGCCGCGAGCCGCCGTGAACAGCCACCACCAGCCACCGTGCAGATCGGTTACACTCGCGAAACAGGTTGTTTAAACTATCCCTAAGGCTCTTGTGATGTAATACGCGACCATGCTAAGTCTAGGTGTTTTCCTTTTCGGTTTTCGGTTCGAAACCACCATAAAACACCACCTTTCACCACCTTTCGTCACCACCTCGAACCACCAATGTTTTGTCACCACTGAAGGGGCTGAGATGCCGACTTTTGGGCTGCCCCAAAAACTAAAACAAACCATTTTCTTGGGCCATGAACTTCGGCCGAATATAACCCAAAAACCAAAAGTCTTGACTTTTGAACTTCTAAGAAACTTCACTTGTACAGCCAACATGCATGCATAGTGTTATTTTGAAAATATAATTTATTATTGGAAAACTAGCAGATTAATCATTGTTTGGTTTAATTGAATTGATTTAATTTGGGTAATAATCATTATATGCATTTAAATGATTGTATGGTTCCTAGGTGATTGTTCCCTCTTCCAAGTAATACCTTTATGACATGAATCCCAACATACATAATGATTAACTTTTCTTGGAAATATAAAAGCATGCTTTAAGTATAATCATTAGCATGATAATCTATGTTGGTAAAGTTGGGAAAACGTGCTAGTTAAATGCCCACTAAATAATTATATATATATATATATATATATATATATATATATATATAATATATATATATATATATATATATATATATATACTAATATACGTTATATACGTATATATATATCTATTAATATATCTTGACCCACCATGCCCACCTCCTATTTAGGACATCGGTGCAAAGTGTGCGGTGACTTAGCACGCTTCGGGTGCAAACATGACCTATATGATTATATTATATTTATATATAGACCCACCATGCCCATCTTCTATTTAGAATATTGGTGCAAAGTTGTGCGGCGACATATTTATATTTTTATACTTTTAGTCGTGGTTATTCCAACTCACAACCATACTTAATTGACAATCGCCCAACTCCTATTATGGAAACCGGTGCACTCGTATGGGTTGTGAGGGAGAATGGTCGCGAATGCCATGTTATGATATATTTCAACACACAACCATACTTCTTTGCCATTTCACGTGTATGGGTTGTGTAGGAGAATAGTCGTAATATCGCTATTATTATTATTACTATTATAACACATTAATATATATACACCCATGAAAGACCAACTCCAACTAGCACGTGGACAGCCCTAACGTTTATCACATAATAAAAACATTTTTTTTGAAAACGTATTATAACCATGTTATTTGGAAGAATGAGGGAAATTCACTAGGAACATAATAGCATAAATTGTTAAGACAAGTTTATATTTTATATTTATAGGTTGACACTTTCAAGCAAATCCGCTACTTGCTAATTGTTGCTACTTGAAACTAAGGTGAGTTCATAGCCCACACTTTCTTACTATTTTGGGTGAGATGCATGCTCTATGTTTTACATGTGGAACACAAGTACCAAAACTATGTATATGATGATTGTCTAAGTTGCATTGATCCCTATTAAAGCCCTCCCATCGTGAATTGTTAGTTATGGATTTAAACGTGATATGATGAATAGTACTATTTGGGTTGACACCCCCATTCGGGTTGGTCGCACCAACTTGACCGGTGATGGTCGAACGAATGCATGCATATTTGGATTCCCAAGTATTATGGATCAAATACTTGCCGAGGCACAATGTTACTTATTACCATCGAGTTTCAATTCATGAGCTTAGTACAATATATACATTATATTTTTCATAGCATTGTTTTTGAACAATGGCTACACGACATTGCGGGTTAGCAATGGTCACACTTGAATCTTGTGGTTCCATGCAAAGTACTTATTTTCTCCTATGAATTCACCAACATTATTGTTGACCCATTTTAGCATGTATCTCAGGTCCGTAAGATGCACGGTAGGATTCACATAAGGCTTTTCCGCCACTTGGAGTTGATGTTTCGTTTTTATCATGGAAAAGACTTTACTTTTGTTCAAGTTATCATTGTTGTCGAAACCAATGATAGCACCACCTATCGAGGATTTAGAATTCCTAAAAATACTCATTAAATTATTGTAATGTTTTTCCTTAATGTATTTCCAATATTTCAAGACAATGAACTTATGTTAAATGAAATGTTTTCAAAACGACTCCTTTATAGTCGTTCATTATGCCTTGTGTTGTGATTTCATGAATGTTGCACCTCGTACCCTTCCGCATTATTATGGGGTGTGACAAATATGAAGGGCCAACCCAAATTTGCTGCTATTGAGAAAAGAACCCTTATTGTATCTAGCTTTGCAACTGGAGAAAAGGTTTCTGAATAGTCAATGCCATAGGTCTGAGTGTATCCTTTGGCAACCAATCTTGCTTTGTATCTTTCTACATCCCCATTTGGTTTATATTTGATGGTATATATCCACCTGCATCCTACCGGATCTTTCCCTGTTGGGAGGACACACTTTTCCCATGTACCATTCTTAATAAGAGCCTCCATTTCACTATCCATAGCCTCCTTCCAGTTTTTATTCTTCAAAGCATGCTCTACACCTGAAGGGATCTCTTCAGAATATAATTTGGCTGCAAATGCTCTTGCCTCTTTGGAGAAAAAACTTTCTACAATATTAGCAAAGCTATCTACCGGATACTTAGTAGACCGAGAATGTCTTTCTGGAGAGTATCGCTTTGCAGGAATTCCTCTGGTAGATCGTGGTGGAAGAACATATTTTTCTGGAACACTTTCTGTGGTCTCTTCTTCTATATTTTCTGACTCTCCATTTATATTTTCCTGTATTTCATCAGCAGGAATATCCAAAGTATGAGGTAAAACAGAATATTATTTCTTGATTAATCTTGGGTAATACAAGTCGTCCATATTTATACACAAATTAAACCCTAATTAGGTCATATGACCGACTTTAATTACTTGGGCTTCCAACTCTAATATCTTGGGCTTGGGCCCTACGATACACTTCTGAGGCCTTTGTAAGCTCGGGAGATGATGACGACGATTCTGATCCCTCATATTCTAACACACATGAACCTCCTGCATTGTTTATTTACCATATTAAGTAACCTTGCATTGATTAACATAAGAAAAATATTCAATGTGCCTAAATAGTACTAGTATGTCTATTAAAGGTCTACTTAACATGAAATAGAAAAGTCAAATTAAGAAAGAGAAAGTGTCTAATACATGTATAAATAAATGAATATAGTAGGCATATTAAGCATAATTTTTAGGAATATCTATCATTGCTCTCAACATAATACTAATTCAACATGCATGCATGAAGCATGCTCAATAGGGAAAGTATGGAAAAAGATACCATCAAGCTATAGCTTGTTTTATGAACCACAAATATAGACTATACATAAAAGTGTCAGACATACCATCACTTCCGGCACCATCAGGGTTACCATACCACGTGGCGCCGGCGTTGGACCAACGGGTCGTGACGGTGGATAAGTTGAAGTGTTTTGGTCTAATGGCAAAGGTCAATGTGAAGAAGGTTAGAAGACACAAGAAAAAAAATTGTGAGGAATTGGTGGTCATTGATGCTTGGTGCTATGCTACCAAGTCTACCTAATTGTTGCTTTTATAGGGATTACATAAGTGGTTTTTATACTAGATTTTAGGGAGCCTAGTTGCTTTCAAGTCCATGTTAAGTACACAAAAAATACCCTTCAATGACGAGCGGTCGCTAAATGTCGACATTGTCGTTGGAGAAGGTATATAGCAACGATAATGTGAGAGAACCCCATACAGGCAACAGTGGAGATTGACTATAGGAGGTCTTGTATGGCTCCAAAGGGGGCCATTTATACCTCACATATCCATGCCATCATGTCATACATGATGGCTTGTTGTTCATCCAGACGATTGATCTGGAGAGAAATACTGGAAATCTCCTAGAATATACGTACATAATTAAAAAAAACAAATACAAAAAGCATAAACAGCCAAGTCAAAGGAGGACCCACACATGCGATATTAAAGGTTGACAATAAAAGGTCGCTGACATACAAGGGGATCCTGGCTATAAGTAAACCATTGACCTTACATAGCACAACGCGTTTTGGGCGCATTGGTTGTGGGTGAGAGGAGAACTCCACATTTAAGCGTGCTCGGGCGACAGCAATGCCATATGGGTGACCCTTATAGGAAGTTTGCTCGAGCAACCAGAAACAAAGTCGTGAGTTACGGGCAAAGCGGACAATATTGTGTTGTGAAAAGGTGGGGTGTTATTGTATGACTCCAAAACGAGGAGCAATACCACACATATTCACAACAACGTGTCATACATGATGGCTTTTTGCTCATCCAGATGATCGATCCAGCGACAAATGATCTCCTGCTAGGCTGCTACACCTCCGGATCTAGACACCGCACCTAATATGCACGCGGGAGGTGGTTTGCGGCTGCGGCGGTTCGTCCGCATAGGCCCTTGATAGCCGCCCTCTATTGCGGATCCACCACTTTCTTGATGGAAACAAGCTCAACCGACAATAGCATCGGTCTCCCCAAGGGATGCCAGGTTGGGTAACCAACTAACCATAGCATGAGCCTTTCAAATACTTCGATGATACCAAATCTCGTTAATAGTGGCTCGACCAACCTTTTTGGGAGGAACAGGGCGATCGCGAGCCGATCACACTTTCTCCACAATGACAACCTGTGCATGATTCTGGTAATGATATGGTGTTAGACAAATTTCCCTTTGCAGTTCTTCGAGATTATACAGTGGTTTATGATGGTGGTTTTTATTTCTGCTTTTAAATTTATAAAATGTTGTACAAGTAATTATCCCAAAACACACACCTACGGGCAGAGAACCCGATCGGATGTAGTATAGTTAAGTGATAAGTTACAGGATCGTTCGCAGGGACGCGTTGCTTTACCTAATCTAGTAATATGTGTAATTCTAGCGGTTGTGGGGTTGTCACGATTTCCTATTAAACTAATTAAAAATACTGAAAAGTAAATAGAAGCCGCAACCGCTTATTCAGCGAGAGGCTCAGTCTGAAAATAGTTTGAAAAAGCAAATAATAGTAATTAAATTAAAATACTTGTTTGGCATCTCCGATCTCATGGTACGACCAAATATCATTCTACCTACTTGCTAGACTGTTGGAAACTTAATCACGGCTCAGATTCTCGTTAGATTCACTTTGCCTAAGTAACTAGTGTTGTCGCTAGACTCACACTACCCTATAAAAAAATTCTCGTTAGATTCATTGTTTAAGCATTAATGACCTAAAGTTTGTGTTACTAGTTCATCTTTAAGTTACCCGGCTCTTAAGCCATGGCCAGATAGTAATTATCTCCGGTGACCACAATGCTCGTTTCCAAGTCAAAGGATCGCGTCTGACTTTGTTAAGCATCATGTTCTATTCATCCTAATTAATATGGTTATGGATCCCTCGGTTACAAGTGAATCACCTTTTACAGCTAGTTAAAGACCGACTAGTGTTTTCCATCTTTATGTATTAATCCTAGTGTATGATTATAGACCGATCATCAGAATTAAACTAATACATTCAGATATCAAACTGATATTAATGTGAAAAACTAGTAAAACATGGATCTACGATAAACAGTAAAGCACATTCCAACATATTCTAACAAATAAAGTAAAACAATAAACGTCTACATGATCACATTGATCCAAACAAGTATTCAGCCTACTAGCCTGACATTATTAAAGGAATAACAAAGTCTGAAAAGATGAAAGACATTGTTTACCAACTAAAAGTAAAATAGAAAAGTAGATCTAGGCTGAGGATGAAGATCGGAAGGTGTTAGAAGCTCCAAAACCTCCTTGGAATCTGCAAAGTCGACCTAGGGTTGAATATGGGCGGCTAGGGCTGCTGAATCGGCTCTCTCTTCGTTCGGCTCCCGAATCACCTCCTTGTGTCTTGTAACTTCATAGGCTTCCTTCTTGAGTCACTTGATGCCATTTACCCTCTCTCGCATCTTCCGTGAACCTGCGTAAACATACGACTCCATTAAGTACCGATAGTTCCGGAATATTAACTCATTTAGACATTGAAATGAAGCCTTTCGATAGGGGTTTTTATCACAAAATGGACGCTCATCAGTTTAACAATGCAGCTAATGGTTGAAACTTTACCCATGATAAATGAAAGAGAGGTTCTTCGCGAGACAATACGTCAGGTTGTAGGAGGTGCCAGTGAGGAGATAACATTAATAAAAGAAAGGGATAATGGCACGGGAGTGTAACCAACTATGACCAAAAGGTTATGTAATGTAACAACTACTCGACTAGCTATGTAGTATAACCACCTTTGCTTTTTCGGTTATCATGTGATGTAATGAGTGACTGGCTAAACAGGTAACCGGTAACCACTTCATTTTCATTTGAAAATTCACTTACATGGCATGCTGACTCAAATGATAAAGATGATGTGTACTTACATTAATCATTTCATTTATTTATATAGATATACATGAAACAATAATTAAAAATAATAATAAAAAATACACCCCACCGTTATTTCCTTTTGTTTCTCCCCCCCCCTGCTTCATGTAAAAAGTAAGTAACTCCCAATGCCGTCTTCCACGGGTTTTGGGTCCCAATACCGTCTTTGACGGTGTATGGAGGAGGTTGAGATGTAGACAGCCTTACCCCTACCAAAGGTAGAGAGGCTGCTTCCATGTTCTACCATAGGTAGAAAAGGACCTCCAGCCTTACTGGGCATGAGGATCGAACCCTTGACCTCTGTCTCCAGAGGCAAGGGCTCTAACCACTGATCCAACCCAGCTGGTTATTCTCCTCCCCCCTGCTTCATGTCTATATCTATATTATCATATGTGCACTTGTATATGTATAAGTATAAATCTATCTCCCATGAACCTCTTCTCTTCTCCAACAGGTCATCATCCCACCACTACCATACCACTCTCCCGTCACTACCATACCACTCCCTAGCACCAGATCTATAACCTATCTACAAATTCCACCACCAACAGATATATAATTGGTTATTATATTTACGGTATCATTAAAGGATTTCCGTACCACTTCCCTGCTCACCACCACACTACATCGAAAGCATCTATTTTTGATTTTAAATGGGTTTTGTATTTGTGTTTGATTTTAAATGGGTTTTGTATATTTGTCACCGTAATGTCAATAAAGTCGTCGGAATCTGAAAAGAGTCACCGGATCTGGAAAGAGTCACCGGAAACTAGAAAGATTCGCCGGAATCTAGAAAGAGTCACCGGAATCCGGCGACTTCTTCAATGACCAGAAACGGGTGTCATCACTGCCGACAATAAACTTCTAAATTTATTCAACATCATTATCATGAAATGGGTGCTACATCGATGTCTTATTTATACATTGATTAATTAATTCATACTGCTACATGGTGTTTTTCATAGTGTTCGATCATCTTATGTAATGTGATTATTAATTGTATATTTTTGTATATATATGTAATATGTATATCAGTATATGGTATAAATATTATACAAATAAATGTTCAATGAATCATAGTCCATGTAAGCATTAAGGGTTGACTTGGCGGATGATGTAGCGGGTGACATGGCACTTACAGGTTATAATTTGGAAGTTACCCGGTAGTATACATTACATAACCTAAAAAGCAAAAGTGGTTACACTACATAGCTAGTCGAGTAGTTGGTTACTGATTGTGCACCAAACCGCATGGTTGATGATGATTCCGGCAAGGGCTTCGATCGTGGAGAGATGGTTGAGGTTTAAGGGTTTGTTAGCGATTCCCCGAAGGTAAGAGCAATGCTCCTTTACGCCAACTATAAGTGTTTAGGATTTATTAGGGTTTATGTGTGAGAGTCGGCTGATTTGTGATCATGCCCATTGAATGAGGGTTACCTCTCCTTATATAAGAGAGGGTAACTTGGGGAGGAAGCTAGGGTTTTAACCCTAGCTAGGGTTTTGGCATATCTAGGATATATTTATCCGATTTACTTGCCATCTTTATCCCTTTTATAATTGGGATATGATTTACTATAATATCAGAAAGGATTTAGGTTTATCCCTAACCATTTAATTATTATTAACACCTCCGGGCATAAGCCCTTCGTGCAGAGTGCCCTTCGTACAGTGGTACGAAGGGGTACATCGTCAAGCCCCCAGTCTAATATTATAGACTGCCAAGGCTATGATGTTAGACTATACTTCTCATGTTCTTGGATATTGCTTTGAAGGTGATCTTGTGATATGCGTCTTCTTGCTTCTTTAAATGCACTCTCCTTTCTTCTTTCTTTACTTTATATCCGTCGTTGTTGATCGCTGCGTAACTCTTCTTATTCCCTTTTTCTTTATCAATAATGACGAAGGTAGGTATTAAATCCACGTTCTCCTTCGCTGCATCCAATCAACTTAGGGGTTTTATAGATACGTACTTTCTTGATAAGATCAGGGCTTTTTGATTGCCTAATCAAGCCCTTCGGCTGGTTCATAAAGCTCGTCTTTTTATAAGGAGGTTCTTTCTTTATATGAATGCAACTTGCGAAGGGTGACTTTTGTCAAATGAGAGAATGTGGTGGGTGATTTGTTGAATTTTGACACGTTAACCGAGGCGATAGGTGGATATTTGATTTGTATGAGTGATTTTGATCGAAATTTGAGAAAGTGTGACCTTTATAAGGTTTTGGATAAGGTACTTTCAGGGAGACTCTTGATATGGTCTTTGCTAGAAATCGGTTGTTTCGTTTATGGACCTTTGATCTTCGAATCTCACTTTTTGCGATGAAGTTTTAAGCGGGCGTGTATTTACGGAGATCAGTGAGTCTTGTAACGGAGGAAATTGATTATGTATTTATGGTATGAATCATGAAGTGTTATGCTTCTGATTCGGTGATGTAATGGTGTAAATTCGGATGTATCTTTGCATCTTTTGTTATGCATAATGTAAACAACCGGTGGTGTATCCTTTATATCGGAGGTCGTATTTCTGTTGCGTCAGGTTGTTCTACTTTGATGAGACTTTTGCGTGTGTCGCTTTGTTGAGTAACTTCGTGCGTTGATGAACTTGATGTCCGTAACTTTTACTTGTCATGTGGTTGTGTCCTTGTTTCGTAGACCACATGGTTA
Organism: Erigeron breviscapus; assembly: GCA_034093135.1. Lineage (NCBI taxonomy): Eukaryota > Viridiplantae > Streptophyta > Magnoliopsida > Asterales > Asteraceae > Erigeron > Erigeron breviscapus. Next base: position 1,644,492 of record CM067167.1, read on the forward strand.
TCTTCTTATGATTCTTTCCCTTGATGTAGGGCAGATGTTGCAGACTTTAGGAATTTTGCTTCTCGTTTTGTGGAGAAGGCATCGCTGAAGTTTCAGAGTTACGTGGGATATGTTCTTCATATATTTTTGATTCTGATGTCCTTGGATGACTATTCTCTTCTTATAATTATCTACGAAGGTGCTAGAGGTATCCTCCTTGTTGTTATGGGAGGTTTCTTCAAAGTTCCTGAGCAATCCTCAGCTTCTATATTCTGACTTTGGTAGTGGTTTATGTAGGCTACTATCATTTGTTAACTCTTTCAAGCATTTTTATGGGCTTCGGGTGATGAATTATTCTTTATATATTCGGAAGTCCCACGGATGGCGCCAAATGATTGTGCACCAAACCGCATGGTTGATGATGATTCCGGCAAGGGCTTCGATCGTGGAGAGATGGTTGAGGTTTAAGGGTTTGTTAGCGATTCCCCGAAGGTAAGAGCAATGCTCCTTTACGCCAACTATAAGTGTTTAGGATTTATTAGGGTTTCCCCCCCCCCCCCCCCCCCCCCCCCCCCCCCCCCCCCCCCCCCCCCCCCCCCCCCCCCCCCCCCCCCCCCCCCCCCCCCCCCCCCCCCCCCCCCCCCCCCCCCCCCCCCCCCCCCCCCCCCCCCCCCCCCCCCCCCCCCCCCCCCCCCCCCCCCCCCCCCCCCCCCCCCCCCCCCCCCCCCCCCCCCCCCCCCCCCCCCCCCCCCCCCCCCCCCCCCCCCCCCCCCCCCCCCCCCCCCCCCCCCCCCCCCCCCCCCCCCCCCCCCCCCCCCCCCCCCCCCCCCCCCCCCCCCCCCCCCCCCCCCCCCCCCCCCCCCCCCCCCCCCCCCCCCCCCCCCCCCCCCCCCCCCCCCCCCCCCCCCCCCCCCCCCCCCCCCCCCCCCCCCCCCCCCCCCCCCCCCCCCCCCCCCCCCCCCCCCCCCCCCCCCCCCCCCCCCCCCCCCCCCCCCCCCCCCCCCCCCCCCCCCCCCCCCCCCCCCCCCCCCCCCCCCCCCCCCCCCCCCCCCCCCCCCCCCCCCCCCCCCCCCCCCCCCCCCCCCCCCCCCCCCCCCCCCCCCCCCCCCCCCCCCCCCCCCCCCCCCCCCCCCCCCCCCCCCCCCCCCCCCCCCCCCCCCCCCCCCCCCCCCCCCCCCCCCCCCCCCCCCCCCCCCCCCCCCCCCCCCCCCCCCCCCCCCCCCCCCCCCCCCCCCCCCCCCCCCCCCCCCCCCCCCCCCCCCCCCCCCCCCCCCCCCCCCCCCCCCCCCCCCCCCCCCCCCCCCCCCCCCCCCCCCCCCCCCCCCCCCCCCCCCCCCCCCCCCCCCCCCCCCCCCCCCCCCCCCCCCCCCCCCCCCCCCCCCCCCCCCCCCCCCCCCCCCCCCCCCCCCCCCCCCCCCCCCCCCCCCCCCCCCCCCCCCCCCCCCCCCCCCCCCCCCCCCCCCCCCCCCCCCCCCCCCCCCCCCCCCCCCCCCCCCCCCCCCCCCCCCCCCCCCCCCCCCCCCCCCCCCCCCCCCCCCCCCCCCCCCCCCCCCCCCCCCCCCCCCCCCCCCCCCCCCCCCCCCCCCCCCCCCCCCCCCCCCCCCCCCCCCCCCCCCCCCCCCCCCCCCCCCCCCCCCCCCCCCCCCCCCCCCCCCCCCCCCCCCCCCCCCCCCCCCCCCCCCCCCCCCCCCCCCCCCCCCCCCCCCCCCCCCCCCCCCCCCCCCCCCCCCCCCCCCCCCCCCCCCCCCCCCCCCCCCCCCCCCCCCCCCCCCCCCCCCCCCCCCCCCCCCCCCCCCCCCCCCCCCCCCCCCCCCCCCCCCCCCCCCCCCCCCCCCCCCCCCCCCCCCCCCCCCCCCCCCCCCCCCCCCCCCCCCCCCCCCCCCCCCCCCCCCCCCCCCCCCCCCCCCCCCCCCCCCCCCCCCCCCCCTTCAACCCCCCCCCCCCCCCAAGACGACGGGCAACGATGGTCATCAAGATTATTAAGTGGATATATTAGCATAAGGGAACCTGTTTCAAATGAACGCGCTTGAAATTTGTTTAAATAAATACTAGCACGTTACCCGCGCAATGCGGCGGTTTTCGTGGCAGCGACGGTGTGGTGGTGGGGGACAACAGTTGGTGGTAGTGACGACGTCGAGTGATGTTAGATAATTGATGTAAAAGTAATTGATGTAAAGGGTTAATGTGGCTATTTTAAAAGAAAAAGAGCTGATAGTGTTATATACTTAAGGGTATTTTAATCATTTCTCCCCATGTAATTTTCAACATGGGAGCTATTTTCTTTATTATATAGTATAGATTAACAAATAATCACATAAACATTACAGCTAAAATTAAGAATCGCATTTATTAAAAAATCATGTGTTGGCTGACGCATGATCCTTCGTGTCGTAGGCCCCACTAGCTATCAATCCTGAGCAACAATGGCCTCAACAGTACGCAAATCCTGATCAACTTCGTGATGACATACCCTATCAGCGGTACGCAGAACCTGTCAAACGAAGAAACAGTAACACGTTGCGATACGGAGGTCTGTCCGTAACAAAGGCTTCTGCAAAAGATGAAAAGGATATAGATACTTTCTATGATTATCCGATCTCAATAACATATTTGAGGACCGACGATCTCGGATACGACTTCCTAAGAAGATCACCTCAAATCTCCTCAAGAAGGAAATAAAATATATCACAAAGAAGAAGAGATTTACCCTAATTCTCTTACCCTCATCTCCAAGTTTTCTACCATCTATATAAAGTGGAAGACATACGGCATCATCATCTTTTACCCTCTAAAAATATACAACCTACGTACCACACCGGCCTCCAAAGTCCGGTGACAATATAGATCATAGGCGTAAAGCGGCGCAGCCCTATTACCTTTAGGGAATCGCCTTCAAATCACCATAAACCCCCAAATTCTTCACTCATACCTCCGGGTGAGCCATAGTGCGATTATTTGATCAAACAAATTGGCGCCATCCGTGGGACTCCACTAAAAAAAACACAGAGAACCTCACCCACGATCATAATAATCAAAACCCATGGCTGATGGAGAATACTCCCCAAGAACACCTGGTTCCGGGGGATCCCGAATCCCCCCGGGAGGGTCAGATTTCCAAGAAGGGTTTTCTTTCGACACACCCGGTCAGAACTATCGCCCACCTATTATTACAGCGGGTGGCCATAGTTCGACCTTGGGTGAAACGTCGAATACCCAAAGTGCCCCTGGGAGACCTGAAACCCAAAGCCAGATCCAAGACAGGCCTGCGGTGACCCCCCTGGAACGATACCCGGGCAGATCTGCACCACAGAATCATGCTGCGGAAAGATCTGTTTTGGAAGAACGTGTACCGGGAGGAGCCGCACCACAAAATCGTGCTACAGAACGTCCCGTTCTAGAGGAATGTACATCGGATAGATCTATGCCAGAACCAAGCAGATCCACGGCAACACTGCAAGGTCAAGGACTAGAAAGACCAGCGACACAGGGCCTGAATCTGTTCAGAGCTTCAACACCTCCGCAAGGACAGAATGCAGGGGGATTCACAATGAGCCCGCCCAACCAAGGACCAAACAGACCTGCAGCGGCACCGCCCCGGAGCAGTAGCGGGTTCGTACTGACACCTCTACAGAGGCAAAGCCCGGAGCAAATCAGGTCGAGCTTCACCTCCCTAAGTCAAAGAACACAGTTACCCCTGGGAGATAACAACGGGGCATCGACGTCGGCAGAGCACGAAATAAACGATGCATATGTACAAGCTAACTACGACGCCGTAAGCGCAATTATGAACCGCCTAAGGGAGGCGGGTCAGATCCGAAATGTTACCAGAAATCTGGAAAATGAATATGATTCTGACTCAGTAGATGAGTATATCGAGGCGGAGCTCCCCCCAAGAAGAACAAATAGGGAAGCACCTCCTCAACAAGAAAGACGAACGCAAACAACCACGACTCCGGCAAGGACAACGGGGATACAGATAGGGGAAAGAGTAAATCTAACTGCCCAAAGAGAAGAGGTACCTTCAGAGCCACCTAAAAGGCGCCAAACCAGGGTTAACAGAGGTCCGAAAAATATTCTGGGACCTCGACAAAACCAGGAAGGGCCAAGAGGAAGCCAGCAAGGGTTCCAGCATACCAGAAGGAACGTGGTCCGCCCAGATTACGATTCTTACGAATGGGAAGATCCGGAACCGGTAGACTTGTCCCATCTGGTTAATACGGAGAGCCCATTCTCTATGACTATACAAAGTCACCCCCTACCAGCAAAAAATGAAATACCCTCAACATTTGGGATACTACGACGGAAAAAGCGATTTGGATGACCTCCTGAAGAAGTTTATCAGAGCAGCTTTAATCCAGAGATGGGATATGCCGACCACATGCCATGCATTTTCTTATTCATTAACGGATGATGCACGGGAGTGGATTGACGGCTTGCCCAAAAATAGCATCGACAGCTTCGAAACACTCAAAAACAAGTTCAGATCCCAGTTTAGCATGCAGAAAAAGCACAGGAAGACGCATATCACTGTGCATAACATTAAACAAAAAGAAGGTGAAAAGACAAGGGACTTCATTGTCAGATACACCAACGAGACACAGCAAGTGCGGGGATTACCGGAGAGTCAAAGGATCTCAGGACTCATCCATGGGTTACGCACAATAGACCTTATTTAACATCTAAGCACCGACCTGCCTGAAACTTACGATGGCTTGACAGGCAAAGCCCACATTTGGTTTGACGCCAGAGAAACTACGAATGCCGACTTCTCCTCAGGGAGAAAAAGGAAAGAATACGGAGGGAACGGAAGGTTCCCCCGGTATGGTCGGGACGATAATCAATGGGGAAACAAGGACAGAGATAGTGGGATAGACATCCTATCCAACCTCACCAAAACTCCGAAGCAAATTTTATTAACCGAACGGATCGCTTCAACCTTCCCGACCCCAACCAAGCTCATAACAAAGAAGAAAAACATGGATAAATACTGTGAATACCACAGGGACCATGGAGATGATACAAACAACTGCAGATATTTGAGAAGAGCTATATAAGAGGCTGTAGAGTCAGGAAAGTTGGACCATCTTGTTAAAGGGATCCGTCAAGTATCAAGAGTAAAAAGCGAAGCAGATAAGGCAGAAAAAACACCACCGGCACAGATCCTCATGATACGCTCCGAGGTGCATAGAGATTGCCCACAGGAGCAGTATTACCAATTCTCGCCACTAAGAGATATAACCCTTCCAATGAACCGATTGCCATCGAAGCTGATATCGCGGGAATCAAAATGAGGAACGTTCAAATAGACGGTGGCAGTGAGTGTGATATCCTCTATGAAAAATACTTCTCCAAATTACCAAGGAACATCAGAGAAAAGCTGCGAAAAGTAGAAAGGCCACTCATAGGATTTGCAGGGGAGCGAACATGGCCCATCGGAGAACTACGGGTAGAGGTAACAATTGGAAAATACCCGAACTGGAAAACGGAAAAAATCACGTTTCTGGTAATCACAGCAGACTCTGGAAACACTGCAATCCTTGGGAGAGAAGCAATGCGAAAGTTTGGAATCATAGCATCGACGATCTACTCGCAAATACAATTTCAAAGCAAAACAGAAATAACTACATTGTTATCCAGCTTACTCACTGAACGAAGGGTGCATGGGAGCAGAGGAAGCTCATCAGATAACGAAGATAGAGAGCCCTCCATACACTCAGAAAAGAAAATGCAGCCCCCAGAAACACCAATGTTCAAACAGAGGACACACAAAAGGAACCAAGGAGCCAAGAAGTACAACAGATTCAGAGGCTCAGGGAGAAAGACGGAGGTCCATAAAGACCTCCGTCAAAAAGTGAACTCCCTAAAAAGACAAAAGGGATAAGCCCGATTAGCTACCGGATAAGTCCCATTAAAGAAAGCTAGCAGCTAGGAACCTTACTATGTAATGTCCTCCTACCAATTATTTTGCAATAAAATAAAGCTTTCAACAAAACTTTAAGATCGATCGAAATAAATTAAAATGCGCGTAAATTTAAACATAAAGACTTCATGTAAATGTTCAAGGGGACGCCCATTAAGACATTCATGAAGCAATAAAAAGAGCCTCCCAAATAAAAAGGGAAAGGCCAAAAAACCACTCAAAGACGGACTCATTTATAAATGATGAAGTTAAGGGTAGGTTAATTTATTGCAGGTACTAAGATAATATATACAGAGGCCTCCCCCAACACGAAGGAAGGCCGATCAAGCATCTGTCAAATTGTTCAAACGGCACACAAGCCATCAAAAAAAAAGAGAAGAGAGAGATTGTTTAAGGAACCATACAACCATTGTTTCAAACAGCTCACCAGCAAATATCAAATTTAATGATAATAGGAGAATCATGGAGCAACCTGTAGGAGATCAGACGGAGAGGCTTCAGGATCGGAGGCAAGCTTGCGAAGGTATGCAGAGTCAATATTGGCCAGATCGTCTAATGCAGAATCAAGACGAGCAGTTGTGTCTTCAGGGATAATGCGGCCCTCTAGATTTACAATACCTTCCTCAGCTAGAGCACGCATCAATCCCGTCTTTGCATCAACCCTGTTCTCATTACATACCTTCGACAGCAGCACAACAACCTCAGGGCCATTCAGAAACGACTTGCACACACGGGGAATGACTTCAGCAATCAACCTGCCATACTTCCCGGATCTTTCCGCAAGTGCATCTTGTGCCTCCTTAACCAACGTGTCTTTCTCCCGAACCTGGTCAGTCAGAGCTTCCACCTCCTTCTCCTTCTCCGAAATAACCCTCTGCGCATCAGCTCGTACAGTGCTCAGTTCAGATTGAAGAGCTCCACAGTCCAACTCCAAGTCAGCCACCTTTGTCTCCAGAGCATGCCTCTCTGCCATCAGTCCCTCATATTGCTCCTTAGTTGGCCCAGACTCCTTAGAGGCCTCCCGCAATCTGGCATCCAATGCACTACCAATAATAGCACTACAGAAGATTGAACGGTTAAAGAAGACAGATAGCTCTGGGACCTCCATACTCATCAAACCGTTGATCCATCCAGAGGGAGAAATGTTTTGTAGATCACGATGGCATGAGGAAGCATCAAGAGCCTCCTCGAGAGGATTGAAGGCTGCAACGACAGATAACGAAGGTCACATTAACAATAATAAAGGAATAGTACAAAGGCAAATAGCTAATGAAGGGCTTACAAGAAGACTGCAAAGGCACTTTAGCAGCTTTGGTCTTAGACTTCTTCGATCGAGAGCCACTGACACCTTTGGACGAACCTTTCCTCTTCCTCAACCGGCTAGCAACAGTATTCTCCTGAGCTTCTTCTTCAGCATCTTCACCAGCACCATCTGAAACATCCACAATGTCCTGTTCTTCCACTTGCTCCCGAGTTGCAGGGGTCGGTGTCTCAGGCAACACCTCAGCAGCAGGCCCCTCCTGCACCACATATGATGGGGTAGGTGGAGGAGCCAGAGCTACTGGCTTGAAGACAATGCTGGACAACACAGGCTGCCTATAAATCATTTGCTTAAAAGACATCTCTGCCAACAACAAATTAGAACAAAATCGGTCATAACGTAAAAGGCAACAAGAACAGAGCAGCAAAGACAGGATATGTAAAGGAAATAACCTACCCCGACCATCACATTCAATCGCCATATCCAGAGTACCATACTCCCAACACCTTGCAACACGAGACTTAAACAATACAGCTTCTGGATATATACACAGCTTTATGTTATAAGAAGACAGGCGATCAACATCCACCTGCCTCACACCAAAGACACTAGGAGTACCTATGGACTTATATTTCAAACTCCCTCTATCTACCAAACCACTATGAGCAGCAGGAACCAATGACTGACCAACAAAAACAAACAAGTCCTTCCAATCCCTAACCTCTACACCACCAGCAACAAATAGTTCATAATCACCGTTTTTGGAAACAGTAACCCAATCACCAGACTCCTTAAGTTTATAAAAGAAGTTGAACAAAGCAACAGGCGGTTCTATACAATTGGCACTACAAAGAACCTGGAAAGCTATGATCTTTGCTACACCGGTTGGATGAACAGTAGAGATATGGCATTGATAATAATTTAAGACAGCCAAGAAGAAGGAAGAAAAGGGTATTCTAAGATTACCTTGAGAAAACGATTTCACATACATACCCACAAAACCATCGGGCGAATCACAGATAGATTGCCCTCTTTCTGGATATCGGACTAAATTAGGGTTTTGAGAAAAATAGGCGGAAATAAATTCCTGTTACGAAGAACGACTAAGGGCACTAGTAATGGTCTACAATCCTCTCTTCGACATCTACGTTATTTTTTAAGAAGAAAGCAATGAGAGGCAGTACGCTTACCTGATGAAGATCGAAGAAAAAGCAGCAGAGAAGGGATTCTCGGAGTAAAATTATTGAAGATACAAAAACCCTCTTGGTAATAAATTGGTATTTATACGGGTAATAATCACGGGTAACTACCCAGTGATAAGTTACCCCGGGTCTTGTGCCAACAAGTTGCCACTAAGGGATAAGCCATCATTATGGCCATCCGACTTTAATGTCGTTTATATACCTGATTAAGCTGCTAAAGAGACACGGAGCAACGGAACACATCTTTTCAAGCTTCGAAGGTATGATAATTATTTTATTTTATTTTTTAAGTCTAATGCGATATTCTATAGATAGATTCTCCCATCAGACTGGGGGCTTGATGATATACCTTATACGGAGCTTTAGCTCCGTATCCGAAGCAGAAGCAGAGGCACCTTCGTGCAGGTAAAATTACTTATCTACATATACCCAGAACGGAGCTCGACCTCCGTCCAGCACAATCATTCAAGAGCTACCTAGGTAATAAATACCCAGCCCCAAGCTAAAATACATCAAGAAGATCGGATATAGATACTTTCTATGATTATCCGATCTCAATAACATATTTGAGGACCGACGATCTCGGATACGACTTCCTAAGAAGATCACCTCAAATCTCCTCAAGAAGGAAATAAAATATATCACAAAGAGGAAGAGATTTACCCTAATTCTCTTACCCTCCTCTCCAAGTTTTCTACCCTCTATATAAAGAGGAAGACATCATACGGCATCATCATCTTTTACCCTCTAAAAATATACAACCTACGTACCACACCGGCCTCCAAAGTCCGGTGACAATATAGATCATAGGCGTAAAGCGGCCGCAACCCTATTACCTTTAGGGAATCGCCATCAAATCACCATAAACCCCCAAATTCTTCACTCATACCTCCGGGTGAGCCATAGTGCGATTATTTGATCAAACATTATGGAAATAATATTCCTGGCCTTAAACCAAGGAAACCCTAAAAAGCTTGACTTTTTCTCCAAGATAAGTTCTCCCTATAAAAGGAGAATCCTAAATACCTTAAAAGGCATTCATTCATATATACTCATCACGACACGCGATCAATTCAAAACATTCTAAACATGATCGGTCAGATCTAAAACCCATTTACTAGCACGATCTCAATCGGCTAACACTCATATATTTGATTGGCGTAAAGAGGCACGAACCCTACCTTCGGAAAATCGCCAACAAATAACCAAAAACACTCATCATTCCATCGTCAACCTAACCTCGGTTTGGTGCACAATCATTTGGCGCCATCCGTGGGACCCTCACATCACTTAAATCCAAAAACCCACAATAAGATTTTTGTGCATTCACGCCGCGAGAAATGGTTAAGAAAAATAAAACCCAACCCCTAAAAAACAGAAGATCCTTTTTGACAGTTAACCAGGCAACGGCCAGTCGTTCAGATCTGACCGAAACTGCGTCAGAAGGTTTTTATTTTCCTCCTCTGGGGGAAAATAAGGCCTTCAGCGACCCACTAATTATCCAAGCTATGATATTTAATATCGAAGTACGCAGGGTCTACCTAGATAGCGGAAGCGAGTGCGATGTCATTTTCGAACACTGCTTCCTCAAGTTACCAGACGCCATACGAGCCCGAAAATCGGATCCCCGAGGCCCATTAGTTGGATTTTCAGGGGAACATGCATGGCCCCTGGGGGAGATCGATCTCGATGTCAGCATCAAATACGGGAAACACGAGAGGACCGAAATAATATTCCTGGCCTTAAACCAAGGAAACCCTAAAAAGCTTGACTTTTCCTCCAAGATAAGTTCTCCCTATAAAAGGAGAATCCTAAATACCTTAAAAGGCATTCATTCATATATACTCATCACGACACGCGATCAATTCAAAACATTCTAAACATGATCGGTCAGATCTAAAACCCATTTACTAGCACGATCTCAATCGGCTAACACTCATATATTTGATTGGCGTAAAGAGGCACGAACCCTACCTTCGGGGAATCGCCAACAAATAACCAAAAACACTCATCATTCCATCTTCAACCTAACCTCGGTCTGGTGCACAATCACTTCGTATCCCTCGATGAACATTATCAGTGTGTATTGTCTTCGGCTCGAGATATATAAAGGTTGGGAAGAACCGCGAATGCGCACGCGAGATCCTCTTACGACGCCCAAAGAAAAACTCAACTTGATGAGTTGACCCTTCGGCGGACATGCGAATATACGCGAAGGAAAAAAACGTACAAAAGAGTTCCATGGTAACCTCCCTAATATAATTTGCTCAAAAATTGTGGATTTTTAAAACTTCGACCTTTTGGTGTGGATAATGTTCACGCTAATTAAAAGTGTGGATAATTGTAATATTATTTGAAATGATTACACAGTAATAACTTTGTGAAAAATACGTTAAAAAAAAGCTTTTAAACAATAATTTATCCATTATTTGAAATACCCTTTCATCATTTTTCTAAAAAAGGAAAGGCAACAAATAACTCCTGCCCTTATTCCCTGGTGTCGACAAGAACTAAATAATCGATTCATTTTTTGAAATTGTGTTTGATGTGAAATTTGTTTGGAATTTATATTTGTATTTTTTCATACCATTTCTTGTCGACAGCAGGTACAAATACTTTCCCTTTTCTAATACATATAAATTTATGCTTTACAAATGAAGTACAAATTTCAAGTGCATTCCAAAATCCAAATTGTAATAACTATGGTCATAAAACTCCGTTGTTTGTTCATGTTAGTAAATTATTACTAGATTAATATCCGAGACACTAACGATATATTTCTTCTTTTTTTTTATGGTGTGTGTGTGTGGGGTGGGGGGGGGGGGGGGGGGGGACAGAGAACTTTTGTTACATATATCTTGCGTTTTTTCTATAATTGGAATAACTTTCTTTCTAATTCTTCAATTTAGGCAATATACTTTTCCGATAATATCAATTTAAATAAACCTTTTCTTAGCCATTAGACAATGGATTGCCTGAGGATAACTTTTCTACCAAAATCTCATGTTCTGCTCATCGAATGTGCTTTTCAATGCAGATCTGGTTAA
>CM067167.1:1656900-1709400 GCA_034093135.1 Erigeron breviscapus
GGCACCACACCCGCATACGTAACCGATCCTTCTTTCACACCTTCACTTCACTTTCTACACCCACAAATTTACCATGTACCACCACCAATAAACTATGATGTCCCTTCTGAACATGACCTAGATTCTGAGACGGAATCTGAGAGTCCAACCGATGTTCAAATGAATAAAGTGTTACAAGGGCTGGGTAATTTACCCTTTGTGGCTCCTGCTTCTGCACAACCCCCACCTCCTTTCAATGTGGAAGCCCAGTTAGAGAAAAACCAAACCGAAGTCCAAGGCCTTATTCGTAGGGTGGAGGACTTATCTAAATCTCTAACTGCCAACACTAGCTCCTTGGCTGATCTGAAAGGTGCTCAGATGTTCATTGGAACTGAGCTGACCAAAGTAGCTGGGAATGAAGGACTAGTGGTTGGAAAGTTGAATGAACTGGTTATGACATGCAATAAGGTGAGCTCTGCAATCAGAGAAGCCTTCAGATTGACTAAGAGGGATGTGCAAGCTTCTGTTGTGGCGAACTTGACATCTGGGGTTGAATTGTTGAAGCAAGAGGTCATAGTTGTTGGTAATGAAGTACATGAGCTGGTTCAGAAGCCAAGCATCAATGAGAAAGAACTTGGGGCTTCTGTCAGTGCAAGTATAGTGGAAGATCTGAAGTCTGAGCTATCTCAGAATATTGCTGCTCAGATTTCAGAGTCTGTATCTCAGAAGGTTGGAGAAGAAGTTAGGTTGATGATTGCTGAACTGACCAAGAATACTAATGATAAAGTGGAAAGAGCTGTCAATGAAGTAAAAAGCTCAGTTTCCATACTTGAAGGTGCAGTTCAGAATCAGTCTAAGCAATTGGAAGAAATCTTAACTCTTTGAAGAAAGAACCTGTCACTGCTCCTCCTCCCCCTGCATCCTTCACTGATGAAGATCGCAAGATGCTCAAAGAATTGAAAGATCAAGAGGCACTGACCCTTAGCTCTTCATTCAGGCTAAAGGCTCAGTTTGCCACAATGGCTAAAGGCATATGTGAGTGTCTAGAGCAACAAAGTTGGAAACCTTTGCAGGCACTTAAAACTACTCTGGATCTTATGCTAAAATGCCTGCAGAGATTTCCAAAGGGGGAAGTGGTGTGCCTCTTGGGTTGCTGGCAAGTACACAAGAAATGATTCAGGCAACCAAGAAGCAGGCTGAGGTACCTTCTGGAAGTGCCTCAGTTCAGGGGGAACATGTTCAGACTGCTGGAGTTGAAAGGAAAGATAAAGGAAAGGGCAAGGCCAAGGAAGCAGAGGAACCAACGAAAATTGATAAAAGCTCTGGCCTGGTTGTTGGTGAAAATGTTGACGAACAAGGGTATCCACTCCACGATCCTAATGCTGATAGCAAGAAGTTGGAGACTTTGCAAAAGCAAGTCTCTAACCAATTCATAATGTGGAGTGAAAACAAGGAGAGGGAAAGGGTTCAGCACCAAAGCATGGGAACCTTAGATCATATTGATGCTGCATCTCTGGGTCTATCACTTGAACGATTTCAGAAAATCAAACATGACCCAAGAGTGCAGAAGGCTGTGAAAGATATGCTTGATCATGAGTATGGGGTGAACTACTCTCCACTGGAACAAAAGCTGGATCACCTAACTTTCAAGATGTCCATCCAAGACTTAGTGAAGAATAGAGAAATGGAGATGGCCAGAAAGAAGAAGGAGATTCTGGCTGGAGTTCAGTATGTGGAAAGGGAGTTGTTCAGGCCACCAACAAAGCCTCGAACTGGAACAAGGACTCCAAAGAAAGATTCTCGTGATGTTGTCCATACTTCATTCAAACCAATTTCTGATGATGCTGCTGAGCTCCAAAGAAAACATGAGAAGGACCAGTATGATCATTACATGACTCATCGATCACATCAGGCCAGAATTATTGATATTGATGTTGTTAAGGCTGATGGATTGAAGCTGTTCGACTTGGTTGTGAAGAGAGAAGGAAGGGCTACTGAAGAATACTCCCAGGTTTCAGTTCATGAATTCGGCATATCTGAGCACAGGGAGATGATCCAAGTTCTTAAAGGAAAGCCTAAGTCTGCCTTGACTGGTGCATGGTTAGCAAGAATTCAGCAGAAGATGCAAGCCAAGGTGGAAATTGAAGCAAGGCTATTTGGCAAAAAGGATCAGTCTCCACTGAAGAGAAAACCTACTGAGGCACCTTCTGGTTCAAGGCCTGCCAAGAAGTAGTTTTCTATTCAGAATATCATGTACTTGTAAATATTTACATTTGTAACTTCCATTTTCAGTTTGTAATATATAAAGTTGCAATTGTGACAAATAAGTAGATGATAGGTTTAAGTTAGAAAAACACAAGTAAAATTCTGAGACATCAATGATCTATAAGATGTACTTAAGAAATTTTTACAACTTAAACAAAAACTTGCATTTTAGACTTACAAACATGTATAGATAGAAGTCTGAAATGCATGCACTATTTCAGAACAAATAGGGGGAATTTGTTAGGTCGAGAATCGACCATGATTAATTTGTTCAGAAATAGCTTGAAGTTTAGTGAAGACATTACTTCAGAATTCTGAGATGCCTCAGAATTCAGAACTCCTTCACTGAAGCTTCACTTCAGTTCAGATCTACGTATCAGAATACCATTCAGAATGAAGTCAAAGACTGAAGTCTGAAGAAGAGAATCATCTCAGAAGCGAGCATCAGAATGATTCTACCAGATCGAAGACTGAAGCATCTCAGTGATAAAGTACTTACAACACTTTACACTGATTACGAGGAAGACTTTTACTTTACACCTTTATCCAGTTAATAGAATTATCTATTAATAAAAGGTACAAAGTATAGGTTAGGAACCTAGTACTATAAGTCACATCAAGTGACTTGTATACGCTTCCTTGTGCAGCATGTAAGGAATTATGGTTTAATTCCTTAAATGCTCACAACCACATTTGTACGACATTGTCCATGTCATCATGAACTTTGTCTATAAATACAAAGTCTTCTCACAACTTGCAAATTGCTAGAACTATTGCATTGCAACTTGTGAGATATACTCTAAGCAAAACTTACGAGTATTTCCAAGTCACCTTGATCACTTGTATTTCGGGATTGTTTAGATATTTACACTTGGGTGTTTATCTTTGTTCCGCAACAATCCTTGTATTTGTTTATACATCAATAAATCAAATACATTAGAAAACAACGTGTCTCAATGCTACATACTTGATTATATTTACATATATCTTTATATAGTTTCTGCCATTTGTTCTTGCATTAATTCATATTGTCATTTGTTTCTTGTTATCCATATCTGGATCGTAAACTAAACTTGTCCATCAAGATTAGTTGTACTTGCCAGTCGGGTTTAGTCATTCGTCTTTATATTTGGGACTCACAATCATCATCTAGTCATGATCTTCTATAGTACTTTGTCTATCACATGAACAATAATAAACATAAACTAATTAGAACAAGTCTTCTTGGAACATTGATCATGAGTTTCATGGATCTTTCTCTTTCGTCTATCTAACACATCTTCAAAGTCCTTGACAGCTTGCTCATGAGACCTACAAATCTCTTCTTGTTCAGGAGTTAACACAAGAGGCACAACTTTCGGACGATCATAGCTGCGATCCTCCTTGTTAACTTCTACACTCCATACTTTATCAATAGAAACCCGAGGAAAACAAAATCTTGAAAATTCCATCTCGGTAAAAACTCGATCACTACCCTTTAATGTATAATGAGTAAGATAGACTTTTTCCTTTTCTAAGTCCTTCTTAGACATTGATACGCCTGGAAAAAGGTTCTGATCCTGTTTTTCAACAAAATTAACATTATCAATTAAGATGCTTCCTTTTACAACTCTTCCAACCCCAGAAATTTTTCCGCCTTTGGAATCCACAAAACAGACATAGGACCCTTTAACAGGAGTAAACTCCGTCAATAGTCCCTTGTCTTCCATAATGTGCTTGGAGCTTCCGCTATTGACAAACCATAAACCTGCGGTCTTCCTTAGCAGCTCCTGCACATTCATAAACATTTAGTTTTTCAAAGGACTCCTAGCCTTATTGGCTTTGGGTCGATTATCCTCCTCATCAGAAACCATATCAGCCCAATATCCACCAGTAGGCACCCAAGCTTTGGTAGACATAGTCGTAGAACTTCTAATCTGCCTTTTACTAGGTGACATTTGTGAATCTTTCCCTGCACTAGGTCTACGACTTGAGGAACCACTAGGCATCCTCTCAGTAGGTAGCCTTTGGTTGTTTCTTTTAGGCTTTTCTACAGCTCTTAACCTATTTTTAGGAGGTGAGAAGCTAAGTTTCCTAGGACTGTTTAACTGAAACCATTCAACCGGATTGGTTTGCCCTCTCGGAATAATTCCTTCATAATAAGCACTGTTCGGTTTATCTCTCAATTTACTAGACTGACTCGAACTACTAGAACCTTCTCGAGATGAGACACTTCTAGGCTTACTACTACTTGTCTGGGTTCTATTCTCAATCTCCCTTTGTAAGACACTTCTAGATTTCACAGACTTATCTCTAGGTGAGACACTTCTAGACTTCACAGATCTGTCTTTAGGTGAAATACTTCTAGATTGAGGTGATGAGTTCCTTAGAATTTGGGATGGTTTTCGATGTCCATTGACCACTCTTGACCTAATCAGTTTCACATAGTTCTGTGCATTTACATCATCTGGGTGTCTTTTTGCATAATCCTCATAATATTTATTTCTATATGCACTCATGAACTGTGGTGAACTTACTTGATCAACTGATTTACCCTTCCCATTACTTCCAGAAGATCCAACACTATCCTTAGACTTATCAGGTGACATCCTAGATTTATTCTTCTTATAAGGACAACAACTTGATACGTGACCTATCTCACGACACTTAAAACATGACCTTTTAGAAGCCTTCTTTGATATATCACCATGAATAATCTCAGGCACTGGAACCCCATGACCTCTTAATTCATCTATATATTCAAGAGCTGCATAAGCCTCTTCCCAAGTAGTCGGTGCTTGTATGGGAGGTGCATACCGTTTCACAGTTTGAATCTTTGGATCAATAGATAACATTTCTTTAATTTTCCTTTCAGCAAATTGTTCAGGTGTTTCAGATTGAACACTCAAACCTTCTGCATTAATTATAGAAGTTTGAACAAAGCCTTTCTTGAAAACTGTATCTTTAAAGTTCTTGCTTTTAACAGGTTTTGGCAAATGTTCAGATTTTACGGGTTCATCAAGACTTTAGATCTGATCAATATTTTCAGGATATTTACCGTTTAAATCTGACTCCTTTGCTGAAAACACTTTGTTATTACCTTTTAAAGTAAAATAAACAATTGTTTCCATTTCAACTTCTTTTAATTTGTTATCCACTGTCCTTTTGGCTCCACTTGGTTCTGAGTGAGCCCTAGATTCACTAGTCTTGTTCCCAGATCCCTCTGACTTAGACATCTCAGGGATAGGAACATCACTAGTTTTGGTCTCTAGAGGGGTAGTCTTGGGTACATTTTCAGGACTTGATTTTTCAGATTCTTCTAAAGTAAGCTTCTGAAAACTGTCATAATTGTGACTAAAAGGTGGCGGAACGGCATTATATTTCTGGACAAAACTAGGTTGTTCACCTTTAACTTTTGCATCTCTAAGGTGACCCATCATAGTTCCTATGTCTCTCATTTTATTTAATTTGCCACTTAGTTCAACAATCTGTACCCTAGAATCTGCTAATTCTTTGTCCTTTTTAGCACTTTCTTTTACTACCCTTTCAAAATCCTCATCTAGCATTTGTTTTCTGCCTAGTAACTGTGCATATTCTACCCTAAGTGAGTCAAACCTATCTTCTTCAGATTTAATCCGATTAAGATATTCTTTGGCATGACCTTTAAATACCATGACATCAGTAGATAACTTACTTCTATCACTAGTGGCATCATTTAAAAGGGTCTTAGTAGAGTCAAGTTCCTTTCTAAGGACAGTTACTTCGCTAGACAAACCTATGCTACTTTTACAAACAGAAATAAGTGATTGTAGAGAAAGACTTACCTGTTGTTCTGGTGCCTCAAGATTGGCCATGAAATTCACAAGCCCTTCTATACTCAGATCATCAGGTATTTCGATCTTTACACCCTTATCCTTTTTCTCAATTTTCACAGTTTCATTAGCTTCAGTGGAAGCTTCTTCATTCTCAGCTCTTACTGGTTCTGACGGTTCAGGTTCCTCTTCTACTTTCTGATGAAAACTATCAAGATCATCTGTGCTGGCATACAATGTATAGTCGAATGAATTATCAACAAGATCGTTCATTCCTCCATCAATGTCTTGAATTTCTGCCAAGAATGCATGATTCTGATCATCGGTACTAGTCGAACCCCAATTATAAGTACCATCAGATTGAACAACTAAAGCTCTTGAGTTGTCCGTTTTTCCTGAGCTTCGGTTCCCAGTATTAGCATATTGATGTCCGGAATTCTGACTCACTATAGAACCACTTTGATTGAAGTTCTGACGGCCTGTAGCTGAATTGTTCTCATGTCTTGGCCTTTAACACTCTCTTGCAAAATGTCCAAAACCATCACAGTTATAACACTTCACCTTGGTCTTGTCAAACCCTACTTTTCCATTCACAACTTCCTTCCGGTTCTATCTGTGAAACGCTGAACTCTCAATGTTAACATAGCTAATTGCCAGTTCAGATCCATTTCTTCCAAGTCATCTGGATCAACTTGCTTGTAATCCTTCCTAACCAAATCAGGATCAGTCAGTTTTCCTCCAATTAACTTCTCATGAGCAGACACAAATGAAGCGAGCATGCCCAAATGTCCCTCAGCAGATCTTATGCTCATCGGCATCCCTGTGTAACCCGAGCTTGGAGAACTACCATTCGGAATCCCATTATGCACTACCATGGCCGATTCTGGAGAAGTTACATACATCAAGTTGCTATCAGAATCCGTTGACATCTTCATCTTATCATCATCTCCACTATAGAAGGCAGTAATCCCTCCACTTGAAGATTTTGCAGAAGGAACACTTGATTTGCTATGATAAAGTTCAGGACGCTGAACAAAATCACTGCTACCTGCTTCCTTCGACTTTCGTTTCATATCTTGACCTTTCAGCTTTCGAATGATCTGATCCAGAGTCCATGTGCTAAATTCGGGATCTTGTTGGATTGAAGTCACAAACCCTTCCCACTTAACTGGAAGAGCTTCCAACAACTTCTCGATGACATCTTATGGATCAGGTTTGTACCCAAAGTATGCAAGCTCAACCAGCAAATGACTGTAACGAATCAAGGTCTCATCAAGAGATTCATCTTTGAAGCTAGTAAAAACATAATACTGCTTCTTTAGCAAATCCTTCCTTCTCTTCTTGAGATCATCATCACCTTTACAATGCTCTTTGAGTGCATCCCATAAGCCTTAATGTTAGAAATCCAAAAATAGTGATAAATTGTAATTTAGAATTAGAGGATTTTCTTGTTATTAAGTCATAGATAAATGATCACTAAGGTTGAGGGGCTAATTGTGATAATTAGCATAATTGTATAGTTAGACTATAAATACCCCTCTCATACCTTAGGGATCATAACCTTGAATAATTTTAGGCATAACTTTAATACAATACCAGCATAACTTTTACACACACATACACTTTCTCTCTCAAAACACACACAAACACCAAGAACACACACTCACCAAAACCGCCATTGATGGATTGAATTCGGTGCTAGAAATCGTGTTATAACAAGTGGTATCAGAGAGAAACATCGATCAGATGACGATCCATAACTGAATTCAGTCACAAATTCATCAAAAATCAAAATTATTTACAAGTTTTGTTCGTCTTTTTCACCTACTGGTTCATCAAAATTCACACTTCAAATCACATAAAATCACAGTTATTTGTTCACCAATAGATTAGTGGTTGTTGAAAACATAATCCTGTCAAGTTTCAAGTTCCAATTCAATCTAATTCTCGAGATTGAATTTTGCATTTTTGGCGCGAATTTGAGGGATTTGAATCTGTTGTGTTTTGTGTTGAATTTTGTTCGTAAATTTGTTGCGGACGTGAATACAATCAGTTTGCAAGTGATTTCATGATCTAACTCCCAGTAATTCAAAAGATATTGAAGCTTTTTGAAGTTGTTAATGGAGTTTTTATGGAAAACTGATGTGATGAAGAAGATGACTCTAAGACGATCTTCACTAGGACGATCTTCCCAAGATCGTCTTAGTCTTTGAAAGTTCATTTTTCATACTTGTGCTTTGTGGCTTGTAGGACGATCTCCTCAAGATCGTCTTGACAAGTGGTTGTGTGTTGTGAAGTGTTTGATTGTGGCTAACTAATCCAGAAGGATTGGTTTGGTCAATTCAAATACTTGGAAAGTATTATACTTGAAAACTTTTGAGAAAGAAGACCAAGACGATCTTCACCAAGATCGTCTCAGCCATTTCCTATAAACTTAAGACGATCTTCAACCAAGATCGTCTCGTTCCATTTCCTCTAAACTTAAGACGATCTTCAACCAAGATCGTCCTTCCATTTCCTCTAAACTTAAGACGATCTTCAACCAAGATCGTCTCTTCCATTTCCTCTAAACTTAAGACGATCTTCAACCAAGATCGTCTCTTCCATTTCCTCTAAACTTAAGACGATCTTCAACCAAGATCGTCTTCCATTTCCTCTAAACTTAAGACGATCTTCTCCGAGATCGTCCCATTTCCTCTAAACTTAAGACGATCTTCAACCAAGATCGTCTCGTTCCATTTCCTCTAAACTTAAGACGATCTTCAACCAAGATCGTCTCAGTTCGATTCTCACTTAAGACGATCTCACTTAGGACGATCTTACCTAGAACGATCTCACCCAGGACGATCTTCCCAAGATCGTCTTCCATTTCCTCTAAACTTAAGACGATCTTCAACCAAGATCGTCCCAGGACGATCTCACTTAGGACGATCTCACTTAGGACGATCTTACCTAGAACGATCTCACCCAGGACGATCTTCTCAAGATCGTTTCATTTCCTGTTTCTTCAACTCTTAATTCATTTCAATTTTTTCAACTCAAATCAATTTCAAATGGCTTCTCGTGAAGCATTGGCATTGGGTTCAGATACAAGACCTCCAGTTCTCTACCGTGGTTCCTATGGACTATGGAAGAAAAGATTTATGGACTATGTGGAAAGTCAAACAAATGGTCATATGATGAAAGATTCCATCCTTAATGGACTTGCCGTTCATCGCCATCCCACTACTGATGCAATTCTAACTCATGATCTTTTGAATGCTGAACAAAAAGATCGAACAGCTGCAGATAACAGAGCTAGGTCATGCTTATACAAAGCTCTACCGGATGAAATCTATGGCTCTGTTGATTCTTATGATACAGCCAAGGAGATATGGGATGAGGTGGCTAGACAGATGGAAGGAGCTGATGTGACTTCGACAATAAGATTGACCAATATTTTGACTGAGTTTGACAACTTCACCAAATTGCCTACTGAATCTCTTGAAGTTGTCTACTACAGATTCTGCAATGTCATAAATGAACTGAGGAAGAACAATGTCAAGAAAACGGAGATTGAGTTAAATATCAAATTCATCAAAGCTCTTGGTCCAGAATGGGAAGATTTTGGAGCACAGATCAAGCAACATCAAAATCTGACCAAGTTCACCATTCATACTCTTTATGAATCTTTCAAACTCAATGAAAATCAAGTCCTAAACAAAGCTTCATCAAGCAAAATGCCAGAAGTTGTATCTACTGATCCTTTGGCATTGATTGTTGAGAAAAAGATTTCTGAGGCTCTTAAGAGGCAAATGGTAGTTGTTTCTTCATCTGATGAGGAGGGAGATGATCTGATGGCTACAAGAGATGGTATTTCAGATGAACTATATCAAGCTCTTGCCTCGGTAACAAAGCATTTCAAGAGAAAATTTTACAAAGCAAGGCCAACAAACAACAATCTCCACACTTCTTCTACAAGTGCATTTCCCAAGAAGGAACACTATCATCCTAAGAGTAATGAGCAAGGAGAAGCTAATGGATTAAAACATGGTGAAAAGAAGGAAGCTTATGAGAAACAAGTTGTTGAGAAGGGTAAGGCATCAGACAAAAAGTGCTACAATTGTGGTGTTCCTGGACATTTTGCTGTTGATTGCAAACAACCTCGAAAGCGGAATTATGAGTATTACAAGTAGAAGATGCTGTTAGCCAAACAAGTTGAAGCAGGACATGCATTGCTCGCTGAAGATGACAAATGGCTATTACTCACAGATGATGAAGATCAAGATCTCTCTGCTAATGTTTGCTTCATGGCAAGGTTGGCCAAGGACAAAGTTTTTGAGGCAGAAAGTACTGATGATGAATACCCAGATGATGAGGTAACTCTCGACTCTACTTTTTCTTTGATTAAGGAAAAAGAGTCATGTAGATTAGCTTTGTCAAATTTGACAACTCATATCAATTCTTTAGCTAACAAAAACAAAAAGTTGAAGAATAGTATTTCATTTTCTAAAAGTGAATTTTCAAAACTTCTTGAAGAACATTCAAAATTACTTTTTGAACATGATGCTATTAAACAAGATTTTCAAGCATACAAAGATAAAATGTTGGTTAAAGAATGTGAGTTGAATGTCTCTCCTGATTCTAAGTTATTACAAAAATGTCAAAATCTTGAAAAGACCATTCATGATCTTTAAAAGGCCAATCAAGATCTTGAAATTCAAAAGACCAATGAATGGCTTCGGGCAAATGCAAGACAAATGGATGTTGATATTCTTAATAAAAAGCTTCAAGAAGCTAAACCAAACAATGTTGAATTCGAAAGGAAGATTTCTGATTTAAATCATAATTGTTTTCTAAAAGGCATTGAGATTGAGAATCTTGAAAAACAAGTTGAGGAATTTAAAAAGAATATACTTTTCTATCAAGAAAAGTTATATAAAGTTGAACAAAATCCTCTCTTGGATTTCACTGCCTATTTCAACAAGTCAAAAATTGACAAAACGAATCTTCTTCTCGGGTTGGGATTTGAAAATATCACACCATTACAAAAAGCCAAAGAGGAAATTGAACCCCTGTATGATGAAAAATTTCTACGACTTGGTATGATACAACAATTTATTCGTCCATTGGATGACGAATTTGAGACTGATGAAGTTGAGAGAATACCAAAACAAGAATTTTTGGCTAATTATGATGCAATAAATGATTCATACAAAACAAAAGAATCTTCAATTTTCAAATTGGAAGAAATTGAATCAAATTTTCAAAACCAAGAATCTGTCGGTACTCCACCTAAACCAACTAAAATGTATTTTCCAACCACATTTTTGGAAAAACAAATAGAAGGTTTACAACAAAAGGTGAAATCTCAACAAAAGTTATTAATCACCTCAAGTTTCAAAGTCCGAATTCAGAGGATAAATGTATTGTTGTTGATACTAAGAAAGTTTGTGAGAATGTTTCTACTCAAACTGACCAAAATGCTTTAGTAGACAATTCTACCCAAACTACTTGTGATTCATCTACCAATACCTCTATTCAGACCTTGACTTATTCTCTTGAATGTACTTGTCAAAATGCTGCTACATTTATAGCTTATGATTATGTGCAATCTGATTTATCTAATGAAGAACTTGCACATAGTTTAGTTTTGATATGGTACTTCTATAGGTTTTTCACATGCAACACTGTTGATGAGTTAGTTGTTCACCCTAAGCCTAGTGCTAGTATAGGTGTTGATACGTCTACTCAATTTTCTTGTGAGACCAAAGATGTGTCAGTTCAAATTGACCTAATTTCCGAGACTACCCATGATGTGAAGTTGGACACCAAGATTCCTGATCTTTCAAAACCTTCAAATGAATTTGAAACTAATCAATCTCCATTGAAATTTTCTTTTTCAAAAGATTTCAAAATGAATTTGAAACTAATCAATCTCCATTGAAATTTTCTTTTTCAAAAGATTTCACAAAGGATGATTTTGATAAATTCATGGAGGGAGAATATGTTTTTAATTCAGAAACTGAGAAAAAGATTGAATCTACCAAAATCAAAGTTGAAACAAAAGTGGAATCTCAAAAACCATTGTTCATAGCTCCAACTTCATATTACTCAAAGAAACGAGTTAAGACCAAACTCGTCAAGACTGAACCAAAGACCATTAAGTTAGAAACCTTTGTTGCTACCCCAGTGAAACATGTCAAAGAGGAACAAGCTGAGACCCCACACAAGACAAAGTACACCAAAGTGAAACTTCCAAAAGACTATTCTAATGCTTCTCAATCTAGCTCTCAATCTAGCTCTCAATCTAGCTTTATACCTAAAGTGTCTAAGTCTAGCTCAGTTTCGCTAACTAAGGATGCATCAAATGGTACAACTAGATATAGGGATAGATATGGATGGTTTTCTCATGATAAACCAAAGAAGCAAGAAGTTTCCTCACCTCCAAAAGATTCCAAAAGGATGAAAGTGTTTAAAACTCCTAGTTCTAATCTTCTTAGTTTCAATTCAACAGGTGGAAAGAGCATAACTAGTGGTGCTAAATGGGTTGCTAATACATTAGTACCTAAGATCACTAGTAATCAAAAGGATGTTGAGAAAAAGAAGAAAAGAAGGAGGAGAAAGGCTGTTAATAGGAGGAAGAGTGTTTCTGTTAATCAAAACAATTTTTCTTTGTTAAATAATGTTGAATATGCCAAGGCAAGACCTTGTGAGCTTGTAAACAATCTTAATTCCCGTACTTGTGTAGGTGATGTTGATGCTTGTAGACATGTTACTTTTAATCCTCATGTGAATGTTCGTACTTTTTATTCAAATGTGTTTGTTGATAATGTGCTTGTTAATGCTTATGTTGATTCGAAAACATGTTTGAATGCGATTCCTAAGTTATATACCCTGCCTGTTTTAACTAACCATAAAGGACCCGTCTTCAAGTGGGTACCTAAAAACGGTTAAATTTCTTTGATTGCAGGAAATAACCATCTGTGTTTGGATACTCGATTCCGGGTGTTCAAAGCACATGACTGGAAATAAATCTTTGCTCAAGAATTTTGTTGAATGATTCATGGGAACAGTTCGCTTTGGAAACAACAATTTCGCTCCTATCTTAGGTTATGGAGACATTGAATGAAATGGAATTATATCAAGAAAGTTCACTATGTTGAAGGATTAAGTCATAACTTGTTCAGTGTTGGACAATTCTGTGATAACAATCTTCAAGTTCTCTTTCGAAAATCTCTTTGCAGAGTCCAAACTCTAGATGGAGTTGATATTCTTTGTGGTGATCGTGATGATAATCTTTTTACCGTCAATCTCGATGATAACCAACCAACCGATAATATTTGTCTCATTTCAAAGGCTACTTCAAAGAATTCTTGGTTATGGCATAGAAGGCTTTCTCATCTGAATTTCCAAACCATCAATACTTTGGTCAACAAGCATCTTGTTGAAGGCTTACCTGACTATAAGTATGAAAGTGAGCATGTTTGTCCTTCTTGTGCTGTTGGGAAGATTAAGAGAACTTCTCATAAACCGAAGAAATCTCCAAATTCTTTAGCACCTCTTCATTTGCTTCACATGGATCTTTGTGGGCCGATGAAAGTACAAAGCCGAAATGGGAAGAAATACATCTTGGTTATTGTTGATGATTATTCAAGATATACTTGGGTCAAGTTTCTTGCATCTAAAGATGAAACAACTCAGATGTTGATAGATTTCATCACTACTACTCAAGTAAATCTTCAACTTCCAGTTCGTTACATCCATTCGGATAACGGTACTGAATTCAAGAATGTTGTTTTTGATGAATTCTGCAAATCCAAAGGTATTACTCATCAATTCTCAGCAGTTCGTACCCCACAACAAAATGGTGTTGTTGAAAGGAGAAATCGATCGCTAGTGGAAGCAGCAAGGACAATGCTTGCTTATTCCAAATTGCCATCCAATATGTGGGCTGAAGCTGTTGACACTGCTTGTCACACTCAGAATCGGTCCATTATCAATCAGCGTTTCGAAAAGACTCCTTATGAGGTTGTTAACAAACGCAAACCCAACATCAACTACTTTCATATATTTGGGTGTGTTTGTTACACTTTGAATGATCGGGAGAATCTTGGAAAGTTCGAGAAGAAAGGTGATGAAGGATATTTTGTTGGTTATTCCAAAACATCAATTGCCTACCGAATCTATAATCGTCGAACAAACACAATTCAAGAAACAATGAATGTTTGGTTTGATGAGATGTCAGGCATGATTTTTGAGCAAGAAAGTTCACTATGTTGAAGGATTAAGTCATAACTTGTTCAGTGTTGGACAATTCTGTGATAACAATCTTCAAGTTCTCTTTCGAAAATCTCTTTGCAAAGTCCAAACTCTAGATGGAGTTCATATTCTTTGTGGTGATCGTGATGATAATCTTTTTACCGTCAATCTCGATGATAACCAACCAACCGATAATATTTGTCTCATTTCAAAGGCTACTTCAAAGAATTCTTGGTTATGGCATAGAAGGCTTTCTCATCTGAATTTCCAAACCATCAATACTTTGGTCAACAAGCATCTTGTTGAAGGCTTACCTGACTATAAGTATGAAAGTGAGCATGTTTGTCCTTCTTGTGCTGTTGGGAAGATTAAGAGAACTTCTCATAAACCGAAGAAATCTCCAAATTCTTTAGCACCTCTTCATTTGCTTCACATGGATCTTTGTGGGCCGATGAAAGTACAAAGCCGAAATGGGAAGAAATACATCTTGGTTATTGTTGATGATTATTCAAGATATACTTGGGTCAAGTTTCTTGCATCTAAAGATGAAACAACTCAGATGTTGATAGATTTCATCACTACTACTCAAGTAAATGTTCAAGAACAACCTTCTCGATTTACTCAGACAACAAATCCTTTGAACACTCCAAATGTGTATGTACCACTTGACTTTGATCATCCAGCTTATGAGGAAAGAGTTCTACCAAGTTATGATTCCATCTCTCAACAAACTCAAGTTTCAATGATGATGATGTTAATCTTCAACAACAAGATCCTCTTCCTCAAGCTCACAAGTGGACACGTATGCAGAAATACCATCCTACTGATCAAATAATTGGAGATCCACAAGCAGGAGTAACTACTCGTACTTCAGTAAATGAGTGTCTTGTTGCACTTTCTCTTAGCAATATCGAACCCAAAACAGTATCTGAAGCTCTTCGTGATCCAGAGTGGGTTAAGGCAATGCAAGATGAACTCGCACAATTTGAAAGACTGAAGGTATGGAGATTAGTTCCAAATCCTAGAAAAGATGATCCAATCGGAACAAAGTGGATATTCAAAAACAAAAAGGATGAGAATGGAGTGGTAGTAAGGAATAAAGCTCGACTTGTTGCAAAGGGTTATTGCCAACAACCTGGTGTTGACTTCGACGAAACTTTTGCTCCAGTTGCAAGAATGGAGGCCATTCGAATATTCTTAGCTTATGCCGCATTCCGAAACTTTACTGTGTTTCAAATGGATGTGAAGACTGCTTTCTTGAATGGTGACCTCAAAGAAGAAGTTTACGTTGATCAACCAGAAGGTTTTGTTGATCCTCAAAGGCCAAACCATGTCTACAGGTTAGACAAGGCTCTCTACGGTCTTAAGCAAGCACCCCGAGCATGGTATGATTCTTTAACTACTTTCTTACTAAGAGGTGGCTTTACCAAAGGCACAATTGACCCTACCTTGTTCATTCGCAAACAAGGTAAGCATGTTCTACTTGTTCAAATATATGTTGATGACATTATCTTTGGGTCGACCAGTCAAACATTTTGCCGAAACTTTTCATCTCTAATGGTAAATCATTTTGAAATGAGCATGATTGGGGAAATGAATTACTTTTTGGGTCTTCAAATCAAACAATTACCAACTGGTATTTTTATATCACAAGGTAAATACATAAATGACATGTTGAAAAAGTTTGATATGACTTCATGTTCTTCAATTTCTACCCCAATGGCTGCTCGAACAAACATAAATGCTGATACAAATGGGAAACCATTTGACCAAAAGAGATATCGAAGTATGATTGGTTCGTTGTTGTACCTAACAGCATCTCGCCCAGATATAATGTTTGCAACATGTATGTGTGCTAGATTTCAAGCTGCTCCAACTGATTTACATTATCAAGCTGTGAAACGAATCTTTCGTTATCTGAAGGGTACACCCGATTTAGGTCTCTGGTATCCAAGGGATACTGGATTCAATCTAACTGCATATTCAGATGCAGATCATGCAGGTTGTAAACTTGATCGCAAGAGCACTTCCGGTACTTTACAATTTTTAGGCGATAAAATTGTGAGTTGGTCTTCCAAGAAACAGAATTGTGTGTCACTATCAACGGCTGAAGCTGAATATGTGGCTGCGGCTAGTTGTTGTGCTCAAGTTTTATGGATGAAGACACAACTAACTGATTATGGTCTGAAATATGATCATATCCCTATCTATTGTGATTCTCAGAGTGCCATTGCCATTGCAGTCAACTCAGTAAACCACTCTCGATCAAAGCATATTGATGTTAGATATCATTTTCTCAAAGATCATATTGAGAAAGGTGACATCGAGCTCTACTTTGTGGGTACTGAATTTCAACTTGCAGATTTGTTCACAAAACCATTGGATGAAAAGAGGTTTAACTTTCTTATCTCCAAGCTTGGTATGTTAAATCTTAAACCTTAACTCTTTTTCCATTTGAAGGAATTCTTGACACATTCCAGAAAAACAAAATACAAAATTTGAAAAGAGAAAATCAAATACAAAATTTGAAAAGAGAAAATCAAATACAAATTTGCAAATTTTCAAAAATAAAATACAAAATTTGAAAAGAGAAAATCAAATACAAAATTGCATATTTTCAAAAATAAACAAAAAGATATTTATTTCAGTGGCTTGCATATACTATGTATGCAACCCGTTCTTAAATGATATATTTATTTTTAGAGTGTTTATACATTCTAAGATATTGTTATTATACATATAGATTGATATAAGATAACAAGGAATCGAACGCCTTTGTGTACTCCCTAGCTGTCTTACTATCAACATTGTTGTTGAAGCAAAACTTTGTGTTTCTCAAATAAAAATCTTGTTCACAATAGACTCTCAAAATTTTCCGAAAATATCACAACAAAGATTTTACTCATTTTGATATCACAAAACAATTTTTGCTCCACCTTTCTATGGAAAACATTTTGATCTATTCTTGCATAGCTTAAGGAGGAGTTTGTGATTTCAAAAACTTTCAAAACTTCAAATGTGTTTCAAATTTTTTTCTCATTCACACATTTGATGTTTTTCCAATGATTTTCAATCAAAAGAAGTTCGGTGATTAGTTTGCACATGAGCGATAAGTTTTTCTCAAAATTTACTCCATGAACTTCATCACGGCCGATGAGTTCTAACCCCGGAGTATTCACTTCTTTCATTAGATAGTGAGGGTATTTTGAGTGATGATGTTTTCGTGCAAATAGGATGGAGGGAGTAAAGTCGAAAAGTGAGAGGTTACGGTGAAATAATGATGTGAGATAGGGCTAAAAGAAACAAAAGCCCTCCCCAAATTCTCAAAAAGCCGGGTCAACACGTTCCTATCGGTTTTCATTTGTTGATTTCTCGATATTGAAGAAGTCTTCATGGACCCAGTGAAGCAATGCACATCTTTCCTAACCACTCAAGTATTTCTTAACAAATGCTTGTTTTATTTCTCACGGAGATTTTCACATTTCTATTGACTCTTCATTTGGAAGATGTTGATATTGAAAAAGGGCGACATTCTGCTCCAGTCCCCGACTTCATTTGATCACGGTGTCTAGAGCTATCTTGATTGGTCATTAATTTGATCATCATTCATTTTTTAGAACACATTCGAGTCATATCTTTGTGATATTATTGCTTATCTTTGTGATATAGCCGGAACATTTGTAGTGATATCTTAATTGATATTCCACGATGATCGAATGGAAATCCTACCAATGCTAACATCTTTTCCAACGTTGAAAGTAGGTCTCGTGATTACATTTATGTGATTATTGAGTTAACGAGAAGTCTAAGTGACCTCGGTTTTTCCCTAAAAAGTCTTTAAGGATAAAATTGTGGTTATCAAATGCTTCGGTAGTGTTAACCATGATTTATATTCTTTGAAGCAATCTCGTGGTTGCAAAGCCGCAGATCGAACTATGTTAGAGAATTGTTTTGTGCATATCTCAATGATACATAGGAAATCCGAAAAATGTTATACATTTCAATCGGTCATTTCATTAATCCTTTCGATTTTTGAACATGCTAACGGATCATTCTTATCCGGTTTCATTTCTCATCACACAAACACAGAAACACCAACACCATGATATAACGTTTGTACCAACAACTTCAATCTTACATTTTAGTCACCCCTAGGATTTCTTGGGTTGGGCTAATGGTTTGGGTTGATGTTTTGATGGTTGACAATTTCTTTATGGTTTCTTTTGACATTTAATCAATCAAATGTGTACATAATGACATTGGTTCCCAATTTTGTCATTATGAGGGGGAGAAAATATTATGATTGATTTACTGATTGATAAGGAAACAAGGAGAAAAGTTTGTGTTTGGTTGTTTCAATAGGTTTTAGGCTTATCAAAGTTCTAGGCTTATCAAAGTTTGTGTATATTGTGTTCAGATTTTCACTAGATTTTAGTTGATTGAGATTTTGTTTTAAAAAAGGGGGAATCTGAATTGACTTCAAAGATAAGAATGAAACCGAAGATGAAAGGATTTTCACTCAAGATGCTTCAAAAGTCCAAAGACGCTCCAAAATGTTTATACTCATGGATTGAGGGGGAGCATGATTACTTCATAAGAATTTCATCCAAACTTCATTCAAATGCTTACTCTCCAAAATGTTCAAGTTGATGTGAAAAAGATCAAAGCTTCAAAAAGGTTGAAAGATTGGTTAGAAGATTCAAGTCAAAGAAGTAAAGCTTCAAAAGAGTCTTCATCAAACACACTTCATTCAAGATCTTCAATTCATACAACAACATTTTATCAAGAAACTCCAATGCATATATCAAGGGGGAGAGTACATATTCATGAAACTTTATTTCAAGAAGATGAAGTTTACTCAAGAATCAAAACTGAAGAATCGAAAAGTTGAATTTCACTCAAGAATCGAAGATTGAATCATTCAAGAATCAAAACTGAAGAATCGAAAAGCTGAATTTCACTCAAGAATCAAAATTGAAGAATCAAAAAGATGAATTTCACTCAAAGATCAAAATTGAAGAATCGAAAAGATGAATTTCACTCAAGAATCAAAATTGAAGAATCGAAAAGATGAATTTCACTCAAGAATCAAAATTGAAGAATCGAAAAGATGAATTTCACTCAAGAATCAAAATTGAAGAATCGAAAAGATGAATTTCACTCAAGAATCAAAATTGAAGAATCGAAAAGATGAATTTCACTCAAGAATCAAAATTGAAGAATCGAAAAGATGAATTTCACTCAAGAATCAAAATTGAAGAATCGAAAAGATGAATTTCACTCAAGAATCAAAATTGAAGAATCGAAAAGATGAATTTCACTCAAGAATCAAAATTGAAGAATCGAAAAGATGAATTTCACTCAAGAATCAAAATTGAAGAATCGAAAAGATGAATTTCACTCAAGAATCAAAATTGAAGAATCGAAAAGATGAATTTCACTCAAGAATCAAAATTGAAGAATCGAAAAGATGAATTTCACTCAAGAATCAAAATTGAAGAATCGAAA
The DNA here is from genome assembly GCA_034093135.1 of Erigeron breviscapus. Taxonomy (NCBI): domain Eukaryota; kingdom Viridiplantae; phylum Streptophyta; class Magnoliopsida; order Asterales; family Asteraceae; genus Erigeron; species Erigeron breviscapus. The sequence continues at coordinate 1,676,685 of CM067167.1, forward strand.
AGATGAATTTCACTCAAGAATCAAAATTGAAGAATCGAAAAGATGAATTTCACTCAAGAATCAAAATTGAAGAATCGAAAAGATGAATTTCACTCAAGAATCAAAGAATGAAGAATCAAAAAGTTGAATTTCACTCAAGAATCGAAGATTGATAAATCAAAACCAAGATTCATACCTTCCGCATTTCAAAAGACAACTCTGATTCATGATTCAACAATTCTCGAAGATTCAAGACACACACGCATTCATTATTCTCTGTTCTTAAAGAACATTGAGAATCATCACATGATTTAATTTCAAGAAGTCCAAGACCAAGACTGAATCAAGTTCTCCAAAGACAAAAGAGAAAACTTTGAAGACTTGTTTCAACACACCAATTGTCTTCACCACCGGGCTCATCAAATTCATTCCTACAAGACAAGATAACACGTACTTCATTGATTACAATATATCACTAAGGGGGAGAATGTTAGAAATCCAAAAATAGTGATAAATTGTAATTTAGAAAACTTTTCACTTAACTAATTCTTAAGACGATCTTCAACCAAGACCGTATTACCTTTTCTTAACTAATTTTTAAGACGATCTTCAACCAAGACCGTCTTACCTTTTCTTAACTAATTTTTAAGACGATCTTCAACCAAGACCGTCTTACCTTTTCTTAACTAATTTTTAAGACGATCTTCAACCAAGACCGTCTTACCTTTTCTTAACTAATTTTTAAGACGATCTTCAACCAAGACCGTCTTACCTTTTCTTAACTAATTCTTAAGACGATCTTCAACCAAGACCGTCTTACCTTTTCTTAACTAATTTTTAAGACGATCTTCAACCAAGACCGTCTTACCTTTTCTTAACTAATTTTTAAGACGATCTTCAACCAAGACCGTCTTACCTTTTCTTAACTAATTTTTAAGACGATCTTCAACCAAGACCGTCTTACCTTTTCTTAACTAATTTTTAAGACGATCTTCAACCAAGACCGTCTTACCTTTTCTTAACTAATTTTTAAGACGATCTTCAACCAAGACCGTCTTACCTTTTCTTAACTAATTTTTAAGACGATCTTCAACCAAGACCGTCTTACCTTTTCTTAACTAATTCTTAAGACGATCTTCAACCAAGACCGTCTTACCTTTTCTTAACTAATTTTTAAGACGATCTTCAACCAAGACCGTCTTACCTTTTCTTAACTAATTCTTAAGACGATCTTCAACCAAGACCGTCTTACCTTTTCTTAACTAATTTTTAAGACGATCTTCAACCAAGACCGTCTTACCTTTTCTTAACTAATTTTTAAGACGATCTTCAACCAAGACCGTCTTACCTTTTCTTAACTAATTTTTAAGACGATCTTCAACCAAGACCGTCTTACCTTTTCTTAACTAATTTTTAAGACGATCTTCAACCAAGACCGTCTTACCTTTTCTTAACTAATTTTTAAGACGATCTTCAACCAAGACCGTCTTACCTTTTCTTAACTAATTTTTAAGACGATCTTCAACCAAGACCGTCTTACCTTTTCTTAACTAATTTTTAAGACGATCTTCAACCAAGACCGTCTTACCTTTTCTTAACTAATTTTTAAGACGATCTTCAACCAAGACCGTCTTACCTTTTCTTAACTAATTTTTAAGACGATCTTCAACCAAGACCGTCTTACCTTTTCTTAACTAATTTTTAAGACGATCTTCAACCAAGACCGTCTTACCTTTTCTTAACTAATTCTTAAGACGATCTTCAACCAAGACCGTCTTACCTTTTCTTAACTAATTTTTAAGACGATCTTCAACCAAGACCGTCTTACCTTTTCTTAACTAATTTTTAAGACGATCTTCAACCAAGACCGTCTTACCTTTTCTTAACTAATTTTTAAGACGATCTTCAACCAAGACCGTCTTACCTTTTCTTAACTAATTTTTAAGACGATCTTCAACCAAGACCGTCTTACCTTTTCTTAACTAATTTTTAAGACGATCTTCAACCAAGACCGTCTTACCTTTTCTTAACTAATTTTTAAGACGATCTTCAACCAAGACCGTCTTACCTTTTCTTAACTAATTCTTAAGACGATCTTCAACCAAGACCGTCTTACCTTTTCTTAACTAATTTTTAAGACGATCTTCAACCAAGACCGTCTTACCTTTTCTTAACCAATTCTTAAGACGATCTTCTCAAGATCGTCCTAACTTTTGGTTCTGTGTGAACTGTGTGTTGTGGATTTAACACTTGAAGTTGTTGTGATTGGGAATCACACACTTCCTTGGGTAACTAATCTCTTTGAGATTGGTTTTGCTCAACAATTCTAAAATCATAAATTCATTCTGTCCAAATTTTGAAAATTTTAAATACTTAGAAAATTTTTCACTTAACTAATTTTTAAGACGATCTTCAACCAAGACCGTATTACCTTTTCTTAACTAATTTTTAAGACGATCTTCAACCAAGACCGTCTTACCTTTTCTTAACTAATTCTTAAGACGATCTTCATCCAAGACCGTCTTACCTTTCTTCATCAAATTTTCTTAAGACGATCTTCTTTCAAGACCGTCCTACCATTTCTTCACTCATACTTAGAAAATTTTCAACCAGTTCCTAAGACGATCTCCTTCAAGATCGTTCTAAGTTCCAAATTTTTTTAGAAAATCAAAAACAACAAAAACAGTTTACAAATCATTGTTCATTCATTTCAATGACAACAATGATGATTTCAGAGCTTGAGATCAGAAAGAATTTCTTAGCCAAACAACAAAAGATGAAACCATGGCTATTTGGAGATGTTGATGCTGATTCTGAAGATCTCACATGCTTGATGACATCTGTCACTTCAACAACCAATCATTCACAAACTACTTCACAAACAACAAGTGAGGTACAATTCATTTCCAAAGATGATTACTTGTCTGTCCAAACAACTGCTGATACTTTGACAAAGCAAAATCTTACTTTGAAAAACAATTTGAAAATGGCTAAACAAGAGTTTGATAAAATTAATGAAGATTTTTCAGAACTCTCAATAGCTCATGAAGCTCTCAAAGTGAACTATGATTCTTTAAAAGAAATGCATTTGTCAAGTAACAGTTCTCAAGTTGTTTCACCAAATGCTCATTTGACCAACAAATGTCAAGACCTTGAAAAGACTGTCCATTCACTCAAGCAAACCATTGAGACCTTAAAGCTTGAGAAAACCAATGAATGGATAAGAGCAAATGCAAGACAAGCTGATGTTGAGTTTCTCACAAATAAAATGAAAGATTTTAGACCCAACTGTAAAAACATGAAAGACAGATTTCTGATCTAAACAGTACTTGTTTTCTCAAAGGAGTTGAAATTGAGACTCTTCAAAAACAAGTTGAGGATTTGAAAACAAACATTTTGTTTTATCAAGAAAAAATCTATAAAATTGAACAAAATCCTTTTCTGAATTTCACTGCTTATTACAATAAGTCGAAGATTGATAGATCAGAACTTCTTCTTGGGTTGGGTTATGAGAATCCAGCACATTTAGAAAAAATCCAAAAAGAAGACCTTGGTCCACTTTATGATGAAAAATATCTTAGACTTGGCATGATTCAAGAATTCATCAGACCATCTGAGGATGACTTTGAGTCAGATGATGTTAAAAGACAAAAACCAAACAGATTTCAGATTGATTATGTTTCTATTAATGACACATACAAGAAAACTCATAAAAGATCCATCTATGAGTTAGAAGAAATAGACAGCATTTCAATTCCTGAAAATGAGTCTCAAAATGATTGTTCAAAACTAATTTCAGAAAGATTTTACATTCCAACTACCATATTGGAAAAAGAAATTGAAGGTTTAAAACAAAAGATTGAGTCTCAACAACAAGTCATTGAACATCTGAAAACTCAAAATCATTCTCCAAAGGTAAGTGAGACCACCCCGACTCAAATGGTACATGATCTAACTTCTGTTGCTTGCTCCACTCCATCCAATGGGAGTGAGAATTTTAACAAAGATATGCAGGGTCATAGCATCTCTCCTCAAGAGATTCATGATATGTCCACCTCAATGCTATCATCATTTTTCCATATTGAAGAGAAAGTTCAAGCTTTAAAAGCTAAACATCTTGCTTCTGTCAAGAAGATACTTTCTTTTGATACCCCTGTGATCACCCCTGTTGACCAAAATAAATTGAACTTAGAGCAAAAAATTGAGATTCCTACTGATCTTAAGGCTAAAGCAAAAGCATTGATTGAAAAATTGACTAACAAAACTGTTTTCAAACCAGAAGTTCAAACAAAAGAATTACAGTTTACTTATCCAGATCTTTCTGTTGAAGAATTTGATAAGTTTTTGGAAACTGATCATGTTTTTGCACCTGAAGTTGAAAAAGAGCTTGAAAAACTCTCACCCAAAAAGCCTAAACCAAAGAAGGAATCTAAATCTAAGCTTGCTCCAACTTCATTTTATTCACCCAAAAGTCAGCATGCCCCAGCTGTCAAAGGTAAGAATACCATTTCTGCTAACTCAAAGCTCAAAGTTGATATTTCATCTATTTCTAGAACCTCTGCTTCTAAAGCTATCTCTCAATCTAGTTATTTACCTAAGATGTCTAAAACTAGCCAAGATTTGCTAATAAAAGATACATCTAATGGTATAACTAGTTATAGAGATCAATATGGTTGGTTCACTGTTGCAACTCAAAAGAAACAGAATATCAAATCTTCCACCAAGCAAAGCAAAAATCAGAATGTGTTTTTAACTCCTCGAACTAAATCTAAGAATTTATCTGGTAAAGGAGAGAAGAGCTTAGCTAGTAACCATAAGTGGATTTCTAAATCATCATTGATAAAATCTACTAGCTATGCTAAAACACAACTGTATGATAAATCATCAGTTAGAAGAAGTTGGATAGCTAATGATTACAAGAAGAAAGTTCCTGATAGGAAATTTGATTCAAATTTGAGTAATTTAGCTAAACCATGGTCTGAAATAAATTCTAAATCTTCTACTGTGATTTCTAAACCTTTGATTGTTGATTCTAATGGGATTGTGATGAATCATAAGAATAAACCTCTTGTTCGAAAACCTCATTTGTATACTTTGAATGTTTCCACTAACCCAAAAGGACCCATTCAAAGGTGGGTACCTAGAAAACCTTGATTGTGTTTTGCAGGTAATAAAGGTCTGTGTTTAGTATTTCAATCTCGGATACTGTTCAACACATGATCCTGGAATGAGTTTCTTTTCAAGAAACAATCTCAAATAAGTGCTCATTACCAATGCGCTTACTTGCCTCTGCATGTTTTGTACAAATCCTTCATCTCTTTCTATTTCATTCATTATCTGTCAAACATTGATGTTATGCTTATGTGCAATGTGCTTAAATATCATGCAATGTTTGAGGGGGAGAAAAAGGATAATTCATGAATCTAGGGGGAGTTTGTGTATTTGCACTATTTGAAGAGAAACTCATTGTTTATTAGAAAAACCAAATATAAAATTTGAAAAATTCATAAAAAAAAAAAATTCATAAACCATAAGCCCATTTTCTTTTTGAAAATATATAAAAAAAAAAAGGGAAGCCCATGATTTTTAACAACCAATCTGGTTTCCTCTTCCTTAAGGAGGAGGGAAACTAATTTTTTTCCTTTCTTTTTCCCATTTTGTTTCATATCCCAGTTTCCCATACACACTCTGAAACACTCTCAAATCACTTCAAAAACAACTTTTGGCTGATCATTGAAACAAGATAAGGGTTTTGTTGGTGATTTCATACTGAGCATTTTATTCCATAATAACATTGTCTTCTGATCACTTATTCAAGTAAGAATCCGAGCTTAAATGAAGAACTTATTTTTTCCATTTCTTGAATTTTGAGCTACTGGTAATGATTCTGTATTGTTGGAATGATTTAGAAGCATGTTTAGGTTTTATGTGTATGTTTATTACATGTTTAAATGCTTAATATGTGTTTTCGAAAATTCAAAAACCTGCAACTCATTTTGTTTTGTGAAGAAGATGACCTAAGACGATCTTCGAATTAATCTAGGTTATTTTGTTTGATTTAAGTGATGTGAGTGGTTCAATCTTGCTTTCTATGATTCAAATAAATGATTTTGCCATGCTTAGTTGTGAAAATAAATCATATTGTGCTTAGAGATTAACTGGCTGGAGATAAGACGATTCTGGCCAAATCTTCTTAGTTTCAAGTTTGTTTTGTTTCTAAGACGATCTTCGAATTATTCTAGGTTATTTTGTTTGATTTAAGTGATGTGAGTAGTTCAATCTTGCTTTCTATGATTCAAATAAATGATTTTGCCATGCTTAGTTGTGAAAATAAATCATATTGTGCTTAGAGATTAACTGGATGGAGATAAGACGATTCTGGCCAAATCATCTTAGTTTCAAGTTTGTTTTGTTTCTAAGACGATCTTGCCCAAGACCGTCTTGGTTCTAAAACGACTTGGAAATAAGACGATCTTGCCAAGACCGTCTTAGTTCCACTTTCACATATATTTGCCTTGTAACCCTTGAGACCAAGACCAAGACGATCTTGTCAAGATCGTTCTAGGGTCTGAACGCTGTGTGGTTGATGATTTGTGTTGAAAATCAAATGAATGGGTAACTGAACTCGTAAGAGATCGGTTTGCTCAAAACTAATACTTATAAATATAAGGGGAAATCATTGAGATGATTTCACTTTATATTTCTAAGTGTTAGAATGTTTCAAAAGGGAAGTGAAGTTTTTTTTAACACTTAATTTCCAAAACGATCTTGCCAAGATCGTCTCATGTTCATTTCCTTCACTTCAAAAAACTTTCAAAAGATCAAACATTAAGACGATCTTGACTAAGATCGTCCCATTTTTTTTTCATACTTAAACTTTGTCAACATATTGAATGTTGAGACGATCTTGAACAAGATCGTCCCATGTTCATTTTTCCATACTTAACATTTTTTTCAATAATTAATGTTAAGACGATCTTGAACAAGATCGTTCCTTTTTCTTTCCTTAACCTTTTTCAATAACAAATGTTAAGACGATCTTCACCTTAATCGTCTTATTTTTCCAAAACCTGAGTTCAACCTCAGGACGATCTCATCAAGATCGTCCTGGCTTTCTATACTTAGAAAAAAAATTTCTTTCTAAATTTTTAAATTTTGTGTGGTGTGACAAAATGCTTTGTATTGTCATATAATTACAACATATTTGGAATACGAGGAATCGAACGCCTTTGTGTACTTCCTTAATATTCTCAAATATCTTGTACTTATATGATTATACCTTATTTTCAAGTTATGTACATATGAAAATATATAAAAGTACAGAGAATTGATCGCCTTTGTGAACTTCTTTGTAGGTTTATATATGGAAATATGTATTTGACTGTTCTATGTTCATTTTCTCATAACAAGTTATTTATATAAAATACACTGAGTTGATCGCCTTTGTGAACCTCTTTGTATCTTATATAAATCACCTGTTTGAATCTTATTATTTGCTGTTAAAACTTTGTTTTATGTGTGCGTTAAACTCTTTTATGTCTTAAATCAGAAAAATAAAAATGGATCATCAAGAAGTTATTGAACATGATGAAGAGGTTGCTCTAAATGAATCGATTGAAGAAATTCTTATTGCCGGAAACACAAGTAACATGAGAAATAACAGAGCATTGTTTGATCCTTTCATGGCTCCCGGTTTTCAAATTGTTCCAAGAATTCTTCATAATCACCCTCTCACATATGTACTTACCGTTGAACAAGACTTAGCTGAAGTCTATCTTTTTGATATGTGGAGATCCATTATCTTTGTTCAACCTCAAGATCCAACAAATCCAAGAGCCAAAGCTAAATCCAAATCACCTGAACTTCGTCGTCAAGGTTATTTCCAATATCAGTTGAATTCTGGAGATAGAAGATATGAGTTTGAATTCAATCTTGATGACTTCAGAAGGATTCTAAGACTTCCTGAAGCAAACTTCAATGGACATGCTGATTATGATAATTTTGAGTCCAATGAAGAAATGTTTGCTGCATTGATTTCTATTGGTTATGAAGGTCCTTTATCCAAGACAAAAGATTTCAAGTTGAAAAATTTACCAAAGATTTGGTATTATGTGTATTCCATCCTAAGCAACTGCTTAACTCCATACACAAGAGGGATGGACAATCTGACACAGCCAATGCTGCACATTTTCTATGGTGTTGTCTTCAACAAACACTATGACATTGCTCAACTTCTGTGGGATCAATTGATTGTATTAGTAAATGGCAAAGTATCTGCTCCCAAGAAGTATATTCCATTCATCAGATTTCTCACAGCAATCGTCTACAGTGCAGTCAGACATGAAAGAAGCATTCCAAGGCTTCTAGACAGTAGCCAAGTGACCATACATTTTTACAAGTATGTCAGAGATTCAGGAGCTGCTAACTATACTTTCCTGATTCCATCATTCCTACTAGATATGGTGTCAGATTCTGATGAAGATAAAATTGCTTATCTGGACTGGATTAGAACAGCTCTGGGACCGGAAAGCCTCCCGGTTCCTACCCAAGCTGTACATAGGACACCTGGTGAGGGGTCAAGTAGAAAAAGAAAAGAGCGTGAGGGTGAATCCAGTTCCAGTAAGCCCAAAAGAAAGAAACAAAAAGGTGAAATGTTTGTGTTAAAATTGAGTAAACAAGTGCATCAAAAGAAGAAGAAGAAGAGTTCATCAAAGAAACTCAAAAGAAAAGCTCCAGCTGAACCTTCTTCTCCAATATCTTCTGAGGAGACAATATCTGTTTCTGGGTCTCAAAGACCAATCCGATCACCACCCCCCAAAACAACCAATTTAATCCGATCACAATCACCCAGAACACCATCACCTCAAAGACCATCATCTTCATCTTCACCCAAATTACCTCAAACACCAATTCATCAATCTTCACCACTTCCTGAAATTACAACACCTGAACAACCAATCATACCTCAATCCGTCTCAACCATACCTTCATCATCCTTTGTTCGATCTCCTCAACCGACATATACTCAAGGCAGAAAGAAATCAATTCCGGTAAACATTCAAAAAACTTTTAAGAGATCTCGCTTTGAGTATGACCGATTTCAAGAACCCGAACCAGAAGATATGATTACTCCTGATATGATGCATCTGATGATGATGCAAATCAGTTTGCTAATGATGTCATAGACATCCCGGAGGAACAAGGAAGGAATGAGGGAGGGGTTGAAAATACCAGAGAGGTTGAGAGGTCAGGGTTAGGTGAAAGGCAAAAAGAAAACGTTGGCCTCCAATTAGTTACAAACCTATATCAACGCCGGGTTCGACGTAGGGTAGAAGACGAGAGCTCCCAACTCTCGCATGAACAAACCTCCAAGCCATTCGGAAGTCTCTCTACAGACTGACGTCTCATTTTCGCACGGGCAAAAACCACGTACTCCATTCCATTCTCCTTCAGAGTCTGTGAATGTTGAAGCAAAAGAGACACATGCCCCTCTCTTGAATTTCGTTTCTGCACGTGTGTCTAGTACCCTTAGGACACCAATTGTGATACCATTTGCACATCTAAGTGATGCTGCCGGAACAAACATAGAGAGATCGGCTCTTGTGCCCTCTCGAAGATTGTTTGGAAATCCTTCCATTGCTAACATCACGCCAGCTTTGAACGAAGGTGCCCTAGTTGTGCGACAGTCTGAATTCTTACGAGCTCAAACTGTTGCATCAGCTCTTCGTGCTATGGGCTTAACGGTTCGTCTAAGTGACTCCGGTGTTATTTATATCCATTTTTTAAAAGATTCTGGTTGCAAAGCCGAATCATCAATTGTTGCTCATACTCTTGAACCAACAGGAAATCCTGAGACAGTCATGATGTCTTCAGGTCACTCAGTAGAATCACTTGAGACTACTGATGTGCCAACTTCAGATATTCCATTACCACCCGAGGCTCAAAGATTAATTACTCATTTTGTTGAAGGTATTGAAGAGGGACAAAGAAGTGAGCTACTTATCTCGAGAAACACTATCACTGGTAAACTTCCTGCATCTCAAACAACACTCACACCTAGATTGCTTACTGGAGGTGCTTTACGCATTCGTTCTCCAGTAGAGACTCCAACACCAACACAAACAACAACAACACCCCCACATATAACAACTACAACAACAACAACAACAATACCACCAACACCAAGCCCACAATCATTTCCTGATCCAAATTCACCACATCATTCTTCCAGCTCTTCTTCTGAATCATCTGATTCGTCTGAGTACTTAAGTGATTGTTCACCAAACAGAATTGCTACCAGTGGTTTATCTACCGATACTCTAATTGTCGCTCTTATGAATCGGTTGAGATCTGAAGAACCAAATCTTTCTTCACATAAAAGATCTATTTTTCACTCACTTCTTGCATATTTGTCAGCCAAAGGTACTCAACTTGAACAACAGGCTAAAATTGAAGCTCTTCAAAAACGAATCCAAGAGCTTGACCAACAATGTCGACTGGCTAATATCTCAAGGAGTCGGGATGATCAAGATCCTGATGATCAACCCGAGGGGGAGAATATTAGAGATATTAGAGAGGGTCATGAGACACAAGCTCAAGATGGTCAAGAAAGTGCTCAAGAAGTTGTTACAGAAACCCAAAATCAAGGAGGAACTCAAAATCAAGAAGATTCGGATGATTTACCTCCACTCATCAGACATATTTCTCATTATTATTCTACCACGTCAAGTTCTGATGAGTCAAGAGATCCTGATCCATTTCATCCAGGAAATGGTAATGATGATGAGTCTGATTCTGATAAACCTGATGATGCTCCAACAAGTGTAGCTGCTTCTCAATCTCAGCATCCTACTCAAGAAGAATATGGAGCAGATATCTTTGAAGAGATAGTTTATCATCTCAGAAATGTAGAAAATCTTGAGACTCCTAATGAGCTTGGACAAGGAGTTAGGCACCCAAGGATCTCAAAAGACAAAATCTGGCAGATCAATGAGGGTTACTTTGCTGAGAACTATGAACAGATCTTGGATTTGAGCACAAGACCTGAAGAAATTGTATGCAGAGCTAGATATCTTGAAGAAAGAGCCTTTCAAATCTATTGCTCACCAAATGAAAGACTTAACATGACCTTGAACCGATTAAGAGCATTCTTTCTGTTCAGACATCAAGGTCAAAGAGATGCATACATGGAGTTGATGAATGCAGAAAGTTCTGTAAGAGCTGAATGGTGGTATCAGCAATTTCAAATTCCAATCACTAAAGTCCTACAGTTGTTTACTCCTCTCAAAAACCATAATCTCAGACTTGTTCGATTCAGAGTTCGCCGAGCTGATGGCAATATCTATGTTGTTCAAGAAGAATCTTTTCAACATATGATGATCTCAGACATCCTATTTCTCTACAATCAATATGCTTATCTGATCATCAAGACTCCAGATCAAATTCTAGCCTACGAAGCATTGAAAAGTCATATTCAAGCATTAATCAGATTTTATGAGTTCAATGATTTTCAGATTGGCTTAGAAAGAAGAACTAGCAGGATTAATCTTACAAGAACCAAATCAAAGAGCCAGAGGTTATGAGCTAGATTCGTTTCAGATTGGAGATCCAATTGAAAACTTGGATGGATTTGTCTTCATTAATCGACTGAAGAAAAAGATCTTCATTCGTGCCTCTGATTTTCCCAAATATTCAGATGGTACCTTGAAATATTGTCAATCAATTCTGAATGCAATAGATGAAGATTCTGACAATGAAGAAGATGAACAAATCAAGTCTCAGAGAGAAGATCATATAAGACGTATCAAGGATACTCTTGATATGCGTCAAAGGATTAGAGATCTCATTGTCACAAGAATTCCTAAGCCTCAAGAAGGAATCATTCACACCAAGACAGGTTCATGGGTTTGTTGGAATCCTAGCCATGAACGTGGTCCTCATAACATTCCTCCTGTAAACTTCCAAGATAATATCAAATTGCCAGATGAACGTCCTGAAGGTGATAACTGGCACTTCATCCCTAAGAAGTTTTGGAATGACTCATGGAACAGTTACAAGAAGAGAGCCTTCTGGAGTTCAAAGATTGATAAGCCATCAACTTCATATGCTGCACAAAGATATAAGAAAAGAAAGAACAAGCAAAGACGTGCAAACAAGAGAAGGAGACAACAAAGGAAGTGATGATGATGAACAACCAAGCACTAAGGGGGAGAATGTTAGAAATATAAAATAGTGCTTAGTTGTATTTCTAAATATTGCATTTTGTGTATACTTTGTAAGGTTGAGGGGGAGCTTATGTAATATACTTAGAGTATAAATACCCCTCAAGCCTTCAACTTTTGTAACCTTTTAGCACACTTTTGCTAATCAATAAAAACCTGCTTTCCACACACACACACCTTTCTCTCTGAAGAACACACACTAACACACACACTTTCCACCATTGATGAACACCTTGCTTCCGCATCATAACACGAATTAATTAAGTTTTAACAGTGATCCATCAGAATTAATTGATTCAGCAAAGATTGTTAATTTGCGGGTAATTGAGACGTCATTTTCTCCGAGCTAGCAAAATTCACGAACTGTTTACAAAAATAAACGAGGTCGTAAAGAAATACGAAGTCGCAATTAAACACTCGAGGTCGTAATTGAACTGGCGAGGTCTTAAAGAGCTCACGAGGTCGCAAATGAAATACGAGGTCGCAATTGAACTGGCGAGATCGTAATTAGCTACCCAGGTCGCAATACGAGCTGGATGAGGTAATACGAGCCCGCGAGGTCGCAAACAATGTTGGAATCCTTATATCTCTTGAATTCGAAACCCTAAAAGCCAACAACAACACCTTCAACTGCTGCAAATACAAATAGAGGTCACAAACAAGATTTCCGGTCGTAAACTCGTGAAAGAATCACGTCTAAACGACCCTAAATCGATATTGTCTATCACCAACAAGCTATAACCTTCCGGTATTAAACCAAGAGGCTCTGATACCAATTGTAAGTCCCCTGGTACGGATCGTTAATAGCTTGCTCCAGTTATCTTGAGGTGCGGAATCCTCACTATAACTTGGTGATCAACAATAAGCTTCAGATCATCTGCTGCCTCGCAGATCTTCTCTAGGCTAGCGGAACAAGCTTTGACGACTTAACCTGCACAAATATGCTCGAAATTTCGACAAATGTTCAACCCTAATCCCTGTTAGGGTTCGGTATTTATAGGAATCGTGCGACATGGGCTTCAGCGAGTCGGCCTCGCATTTCCAGCCCAGCCCGTCACATTTACGAGGTCGTAAATCAGTGACCTGCCTCGTAATTGACCCTGCAATTACTAGGTCGCATTTCCTCTGTAAATTGCGAACTCGCAATTCACACTTAGCAGATTTACTATACATTCAATACTTAAACTTAATCTAGTATTCTATGCATAATACTAAGTTTATTAATAACAATCACATTACAAAGACATATAACAATATAAGCCCAAACAATCTAGACTGCTATTGACATAGATGTGCACTTACAACTATACTACATCTGATCGGGTCCCCTGTCCGTTAAGGTGTGTGTGTGTTTTGAGATAATTACTTGTACAACTTTTATAAATTTAAACACTAAAAAAAACCCATACCATCAGTATCATTAACCTTACTCGCACTTCATCGACTCTTGAAACTAATCTAGTAGTAAGTTTGTGAAGAATTATATGTTAGAACTGATTTTACATGTTTTAGATAGTTAGAGGGTTAGTTTTGTATTTATTCAAAGATTAAGGTGTAAATAGTATATATTATAAGATAGTTCGTTATAACCGCCTTTTAGTTAGTTATTTGTATATATATACTGATTCTTGTATATTTTCATCAATTAATAAGATGATTCTTCCAAATTACATATTTTCTTCCGCGTTTATATGGTATCAGAGCTCATGAAAACCGATTCTAGGGTTTCGCAATTGCAAAATTAGGTCTAATTTTGCCCTCTTTGCATCGTATTAGCGGTGTTATTAGAGTAATTGTTGAGTTTTCCGGCGATTTCCGTCGTCTTCTTCGATCTAGGGTTTCTGAAATTGCAATTGATTGACTATATCTTGTCAATCTTGCCCTCAATTTCATCATTTCTGGTTAATTGAAGCTGATTAAAGCTTTAATTGGTGATTTAATTGAGTTTTGCTGAGGTGCTAACGTCATCATCGGTTTTCTTCAAATCCTTTAATGGCAGTTCCTGATCCTAATTCGTCTGATCCTAATTCATCGTTTTCTCAAGTCAATGTTGTACAGAATACTGTGAATGATCCTTTACGTGTAGCCAGTTCAGATCATCCAGGTATGGCACATACAGTCACTGCCTTTAATGGAAATAGTTTTCATGGTTGGAGTAGGACTGTTAAGATGGCTCTAGGTGCCAAACTGAAATTTGGTTTTATTAATGGCACCTGTAAGAAACTCGAGAATGATGAGGAAAAATTGCATAAATGGATTAGATATGATTACATGGTTACTTGTTGGATCTTGAATTCTATGATAATCGAATTGTCTGAGGCTTTCTTATACACTAATTCTGCTTTTGAATTGTGGAAAGAAATTACTGAGAGATATGGACAGAGTAATGGTCCATTGATTTACCAATTAGAAAGGGAATTGAGTGGAATTACTTAGGGTAGTTTGTCCATAGCAGCCTTTTTCAATAAGTTGAATAAATGTTGGGATGAACTTCATAATCTCAATGGTTTGCCTACCTGTACTTGTGGTAAGATGACATAATGCACTTGCAAACTGGTTGAGAAGTTTCTTGAGTTAGAAAGCAGATCAAGACTTGTTCAGTTTCTTATGTAGCTTAATGATGATTATGAGTCTGTTAGGAATCATATTCTTGCTATGGATCCTTTGCCTAATGTGAACAAAACATATTATATAGTGCAACAAGTAGAGAAACGGGAACAGATCACGCATAATGTGCATGATCCTACTGCATATTTTTGCAAAAATGAATGTGAATAAAAATGTTTTAAATGGAAAGAAGATTGGGAAAGGATCTCAGATGGAACTTAGGATTGATATGAAAAGGAATTGCACTTATTGTAATGAAGATGGACATTCCTTTGAGCAATGTTTTGAAAGGATTGGGTATCCTGATTGGTATAAAGGTAAGAAAGGTAAGAAGGGAAAAATGGCAGCTCAGGTTAATACTGGATATGAAGGAGAAAGCCCATTTGATTTGCCCTTTGAGAATGAGATAACTGCAGGAAATTCAGGATTAGATCCAAAGTTGATTTCTGCAGTCTGTCAAGAGGTCTTCAAGGTATTTCAAGGAAAAGGGCAAGTGCAGGATAATGGAAATCCTGGCACTTCTGGTGGACATGCAGGTATCTCTTGCTATGTTACCTCATTTGCCTTTACATCTATTAGAAATACTTCTATTATGCATATTGAATGGATTGTTGATACTGGGGATTCTGACCACATGACTTCTCATTTTCACCTTTTTTATTACCACAAGAAAATTAAAGAAACCCATCCTTGTTCATTTGCCCAATAAGAAAGTTATTCCTATCTACACTGTTGGTCAAGTGAAATTGTCTGACAATCTCACTTTAAATGATGTTCTCTATGTTCCTGAGTTTGAGTTTAGCTTACTTTCAGTGGGAAAATTGCTAATTACTCAAGGTCTTTTTGCTCAGTTTTTCCCTACATTCTGTGTATTTCAGGACCTTTCAAATAGCAACATTGTGGCTGTTAGAAAGGGTTCTAGATGCTTATACACATGCTTGTCTTCTCTTCCAAAGACAAGTTCTCAACTTTCTGATTTCAAGAGAAGATTTCCTCTTGTTTTTAGCAAATTACTTCTTGTGTCAAATAATAAAATTGCTTCTAACAATTCTGCACTTTCTTGTAAAAAGGTGAGTCTTGAAACTATTCATGCTAGACTTGGGCATATGTCTTTGTCCAAGCTCATTCATGTACCTGAATGCGAAAATATGAGTGTAGCTGATTTTGTTTGTGAAAGCTGTAGACTTGCAAAAACTCATAGATTACCTTTTGCCAAAAGTGAGTCTGTCTCTTCTAAGTGTTTTGATCTGGTTCATGTTGATCTGTGGGACCCATATAGGGCTCCAGGCTTGAATGGTGCACACTATTTTTTTACTATAGTGGAAGATAAAAGTAGAGCTACTTGGACTTATTTAGTTCATTTTAAGGATCAAATTAGTGCAATATTGTCCAATTTCATAGCTTATGTGGGAAATCATTTTCATATCAAACCAAAATTCATAAGGTCTGATAATGGGACAGAGATTGTGAATAGAGAATGCTCTACTTATTTTAAGGGACAAGGCATTATTCATCAGAGATCTATGGCTTACACACCCCAACAAAATGGTGTGGTTGAAAGGAAGCACAAACATTTGATTGAAATTGCTAGAACTATTAAGTTACATGCTAACGTACCTGCAAAATTATGGGAGGATTGTGTTTTAGCTGCCACATATCTTATCAATAGAATGCCTATGCAACTCTTAGGCTGGAAATCTCCTTTTGAGATCCTTCATGGGGTTAAACCTACATATGAATTGTTGAGAACCATTCGTTGTTTGTGTTATGCTGCAAATGTGAAACCACATAAGGATAAATTTGCTCCCAAAGGGATCAAATGTATACTTTTAGGATATCCACCTGCTCAAAAAGGGTATAGGTTGTACAATCTTGATACTGTAGAGGTTTTTCACAGCAGAGATGTAATTTTTGAAGAAAATATTTTTCCTTTCAAGCAAAAACAGAGTGAAAACCTTGTTACCAAGACTTCATCACCAATTCCCATGGATTTTCCTAAGGATGAGTCTAATGACTTGGTCATACCCCTAATTTCTTCTAATTCTGATGACAATTCTGGATCATCAAATAATTTTAATCATGTTCCAGAAAATCCAATTGTCACTTCAGAGAACAGAGAGTTTGTGGAGAATGAGGGTTCTGGTACTGGCAATGATGGTGGTCATATCGATAGCCAGATTGCTCAACTTGGGGTTCAAACAAGGAAGTCTGCAAGAAACAAGACTGCACCAATCTGGTTGCAGGATTTTGTGACAACCAATACCAAACAGAATAAATCTTCCAAAGCTAATGTGGCTTATCCTTTGTTTGTCCAAAGTGATTTTCAAAAACTTCCACAAGATCATCTTTCATTTCTGGCTAATGTTTTCAGTTCAGAAGAACCAAAAACCTATCTGCAGGCTAGCAAGCACTCTGGATGGGTTGAAGCTATGTAGAAGGAACTTGATGCTCTTGAGAAAAATGAAACTTGGGTCTTGACTAGTTTACCTTTAGACAAGAAAGCAATTACTTTTAAATGGGTATATAAGACCAAATTCAATCCAGATGGATCTGTAGAAAGGTTGAAAGCCAGATTAGTGATCAGAGGATTCAATCAACAAGAGGGAACTGATTACAAGCATACTTTTTCACCTGTTGCTAAATTAACAACTGTTAAAGTTCTCATTGCTTTGGCCACTGTTAAAGAGTGGTCCTTACATCAATTGGATGTAAATAATTCATATTGCATGGATATATTGATGAGGATATATACATGTTCCCTCCTGAAGGGTACAACAAAGCTGCTTCTGGACAAGTTTGTAAATTGAAGAAGTCTTTATATGGTCTCAAACAAGCTTCCAGGCAGTGGAACTTAGAGTTGTCAAAGTTTTAATCAGCTTTGGGTATATACAGTCCAAACATGATTATTCTTTGTTTGTCAAGAAGAATGGGGATTCCTTTACTGCAGCTCTTGTATATGTAGATGATATACTTCTCACTGGAAACTGTGATAAGGAAATCAGAGCACTTATAAAGGCTCTTGATGATAAATTTACTATCAAGGACTTGGGCTTAGCTAAATATTTCCTTGGAATAGAACTATGCAGATTTGAAAATGGTACTTATCTCAATCAAAGGAAGTATATTCTTGATTTGTTGCAAGATGCAGGGGTGACTGCAGCAAAGCCAGCTCCTTATCCTCTTTCATTAAATCTCAAGTTGTCTCTTAATAAAGGTATTCCCTTGATTGATCCTGGTGCTTATAGAAGACTTGTTGGTAGGCTGCTTTATCTCACCATGACAATGCCAGACATATCTTATAGTGTGCATCATCTAAGCCAATTTGTGTCTGCACCAAAAGATGTTCATATGCAAGCTGCTATACAATTGCTTAAATATCTAAAGGGTTCTATTTCCAAAGGTTTATTTTATCCAGTTCAACCTCATTTGAAGATTACTGGGCTTTCTCATGCTGATTGGGCCTCTTGTTTAATGACAAGAAGATCCTTAACTGGGTATTGTATTTTTCTGGGACATGCTCTTGTTTCATGGAAAACTAAAAAGCAAGCCACTGTGTCCAGATCATCCACAGAAGCTGAATATAGAAGCATGGCTGCTACTACTTGTGAGCTTTTGTGGTTAAGTTTTCTTTTGAAAGATTTACATGTGCCTGTTAAGTGTCATGTTACTTTCTTTTGTGACAACAAGTCTGCTCAACAAATAACTGCTAATCCTTGTTACCACGAGAGAACCAAACACCTTGACATTGATTGCCATTTTACCAGAGATAAAGTTGAGGAAGGTTTCTGCAGACTGCTTTTATTCCTTCTCATTTGCAGCTGGCAGATGTGATGACTAAGGCTTTGAATCGAGTGCAACATGTTGTTTTGATTGACAAGTTGGGAGTTGAAAATGCTCCAACTTGAGGGGAGGATGAAGAATTATATGTTAGAACTGATTTTACATGTTTTAGATAGTTAGAGGGTTAGTTTTGTATTTATTCAAAGATTAAGGTGTAAATGGTATAGATTATAAGATAGTTAGTTATAACCGCCTTTTCGTTAGTTATTTGTATATATATACTGATTCTTGTATATTTTCATCAATTAATAAGATGATTCTTCCAAATTACATATTTTTTTCCGCGTTTATACTTTGTGCTCAAGTTTAACTTGACTTCAAAAACTGCCATGCTCGTTAGAAGTTCGGATCAATCTCACCCCTAGGTACTAACCTTTGAGTCAAGGGTTTTTTCTATAAAACAAAAAATGAGTTTTGGGCTTCGTGTATTTTCAACATTGCATGATGATGCCATCATTAGTAAGAATTAAAAATTGATGAGACCGTCATATGTTTTTGTAAGATTTTTTTTTTATTTTCATTTAAATAATAGTACCCATTATGAAAATGGAATTATGCCTTTGTCTAAGCTTTTATGTCGAAAGTCGAAACAGTAGTTTACTCGATGTGAACATGAAAACACTCTTATTAGCTATGCTTCTTATTAGATTAAGTTCTTCAATGATAAAAAAGAAAAGGAGGGGTCAAGGTCTATGACTGAACCGAATAAATAACAACATTTGTAAGGCTCGGTTCAATTTTGTAACATACTAGTAAATCTTTTCAACTTTGTCTTTAGATAATCATTACATTCCACTATTCCAGTATTCCACTACCCCCGAATGTGTTTTGTGTGTACTTGATCCTTACTTGAGCAGGGACGGCCCAATAAGCTTAATGGGCTAGATGATAACCTAAGGCCCCAATCTTAAAAGCCCCAATTTTGTATCTCTATTTGGGTCAGATTAAACCTACTTTCCTTGCATATCTGATCCTAAACATAACAATTTCATTATGATACCATTTCAATAAATCCTTAGTAACTGTCTGACCCAATAAGTTTATCTATGTAGTTTTTCTTTTAGAGCATAAACCTAACAAAAATTATACCACCGTCCACCGTTCACCAACAAACATAAAAGGTACGTACACTTTTTTAATTTCTTATTAACTAATCTTTATTTGTCACTTTTTTCTTCCATTTGCGATATTTATTTGTTTATTTATTACCTCTTTCTAATGAAATAAATTAATATATACAGCTATATGATAGCCCTTGATAGTTTTTATATATCATATATTTATGTTTATATATTTTATGTGCATATATCTATGTTAATAATTTTCAAGTATATGTACATTTACAAAAAGGCGGATGTTTTGGTTTATTTTTGTCGGTTTTAACACTAGATAAAGACAAAGAATTTTAGTTAACGACTTTAAATGAAGGCCCTTAAAATTAGTTTCACGAGCCTCCAAAAAATTAGGCCGGCCTTGACTTGGAGGTATTAAAATGCTAATTGTTACCATATGCTTGATAGTGTCATTATGTGCTCATAACTTGTGTGACATATTTAGATGTGACCAAATTAGAGGAACCTAAATGTCAAACTTAGAAAATTAACTGACGAAGAAAAGGGGTGGGCAGACCTAAACTCTCATGATTAAGTTTGTGATATTTTACAAGTACACAAGCAACTATAATTTAGAAAACTCTTTAGTTATTAGTTTCTAAGAATTTCCTATTTTAATAGTAGAAAAGTCGAGGTATTATTCGAATTTGAAAATTAAATTATGAAAACGCATGTTATAAGTTTCAAAAGGTTTTTTTTAGTGAAAAATTACATTTTTTTATTACTTTTTGAAAAATAAAATTTATGAATTAGAAAAGGTCTTGGTGAGGGATAAAGCCTAAGAACCATAAGGTCATTGGTTCAAATCTTTAATGAGTTTTTCCCTTAATTGGTGTATTGACATTATTACCTAGTGGGTATATGATCGGGTGGTGCCCTGGTGACACGATAAACTCCAGTGGTCTGTTAGTGATCCAAGTTTGTTTATTCATCGGTGGGTTTTCTTATCTTTTAATTACACGTTTTTGTCGTGGTTCTCTCTATTCTCACATTTGTCCTTCAAAACAAAAGATAACCAATATGGCAATATGCTCTCGGCTTTTCATTTTTTTATGCTATAACCCCCTTTTTTCCAAGAAAAACCCCTGATCCCGAGCATCGAAACATTTATATAAGCTAGAATCATTTGTGTCGACATAGAGAACAATGACAGGATTGAATGAAGAAAAGTTGGTGGAATTGTGAAGGTTAGGGTCGTGAACCTCAAATTGATTGGTTCATGTCGACAGACTAGAATTGATGATGTTTTTTAGTTGCAGTGACGTAATGAAACATGTAAAATCTAAATATATTCTCATTTAGTTAACAAATATATAAATGATGCCCATTAACTTGTCCTTTTCTACCTAATATGTGTCAATATTACATGACTTATGTGTTACCATTTGTTTGTTAAGTGTTTAGAAGTTTGTAAATGATGAATTGATGATAAGATAACATGTGAGAGGATGATGCACGTCGTCCGTCAACACACCAAAGTCTTGTTATTTGTAAGGAAATAAGAGGTCACAAAAAATACGATGGAACGACTGTCGTTTAGTGGCGGCTCAATCAAATCGGAGGCCTAAAGCGAGTTCTTATCATCGAGGCCTTTTCCAAAAATAAAATTATTGATATTTTAAACAGAGTTTATCTTTTCAGTCTTATTAAATGTAAAAGTTTTAATTAATTTCAAACACTAGTTTGAAATAAAAACTCACTCTTAATCAATATAATTGTTAGTTCATTTACTCTTTTATGTGACGTTTTTAGTCATATAGGATTTGTTGGCATAACCTAAGCTTTGAAAAACTTGTTTCCGCTGAAGCAACTTTCACCCGTGTAATAATACTTTGTAACTGTCAAACCTATTTCATTTCTTTATAACATCATCAATATAGATTTTTTGCTTATAAGTTTTACTAAATATCATTAACATTAAATAATACATCATACCAAATGATAATTCTTGGAAAAAAATTCATTTAACATCTTGCAACTTTCTTAATGTATTTGTGATAACTAATTTTCCGGTTACGTATTGTGTTAACATGTTTTTCAAGTATATATACATGTTAGTAACACGTTCATATTTCAATCAACACATAATCTGGTGGTTTTACTTGTCTTAAGTATTCTAATTCTCGTTTCTACCAAATTCTATGTATAATTATAAAAATATGAGACCGTTAGATACTTAAGGTGTTACAAGTATAGTCTTGTCAGTTTTGGCATAGAACTGGATCAATAAAGAAGCTTTGTTCTTTTATCGAATTTCTCGCCTTCCTGGGAAAAAATATAGACCGATGAACCGCTAATTAACTTGTATGGGCTTCGAGTAAAAATGTCATAAAAATCAAGTCTTTGGTTGTCACCTGTGCCCTGTAGTACAAACCCGATATACCCAGATGACTCTTTTTCAATTTATTGGGCTTTGGGTGGGACATGTCATGCATGTATGAAAATAAACTAGCATTTTATCCGCGCAATGCGGCGGTGGTGGTGGTAGCGGCAGTGTGGTGGGCGGCGGTTGGTAGTGGTGGTGGCGTGACGGTGGTGACGGTGTGTTATTGTTGTAAAAATAATTAATGTAAAAGTGGTAGTGTAGTTATTTTAGGAGTTGATATGTTGTAAGAATTAATTAATTCATTAAAGATAAAATGGTCATTTCACATGGGGATATTCTTATGAGAGAGAGTGTTAAAAAATGTTAGGAGAGAAAATGTGATAATAATTTTTACGAGTATAAAGTAGTAGAGATAAACAAATAACAAATGGGACCATTATATTGAGCATATGCTTTTAATGATAATTTCAAAATATATGTATAATAACTATTTGTTGTCGATTAGTTGGAATTGAACTTGGAATTTTTGGCGTCCATATCATTTGTTGGTAAGTTTATTCTTGGTTCTTTCCGTGGTGGTTACATTAAAGTTGAAGACAAGCCTAACTCGATTCCAAAACAAATCGGCTTTCTGGTAGTTTCCACTTGTTCATCTTTCGACATATCATTATCGCACCAAGAGATATTAACTCTCCTTTTATGTCTTGCTAAAATTTGTTCCCAAACTAAGAAAGAAGAAATTTGTTCCCAAACTCAGAAAGACGACTGTCAAAAATTTCTTAACTAAATTTAACCGGGTGCGTCTTAGAAGACCCAGGATTAAAGTTCTGAACATATGTCATGTTTATCTACCTGACTGCAAGACATAAATTTACCTAACCAAATTCATCAGTCTTTATTCGACATACAAAGAGTACACTTTTGATACAGTCAAATATATGAACTTGTTCACGTGACTAGAGGATACATGTAAATCAAGTAAGAAAGCCATTTACAGATAACAGTGAAATAAACATAAACGAGTCGAAAAAAGCTATTATAAGGTCTATTTTCATTGTGATTATATATAAAAAAAAATTTTGAACGGCATAATTTTATAAGAACAAGTAACTAGCAAGACGCTAGTTACTAAAATGTACACTTAAAAAGTTACAAATACACTAGTACTAAAACAGCCAGGCCAATTCACATAAGTAATAGCTTGTTACAGGACAACAGTCAATTCATTCGAAGTATATAATAATATTGCCGGTAACACACAACTGATGAAGCATATACCTATTAACAACCATTATACATTAATTATAAGCTGATTTATGACCGCATATACAATAACTTAGCCGTAGCAGCGAATAGGGTCATTGCAACCTTTCTCGGTAGATTGCTTGAACCCAAATCGGCCACCCTTTGCAAGATACTGCTGGTGGTACTCTTCTGCCCGGTAGAACTTCTTTGCTGGCAGGATCTCAGTGACGATTGTTCTGTTCAGTTTCCTCTGGTGTTGCTCCTTTGACTCTATTGCTGCTTTCTCTTGTTCAGGTGTGTAGAAATATATCCCAGATCTATATTGTGTTCCCACATCATTCCCCTAGCCAAATGAAATACCGGGCTTTTAGTATGTTTTTGCACCCAGAGTCAAGACAGTGTACGTGTTTCACACCCAAAAATACCGAAGATTTAAATATTTCATAGCTACTTACTAAATGGAGTGATAAAATAACAAAGTGCATATCAGAACGGTTACCTGTTTGAATACATACATATACATACATAGATACAAATTTTAAAAATTGTCCTTAATTTATATTGTTTTATTAGATCAAGAACGAGCAATTTGCACTTAAGTTCAAGTTGTAGCTGTGATTCATCCAACCCGGTCATACGTGGATCCAAATTACATGAGCAAATGACAGTTAAGCGATTAAGATGTTCTTTCGTCTAACAATACAAGGGTGTCTTTGTTACAAGATAGTACAAGAATTCCCGCATAAATGATAAAAACTTAGCATCAACCATAAAAAGAAAGTTAATTGTGAAGCATGATAAATATTGTGTTAGCGTGTCCAGACAATGATATGTCTATTATTCTTCATAATCCAAGAAGCCAAAAATAGAGGTTACTAGAATGGAGATCGATACACATCAGCTTTACACAAATAATGCACATACACCCTTTACCATAATGTGCCGTAATGAACCTATGATCCTATCTCCCCAAAGGCCAACCCATTTGATACCAGGATAAGGGTACGTGATGATTAGCAAGTTCACACATTATAACAAATTAGTGATTGTGTTGTATACATATTCATGGCCAATTATATGTGATCAGTTACAGTAAATCTCCAGATATATATCCAATTTGACTCCAATTTCTTAAAGTTAGTAATAAAAATAAGGAAATGGTTGTATGCACTAATAATTTCTATTGCTATTTGTAATTAAGAAATCGCCAAATCGGGGTAACTTATGCAGCAGTTAAAGATCAGATGCCATTTAATATAATGTTGAAGACCCTGATTTTCAGATACTAATATGCAAAATTTATGGATCCAAACTTCGAGAGAAAACCACTAGAACAGTTAACCAATTATGATGGCAACTTTCCATCCCTTTTACTTGGGTGATTCAAGACTTGATTGTATTCAAACGCAATGTTTTTCTCCTTATTTACGCACGGTCATTGTTTCATGATGATACTAAGGATTCACAAGATATATAAAGAGAACCATAAACATTGTTTCACGATGATACTAAGGAATTACAAGATATAAAGAGAACCATAAACGTAAGAAAACTTACTGGACCACAATATACAATGTGTAGGTGTATACAATAAAATACAAATTATGCATACATCAAATAACTCAAGAGCCTTGTTGAAATAGAGCTTCCTAAAAACAGATTTGGTGAAACTTAAACAATATAAAACTGTCTATCTTAAATGAAATTCTCATTTTAATACCTATCATATGTTCAAGTTGATCTATAACTTCTGCTGAATAACAATAAGATGAAACACTAGATAAGGAGAGGATAGGGGTATTTACAGACATGATACATGTACGTATATCCGCAACCCCTTTATCTATAATCTCAGACTAATTTGATATCAAGTGCACATAGGTCCAATTGGGCTTCAATTTGTAAAAATTAGTGATAATGTGAAGAGAAAAACAATTGCCCGCGTTAGTACCTTCTTTCCCAAATTACTTTAATATGGACAAAAACAATTTCTTTAATTTTTCATTCAAATCACCATAAACACAAAATTCACTAACCGATATACTAAAAGGCTATATATCAAAATGTTTTACCATCTATTATATCAAACTTTTTTTTTTTCACGTTTAATATATCCGACATCTTATTACTTGTAAACCTATGATATGACACTCTTTTGATGGCGTGACAACTTATATAACCAAACATAAGCAAAAAACACCAATTAAATAAACTAAAGGCAACCATATACACACAATTACAAACGATTATAAAGTTCGATACACACAATAGCAAAACGTGACAATTCATATATATTTTGATACCCTTATCCTATATACAATCATATAATTGGGCATGGAAAGTTATAAAGTAACAATAAAAACAATAAAAAAGGCCGAAAAATCGACAAACCTGGCGATTAAGAGTAGTAGGATCATGTCTATCCCAAAAACACTCCAAAAGATTCTCAAAACTACAAGTTTTCGGGTCATACTGAACCCGAACAACTTCATTATGATAAGTAGTACCAGAACAAACATCATTATAACTCGGGTTATCCGTAAACCCTTGGGTATACCCAACTTCAGTTTTAGTAACACCAGGTACTCTTTGAAAAGCCAATTCAACACCCCAAAAACACCCTGCACCAAACTGAGCAAACTGTTGACCAGGTGCAGGTAAGTCAACGTCAGGGGATTGGGCAATTGGTGATTTTTGGTCAAGTGAAGTTGTGTCAGTGGGTGTACTGCGTGTACCGAAACCTAGTTTGTTTAAGAAGTTCATGATTTTCGGCGTGGTGGGTGATGAGAGGTGGTGGGTCGGCGTGATGGGTTTGGATGGGAAAGGGAAGGAAAGGGTGGGTTTGGGTTTGAGGTGGGAGGAGATGGAGAGGAGAGGGTGGGAGATTGTGGCGGTGGTGATGGTGGTGGTTGTTTTGAAGAGGAGCATTTTTATTAGTGGAGTGACGTGTTTGGTTTATCTTCTTTTATAATTGTTTTTTGATGTGAAAGTACTTTGAAATGAGAAAGTGTGTTCAAGACCACATCTATAACTCTACCTCTATTTTCTTGTGTTGTGTATATTTTTTCTTTTTTTAAATAGTTTTTGTAGAAAAGGGGAAAAAATTAGAGAAAAAAAAAACCATTTCTACCCGGACGTTGGCCCGGGAGAAAAACAAAACTCTCGTGATAAAAGTTAAAAAACATTAAGCTGAAAACCAAATTTTCGTGCCAAAAGTTATGAAACTTTGGTGGATAAAGTTAAAAAACATTAAGCTGAAAACCAAATTTTCGTGCCAAAAGTTATGAAACTTTGGTGGATAAAGTTAAAAAAATTAAGTTGAAAACCAAATTTTCGTGCCAAAAGTTATGAAACTTTGGTGGATAAAGTTAAAAAACATTAAGCTGAAAACCAAATTTTCGTGGCAAAAGTTATGAAACTTTGGTGGATAAACGGTTAAAAGGCATTAAGTTGAAAACCAAATTTTCGTGGCAAAAGTTATGAAGCTTTGGTGGATAAAGCTAAAAAACATTAAGCTGAAAACCAAATTTTCGTGCCAAAAGTTATGAAACTTTGGTGGATAAAGTTAAAAAACATTAAGCTGAAAACCAAATTTTCGTGGCAAAAGTTATGAAACTTTGGTGGATAAAGCTAAAAAACATTAAGCTGAAAACCAAATTTTCGTGCCAAAAGTTATGAAACTTTGGTGGATAAAGTTAAAAAACATTAAGCTGAAAACCAAATTTTCGTGGCAAAAGTTATGAAACTTTGGTGGATAAAGTTAAAAAACATTAAGCTGAAAACCAAATTTTCGTGGCAAAAGTTATGAAACTTTGGTGGATAAAGTTAAAAAACATTAAGCTGAAAACCAAATTTTCGTGGCAAAAGTTATGAAACTTTGGTGGATAAAGTTAAAAAACATTAAGCTGAAAACCAAATTTTCGTGGCAAAAGTTATGAAACTTTGGTGGATAAAGTTAAAAAACATTAAGCTGAAAACCAAATTTTCGTGGCAAAAGTTATGAAACTTTGGTGGATAAAGCTAAAAAACATTAAGCTGAAAACCAAATTTTCGTGCCAAAAGTTATGAAACTTTGGTGGATAAAGTTAAAAAACATTAAGTTGAAAACCAAATTTTCGTGGCAAAAGTTATGAAGCTTTGGTGGATAAAGTTAAAAAACATTAAGTTGAAAACCAAATTTTCGTGCCAAAAGTTATGAAACTCTCGTGATAAAAGTTAAAAAACATTAAGTTGAAAACCAAATTTTCGTGACAAAAGTTATGAAACTTTGGTGGATAAAGTTAAAAAACTCGAAGTTATGCGAAAAAAGTAGCTGCTGTCTAATTACGGAGGCAAAAAGTATAATTTTTTTCTTTTTTTAAATAGTTTTTGTAGAAAAGGGGGAAAAAAATTAGAGAAAAAAAAAAAAACAAAACTCTCGTGATAAAAGTTAAAAAACATTAAGCTGAAAACCAAATTTTCGTGCCAAAAGTTAAGAAACTTTGGTGGATAAAGTTAAAAAACTCGAAGTTATGCGAAAAAAAATAGCTAAGATGAAACTCTGGAGGCAAAAGTTTTAGACTTTTAGTTAGCTGTCTAATTACGGAGGCAAAAAGTATAATTTTTTTCTTTTTTTAAATAGTTTTTGTAGAAAAGGGGAAAAAATTAGAGAAAAAAAAAGAACCATTTCTACCCGGGCGTTGGCCCGGGAGAAAAACAAAACTCTCGTGATAAAAGTTAAAAAACATTAAGTTGAAAACCAAATTTTCGTGGCAAAAGTTATGAAACTTTGGTGGATAAAGTTAAAAAACTCGAAGTTATGCGAAAAAAGTAGCTGCTGTCTAATTACGGAGGCAAAAAGTATAATTTTTTTTCTTTTTTTAAATAGTTTTTGTAGAAAAGGGGAAAAAAATTAGAGAAAAAAAAAACCATTTCTACCCGGGCGTTGGCCCGGGAGAAAAACAAAACTCTCGTGATAAAAGTTAAAAGACATTAAGTTGAAAACCAAATTTTCGTGGCAAAAGTTATGAAACTTTGGTGGATAAAGTTAAAAAACTCGAAGTTATACGAAAAAAAAGTAGCTAAGATTAAACTCTGGCGGCAAAAGTTTTGGACTTTTAGTTAGCTGTCTAATCACCGATGCAAAAAGTATAAAAAAAATTTTATAAATATTTTTTGTAGAAAAGGGGGAAAAAAATTAGTGCAAAAAAAAAAAAAAAAAAAGACAAAATAAGCCGGTACTGTTCATGGCTCGAGCCAAAAGTTAAAAGACATTAAGTTGAAAACCAAATTTTCGTGGCAAAAGTTATGAAACTTTGGTGGATAAAGTTAAAAAACTCGAAGTTATGCGAAAAAAAAGTAGCTAAGATTAAACTCTGGCGGCAAAAGTTTTGGACTTTTAGTTAGCTGTCTAATCACCGATGCAAAAAGTATAAAAAAAATTTTATAAATATTTTTTGTAGAAAAGGGGGAAAAAAATTAGTGCAAAAAAAAAAGAGGAAAAAAAAAAGACAAAATAAGCCGGTACTGTTCATGGCTCGAGCCAAAAGTTAAAAGACATTAAGTTGAAAACCAAATTTTCGTGGCAAAAGTTATGAAACTTTGGTGGATAAAGTTAAAAAACTCGAAGTTATACGAAAAAAAGTAGCTAATGAACCGAAACTAGACAAGTGTGTGTTTATTTGCCTCCAGAGTAGGTACCTTGTTCAGGGTACCCTAAGCTTTCCAAATATAATGCATCCGTATCCAGTTGGTATGACCAACACGAATGGGGGTGCCTACCCCAATAGTACTATTCAATATACCCACGTTTATGTTTCCATAATTAATCGTTCATGATAGTGAGGACTTTGAGTGAACAGAGCAACTTAGAATCAACCATATATACAAATCTGAAATACTTGTGTTCATCATAACAGTAAAGAGTTTGTATTTTACCCCGAAGGTAAAATAAATAAAGCAGTGTCTGTATATTACCTCAAAGGTAAAATAAAGAAAACGGAGTTATATAATATATCATATATTATATAAAATTTTGCAATTATACATATAAGTATAACAAATAGTTTTTATGCATATATCTCAGTCCCCAAAATAAATCATATAAAAGAATTAAAAAGGGGAATATGGAAACTCACCTGTTGATAGTAGCAAGTAGGTGTAACAAATAACAGTCTTGTATACGTTAACCTAAACAAATAGAAAGTATAATTAACACATAATTATACTAGGGTTTTATTTAGTGACTTCTTATCCATTAATTATTACCATGATGTATTTTATTTGGATAATAATTTATAATAAGTATTATTCGTATTTTAATTAAACAAATTATTTTATTTAGATAACTTATTTAATTTAAACAACATATTTTACTTAAATGATTAAATACAATAATTTTAGAAAATCTTATAAATTAATCTAACAGCTTTGTAAATACATTTAAAAATGTATTTCTTTTTATTATTGAACAATTCAGTTTATTAACGTTTTTTATAAGTAAAAATGTTATTTTAGCTTATTTTATATATAAAAATATATATATATAAAATATTTATAAATTCACTTATCATTTGTATAGTTATATGTCAACCCATTTTTTAATTATTCTTAAGAGTCGTTAATCCAATAAGAAAGCTGATGAATAAGGACTAAAACTGTAAAACAATTTAATGATTTAGGACCAAAACTGTCAGAAAATATAACGATATTAACGGCCAGTTTATATTTTTGTACTTCTTGTTTCAAGCTTGTTATGGTAAACTTATAAGTGATTAAACAACCTGTTAGAAGACTTCCCAGGTCTGTCAGTGGTGGTTGATGGTGGTGGTTCGGGGTGGCTTCACGACTACGAATAAGAAAGAGAAAGAAACCGGAAGGGTTTGTTTGGAAACAATCTCATACGTGTTATCACTTTCCTGAAATGGTTAGGAGTCGACTGGTGATGTGCTGGATGACAGAAAAATAGTAGCAACGGCGGCAAAAGGTGACCCAGCAACAACTGTAGCACCAGTACGTGGTGGTTCAAAAATGATGTTTTCTCGTTGGCACCATCAACCGAACAGTAGCAGTGGCCGCAACCAGCAACAATAACAAGAACAGTGACAGCTAGCAGCTTTCGTAATAACGGTTGGGTGGTGTTTGAGGTGAAAAGAGGACTTGGTGATCTATACGTATATGTATGTATGCGTGGTACGTATATATATTCTGTTTGATGAAGAAAGCCGTGGGGAGGGGGCTGTTGAGGTGGTGGATGTGATGTTGTTTGAAGGTGATGAAGCTACGTGGGATGGTGGTGCGAGGGTGGTGGTTTTGTGTGATGATTCTTGGAGGTGATGGTGGCCGATTGTTATGGAAAGGTGGTGAAGGTGGTGTTTTGGAAATGGTAGCCGTGAGATGGTAGAGAGGGAAGAAGGGTGGTGGCCGAATGATGTTGTTAGGGTGGTGGCCGTGGGTGTTGGGCCGAGATGTAGGAGGAGGAGAAAGGTGGTGATGATGGATGATATATTCTATATCTATGAGTGTAAGTATATATATATATGTATGTGTGTAATATATATATATATATATATATGTATGTATGTGTTTGTGTGTGTGTTTTAGACGAGAGGGAGATGTAATTTGAGAGAATATGTGTTTGTGAGAATGAGTGGTGTGTGTGAGTGTGTAGTGTATGATCTTATATATATATATAATAATCTAGACAGAAGGGTCTTGTAGTGTCACGGGAGAAAGGAAGAAATTCAATGATATCTATATTAATGATTACAGATGTATCTTGGCTTTGTTCGGACAAGTTTTTCAAAAGTAGTTCACGGACATTTGTTCGTTTACAATTATAATTTATTATTATTATTATTATTATTATTATCTAGTATCTAAAAGCAATGTTTTCAGAAAATAATGAATAAATTAAATTTTAAATTTACCCGGATTTTTGCCGGTTGTTACATTCTCCCCGTGTTATTGGAATTTCGTCCCGAAATTTAGCTAGAATTAACATCGATAAAGTTATTGAGAAATACCTACGGATATCTATACCTATTTATGTTCATAGTTTTTAAGTCTGACAGTCAAGACATGTCCGTAGACCTTAATGCATATAATAATTTACTCATAAATAAAATTTGTAACAAAAATATTTATAAATAAAAGTCTGATTTAACCTTTGAAAATATTTCAGCAAATTATTAAATGTTGAATAAAGTAAATTAATTTTTTTTTTACTGCTTTTGTGATAGATACGAAGTATATAAATAATATATATATAAATACTATAGATTTGTGTGAGTCTAAAATATATTAGGATTTTATTAAATAACGTGTATATATATATTTCAAAAATTCAAATTTATCTTTTGTACCTAGTGACAATAAATCGATGTTAAAAGATGCCGCATTTAACCTACCTAATATATAGATAATAAAATTTCAAATTCAAATTCACCTTTCTATCTCTTTCCTTTTTCGACCGTTTGAACCTGTCTGTTTTTCTACTATATAAACAACGCTACAACACACAATTCATACTACTTTCTTCATACTTAATAACTATTTCTCCTTTCTTTATCCCTACTTCATAATCCGAAAATTTCTAGAAAATGTTGAACCCTCTTATAATCTTAGTTTACTTGGGTATCTTACCCTGGTTATATGGCGTGTTACAACTTCCACCGGATGTAGCTATTCCACTCCTAATCGTGTTTATTTTCATCGGTTTACCCCTTCTGTTTTCTGCAACTTGGGTTAACTTGTATGGTTTTTAGATATGTTGTAGTTCTAATTGTTGTATTTCCGTTTGAATAATGTAACGAATTTTCGTTCGTGTGTTGTACTAATAATGAAATACAACTTTCTTTTATAATGTTCGTCTTATTGTGCTATATCTCTTAAATTCAATCATTAAGGCGATCCACGGGTCAAATAAATAAATATTATTTAGATCACTCCTGAAACAACAGTTTGGATAAAAACTCATCTAGAGATCAAAAATGATTTTAGAAATTCAACGGCTATGGATTCATGTCTTCCTGTAATCCATTTGATTTGTCTTAATGTGATCTATTCCTTATGATATTAAACAACTCTTTTTAAACACGATGTGTACTTTGAGAAGTTTCTCTCAATCTCGGTAACAATAATTTACAGAGATGGTAAAGTTTTAAAATTTTATCTTTGGTAAAAATAATTCAGTAATTACTAATTACTGTAACAATAATTGAAATTACTGTAGTTTACGGACACCTGTCCGTTCTTCCAGGTCATACTTGCTTTTTATCCTCTATATAATAACGCGTTTTGTTAAGGAGAATGCACACAAAATCTTCTTTCTCTATCTCTTTTATTTGCTTAGTTCTTCATCTGCAAATTTGTCTTAAGCTATTCTGTTCATATCCAGTTTGTGTTCT
>CM067167.1:1714400-1770767 GCA_034093135.1 Erigeron breviscapus
ACATTTAAAAATGTATTTCTTTTTATTATTGAACAATTCAGTTTATTAACGTTTTTTATAAGTAAAAATGTTATTTTAGCTTATTTTATATATAAAAATATATATATATAAAATATTTATAAATTCACTTATCATTTGTATAGTTATATGTCAACCCATTTTTTAATTATTCTTAAGAGTCGTTAATCCAATAAGAAAGCTGATGAATAAGGACTAAAACTGTAAAACAATTTAATGATTTAGGACCAAAACTGTCAGAAAATATAACGATATTAACGGCCAGTTTATATTTTTGTACTTCTTGTTTCAAGCTTGTTATGGTAAACTTATAAGTGATTAAACAACCTGTTAGAAGACTTCCCAGGTCTGTCAGTGGTGGTTGATGGTGGTGGTTCGGGGTGGCTTCACGACTACGAATAAGAAAGAGAAAGAAACCGGAAGGGTTTGTTTGGAAACAATCTCATACGTGTTATCACTTTCCTGAAATGGTTAGGAGTCGACTGGTGATGTGCTGGATGACAGAAAAATAGTAGCAACGGCGGCAAAAGGTGACCCAGCAACAACTGTAGCACCAGTACGTGGTGGTTCAAAAATGATGTTTTCTCGTTGGCACCATCAACCGAACAGTAGCAGTGGCCGCAACCAGCAACAATAACAAGAACAGTGACAGCTAGCAGCTTTCGTAATAACGGTTGGGTGGTGTTTGAGGTGAAAAGAGGACTTGGTGATCTATACGTATATGTATGTATGCGTGGTACGTATATATATTCTGTTTGATGAAGAAAGCCGTGGGGAGGGGGCTGTTGAGGTGGTGGATGTGATGTTGTTTGAAGGTGATGAAGCTACGTGGGATGGTGGTGCGAGGGTGGTGGTTTTGTGTGATGATTCTTGGAGGTGATGGTGGCCGATTGTTATGGAAAGGTGGTGAAGGTGGTGTTTTGGAAATGGTAGCCGTGAGATGGTAGAGAGGGAAGAAGGGTGGTGGCCGAATGATGTTGTTAGGGTGGTGGCCGAATGATGTTGTTAGGGTGGTGGCCGTGGGTGTTGGGCCGAGATGTAGGAGGAGGAGAAAGGTGGTGATGATGGATGATATATTCTATATCTATGAGTGTAAGTATATATATATATGTATGTGTTATATATATCTATATATATATATATATATATGTATGTATGTGTTTGTGTGTGTGTTTTAGACGAGAGGGAGATGTAATTTGAGAGAATATGTGTTTGTGAGAATGAGTGGTGTGTGTAGTGTATGATCTTATATATATATATAATAATCTAGACAGAAGGGTCTTGTAGTGTCACGGGAGAAAGGAAGAAATTCAATGATATCTATATTAATGATTACAGATGTATCTTGGCTTTGTTCGGACAAGTTTTTCAAAAGTAGTTCACGGACATTTGTTCGTTTACAATTATAATTTATTATTATTATTATTATTATCTAGTATCTAAAAGCAATGTTTTCAGAAAATAATGAATAAATTAAATTTTAAATTTACCCGGATTTTTGCCGGTTGTTACAGAGTCTTTAACAGGTCCGGACCTGTTAAAGTATTCGTGTCTTAACAGGTCCGGACCTGTTAAAGTATTCGTGTCTTAACAGGTCCGGACCTGTTAAAGTATTCGTGTCTTAACAGGTCCGGACCTGTTAAAGTTTCGTGTCTTAACAGGTCCGGACCTGTTAAAGTATTCGTGTCTTAACAGGTCCGGACCTGTTAAAGTATTCGTGTCTTAACAGGTCCGGACCTGTTAAAGTATTCGTGTCTTAACAGGTCCGGACCTGTTAAAGTATTCGTGTCTTAACAGGTCCGGACCTGTTAAAGTATTCGTGTCTTAACAGGTCCGGACCTGTTAAAGTTTCGTGTCTTAACAGGTCCGGACCTGTTAAAGTATTCGTGTCTTAACAGGTCCGGACCTGTTAAAGTATTCGTGTCTTAACAGGTCCGGACCTGTTAAAGTATTCGTGTCTTAACAGGTCCGGACCTGTTAAAGTTTCGTGTCTTAACAGGTCCGGACCTGTTAAAGTATTCGTGTCTTAACAGGTCCGGACCTGTTAAAGTATTCGTGTCTTAACAGGTCCGGACCTGTTAAAGTATTCGTGTCTTAACAGGTCCGGACCTGTTAAAGTATTCGTGTCTTAACAGGTCCGGACCTGTTAAAGTATTCGTGTCTTAACAGGTCCGGACCTGTTAAAGTTTCGTGTCTTAACAGGTCCGGACCTGTTAAAGTATTCGTGTCTTAACAGGTCCGGACCTGTTAAAGTATTCGTGTCTTAACAGGTCCGGACCTGTTAAAGTATTCGTGTCTTAACAGGTCCGGACCTGTTAAAGTTTCGTGTCTTAACAGGTCCGGACCTGTTAAAGTATTCGTGTCTTAACAGGTCCGGACCTGTTAAAGTATTCGTGTCTTAACAGGTCCGGACCTGTTAAAGTTTCGTGTCTTAACAGGTCCGGACCTGTTAAAGTATTCGTGTCTTAACAGGTCCGGACCTGTTAAAGTATTCGTGTCTTAACAGGTCCGGACCTGTTAAAGTATTCGTGTCTTAACAGGTCCGGACCTGTTAAAGTATTCGTGTCTTAACAGGTCCGGACCTGTTAAAGTATTCGTGTCTTAACAGGTCCGGACCTGTTAAAGTATTCGTGTCTTAACAGGTCCGGACCTGTTAAAGTTTCGTGTCTTAACAGGTCCGGACCTGTTAAAGTATTCGTGTCTTAACAGGTCCGGACCTGTTAAAGTATTCGTGTCTTAACAGGTCCGGACCTGTTAAAGTTTCGTGTCTTAACAGGTCCGGACCTGTTAAAGTATTCGTGTCTTAACAGGTCCGGACCTGTTAAAGTATTCGTGTCTTAACAGGTCCGGACCTGTTAAACACTTATCGTGTTTTAACAGGTCCGGACCTGTTAAAGTATTCGTGTCTTAACAGGTCCGGACCTGTTAAGACACGAAACACGTTAAGGCCAAACACGAAACACGAAAAAACCAGGTCGTGTCGTGTCGTGCTAACAGGTCCGTGTCAGAAATTGCCAGCTCTAGTTGTGAAGAATCCTGGTTGCAAGCCTGCATCTGGCGTTGCAATCTGGATACATTCATACATCCCATAGGTTTACAATCAAATCAATGCGATATAGATTACAAAATGCAGCCTTAGGCCCAAAACTGTGGGCTTTTCCTTGGAATAAACTGGTCCCATTAAAAGTTAACATCCTTGTTTGGCGACTTGAAATGAATCGTGTCGCCACCTTGGATCAACTCACCAACAGAAACATTTTTGTAGCATCTACCACCTATTCGTTATGTAATATTCGTGAAGAAACAGCGGATCATTTGTTCCTCCAATGCCCATTCGCTGATTCATTGTGGACCATTCTTTCCTCATGGGGTCATCTCCCTGATCAGAATCCCAAAAACATTCGAGAACTCTTGGACTTCCTCAACAAATGTGATAACAATCCAACGAAGCAATTGATAATTCAACTTATCATCTTAGCTTATTGCTGGTAGTATGAAGATCTAGAAACGATTGCATCTTCCAGAATAAATCTCTTTCACTCCGCTTTGCGATAAAAGAGGTGAAAGGAACTAGTTTCTAATGGCTTTGCAACAGGTCACGTCAATAATAGATATTACATGGACCCAATAGAGTAGTTTTCAGTTTTAGCTTATGTAATCTCCTTTTTCACAAACCTTGTATGTATCTTCTAACCACTTGCTAGATTACATATCAATAAAAGTCTCGTTTTTAATGTTAAAAAAAAACGCTTATTCCTAAATTTTAATGCATTTTAGTTATAGTTTTTAAACCTTGGTTTTTTTGTTTATATTTATATTTATATTTTTAGATATGTGATCCTTTTGTTATCATTAATCAACTTTGTTGCATCAAGTAGTTGGAATTACAAAGGTCAAATATTTGATCCTCATTGTTCGACAGATCGAAAGTCTTCTTTTATATTTGTTAAAACTTGAAAGTAGCCTCTATGCTTTAGGTTGAGATAAGATTGTATAGATCTTAACATTTCCCATACAACATTGAAGACGATATTGGGATCTATAACTCTTAAAAGACAACATTAATTGTTACTTACTTGTTTAATATTTTGTTGGTATTGTTGAAAATACACAAGGATTTCATCATAGAATATGTCAAAGGTTTGAAAGTTGCTAATAAGTAATAAGACTAGAATAATATCTCGTGTTTCACGGCGAGTTTGTTTTGTTTAGTTTTTATTAATAACAAAGTATATGACATTTATGTATAATACTACATATTAATAGATATAAGTAACCAACAATATACATATCTGGTATTGGTTATACTTCTAAAGATTTTAGCACGGGTAAAATACTATATTACCTTTTCACTCAAAAACTATTTACATTTACTAATTTAGTTTTTAAACATTAAAAATCACTTTTTTGACAAACTATACACTTATATATCGTTAACTTTTTTAGTTTTATTTATCTCAAAGTTTTGTAATTCTTTACCCGTAGTTATTTAAGTTTTGACAAAACATCAAACTTATTTTGAATTCATTGACTAAGTTGACACCTAACTAAGGAATTAGCATAATACAAATATATTTTATTTGAACCCAATTTTATTGTAAAAAAGTCAACTAAACATGTACCAATAAAATAAATAACATATAATAACAATAAGAATAATAAATATAAAAACATATAACAAAATGATAACTATATTAAAACAAATAATGACATGTCAATGACGGTGATGTAATATAATGTCTTGCTATAAACGTACACGAATGTAAAACAAAACAATGATAAAAATTACATATAACAAAAAAATAACCAAAACCAATTTTTTTATAAAAAAAACAGTGCGAGAATTGTAAAGTTGTAAATTTCAGGGTGAGACGAAAAGTAAAAAAACCAAAGAAAAATTCTCACGGGGTGAAACCGCAAATATGTAAAATACCAAAGAAAATTTTTTCAGGGGTTGAAACCGTAAATGTGTGAAAGCTATGTGGTAGAAACATGAGAGAAAATTGATGCAAGAAATGAAAATGAAATATTTGATAGGGGGTAAATATAAAAAGATAGAAACTTTGTGGTTAAAAGTGAAAAAATACTATTAAAGTAATAGTATACATAATGAATTTGTACATTTCATGCATAATGAAATTGTAAATTTGTAGAGTTGATTGTGATGTAATATAGTGTCTTGCTAGAAATGTTACGTGAACGTAGAACAAAACAATGATGAAAATTACATATAACAAAAAAACAAAAGAAAATAATCATAACCCAATGTTAAAAAAGATCCAGGGCGAGAATCATAAAGTTGTAAATTTCGGGGTGCGACAAAAAGCAAAAAAACAAAAAAAAATTCTCGGGGGTGAAACCGCAAATGTGTAAAAACCCAAAGAAAAATTACCAGGGGTGAAACCGTAAATGTGTCAAAGCTATGTGGTAGAAACATGAGGGGAAAAAAAGTTTGGTGAAAAAACTAAAGATGAAAATCTTCATTTTGATAGGGGTAAAAAGTTAAAAAGTTAAAACTTTTGGGGTTATAAATGGAAAAAGAAATTACTATTGAAGCATAACTTGTACATTTTCATCTTGTATTTTTCTGTAAGTTTTTAGTATATACGAGCATGGTACCCGCGCGTTGCGACGGATACCATGGACAGGGCATCTCAGGTCGTGACTACCGAGAATAGTATAAGTGGGCAATCCAATAAGCAATATACTACGATGGATAATGTAGCTGCAACAGCCAATAACGGCTAGCTTCCCATGATCCATGTATGTGATGATCATATCTGTAATTTATAATATTGTAACATCAAATGATTAACTCATTATCTTTTGCAAGCAAAATATATAACACCCCAACATGGCGGAATCATGGGATGTCACAAGAAAAGCATAGCACGACATGGAAAATTAAGTAGAGACAAAACTACATGCAAATAAGGATTGGGCAATCCATAAATTAAGTTCAAATACGAGTACAAGTACAACAAAGGATCACAAGATGCATAAGGAGCACATAACCATCAAATGTTACAAAAGAAACAATCCAAAATGATGGCCATTAATCCTAAGCATAACCCGTCAAAGGGATCAATGAATCACGGATCCAATAGTCAAGCCCAAGTCCTAGCAAAGTCATGCAATCATCCATTTCGTCCTTGATTAACTTGATTACCTGAAAAGTGTACTAAAACGGGTCAACATAAAGTTGGTGAGTTCGTAGGTTTAAACGTTAAAGTCATAGTATCGGGATAACGACCGTTAGAGGTATTCAAGGATGAGGACACTCACATCATCATCCATACGTTCACAATTCATCATATCACGTTACGTTACAACCAAACGTTCAAACACAATATACACGTTAAACAATATCGTTAACAACAACGTTATGCCACGAATGTGGACTTACTCGTTATGCCATCAACATGGATTTACGTTATGCCACTAATCGTGGACTTACTCGTTATGCCATCAACATGGACTTTACGTTATGCCACTAATCGTGGACTTACTCGTTATCTCAATCATTCAACACAACAAGCATTTATAATTATGTTTATGGAAAACAAAGCATTTACGTTCAACAAATCATCATTTAATAGCAATTCATTTCAAATAAATCGTTAAAACGTTAAGGTAAAACAAGTACACTTTTCACCCCAAATGTATAGGAAAACGGGGCTACGAAACTCACCTTAGCCTTAGAAGTTGTTAGGAAGAGAGTAAGCGGGTGAGCGGGAAGCACAACGATCACAAACCTAATGCATCAACATTTAATCGTCACATTATAGTCTACGTTACACTACAAGACATCCTAGGCCAAATCGAGACACCCCACGATCGATAAACGAAAATATAAGTTTACGTTGTACCGGAAAGGTACACCCTTGGAAAGATGTGGCGCACCCTCAAAAACATGCGGCGCATGTTTTGGTCAGAAGGACAAAGATTTATATGCGGCGCACCCTTGGAAAGATGCGGCGCATGTTGTCAGGAAATCCTCAACATGCGGCGCACCCTCCAAAAACATGCGGCGCATTTTTTGTTCAGAAGGGCCAAGGATTTTTATGCGGCGCACCCTCAAAAACATGCGGCGCATTTCTGGGTTGGATGAAGATTTGAAGATGTTTTCCAGAAAAATGGCCCGATATGCGGCGCATGTCATCCATATGCGCCGCATATTGCCCAGATTCATACCATAGACCCAACTTTGACACAATTCGATCAACCTAGGAGCCAAATCAAGTTACCAAACTTTGACACAATCAAATTCTAGTATAATCAAGTCATAAAAATATACATTTACACAAACCCACTTCCAACTTCTCGAGATCCAACTCAAAACTCGTTTTTGAACTAAAGCACACATTATACGCCAAAATCGACCACCAAACGTTTGGATCCACAACGGGGAAGTATTCTACAATGTACAAGGAACGTTTTGAGCTATAAAACACTTACCAATTCGAGACCAAACTCCAAATCCGTTTTTGAGCCCTAGAGAATAGATGAACACTTTAAAACCCAAGAATTCTTGCAAGATGATATTTATTATTATTAGGGTTTATGTATTTATTAATTTTTGCATTTAAAAACCATAGATTTCATGTATTTATTGTGAATTTAAGAAGATTTATGGTGTTTTTGATTGGTAGATGGAGAAGTAAAGGAAGAAGTAAATGAGAGGGAGAGAGAGAGGATAAGGTTTTGGTAAAGTTATGCCATCAACATGGACTTTACGTTATGCCACTAATCGTGGACTTACCTCGTTATGCCATCAACATGGACTTTACGTTATGCCACTAATCGTGGACTTACTCGTTATGCCATCAACATGGACTTTACGTTATGCCACTAATCGTGGACTTACTCGTTATGCCATCAACATGGACTTTACGTTATGCCACTAATCGTGGACTTACTCGTTATGCCATCAACATGGACTTTACGTTATGCCACTAATCGTGGACTTACTCGTTATGCCATCAACATGGACTTTACGTTATGCCACTAATCGTGGACTTACTCGTTATGCCATCAACATGGACTTTACGTTATGCCACTAATCGTGGACTTACTCGTTATGCCATCAACATGGACTTTACGTTATGCCACTAATCGTGGACTTACTCGTTATGCCATCAACATGGACTTTACGTTATGCCACTAATCGTGGACTTACTCGTTATGCCATCAACATGGACTTTACGTTATGCCACTAATCGTGGACTTACTCGTTATGCCATCAACATGGACTTTACGTTATGCCACTAATCGTGGACTTACTCGTTATGCCATCAACATGGACTTTACGTTATGCCACTAATCGTGGACTTACTCGTTATGCCATCAACATGGACTTTACGTTATGCCACTAATCGTGGACTTACTCGTTATGCCATCAACATGGACTTTACGTTATGCCACTAATCGTGGACTTACTCGTTATGCCATCAACATGGACTTTACGTTATGCCACTAATCGTGGACTTACTCGTTATGCCATCAACATGGACTTTACGTTATGCCACTAATCGTGGACTTACTCGTTATGCCATCAACATGGACTTTACGTTATGCCACTAATCGTGGACTTACTCGTTATGCCATCAACATGGACTTTACGTTATGCCACTAATCGTGGACTTACTCGTTATGCCATCAACATGGACTTTACGTTATGCCACTAATCGTGGACTTACTCGTTATGCCATCAACATGGACTTTACGTTATGCCACT
This sequence comes from Erigeron breviscapus, assembly GCA_034093135.1. Classification (NCBI taxonomy): domain Eukaryota; kingdom Viridiplantae; phylum Streptophyta; class Magnoliopsida; order Asterales; family Asteraceae; genus Erigeron; species Erigeron breviscapus. Next base: position 1,723,156 of record CM067167.1, read on the forward strand.
AATCGTGGACTTACTCGTTATGCCATCAACATGGACTTTACGTTATGCCACTAATCGTGGACTTACTCGTTATGCCATCAACATGGACTTTACGTTATGCCACTAATCGTGGACTTACTCGTTATGCCATCAACATGGACTTTACGTTATGCCACTAATCGTGGACTTACTCGTTATGCCATCAACATGGACTTTACGTTATGCCACTAATCGTGGACTTACTCGTTATGCCATCAACATGGACTTTACGTTATGCCACTAATCGTGGACTTACTCGTTATGCCATCAACATGGACTTTACGTTATGCCACTAATCGTGGACTTACTCGTTATGCCATCAACATGGACTTTACGTTATGCCACTAATCGTGGACTTACTTGTTATGCCATCAACATGGACTTTACGTTATGCCACTAATCGTGGACTTACTCGTTATGCCATCAACATGGACTTTACGTTATGCCACTAATCGTGGACTTACTCGTTATGCCATCAACATGGACTTTACGTTATGCCACTAATCGTGGACTTACTCGTTATCTCAATCATTCAACACAACAAGCATTTATAATTATGTTTATGGAAAACAAAGCATTTACGTTCAACAAATCATCATTTAATACCAATTCGAGACCAAACTCCAAATCCGTTTTTGAGCCCTAGAGAATAGATGAACACTTTAAAACCCAAGAATTCTTGCAAGATGATATTTATTATTATTAGGGTTTATGTATTTATTAATTTTTGCATTTAAAAACCATAGATTTCATGTATTTATTGTGAATTTAAGAAGATTTATGGTGTTTTTGATTGGTAGATGGAGAAGTAAAGGAAGAAGTAAATGAGAGGGAGAGAGAGAGGATAAGGTTTTGGTAAAGTGAATGAATGTGTGGGTGTGAGATGGGGGACGGCCAAGGGGTCTCAATTATGAGGCCCCGCTCCGCTAAATTCGACAAATAGCTATACGTTATCCATTTATTCGCTAAAACAAATCCGTAATCACAAATAAATTCAACGTTATATTAAAACACGATAAAACGTTCAATAATTCATATAAATCCACGAAATCGTTTACATTCAACTACGTTAAATTTCAAGTCAACAAAAGTCAAAATTCATGGATGTTACAAAATAAGTGTCTGGTTACAAGTGGTTTCACATATGACTTTTCTTCCATTCTCCTACTTGCACCAATTATTAATAACCAATCCATGCCAAAAGGCATCATATGAGAGAAGTAGGAAGTCATACTTTTACCTAAGGATAAAGTGAATCAACCTTGGTGATAAATCCACATACAAAAACAACTTAGAGAATTTAAGAACACATGAAGTTAAGAAAAAGAAAGGAATTTGCAGTCTTCTATGGGTATTGTGATCGTCCATCAGGTTGACTATTGCGAAATCCATATCAAGTCTTTACCTGAAAATTAGTTCGTCAAGAAATTATTGTCATGTCAACTCAAATTGAATAATTGAAACGATAATAGGTTCTTAATAAAATAAAATAATATAATGTATAATGGTGAAAAATTTGACTGAAGAACTATCAATGATCTTTACACAGTTAATGGTGAAAAACACTCGACGTTTAGGAAGGCAGCTTGTGTGAAGCGCTAATAAGGTGACTGGTTAAGGTGTACACGAATCGGACCCGGACAGATTTAATGACGTACCATACTTGAGTATCTCGTAGTTCATCGAAAACTTCAACATGATCATGCCCATCGTACACCTCAAATAAAGATTAAAAATTTTATATTTTATACAATATTTAATATATAGAGTTTGTTTATGTATGTATATTGATTGCTTACTGTTGTTCAGAGGTCCTATACTAAATTAAAAAATATGGACTTGCAACATACAAACTACATAAATCGTATATGTAACACATATATGCAGATTTGTACATTCAACTTATACAAATTACATAAATACAAATATATGGGCAGGTTGTACTTGCAACTTACAAACTACATAAATAAACAGAATAGATTATTGGATTACCTCAGTGGTTTGAAGGGCTGGAATGGTCGAGCCAACCATGAAAGGAGTAGCAATGGTCGAGTCACATGTTACTGCAGATGCATTGACCTGCAACGACACCAGTCAATTGAACGGGTAGAACAATGGCAACGGTCGAGTCACATTGAACAGGTGAAACGATGGCAGATTCAGATAGCTATAAAATCACGACAAACAAATGTGAATATAATGCAATAGATAATCCATATTTTTATGGTTTAAAAGTGAAGTATTTAAAGTATTGATTACCTTGTTACTGAATGGGGCAGCCATGAAAGCTTCAGATGATGGAAGAAGAAGCGGGAAGGGAATGAGTTTTAGTATGAAGATAAAGGGGTGAATACCCACGGTTATATTGTTAGTATTTATAGGTAAAAGATAAATTCACATTGGAAAAGATAAACTAATTAATACTCTGTATCTTTTTTTTTAACAGACTCTGTATCTTATATCTTCTACTAAATCTATCTTCTATCTTCCACTAAATCTAATTATATTATACCGTGAAGAATTGAACATAAATTGTGTTGGAATATGAAAAGATTTATTAATTGTGTTGGCATGTGAAGGCGGCATGCGTGCTAGAGATAAGCAGATTTTAAACAGATTTTATTAATTAATAATTAATTACAACAAATTAATTATGCAGGATAATTGTGCTGGCATGTGAAGGACAGTTTGGTAATTTTACATGTAACTTTGTTGTAACACTTTCTATTTTGGGGGAGGGATAATTTTTAATAAGGAGTATAGATATAATATAATTACAAATTCCAAAAAAACATGAAAATATCTTAATTGGAAAATGATAAATATTAGCCTAAAAATCTTCCTAAAACATTAAGAAGGTGACATGTGGTATCCACTAATCTTTTTCCTAATCTTGCTCCCTGATTTTTCCACATGTCATCATCTCATGATTAGGAGGATTATTAGGCTATTTAGTTAGGAGGATTAATCATTTCTCATCTTAATTTCCTAAAGAATAATTATTATAAAATAAATAAAAGAAAAAATAAATAAATAGAGAAAAAAAAAAGGAAATGAGGACGGTTTAAAACAAGACATATATACATTGACACCTCGCGCTATTAAGATTCACTCACTTCGATACATCCCATACGAGCCACACATTCCCTCATTCTCACTCTCATTCTCTCCCTGCAAATTTCCACATTAAAACATCAACTCATTTCTGGATATAAATCTTTTCAACTTCAAAGGTTGGTGCTGTAATTCACTTATTTTTCCAAATATATCATATGTTATATCTCATTTATTTATTTCATGATAATATGTTATCTCTATATTGCGATCATCTTTTTCAATTAGTGATTAAAATATAGTTATAAGATTTCTGATCACATTCTGATTGTCATGTTTTTGCTTTCTATATGATGCATACTACTATAGATATAGATTATGTATCTAATACTACTATAGTAGGTATATAAAAGGTGAACTCCGGTGTTCTTAAACATCCAGTGGATTAATTAAGTTCATATTATTAGGTTTATTATGTAAAGTAGTGTTTCCTGGACAGCCACCGAAAAATTCGAAAACTTGTTGGAATGTTTTCATATTTCAAGTTTGCAAAACATAAGTAGTAACAAAGTTGAAATTTTTTTTATTTGAAAGGCAAATCTACCATACTCTTAAACTACTCTAAATAATCCTAAAATCACCCGTGCGAATCTTGGACTTCACTCCAAGAGGCGTGGCGTGAGCGTCTACCAATAGGGCTAACCCCATAGTGGCCTGATTAAATAGTCCTTTATCTTGCCATTTGCTTTTTGATCATATTTTTCTACTTGTATTTGGTTTTTCAAAGTGCACAACATGATATTTTAGTACACAGCAATCTCATGATTTACCTAGCTTTGCATATAGTGTGCAGTAAACTGTTTTTAACTGTTGTGTATGGAAATCATTTGCTGTATAAATGTCGCCTCGATAAGTATTTTGGAACTCATAAGGAGAAAATCGTTACATGTGTACATTTATCAGTAGAATTTTATTGATGAATTTTACGAAATAAAGCACATTGGTATGATGATAACAGACCCTTTTTTAATTTTGGGTGTTCTTTTGTTTACAGTTTTCTTATTTTATTTTTTTTGCCAGGAATTGATTGGTAGTTAACTACAAGAAGCAGGAAGCTTTACCCCGACAATTTTATTGTTGGCAAGAGAAACTTTTACGGTTATATTAGAGAAACACTAGTGACGTATATGTAATGCAATTCTTTTAAGCAAAGAAAACTAAATGATGGCTACAACTGCGGTGGCTGGATTACGAGCAGGGGAAAGGCTATTGGGTTCATCCACTTACTACTCGGATGTCAGTGATAAGCTTTCAAGTAGTAGTAGTAGTGATCTCGGATTCATACTTCTCCCAGCTAAGAATGTGATTACTGCAAAAAAGTCATCCAACTATGGCCGTGGGTTCATATCAGATCGACATAACCAAGACAAGCATTACATAAGAGCTCTTAAGGAACATGTGGATGCTGTTTCTGATCCGTCCATGATAGACCAATGGGTTCACGGATATGACCACTTGGAACCCGAAGGGTCTGATCAAGAGTTTTCAGTTGAAGCATTACTTTTGTTACAAAAGTCTTTGTTAGAAAAGCAGTGGAATCTTTCAACCGAGAAAACATTGACTACACATAATCCGATGGAGAAAAGCAGCAAAAAGGTATATGTCAGTGGTTCTGGGAAGTCTGCTCGTAGGCGTAGAATAGATGCTCAGAGGACTACACCAAATAGACGATCTTCTTGTAATGAAGTTGGTGTGAAAAAGCAGTTGAAGTTTGTCATCAGTCCAGAACTGCTCCAAAACCGTTCAAGGGGATACGTTAAAGGCATAACAAGTGATACATTGCTAACTCATACAGAGGTGGTGGTTTTATCAAAAAAGATCAAGATCGGTCAACAGTTAGAAGAAAGGAAATCGAGGTAATTAGTATGCCTTATAAGCATAAATTTCAAAGTTCACATACTTTTTGCTTCATATTAACTTACTACCGGTTTGATGTGGATTTTCAGATTGAAGGAAAGATTGGGACATGAACCCTCAGAGGATCAACTTGCAGCATCCCTTAAGATTTCGCGAGCTGAATTGCAAGTTAAGCAGATCGAGTGCAAATTGGCAAGAGAGAAACTGGCCATGAGCAATGTCCGTCTAGTAATGTCAGTTGCACAAAAATATGCCAGCATGGGAGCTGAAATTGGAGATCTCATCCAGGTATAGTTACTATTATCTTCAGTAAAATCAACTTAGAGAAGCAATATACTATTTGACACAAAACCGTGGTATCACTTGATAATAGGCATCGTAATTGACAATTTATAACTCAACATTTTTATTATGTAGGGTGGTCTTATTGGACTACTTCGTGGGATTGAGAAATATGATTCATCAAGGGGGTTCAAGATTTCTACCTATGTTTATTGGTGGATACGGCAGGTGAGGACGATACATTCATTTTTTAGTGTCCTTAAACAAGCAAGGGGAAACTATTATTTATTTTGTACATTGGAAAGTAGAAAATTATTTATATCGATCCATTGATTTATCCTTGTAACTTTTATTTCTGTTATCTCAGGGTGTTTCAAAAGCTTTGATTGAAAACTCTAGAACCCTAAGGTTACCTATCCATATGCACGAAAGACTGAGTGCAATACGACATGCTAAGGCTAAGCTTGAGGAAAAGGGAATAACTCCATCAATTGAAGTAAGTCAAACACTACAGTTATTTAAAATCAATGTTACAGTTATTATGGATACCTTGATTTTGAAGCTTGACCTAATGAGCTATATTTTTTTGGTGATATAGAAAATTGCAGAAAGTTTGAACATGTCCACAAAGAAAGTATTAAATGCCACTGAGGTACCTCAACTTTTCGGCAAACTTATTTTTAGCTTCAACTTTTATTCATATTTCATCATCTTAACATGAAGACCCTTTCACGCAGGCAAAATGCAAAGTGTTTTCACTTGATAGGCCAGCATTTCCTACTTTAAATGGTCTTCCAGTTCCAGGAGATACCTTTCACAGTGTAAGCCTTGTGTTAATTCACATATACAGTCGTTTTTACTTTGGCTGGAACTGTTACAGGTTTCAAAATGGATGAGTTAGGCAAGTTGGGTGATCAACCAAAAACGGGTAGTTTATGGTTTGATTTGAGTTGGGCTTACCCAAAATACGTGTTCTTTTATAGGTAGTTAGTGTGCCAAGTAGGATGGGAAAATTTTATGTTATTTTAATAACCATCAATTTCTATGAACTAAGTAATTTAGGAGGTTTTATGCTTTAAAAATACACACTTAGGGTAATTTTGACCACGACCAATAGGACCTGTTTTCTATTTAGCTTGCTTTTGGATTTCACCAATTTGACCCGAGAGAGAGAAAGCACTACTTGAACATAAATAAGTAACTAGATTGAAATTCACACCTCTAAATTTACAATTCGACCAAAAGGCCACTTGGTAGTTATAATTACTGAATGTTGAGCTTTCTTCCTTTACTGTTGCAGTACATGGCGGATGATCACCCACAGAACGACCCTTGGCATGGAGTAGATCACGGGGCACTCAAGGTATATCACTTGGCTTACGAAGTTCATCCTATTTATTTATTGTTTTGTCTTTTATATGAACTCTAGCATACTGCTGTTAGCCTGTTGGGTATGATTTATGGAACCCCAAACCTTAAACCCTAGTGTGAATTTGTATTCAAAGTTAAAACACTAAAGACAGTCAATCATCTTTTATGGTACTGAAATATTGTGTCTTATTATTGCATTTCATCTTGATGGTTATAACATCTTCTCCCTTTAGCTTCTTTTTTGAAAATATTGTGTCAGCACTTCGTAAAAGTTGCAACATCTGTTTTTATATTATATTTTTTGAAAAATGTATAAGGTAGAATTTTCTATCTTCTCATTTTATCATTACATTTTGACCGTCACTATTTTTTGGTCTGCAAGCTTTTTTTATATTGTTATATTATGTAAACCTGCGGGTCAATGACAACGGCTTGCATAGAAATATAGGACGGACTTACATTTCTGATGGAAGATTCTTAGATTAGGGAACTGCAATCTGCACCCCCATTTGTTATTGGTGAAATGCACCCCCATTTGTTATTGGTGAAATGAAATGACCCATTGTCCTTGAGTGCTCACACTTACAAACTTTTGGTTTCCTATAATAGCCCTTGGCAGCAAAAACAACATTGGAGACTGATTAGAAATTCCTTTTTTGAATCGTGACACTAGAATGCAGTAGCAATATTATTGAGCTGTTCCAGCTAATGTACTTTGCATCTTGCAGGATGAAGTGAATAAGTTGATGACCACCACTCTAAGGGAACGAGAGAGGCAGATCATCCGTTTGTACTATGGTCTGGACAACGAATTCCTTACTTGGGAAGATATTAGCCGGAGGTACCAACTTTATTCTCTTTATGTGAATTGTAAAACAGATAAGCGGATTGATGGTAACCTTTGTCTTCAGCTAACGTAATATTGTTATGCACTATGCAGGATGGGGTTGTCCAGAGAACGAGTGAGGCAGGTCGGGCTTGTTGCACTTGAAAAACTAAAACACGCTGCACGGAAGACAAATCTTGATGCTATGCTAGTGGAGCATTGATTTGTGCTATAGCGAGACTAGCTAGGCAAATTTTGCCTGTATATACAAACCATAGATACATATTTATACATATAGTACATTGTATGTAAACACTTCATATCTAACGATAAAACTTGGTTCATTGTGCAGAAAAAGTTCATACCAAGTGATTTAAGTGAATACAGTTATGTTTTCTAGTGAAATGATGTTTTGTTAAACTTCACATATCTCTTAATCGTTTAGGGATTGTCTGGTAACATTTATATTTTACTTTAGCTTGGATATATCTATATACGAGTATATTCTTGTAATGTATATATCCAACACATAACTTTTAAAAATAAAAAAAAAAGTATTTCAGAGAACAACATTGGAGATAAATGAACATTTAACCTACTTAGCCATTGCCTTTTCAGAAAATGTAACCACCACAGTAGCACTTTGAAGATTAATTAACCTTCAAGCTGATTAGCATTAACATTTTTATAAAATGTAACATGACGAGTGAAAACCTCATCTGTTTATTTATTAGAGTAAATTACAATTTTCGTCCCTGTCGTGGGTCAAAAATTACCGTTTTCATCCCTAGGTTTCATATATTACAGTTTCAGTCCAAATAAGTTTGCCCCATCAACGGTTTTGGTCCAAACCACTAACTTCCGTTAAATTTAAGGTCACATGACCTGCACATGGTGGGTATAATAGTCTTTTTACTAACACAAGGACCAAAAGTGTAATAACTCCATTTCAGTCCAAATAAACTTTTTTAATTAAACATATATTGATATATGTCCATCACACCAAGATCTGTTCAATCAAACTCCTGATTAAAACAAACTGAAAATTCATATATACATCTATCTATACATATACATATATCACTTTCTTGTAAAGATAATTTAGTCACCAAGATCCGGTAGCTGCCCCCTTTTGATGTTCACGGCGGAGATAGAGAGATGGGCGTAATGTTTTATAGAAGAAAAGGAAAGAGCAAAGCGACCTTAGCTCAATTGGTAAAGCGGGGGACTGTAGTTGTTTATTGCTGGTATCTTACTTTCAGAAGAAAAAAAACAAAAAACCAAAATATAAAAAGAGAAAGGGAAGGGAAATGGCTAAATGGGTGATGACTACCGTGATGAAAATGGTGAATAGATAGATAGATGTAAACCACATGTCAAGTTTTCAAGTAAAAGCAATTTAATACTCATCGTTGATTGCATTGATAGGTTTTTTTTCCCCCTTTATCGTTATGTAGTTTCAATTTCCTTTTTATTACTATATTATTTTATCTTTGGTTAATAGTTTCTGTTTTAGTTTAGATTAAAGTTTGATTAGTTTTAATAATATTGAAAGTAAATGATAGCACAAAGAGATCTACCATTTTGTAGATTTACAATTTCTTATTTGATATTAGATTTATTATTTTTTGTATGATATGAGATTTTTCAATATAATGTTTTGTTGTATTATGGATTTTCATGTGTATGTGTTTATTGATTCATAGTTTTCAGGAGTACAAAGTTTATAGTTAATTAGTTTAAGGGATTGTATGATGATGGTGATTTGAAGTTAAAGATCTGGAAAAAAAGAAAAGAAGTTGGTTAGAATAGATCAATAGATGGAATGATAAGAATTGATATTTTGATGATAATGTTATCTGGTAATCCTTCTTTTTTTGGGTTTTTTTTTTCCAATTATTTAATAAAGGTTTGAAATTGATCACACTTTTAGTCCCTGTGTTAATAAAAGACTATTATACCCATTGTATGCAAGTCATGTGACCTTAAATTTAACGGAAGTTAGTGGTTTGGACCAAAATCGTTGATGGGACAAACTTATTTGGACTGAAACTGTAATATATGAAACCTAGGGATGAAAACGGTAATTTTTGACCCACGGACGAAAATTGTAATTTACTCTTTATTATTTTAAAATGTGTATAAAATCGTTACTATCCTCGTATGGTCATTCACTTATTTGCATTTTTTTCGTAAGTAACATCAAAACTTAGCCGTGCATATCATTAGGCGCCTCGATTATAAATAAATGGTCTGTTTACATTCACATATGCTTTTTAACATTGGCTTTCTTAAAAAGCATCAAGTTAACGCAAATAATACTGCCTGTTGCATTGTGTTTTGATAAAGCTAAGGTTAGATTTGATAACAACGAAAGTTACTAACTAACCCAAACAGGCCCTTAACCCAAGCTTATCTATGGTTCAAATTAAGTCAAACAGTTACTGAAGATGAACTGTTTCATGATTAAATTAATGGAAAACAGAAACGGAAGAAAATACCAAGAAAACAGAGTGAAAAAGGATTTCAGCAACATGCATGACGTATGAAGCGTTAGTTAGATTAGTCCTTTGATTTTGAAAAATTTCTTGAAATGGTCATATATGTTAATGCTTTTGTCAAATAAGTTTTTGCAAAAAAAAATTGTGAAAGTGGGTATTCCGGCACTCCCACTACCGGTCTCGCTTTTGGTATATATACATTCAAGCCTTTATTTTGTCGACACACCTCTTCTTCTTCTTCCAAAAAAAACTGCCGCTTCATTTTATACTTTATTTTCTCAAATGGCAGGTACATCTTCAGCCCCTAATCTCAGACGGTTTGGAGCACAAGAGAATATTCGGATTCACGGTATTGATGATAGCAAGTGTAAAAATAAGGTGACAACTTCATTGAATGGCATTAGTTGATCATCATTATCATCGACAAGATTAAGATGTTGTTCATGCTCCAAAGGACCTTGTGCATGGGCCCCTTCTTCTTCTTCATCTCCAGATACATCCCCATCAACGCTATATCCGTCGATGGTATCATCACTTGTATAAGGTGCCTCGTCACTTGATCCATCACCCATTGGATCAATTTCATCATCATGTTGAACATGTACATCGTCTTCATTATCATTGTCTTCATCATCGTCATTGTCTTCATCATCTTCGTTATCTTCATCATCTTCATTATCTTGTGGCTGGTTACTCCCTTGAAAAAAACATTGGCTTTGAGTCAAGCTTAACAACTGGTTTGTAAAAGTAGGCTCGAACTTCACTTCAAATTGCGCTTCACCCAGATGCCAAATCATTGACAAAGTATTATCATCCGTAATTAAATTTCTAAAAGGAACACCCTTAAATTCATACCATAAATATAATTGCAGTTTGAAGTCTTGTTTTGAAACACCAAAACAACTGTAAGTCATATCACAAATTTGTGAATAAGTCATTACGTGAAAAAGAGGAAAACTTCTTCTTTTCGATGGATCTGCATTTTGAAGGATCCCATTTACGAATGATACACAATCATCACATATTAACTGAACTACAATTGGGTTGAATGATGAAGAAGATGCCATTTTTTTGGGAATTTTTGTTGATTATTGTTGTTTGAGTATTATCTGAAAATATATTTACTACTGATAAATGCTTGAAAATACATCATCACATTTACATAGTATATATATAAATTTAAATCACATTAGGGTTTCACAATAAGTTGCCACGTGTAGGGTTTCATGACACTATTTGTCGGTTCACTGTAGCAGTAAAAAAAGGACCAAGATTCCCTGCGAGACCGGTAGTGGGAATACCGGTCTCGTTCTCTCGCTGCCACTCTCCTGTACACTCGCTGCCACCTTTGTCGTCTTCTCCTCGAGACCGGTATTCCCACTACCGGTCTCGCTAATCGAACCGAGGCCGGTAGTGGCAACACCGGTCTCGGGTGAGATTTTTGAGTCCGGTAGTGGGAGTGCCGGAATACCCACTTTCACAATTTTTTTTTTGCGAAAACTTATTTGACAAAAGCATTAACATATATGACCATTTCAAGAAATTTTTCCTTTGATTTTAGTTGTGCAACAAGGCTTGTCTCCGCAATAATGTAGGCTTCAGCTGACGAGGTGTTGGTTCAAACGTCTAACGTATGAATTACTCGAGAATAATGGAAAATCTGTTATAATCGAGTCTATGTGAAAGGTTAAAGGTCCTTAGAGCATAATGGATCCTCCATTTTGAACCTTTCAAAAAAATTTTATCACTTAAAAATCTAAGGGAAAAACTCAATCACATCACATGTGACTATTTATATGTAAAATAAGAGTTGAACCTGACACATGAAACATACATATATTTTTTTTCCGAACGTTCAGTCGAGATACGACATCAGAGAATCTCACCGTATAATGGTGAATTCTTGCATGTATCTTAGACAACTAGATGCTCATCATATGCCGTTAGAAGTATTTGAGAAGATAAAACCTCAAAGTTTATCATCTCTGAAAATCGAAATCAAAACTGAAATTACCTCTAACTAACTGGCTGACAATCATTGACCCAATATCGAAACATACGTACATTTGAGTTATAAGTTACAAACTAATAAAGGTAACAATGATATTGACATGATTAGAAGTAATACTTTCCTCTAAAATAACAATAATAATAAAAATAATAATAATAAAAAAAAAAGTCTTTGTAAACATCATCAACATATAAATAGTTAAATAAATATATATCTTGTTTTGTATCATCCTCCCTGGCGCTCTCTATTTCTCTGTTCCTATATACCATCCCCGCCAATCTTACAAATCATACCCCCACCGGAGATCCAATTTCCCGGTCATATCAACGGCCGTCGGAATATAATCTCCTCAACAATCCGTTCAATTCTTTTTTATAATTTTAATCATGAATCCCGAATAGTAAGTCTCTAATATTTTTTATTCTCCATATTATTTTCTGGATCTGATTAAATTCTTTCTTATATATACATATACATATATATATGCATTACTTTTTTTGCTGGGTATTATTGATTCAAATTTGAATAATGTATATAGATCTTTATGTATTTTAGATATATATTTAATCTTTTTTAGGATAACAATATTTGTTTTTCTTGAACAATGTAAAAAACATGTGAATTTTAGTATTAATGTGTACGAGGGTTATTCTTGAAATCATTATATAATATTGTATGTTTTTCCTTAGCTGTAGATACACAATTTTGTATGTATATCGATAGATATGATTGTAATTTTTTCATAATGTAGCTCAGTTTCTGCCGTATAATCATAAGTTGTATTGTATAATGGTTATATTGAATATATTAATAATATTAATTCAGCTGCTTTTTTTTTCTTTCTGAAGAATATATGTTTTTGTAGTATATAGTTTCTGATGACGAATACTTGTTATTTAATATCGTGCAGCGACTACTTGTTCAAGCTTTTGCTAATTGGAGATTCAGGAGTCGGAAAATCTTGTCTTTTGCTTCGATTTGCTGTAAGAAATTCATTATTTTTAAAAAGTTCACTGCTTGTTTTGAATGCACCTTTATGTATGAATGTATGAGGTGAATCATATGCTATTTGTAGTTTAATTATTTATAAGATTTTTGTTTTGCCAAAAATAGCAACTAGCTTTAGGTTTTTAAACAATGTAGTACATATTGGGCCAGTGGGTCATTAGAAGTTGGTTGTCGTATGACTTTTGCCCATTGTGCAACCATGTGACTGGTAAAAGCCGTAAATTTTATTTATTTGGCAATATATCGTTGATTGTATGATGACAACTTTTTTGCCACTTGTTTGCCATGTAATTATTAGTATTGCTCTTTTACTCTTTATCGGTTACCCTGTTGCGTAATGATCGTTAGTTAAAGGACAATCAAATTTTAATGACCCCATAACCCAAAACTTAGTAAACTGTCTCGATCGGGACAGTTTATAAAGTAAGTTGTTAATCTGGTAAGTCCCTATCAGTCATGTAGCCTATTTGAACACTTTTATTCCATTATTAGTACTGCTTTTCCAGTGGTTTATTTGTGACTTTCAAGCAATTATCTCTTTTCCTTCTAAAGTTAGTTGGGCAAAATTAAAATTATTAAAGAAATGTATGAACAAATGGTAATAAAGCTGAACGATTCTTATTCTTTCTTGTATGGTAATAGCGGCTGCTTAATATACCAGGTTCTTATTTTTGAAAGTTTGGTCTCTTTTGTACAGGATGACTCGTATCTTGACAGTTATATCAGCACAATTGGTGTGGACTTTGTAAGATTCTCTACTTATTTGTTAAGATGCACTTTTGTGAATTAAAAAATTTTGCAATTTTGTTTTGGCTAGCTTTGTGTATGCTCAAGGTTTTATTCTTTGTTGTCTTTGCAGAAAATCCGTACCGTGGATCAGGATGGAAAGACCATTAAGCTTCAAATTGTGAGGGTTTTGTTTTATATAATGCAATTTTATTTTCTACTTGCTCCTGTATGAATAATGTATCTATCAACTTTGTAACATACAGTGGGACACTGCTGGACAAGAAAGGTTCAGGACAATCACTAGTAGCTACTATCGTGGAGCTCATGGCATCATAGTATATTTCTTCAATTCCATACCTTTAAATTTCATAGATATCTGATTTTCCGAACATTCAAACATTTAACACTTTTACGTTAAACAGCATTATAAACACATCCAAACTTTTTTCTATCGTTCGTTTGTTACAGTTGATTTTAGTCCTCCGCCTTGTAACATCTTTGTATCTGGATTTCTGCAGATAGTTTATGATGTTACTGACCTAGAAAGTTTCAACAATGTAAAGCAATGGTTAAGTGAAATTGATCGCTATGCAAGTGAAAATGTAAACAAACTCTTAGTTGGTAACAAATGTGACCTTACTGAGAACAGAGCTGTGTCATTTGATACTGCCAAGGTACAATTTTATCATTCTTTGTCATTCTATCTTGTAAGAACTGGGGTCATCCGGTTTGTCAAATACCCCATGCTATTGTTTCTAGTGAGTTGGCCATTTTGTTACATTTACTTAGAAATGGATTGGTTTGGCTTATAAATTATCCTTAACAGGCTAAATTTCTCAAACAAAAATATATTTGATATAAGGGATACCAATTAAATGGGTCTAATGAGTTGAAAGTTGTCCAAAGTGAATTTTTATTGCTTACTACATACATATTCGTTTTATTTTAAAAGTGATATCATCGTGTTTGTAATTATATATTGTGCATTCATGATATATAAAGAAAAAATGGACTAAAAATGTTTGCTTTTTAATGAACCTTATTTCGCCTTGTACTAATTATAACACGTCCAACCTGAATTTGTTCCAATTATAACATGTCCAACCTAAAAGGTTGTTTATCTTGCTGTATAGAAAGCAAGGAAGATAAACTTGGTGTTCTTTCTTTGCTAATTAGGAATTTGCTGATGGAATTGGCATTCCTTTTATGGAAACAAGTGCAAAAGATGCTACCAATGTGGAGCAAGCTTTCATGGCTATGTCTGCTGATATCAAAAACAGGTATCTTACCTTCTATGATTATTTTAACTGGCATTTTTTTTTTTTTGTGATCATTACCTAACCACTTCTCCTCTTCAAAACACTAAACTTACGAAGTTAGAGATCTCAATTTTGGATCCTTATAATAGCCTAGGTGGGTAACTTTGGGTTGTGTTTGATTCTCTACTGTTTATTAGAAGAGTTAAATAATTGAGAATGGGTCACACTGATTGGAAGTTTCCCAAATTCTATTTGACACACAATATTCTAAATCGCTTTTGTAATCATACTCACGAGTCTCGAATGAGTTATCAATATATAATTTAAAATGAAAGGAAAAAACAATTTTTCGTGGGCAAATTCAAGACCAGGTTATAAATATATATAATTTGGGCTGTTCCCACATGGGCAAATTTCTGAGTTTGAACAACCCAAACTCGTTCCAATCTTTTACCCATCCCACGCGCTCCGCGCATCTTCCATTACTCCATTAGTATTAGCAAACAATTGCACCGGGTTAAAAAAGTTATGTGGGTCAAACTCATATCATTTTCATTGGTGATCACTACAGGATGGCAAGTCAGCCTTCTTCAAACAAGAGGCCACCTACTGTGCAGATCAAGGGGCAACCAATCAGCCAAAACAGTGGCTGCTGCTCAAGTTAGGAGGTTTCAATCATATACGTCATCACCATAATTTATCGATAACCCTCCTTTAAGTTTTTGCTTATTATATCATTTAAAGTTTTCATCATTGTTTTCATTATTATATGCGGTTTAATTGCAAGCATTGTCGACTGCTGGCTAGTGTTTATTTGGCTGCAGTTGCAATCTCTTGCAACCGTAACCCATGTTTGTTTAAATGTTTAGATGAGGGAGCATATTCGCAGACTTATTATAGTAATCCAAATAATATACCAATTGGTTAGTCGGGCATTGGCAACGTTATATTCTTTATAACATAACCTTTTAATTATCCACTTAACATATAAATTAAGACAAAACACAATGATAGAAATAGGAAGAGAAAGTTAATCAATTGCATATGAAATTAGTAACGAGGATTTAGAGAAAAAATTGACGTCTTCACATGAATTCTTATTAGATAGATCAGATAAATGCCTCATCATACTCATTATTGTTGGATATATTATATACTAGTGCTCAGGCCCGTTCAATGGACGGGTAGTCTCAAAATATATTAATCAAAGCTTAAAAATTGAATTCAAGTATATTAAATAGATACCGAATAAAATTAAAATACCTAAAAATAAAACATAAAACGATTCAAATAAGGCAAAAAGTTGAAGAAGTATAATAAACTAATCTTTCGGAGAAGGCCTATCATACATATCGAAATCATACTCATTATCAAAACATAAACATATATTAATAATTAAAAAATAAAGAAGTTGCATTGCGTACGAAGATCAAGTACTAATTCTTGATGGGTAAGTTTCTGCTTCATAAATCTTTATATATATTCTTAGTAAATTGATTCTTGATGACAACTTTTGACTTAATAAATCTCTATATATATTCTTAGTAAATTGATTCTTGATGACAACTTTTGATTATAGACGAATTAAAAATTTACACAGTAACGGTATGATTCGAGCAACCATCAATATGACCAATATCACAACTTAATCAATACGAAAGCTAAAGAAGAAACATATGAAAATTAACTCCATATAAATATTGATTCCAGTTTACCCCTTTTTTTCCAACTTTAGTTAAATAAAAAGAGAAAAAAAAAGTGCACAGTATATAATTTGAAAATACATACCAATTCATCAACAAAGACCATCTCGAACGTTTTAATTTTCTTCGGGTTGTTCCACTCCGAAACAGTCCATACATGCACAACACGGAGTCGTAGATGATGGTTAACATGTGTTGGCTTAAGATCTTCAAGATGAACTAATGTGGTCTTATTTTTTGTTGTTGAAGAAGAAGTCATAATGAACCTATAATGGACAACAAACTAAATTAAAAGAGATAATAATAACAATAACATAAGAATTCAATGTTAAATAATAATAATAATAATGATTAAATATGAACAAAGTATATAAAAAAAACCTTTTTGGTAGTCGATCGTAGGTTTTTTTTTTGGCCGTAGGTTTTTTTTTGGTTGAGAATATGTGAGGGTTTTTTCTAGGTGGTATATATATAGATATAGATAATAATAATAATAATAATAAAGATTTTTTTTTATTAAAGGTCGGCCATTATTTATTAAATAAATATTAAAAAAATAGAGGATTAATAAGGAGGGAGTATTAGGCTAAAGGAGGGGGATTAGGGGTGCCAAGTGTACCCCATGTAACATCCGTGAATTTTGACTCGTTGACTTTACGTGTAATATGACTAACAATAAAAGTTAATGAAGTTATTCGGGTCGTCTTAGTGATTAAATGACAATGAGGAAGTTATTTGGGTCATTTCGTGAATTAAATGGCAATGTGTTATATTCGGGTCGATAATATGTTTTGATCGGTGTTTAAATGTATAACGATTGTATTCTGGCTTGAAAAGAGAAACGGGTCGGCCCGTGGGTCGTCCACGACCCATCAGCCCCTTGACCCATTTCCCTTATCCTTCCCTTGCCTTTCATTTACCTCTCATTTCCTTCTATCTCTTTCTCTCATTTTCTCTCTAAGTAAAGAAAGCAAAGGAAACCCAATTCATTTCTTCTTCTTACATCGACTTGGTGTTTGGAACTAGAATAACATTAGAATCATCTTCATCTATACCTCATTATCGTCATATCGAAGAATCAAAGGTTGGAGTTCAAGCATTTTTACCCATTTTACCCATTTTGCCATAAATCGGGTTCTAGCTCGGAAAGGAAGTTTTGGTAAGTCAAATTCATCCCCTTTGCATCTAATTATGTTTGTTTACATGTTTCTAGTCGTTTCAAGAACCTACAAGTCTTAAATCGACTCAAAATGAAGTTTGGGTCAAATTAGGGTTAACTAGGGTTTTGTTTGATTTGGAAGATTTGGTGATGTTTTGGAATGAAATATCGGTTTGGGTAAGTGTATTTAGGTGTTAGAAGGTCAAATGTAACTTCAAAACGAGTCCTTTAACCTTAGATATCGGTTTAGGGTCTTAGGTTTTGAGAAATTAGGGTTTTGGGTCCGTTTTCTGCTTTCTGTTGCTGCTGTTCTTGAGCAGCCCAGTAGGGGGCGTAACCTACGGCCTTGGAGGGCGTAAGTTACGCCAGGTATAAATTGTAGGGGCGTAAGTTACGGCCCTTGGGGGCGTAGCTTACGCTAGTTGTAATTTTCTGATTTTGACGACATTTTGAAACGCTTATAACTTTTGATCCGTAAGTCCAAATAAGTCGTATGACCTATTGTTGGAATCGTGAAAGAGTCTATTTTCTTGTAGTAACATTCATTTTGTGTGAAACTTCTTCCATTTCTAAAAGTGTCGAGTCAAATGCGTCTTGTTCTTACTCGGTAAAGTTGTAGAAGTGTTTAGGGGTTGTGACTTGACTTAAATGTGCAAAACCAACTTGTTTAAGATTGTAGAGTTGACATTATGGTATTATGATGTATATTTATAGGTTGTGGACGTGTGGATCCTATTACTCGTTGTAATCTTATACTAGCTTCTTTGCCGGTCAAGGTGAGTTTCGTATCTCCCTACTCGCTTGAGATTCGGGCTGAAAAGTGTAAACCTTTCATGTTTACTTGCATTTATTGATTGATTGATTGATTGTTTTGATTGTTGGATTGATGTGACGGTTCATTTCGTTCGGTTGACTTAGTTTATGCTTTGTTAAGTATTTCATTAATATTAGGATAGACGTACATACATGGAAGTCGGTTATGCCTTCATTGGGTTTTAGATGTGGTGGGAAGGCTGCGGGTGACCCTATACATAAGCATCTGGGACTCGAAGGAAGTAGAATCCT
This sequence comes from Erigeron breviscapus, assembly GCA_034093135.1. Taxonomy (NCBI): domain Eukaryota; kingdom Viridiplantae; phylum Streptophyta; class Magnoliopsida; order Asterales; family Asteraceae; genus Erigeron; species Erigeron breviscapus. The sequence goes on from CM067167.1 coordinate 1,742,059, forward strand.
CTTAAGTGTATGTACGTATAGTTTAATTTAAATTGATGTTTGATGATTAACGGACTTGTGATGAATGGATGTTGATTGATGCATATGTTGTGCATAAATTCCACTGATAGAGGATTTGACTTATGTATGTTGAAATGCGGCCTTGTCCCTCTGTTGACAAGTGTGCCCCGTTGAAATGCGGCCTTGTCCCTCTGTTGACAAGTGTGCCCCGTTGAAATGCGGCCTTGTCCCTCTGTTGACAAGTGTGCCCCGTTGAAATGCGGCCTTGTCCCTCTGTTGACAAGTGTGCCCCGTTGAAATGCGGCCTTGTCCCCCTGTTGTCAAGTGAGCCCCGTTACGATTATTTATTGTTGGCTCATGTTTGTCGAATATTGATTATTGGTTTATGATTGACGATTATTGATTGTTGGTTTATGATTGATGCATTTACAAATGATTGTAAGCATTGCATACATTGTTGATGACCCTCGGCAGGGGATTGCCGACATCCTGGTGTATAGATGTATGCACCCATTTTGGATGTAGTTCCTGACTCCGAGTATATAGACATATATATCTCGATGATTTTGAGATGCCGCTTTGCTCATGGTGATGACAAGTGTGTATCGTTGCATAGGTGACCGGAAATCACGCATAAGATAGGCATTTTGGCTTACTTACGCATTTGGCATTGCATTGATACTCATATCATTTATGCGATTATTGATTGTTGGTTTATGATTGACGATTATTGACTTGTTGGTTTATGATTGACGATTATTGATTGTTGGTTTATGATTGACGATTATTGATTGTTGGTTTATGATTGACGATTATTGATTGTTGGTTTATGATTGACGATTATTGATTGTTGGTTTATGATTGACGATTATTGATTGTTGGTTTATGATTGACGATTATTGATTGTTGGTTTATGATTGACGATTATTGATTGTTGGTTTATGATTCGTCGAATATTGATTATTGGTTTATGATTGACGATTATTGATTGTTGGCTCATGATTGACGATTATTGATTATTGGTTTATGATTGACGATTATTGATTGTTGGTTTATGATTGATGCATTTACAAATGATTGTAAGCATTGCATACATTGTTGATGACCCTCGGCAGGGGATTGCCGACATCCTGGTGTATAGATGTATGCACCCATTTTGGATGTAGTTCCTGACTCCGAGTATATAGACATATATATCTCGATGATTTTGAGATGCCGCTTTGCTCATGGTGATGACAAGTGTGTATCGTTGCATAGGTGACCGGAAATCACGCATAAGATAGGCATTTTGGCTTACTTACGCATTTGGCATTGCATTGATACTCATATCATTTATGCATTTCTTATTACACGCTTATTGTACTTGTGTAATCTTGTTGTTGGATATTATTGTGTTGCATTAGAGGCTCGCTGTAAGCCATGTCTAGCCTTTACTCATATATTGTGATTATTGTCGATGGTTCCTTATGGACTATTACTACGAACTCACCAACCTTGTGTTGACTATGCTTAGTACACTTTTCAGGTATCCAAGTTATTCCAAGGCATGAAGTATGATCGATTTGTTAGATTTCGGTGAACCCGGATTTGGACTTATATGGATCAAGGATCCATTTGCCTTCTTTTGCTTTGTACTTAGAACCGTTAGCCATCTTTTGATGTTCTGTTGTAATCTTTGGTGACGACTTGTTCTTTATGTATTTTGATACTTGTCTATCGTTCTGTAAGGATTCACTGAATCCTTTATTTGCATTTAGTTCATGTTCTACATTAATTCCACCTTGTGCTATATGATTTCCGTGATATTCTGAGCCTTGGCTTGGGGTGTTACAGAATGGTGGCCCATGCAGGTCGTAGAGAATTAGGCGGTTTGACCTAGACTACGACTTAAGTTAAAACTCTTCATATAGCATGCATGGTTAGGAAATTTGTGTGCAACGTGAATTTTGTGAACCCTAGAAAGTGTATATAGTGAGTTCGTAGTTAAGACCACTTATGTGATGGTTTGAATTTAACGTGATGAATGTGGAACGGGTACAATGTGGTTAATGCGTGCATTGATTGAATTTGATTGTCGTTGATATAAATTGTTACTATTAATTGGAGCTAATTTGATGATTTAGAGCAAAGTGAAGTTATGTCATTAACCTAGTATAATATTGTGGCAACCATAAAAGAACCCGATCAACTCTTTTATGGTTACCCAATATTATAACAAGTTAATGACATCGTGGATTGCGCACGTGTGGCTTAGAGTATAATAAGGAACCGATATACTTAATGGAAGTTGATTGGGTAGAGGGTTAGCCGTTGGTACACCCTGTATACATACCCGGTCGATAACTAGAGAGCATATCGAATTCGGATTATACTTTAAACCACTCGTGTTAGTTGACTTGTTTTAGTTGCTTGTAATGAGATGTGTTGAATACGAGTATTTGGTTTTGAGGATGGTTAATTGTTGTGAACTTGGCACGAGAACATGATAGATAACGATTACTTGAGAACTTTGACATGCTGTCCTTAGTGTAGTGATATGAAACAAGTATGATATGCTGGCATGATAGCACGATATATGACAAGTATTTGACAACACTTATGTGTTGGCCTTAGTGTAAAGACATTAAACATGTGTAGTGTGTTGGCATGAAAGTACTAACTACTAGTGCGGCTAACATGAGAGCGATTGTGAAGTTAACCCCCGGGTCATAAACTCTAGAACTATTACTATGATTGGATTTGGTAGTGGAATAACATGTTGACTAGTATGATTTAGTAACATATATGTTATGCATGTGTGATGTGTATGTATGTATGCCCTGTAGTGGTCACGACGATGCTGTAAATGTTTTCGTAGTTGTCCGACTTAAACGTGTTGATAAACGGCTAGAATTTAATGTGATAAATATGTTGATATGCACCCTAAGAGAGTGTCAAGGGTGTAAGCATCCTAACTCTTATGTATTATAAACGGTTGATATTCCAACCCAAATGATGTTAAACGTAATCGGTGAACAAAAAGGATATGTTGCTTAATAGTATGCGAAATTGAACACGTATGAGACCTCGTTAAACTTGGTTGTAAGCATGATATAACGTAGTTGGTAATACACGTGTAAAAAAATGTATTAGTAGATGGACGATTGTATGAATGAAGTTAACAAGTTAGTTTATTTGTATGATGTATTGACATGATTACGTGAATTAAGGATAAACGACTGTAGTGAACTTGACATGATAAAATGATAAGTAACAATCTCATAGGATTCTAACACTCTTACCTTAGCTTAATGATATGAAATGAGTATGTTATGTCGGTATGAGAGCATTAACTACTTGTGTGACTAATATGTGAGCATTGTGAGGCTACCTTTCGGGTCAACGCGTTACTTACCTTGTAGAAAATGGTGGGACCAAGAAGGAATGCGACTAGCCATAGCGATGAGCCGGATTTAGAAACCGTGATTGCCCAAGAAGTGGTAAACGCCATACCTACTATCGTAGCCCAAGTCACGGCAAGTCTCCAAAGAAGCAATGAAAACACGTGAAGCTAGAGTAAATATGGGCAATGAGGAGATGTCAAGTAAAGCCTCATCAAAAAGGAAAGAAGTTGGAGAATCTAGTGAGGCAAGGAAGGCGGGTAGGTTTGACCCCAACGGTCATAATAAAGGTAGGGTCAGAGCGACGGTGAATCCGGCAAGGAAAACTTATTTGGGACCTTACCCCTTATGTGGCAGGTGTAATCTTCACCACTCTCCCACTAACCAATGTGGGATTTGCTTTAATTGTAATCGGTACGGGCACGTAGCTAGGAATTGTAGAGCACCGAAAGCGGCACCATTGAATGCAACACCTCTTCAAATCATTTATCCCCAAGCCGACCACCCTCGGAGCCAACGGAGTGTTTGTTTTGTGTGTGGTAGCCCCGACCACTATAGAAATGCTTGTTCAAGATGGATCGAACCACAAGCCCAAGTAGCGACTTCTCATAATCAACTTCAAGTTGCCATTCCTACCCAAGACCACGACGAACCAAGCTGTCAGGTGCAACCTCGAGGACGAACCTTGACGGGAGATGCTAATGAAGCCCACAACGACGCGGAAGCGACGATAGGTACTTTCCTTTCTCTTCGACCACTAAAACTCAATGTTATTCGATTATAGGACCGGTTATAGTTTTACTTTCTCTTACTAGACTTCCTTCATTAACGAACACCCGTAGGCTTAGATCTGGATCTCGATCCTTTAAATGGTTTGTGATGTGCTAGATAGGTCTAGTTGAATTACCTAGTAATGATAGTTGACTTTAAATGATATTAAGCTCTTCATTAGCCCTATGCTCCTGGAAATTTGGAACTTTGAAATTTTTTGCAAGTATGGATTGGATGACGGTGATAAATACGGTTAGTAGTAGTGGTAAAGAGTTAACTAAAAACGTCTTTGCGTAACGGTAAGGTTCTTAGGGCCCCATGTAAGTCTTCCAACTCAAGCGTCCTTAGAGCTACCGTCTTAAGAATCTGAAAACTAACGTCGTCTCTGTTAATCTTAAGTCTCCCGAGGCTTTTCCGGGCGACTTACCGGGCTTGTCCCATCTCGGTAACTTAAATTTCGTATATGCTTAACTTCCTAACATCGCGAGTGTAGTCAAAACCCTTATAGACTTCTGAGAGGTGAATCAGCGTGTAGTGAAAGACGGGAGAGAGATTTGAAGGAAAACAAATTGGAACGGATTTCGCCATGAAGTCTCCGACGATAAGAAGTGATCACGATACGACGAAACCGGTAAAATTTGACAACTTGGCACATTAGTATGTAGGAGAAATGGGTTAGGTACACGAAGATTCGATTTCTGTCCTTCCAGATAAAGAAAGTCGCTTAACTCCAATTCAGGGAGCCATCCAATGAGCAACGGGCACTCAAACCAACTTGAGACTTGATCACAGGTGAAGAAAATGTGCTTATGACCATGGCGTAAATCTTGTGCAATTGATTTTTGGTGGAGGTTGGAAAAATCATTTGCCACTAGTCGAGTTTACGTATAACAATAGTTACCACCCTACTATCCAAGTGGCGCCCTTTAGAGCAATATATGGAAGAGTATGTCGATCTCCCCTAGCTAGGGCAGAAATTGGGGAGAGTCAACTTATCGGACCGGAAATTGCGGTTGAAACGACTAAGGTAATCTCTCAATTTTAGGAGAAGTTGCAATTGGCCCGTGAACGTCAAAAGAAGTATGCCGATGTGAGGCAGAGACCGTTAGAGTTTGAAGTAGATGATTTTGTACTTTTGAAAGTATCACCGTGGAAAGGCGTTATCCGATTCATGAAGCGAGGCAAACTCGGGCCGAGGTGTATTGGTCCTTTCAAGATCCTCGAACGGGTTGGAAAAGTTGCTTATAGATTGGAATTGCCACAAGAGCTTAGCGGCGTATATGATGTGTTTCACATTTGCAACTTGCGCAAGTGTTGGTGGACCCTACGCATCATGTGCCCATGGACGAGATTAGAGTGGATTCGAAACTTAACCTTGTTGAGGAGCCGGTAGAAATCATGGATCGTCAGGTCAGGAAGCTCAAGGATAACCGCTACACGATTGATAAGGTTAGATGGAACGCTAGACGTGGATCCGAGTTCACTTGGGAGAGAAAGGATCATTTGTAGGTTAAATATCCGCATTTATTTAGTAATTAGGGTTTTTTTGAAATTCGGGACGAAATTCTTTTGACGGGGGAATAATGTAACATCCGTGAATTTTGACTCGTTGACTTTACGTGTAATATGACTAACAATAAAAGTTAATGAAGTTATTCGGGTCGTCTTAGTGATTAAATGACAATGAGGAAGTTATTTGGGTCATTTCGTGAATTAAATGGCAATGTGTTATATTCGGGTCGATAATATGTTTTGATCGGTGTTTAAATGTATAACGATTGTATTCTGGCTTGAAAAGAGAAACGGGTCGGCCTGTGGGTCGTCCACGACCTATCAGCCCCTTGACCCATTTCCCTTATCCTTCCCTTGCCTTTCATTTACCTCTCATTTCCTTCTATCTCTTTCTCTCATTTTCTCTCTAAGTAAAGAAAGCAAAGGAAACCCAATTCATTTCTTCTTCTTACATCGACTTGGTGTTTGGAACTAGAATAACATTAGAATCATCTTCATCTATACCTCATTATCGTCATATCGAAGAATCAAAGGTTGGAGTTCAAGCATTTTTACTCATTTTACCCATTTTGCCATAAATCGGGTTCTAGCTCGGAAAGGAAGTTTTGGTAAGTCAAATTCATCCCCTTTGCATCTAATTATGTTTGTTTACATGTTTCTAGTCGTTTCAAGAACCTACAAGTCTTAAATCGACTCAAAATGAAGTTTGGGTCAAATTAGGGTTAACTAGGGTTTTGTTTGATTTGGAAGATTTGGTGATGTTTTGGAATGAAATATCGGTTTGGGTAAGTGTATTTAGGTGTTAGAAGGTCAAATGTAACTTCAAAATGAGTCCTTTAACCTTAGATATCGGTTTAGGGTCTTAGGTTTTGAGAAATTAGGGTTTTGGGTCCGTTTTTTGCTTTCTGTTGCTGCTGTTCTTGAGCAGCCCAGTAGGGGGCGTAACCTACGGCCTTGGAGGGCGTAAGTTACGCCAGGTATAAATTGTAGGGGCGTAAGTTACGGCCCTTGGGGGCGTAGCTTACGCCAGTTGTAATTTTCTGATTTTGACGACATTTTGAAACGCTTATAACTTTTGATCCGTAAGTCCAAATAAGTCGTATGACCTATCGTTGGAATCGTGAAAGAGTCTATTTTCTTGTAGTAACATTCATTTTGTGTGAAACTTCTTCCATTTCTAAAAGTGTCGAGTCAAATGCGTCTTGTTCTTACTCGGTAAAGTTGTAGAAGTGTTTAGGGGTTGTGACTTGACTTAAATGTGCAAACCCAACTTGTTTAAGATTGTAGAGTTGACATTATGGTATTTTGATGTATATTTATAGGTTGTGGACGTGTGGATCCTATTACTCGTTTGTAATCTTATACTAGCTTCTTTGCCGGTCAAGGTGAGTTTCGTATCTCCCTACTCGCTTGAGATTCGGGCTGAAAAGTGTAAACCTTTCGTGTTTACTTGCATTTATTGATTGATTGATTGATTGTTTTGATTGTTGTTGATTGTTTTGATTGTTGGATTGATGTGACGGTTCATTTCGTTCGGTTGACTTGGTTTATGCTTTGTTAAGTATTTCATTAATATTAGGATAGACGTACATACATGGAAGTCGGTTATGCCTTCATTGGGTTTTAGATGTGGTGGGAAGGCTGCGGGTGACCCTATACATAAGCATCTGGGACTCGAAGGAAGTAGAATCCTCTTAAGTGTATGTACGTATAGTTTAATTTAAATTGATGTTTGATGATTAACGGACTTGTGATGAATGGATGTTGATTGATGCATATGTTGTGCATAAATCCCACTGATAGAGGATTTGACTTATGTATGTTGAAATGCGGCCTTGTCCCTCTGTTGACAAGTGTGCCCCGTTGAAATGCGGCCTTGTCCCTCTGTTGACAAGTGTGCCCCGTTGAAATGCGGCCTTGTCCCTCTGTTGACAAGTGTGCCCCGTTGAAATGCGGCCTTGTCCCCCTGTTGTCAAGTGAGCCCCGTTACGATTATTTATTGTTGGCTCATGTTTGTCGAATATTGATTATTGGTTTATGATTGACGATTATTGATTGTTGGTTTATGATTGATGCATTTACAAATGATTGTAAGCATTGCATACATTGTTGATGACCCTCGGCAGGGGATTGCCGACATCCTGGTGTATAGATGTATGCACCCATTTTGGATATAGTTCCTGACTCCGAGTATATAGACATATATATCTTGATGATTTTGAGATGCCGCTTTGCTCATGGTGATGACAAGTGTGTATCGTTGCATAGGTGACCGGAAATCACGCATAAGATAGGCATTTTGGCTTACTTACGCATTTGGCATTGCATTGATACTCATATCATTTATGCATTTCTTATTACACGCTTATTGTACTTGTGTAATCTTGTTGTTGGATATTATTGTGTTGCATTAGAGGCTCGCTGTAAGCCATGTCTAGCCTTTACTCATATATTGTGATTATTGTCGATGGTTCCTTATGGACTATTACTACGAACTCACCAACCTTGTGTTGACTATGCTTAGTACACTTTTCAGGTATCCAAGTTATTCCAAGGCATGAAGTATGATCGATTTGTTAGATTTCGGTGAACCCGGATTTGGACTTATATGGATCAAGGATCCATTTGCCTTCTTTTGCTTTGTACTTAGAACCGTTAGCCATCTTTTGATGTTCTGTTGTAATCTTTGGTGACGACTTGTTCTTTATGTATTTTGATACTTGTCTATCGTTCTGTAAGGATTCACTGAATCCTTTATTTGCATTTAGTTCATGTTCTACATTAATTCCACCTTGTGCTATATGATTTCCGTGATATTCTGAGCCTTGGCTTGGGGTGTTACACCCAATCTTTTAATTAATAGATAGATAGATTTTTAAATCATTATATAGCAATCACCACCTTATCTTAATTATACGGGTATCCTACTTTTTAAAAGTTTCCTTATTAGTCTCAAGATATATTAATCAAAGTTAAAAAATTGGAATTCAAATATATTAAATAGATACTTTGCTTTTTATATTTTAATATAATATGAGTCGGTTTAGAAAATTTTAATTAAAATAAAAAATTTGCAACAAAATATATAATTTGAAAAATACATACCAATTCATCAACAAAGACCATCTTGAACGTTTTGATTTTCTTCGGTTTGTTTAACTACGAAACAGTCCATACATGCACAACACGAAGTTGTAGATGATGGTTAACATGTGTTGGCTTAAGATCTTCAAGATGAACTAATGGGGTCTTATTTTTTGTTGTTGAAGAAGAAGCCATAACGAACCTATAATGGACAACAAACTAAATTAAAAGAGATAATAATAACAATAACATAAGAATTAAATGTTAAATAATAATAATAATGATTAAATATGAACAAAATATATAAATAAAAAAACCCTTTTGGTAAAAATTAATTAATCGAATTCAAAGATTGATTGGAAGAAACTGTAAATCGAGTGATGAATATTTAAAAATCAATAAAGGGATTCAGAAAACAGTGAAAAGATCTAATATAGATTAAAAGAAAAAGAAAGATCATATAAGAAGTCCTTGAATTTAAGTTCTATCATGGATCCATGATTATCTCCATCTCCACCGTAAATGTTAATGGTAATAATAAAAAAATTTGCTTTTTATATTTTAATATAATATGAGTCGGTTTAGAAAATTTTAAATAATAAAAAAATTTGCTTTTTATATTTTAATATAATATGAGTCGGTTTAGAAAATTTTAAATAATAAAAAAATTTGCTTTTTATATTTTAATATAATATGAGTCGGTTTAGAAAATTTTAAATAATAAAAAAATTTGCTTTTTATATTTTAATATAATATGAGTCGGTTTAGAAAATTTTAAATAATAAAAAAATTTGCTTTTTATATTTTAATATAATATGAGTCGGTTTAGAAAATTTTAAATAATAATAATGTAAATATGAACAAAATATATAAATAAAAAAACCCTTTTGGTAAAAATTAATTAATCGAATTCAAAGATTGATTGGAAGAAACTGTAAATCGAGTGATGAATATTTAAAAATCAATAAAGGGATTCAGAAAACAGCGAAAAGATCTAATATAGATTAAAAGAAAAAGAAAGATCATATAAGAAGTCCTTGAATTTAAGTTCTATCATGGATCCATGATTATCTCCATCTCCACCGTAAATGTTAATGGTAATAATAAAAAAATTTGCTTTTTATATTTTAATATAATATGAGTCGGTTTAGAAAATTTTAAATAATAAAAAAATATAAAAAAATTAAGGATTAATTAGGATGGAGAATTAGGTTCAAGGAGGAGGATTAGGGGTGCCAAGTGTACCTCCAACCTCCTCTTTTAGTTATATTATAGACTAGTCTTCAGACTCGTCCGATAGCTGGGTGGTTTCAAAACATATTTCTTGTAGATTTCGTTTCAATGTGTTTTGAGATTAATTATTACTGTATAAATTATAAGGGTTTGTCATAATATTAGAGCAATTTTAAGATTAAACTAATCAAACCAAACTCTTACGAAATATAAGCTAAACAAAATCATAAATATTTAACAAAATCCGGATTTTTATATCAGCCATGACAATTGAAATTGAAATACTATATATCTCTTTGACAAATAAACAAAGGTGCTTAGTCAATGCAAACATTATTTTATCCATTTTTGACACTTTCCTCACTTGTCAATTTTCGGTTAAAAAACTAAACGGGTCACTCATGAATCATGGTATTTTCTAAGATAACGTAACGCCGTAATATATCTCAACTGGACGTCTTGAAAAATGCAGAATGTAAAACATTTCAACCATGTAATTTCATTAACTTTGAATTATAATCACCTTAGATATGATTTTAGCCTGCTTGACAATACTAATGGGTCGTACACAGCCTTCTTCCTTAACATACCAAAAATTTTTAGAGTTTAAAACGTTGCAAAGTATTTCATGTCGTACACCTTTGGGATAGCTCGACGGGACATGTCATACCATTTCGAAACACTTCAAAGAAACATTGAGATCTGAATAGTGGAAACACTTAATTCAAAAAGAATTATAGGTATTGTAAGTACATTGTGTGATAATCTGAAAAAGGAAAATGATTAATATATGTAGATAAATTATTTTAAAAGGAAATGGGAGGTCATTTGCATTATAATATACATAAGTCATAAATCTCCTAATATTTTTTAATAAAACTGATCTGATCATGATCACAAATATATGTTATAATTTCAAATTTACAATCGATTGTAATTCGGCAGTTATATATCTTCGATTCGATTTAACAATTCCATAAAGTGCATTAGATATGACATAAATGCTTTGTTCATAAGATTATGAATACAATATCAAGTTAATTACCCGTTATATTTTTTTTTTGAGAAATGATTAATCTTTTTAAAAAATTAGTGTAAAATTAATCCGTTTTAAATCGTAAAAAAAATAACATGTGATTTCATTAAGTTTTTTTTTTCTAATTTTCTTTTTTGATTTTACCACTTGTTATCAATTATAGATTAAAAGTATTTTTAGGCTAAATATTTACAAGTATTAATCATTTCTCAATTTTAAAATATGAAATATTAGTTAAGTGGTTTAATTTTTAAGTAATTTATTTTAGTGTAAACCTTATAATCTTGAAATTAAAAAATCTCGTGAAGCTTCATATAAACTCTCCGGCCATGTCAAACAATATTTTTATGAAATTTAATTTAGAAAAGGGGGAGGTTCATTTATTTATTTTTATTTTTTATTAAGCAAAGTTAAGGAAGAAGGTTAATTTATTTGCATATACTCGTATTATTAAATTGGATTTGCATTATTATTATTACAAAGATATGATATGCTCGAAGAGAATCCCTTCCTTTGTTGTTTAGAAACTATACTCATCCGTATATTACATTTATATGTGTATATATCATGTATAATTTTATATATATGTATCCGATGATGATGATATATATAAATTAATAAATAGAACCGAATACATAAAGTCGCATGTAATTATAATAGGGAATTAAATCTTTGTGATTGTTAGTTTGATTTGAATCCGAAAATAATTAATAGCTAAAAAAAGTTAAAATGTAACTGTAATTCTGTAAATGTTATTGATTACCTAATTAATTAAGTACGTTATATTCATCACCTATATATATACAATACAATTACAAATTAGTTCGTTGCGATTACTCAGCTAGAAGATCGATCACAAATGGCTTCCTCCGTTGTTCTTAAGATCGGGCCTTTTCATCCAATCATCTCTTCGGCAAACTTGCCGTCTCGTCATGATCACGTCCTGCAGCCGAAGAAACAGGTATATTTAATTATAGTATATAATATAACTACCATGAGTATATGTTAGTTCATCATTACGTTTACGCTACTGATCGATCGATCTATGGCTTCCTGCTAGGTACTCTTTTCATCCAGTCTTCCCTTTAGCAAACTCTCCATCTCGTCTCAACCGGCCATGGCAAAAGGTATATATATATGCTTGCGATTATTTTATAAAATATTATTAAATAAAACAAACAAAGAATGCTAGTAAGAAACTTGCTATTACAAGAGAATACATATATATATATATATATATGGTTGTACGTGTTGTGTTTATATATTTGAATTAATTAATGTCACGGTGTTTTCAGATGTGTTTGGTCGATTCTCATCATCGATCAAGTCGAGCTATCAGGAGGTCCCATTCATTAAGGAGGCGATAACTCCACGGTCGTTCAAGAGAGAAGACGCTGAACATGTCTACTTATATGTAGACATGCCTGGAATCACCAAGGAGGACATAGAGGTAACTGTTGATCGTCATCATTACGAAACTCATCAGATAACCTTGGAGATCATTGCCGAAGTGGTCAAGGATTACGAGTGCGAGTCTAGAAACTACAAGAGCTCCTTTGATTTGCCAAGGTATAAATACAAGACAAGTGATATTAAGGCGAAAATGAAAAAAGGAGTTTTGAAAGTAACTCTTCCCAAGCTCAAACAAGACAGTGAAGACAATGAAGAGGATACGTTTCAAGAGTTGGAGGTTGAGGTCGACTGATGATGATCTTAAGTAATTAGTTAATTACTCCCTCCGTCTCACTAAATGTGTCTTGCTTTATATTTTCAAAGTCATTATTTATCAACTTTGACCTTAAATAATTTCGTTTGTGTTATATAATACTTAATGAAAGTTATATGAATTGATTGAGTTTTAGATGTGTTTTTATCTTGTATAAATTTCATCAAGTATTATATAATACACAAAAAGATATTAAAGGTCAAAGTTGATAGAAATTGACTTTGAAAATATAAAACAAGACACATTTAGTGGGACGGAGGGAGTAAGATGCATATGCATGCAGACCTTTTATATTTGGAATAATAATGAATAATAATAATAATTAAGTTAGGAGGGGGTTGTTTTTTTTGTTTGTGACTGGGTAGTCTGAAATCTTATGTTATATCTATCGTACGTATGTGTGCTAAATAAAGTGTCTTTTATTTTTTCAAATTCTTATCGCAATATAAATAATTGTAGTATGGTGGTGCTTCATCCAAAAAAAATCATTTGGGACTTTGGGTTGTACTCTTTAGAAAACACATATATATTGTCAGTTACACAAATATGGAACTTACACAATAAGTCGATACGTATATAACAATTGATAATAGCAACTAAATACAAGCACCACTTTATCTAGTTAATAAAATATATCACAACCGCAATACAATATCGGTTTATTTCTTAAAGTTTATATGCTTTAAAGTAACAAATATTATACTTGACATGATGGTCTTATTTAAAAGGTTTTAACATTGCTTTTTACCATATAACTTTTGGTTTCTAAATTTTGCTACTAAAATTTCATTTTCTTTACTTTTGACCACAACTTTTGTTTTCTTAACTTTTGTCATGCAAATTTCGTTTTTCGGCTTAATGTTTTTAAACTTTTGTCACTAGAGTTTTGTTTTTCTCCCGGGGCAACGCCCGGATAAAAATACTTGTTATCATTAAGAACTACAACTCAAGTATGAATACATACATGATGCCACCACTTAAACTTTAGATGAATTTTTACCAATGTATAGAATAGAAAAACAAACTATTAATAATTGTTGACGTATAAACTAAACTTTTATCTATAATTTTAAATAGTCGCACATCTAGTAAAAACCCTAGTATATGTATACAATATATATGTGATATTATTATAGAAGATTAAGCTATATCGTAAAAAATTCCTATATATTCTAAGATTTTTAATCAATATATATATATATATGATTATAATATATATATATATATATATTATAGATATATATATATATATATATATATATATATATGATTCCAAATTCACAATCGATTGCAATTGCGATTATATTCATTTGCGATACGTGACATAAATGTTTTGTTTGAAAGATTTTGAATATAATTAACAAGTTAATATATTTTTCCCCGATATTTATTTCTTATGTTCGGGAAAGAGATTTTAGAGCCTTCTAGCCACAAATATAATAACTTTAATAATTAAGTATTTAATTATAGTTAGCTAGTTAGGGAATTATTATATATTGTAAAATAAGTATCAATATATATATATATATATGATTCCAAAATGTTGTAAATTAATATATAAAAGTAAGAAAATGTTATAGATATTTGATTCCAAAATGTTATATATATATATATGATTCCAAAATGTTGTAAATCAATATATATATATATATATATGATTCCAAAATGTTATATATATATATGATTCCAAAATGTTGTAAATTAATTTATAAAAGTAGTATACGTATACCAATATATTGCAAATATTTAGAATAATAAGAAAATGTTATAGATATTTGAAAAAGGAAAATGATTAATATATATAGATTAATAATCTTAAAAGGAAATGGGAAGGTCATTTCCATTAGAAGGTAATTAATATGCATAAATCATAAATCTCCTATCTATACTCCTTTATAAAAGAAACTCCCCTTCCGCCTCTTTAATTTTAAGAACCTGAAATGACACATTTACCCTCCATCTTAATACATCCTTATTTCTATTTTATAGACTGTGACTAAAATGCCCTTAAAAAAATTCAACTTCTATCTCTCCCTCACGCAGAAACACATAGCAAAAACCCTAACTCAAAATTCGTCCCCCTCCTCCCCCTTTCATATCCCACGCAACAATTCATCACATCTCCGACCGCAATAAAATTACCTTTACGTTAATAACCACACATCACCGTCGCCGTTACCGCCGCTGCATTGTGCGGGCACCAATCTAGTCTAGTCATTATCAGAAATGCATATTTAATATTTAATATCTAATTTCAACTTTACAATCGATTGTAATTTGGCAGTTATATTCGATGTGATTTAACAATTCCATAAAGTGCATTAGATGTACGTGACATAAATGCTTTGTTTACAAGATTTTGAATACAATAGCAAGTTAATTACCCGTTATATTTTTTGTTGTTGTTGAGAAATCCTTTTAAAAATTAGTGTAAAAATCTTTCTTAAATTGTAAGATTGTAACATGTGATTTCACTAATTTTCTTTTTTAATTTTCTTTTTTGATTTTACTACTTGTTATCATTTATAGATTAAAAGTAATTTTAGGCTAAATATTTACAAGTATTAAATCATTTCTCAATTTTGAAATATGAAATATTAGTTAAGTGTGGTTTAATTTTTAAGTAATTTATTTTTAGTATAAACCTTATAATCTTGAAATTTAAAAAACTGGCGAAACACTGAGCTTGCTCTCATAACCTAGTTCCGGCCATGCCAAACAATATTCTTATAAAATTTAATTTAAAACAGGGGAGGTTCATTTATTTATTTTTACATTTTTAAAGCAAAAGGAAGAAGGTTTATTAGCATATATTATTTCATGGGATTTGCATTATTACAAAGATATAATATACTCGAATAGAATCCCTTCCTTTGTGTTTTAAAAACTATACCCGTCCTTGGATACATTATATAATATATATTATATATATTATATATATGGGGATGAGAATATAAGGCTGTTAGGTATCTAAGCTTAGGTGTGGAACACTCACATATTATTTTTTTAATCCATAAAATTCATGGGGGCCATGTGATTTATTTAAAATTCAACAAATATTAAAAAATTTATGTGAGGGGTTCCACACCTAAGCTTAGGTGCCGGACAGCCTTATATTCACTTTTCCCATATATATGTGTATGATGATGATGTATGAAATAAAATTCATTCAATAAATAGAACCGATCGAATACATAGAGTCGCATGCAATTATAATAGGCAATTAAATCTTTGTGATTGTTAATTTGATTTGAATCCCGAAAATTATTAATAGCTCAAAAAACTTAAAATGTAACTGTAATTCTGTTAATGTTATATATTGATTACCTAATTAAGTACGTTATATTATGTATATTCTATCACCTATATATATACAATACAATTACAAATTAGTTCGTTGCGATTACTCAGCTAGAAGATCGATCACAAATGGCTTCCTCCATTGTTCTTAAGATCGGTTCTTTTCATCCAATCATCTCTTCAGCAAACTTGCCGTCTCGTCATGACGTCCTGTAACACCCCAAGCCGAGGCTCGGAATATCACGGAAAACACATAGCACCAGGTGGAATTACAATAGAACAATCTAAATGCAAATATAGATTCGGTGAATCCAAAACGTAACAAAGCAAGTATCAAAATACAACAGGAGCAAATAGCCATCAAGGTTACATAATAACGTCCAAAGATGGCAAACAATCCTAAGCATAATGCAAAAGGCAGGCCAATGAATCCTTGATCCATGAAGTCCATAGACCGGGTTTACAGCAAGCCAAGCAACTAAACTCCACGCCCTGGGAGGACCTGATTACCTGAAAAGTGTACTAAGCATAGTCAACACAAGGTTGGTGAGTTCGTAGTAATGGTTCGTAAAGAACCAACATCAATAATCAGCATATAAGAATAGAGGCTAGACATGCCTTACAGTGAGCCTCTGCCAAGCTCACTGCGCCGCAGTGAGCCTTTGCCAAGCTCACTGCGCCGCAGTGAGCCTGCCAAGCTCACTGCGCCGCAGTGACCTTAAGCCACTGCGCCGCAGTGAGCTTTGCCAAGCCACTGCGCCGCAGTGAGCCTTTGCCAAGCTCACTGCGCCGCAGTGAGCCTTGCCAAGCCACTGCGCCGCAGTGAGCCTCCAAGCCACTGCGCCGCAGTGAGCCTTTGCCAAGCCACTGCGCCGCAGTGAGCTTTGCCAAGCTCACTGCGCCGCAGTGAGCTCCAAGCTCACTGCGCCGCAGTGAGCCTTTGCCAAGCCACTGCGCCGCAGTGAGCCTTTCCAAGCCACTGCGCCGCAGTGAGCCTTGCCAAGCTCACTGCGCCGCAGTGAGCCTTGCCAAGCCACTGCGCCGCAGTGAGCCTTCCAACCACTGGCCGCAGTACTAAGGCACTGCGCCGCAGTGAGCCTTTGCCAAGCTCACTGCGCCGCAGTGAGCTAAATTCCAAACTGACCAGTCCCTAGCCACTGCGCCGCAGTGAGACCTTGCCAAGCTCACTGCGCCGCAGTGAGCCTTTGCCAAGCTCACTGCGCCGCAGTGAGCCTTCCAAGCCACTGCGCCGCAGTGAGCTTCCAAGCCACTGCGCCGCAGTGAACCTAAGGCACTGCGCCGCAGTGAGCCTTTGCCAAGCTCACTGCGCCGCAGTGAGCTAAATTCCAAACTGACCAGTCCCTAGCCACTGCGCCGCAGTGGCTAGGCCAAACTGACCAGTCCCTAGCCACTGCGCCGCAGTGAGCCTTTGCCAAGCTCACTGCGCCGCAGTGGCCTTTGCCAAGCTCACTGCGCCGCAGTGAGCCTTTGCCAAGCTCACTGCGCCGCAGTGAGCCTTCCAAGCCACTGCGCCGCAGTGAGCCTCCAAGCCACTGCGCCGCAGTGAGCCTTCCAAGCCACTGCGCCGCAGTGAGCCTGCCAAGCTCACTGCGCCGCAGTGAGCCTTTGCCAAGCTCACTGCGCCGCAGTGAGCCTTTGCCAAGCTCACTGCGCCGCAGTGAGCCTTTAGCCAAGCCACTGCGCCGCAGTGAGCCTTTGCCAAGCTCACTGCGCCGCAGTGAGCCTGCCAAGCTCACTGCGCCGCAGTGAGCTTGCCAAGCTCACTGCGCCGCAGTGAGCCTTCAAGCCACTGCGCCGCAGTGAGCCTTTCCAAGCCACTGCGCCGCAGTGAGCCTTCCAAGCCACTGCGCCGCAGTGAGCCTTCCAAGCTCACTGCGCCGCAGTGAGCCTGCCAAGCTCACTGCGCCGCAGTGAGCCTTCAAGCCACTGCGCCGCAGTGAGCCTTCCAAGCCACTGCGCCGCAGTACTAAGGCACTGCGCCGCAGTGAGCCTTTGCCAAGCTCACTGCGCCGCAGTGAGCTAAATTCCAAACTGACCAGTCCCTAGCCACTGCGCCGCAGTGAGCCTTTGCCAAGCTCACTGCGCCGCAGTGAGCTAAATTCCAAACTGACCAGTCCCTAGCCACTGCGCCGCAGTGGGCTAGCCTAAGCCACTGCGCCGCAGTGGCCCCATCCACTGCGCCGCAGTGGGCCAGAACTATGCCCACTGCGCCGCAGTGGCTAAACTGAACCAGGACCAGAAACAATGCACTGCGCCGCAGTGAGCCTTTGCCAAGCTCACTGCGCCGCAGTGAGCTAAATTCCAAACTGACCAGTCCCTAGCCACTGCGCCGCAGTGGGCTAGCCTAAGCCACTGCGCCGCAGTGGCCCTCCAAGCCACTGCGCCGCAGTGGCCCAGTTCTGGCCAGAACACCAGCAGCACCAGCAGCAGCCAGAACAATACCAAAACCCTAAAACACGACCCAAACCAACCCAAATCGATTTGTAAAGCCTTATAACTTGATTTGAAGTATAAATAAACACCACTAACCATAACTAAACATAACCCAATCCACAAACTTGACCCAAAACATCAAAATCATACTCAAATCTTCCAACCCTAATTTAAACCTAATTTTCCATTTTTACCATTTTTAAGTCTTGGAATCCCATAAAAACGACTAGAAACATAAGTACAAGCATAAATAGAAGTAAATGGGTTGAATTAGACTTACACAAACACCTTCTTGAGCTTAAACCCGAAATTAGGTCAAAATGGTTAAGATGCAAGATTTCTACCTTTGATTCTTCGATATGGCGTTAATGTGGTAAAGATGGTGATGATCCTAGTGTTATAATCGATCCACTACTAGTGATGTAAGGAATGGTGAAGAAGATTGGAAGGGGTCTTGCCTTGCTTTTGAGAGAAAGGGAGAAAGAGATAGATAGATAAGAAAATGAGAGGGGAGGAAAAGGATAAGGGGGGAGAAATGGGTCTTGGGGGCTGGTGGGTCATGGACTACCCACGGGCCGACCCGTTTCCCCTCTCAAGCCACAATACAACTAATTACACATTTAAACACCGACTACACATACAACGACCCGACCAACGCACAATGTCATTTAATTCACCCAACGACCCACCTATTTCATTAAACAAGATTGTTAGTCAAATTTCACATAAAGTCAATGGGTCAAAATTCACGGATGTTACATTATTCCCCCGTTAAAAGAATTTCGTCCCGAAATTCAACAAAACCCTAAAACACGACCCAAACCAACCCAAATCGATTTGTAAAGCCTTATAACTTGATTTGAAGTATAAATAAACACCACTAACCATAACTAAACATAACCCAATCCACAAACTTGACCCAAAACATCAAAATCATACTCAAATCTTCCAACCCTAATTTAAACCTAATTTTCCATTTTTACCATTTTTAAGTCTTGGAATCCCATAAAAACGACTAGAAACATAAGTACAAGCATAAATAGAAGTAAATGGGTTGAATTAGACTTACACAAACACCTTCTTGAGCTTAAACCCGAAATTAGGTCAAAATGGTTAAGATGCAAGATTTCTACCTTTGATTCTTCGATATGGCGTTAATGTGGTAAAGATGGTGATGATCCTAGTGTTATAATCGATCCACTACTAGTGATGTAAGGAATGGTGAAGAAGATTGGAAGGGGTCTTGCCTTGCTTTTGAGAGAAAGGGAGAAAGAGATAGATAGATAAGAAAATGAGAGGGGAGGAAAAGGATAAGGGGGGAGAAATGGGTCTTGGGGGCTGGTGGGTCATGGACTACCCACGGGCCGACCCGTTTCCCCTCTCAAGCCACAATACAACTAATTACACATTTAAACACCGACTACACATACAACGACCCGACCAACGCACAATGTCATTTAATTCACCCAACGACCCACCTATTTCATTAAAAAAGATTGTTAGTCAAATTTCACATAAAGTCAATGGGTCAAAATTCACGGATGTTACATTATTCCCCCGTTAAAAGAATTTCGTCCCGAAATTCAACAAAACCCTAATTATTAAACAAATGCGGGTACTTAGACTTCATGTGATCCTCTTGCTCCCAAGTGAATTCGGCTCCACGTCTAGCATTCCATCTAACCTTCACAATGGTGTAGCGCTTCTTCTTGAGTCTCTTTTCTTGACGATCTAAAATCTCTACCGGCTCTTCAACAAAGTTCAAATTCGAATCAACCCTAATTTCATCCATAGGCACATGATGTGTAGGATCCGCCAAACACTTGCGCAAGTTACAAATATGAAACACATCATGCACACCGTTAAGCTCTTGAGGCAATTCTAGCCGATAAGCAACTTTCCCGACTCGTTCAAGAATCTTGAAAGGACCAATATACCTTGGTGCAAGTTTTCCCCGCTTCACAAAACGTACGACGCCCTTCCAAGGTGACACTTTCAAGAGTACAAAATCACCAACTTCAAACTCCAACGGTCTTCGCCTCACATCGGCATACTTCTTTTGACGTTCACGGGCCAATTGCAACTTTTCCTTAATTTGAGATATTACCTTAGTTGTTTCAATCACAATTTCCGGCCCGATAAGTTGACTTTCTCCAATTTCCGCCCAAGCTAGAGGAGAACGACATACTCTACCATACAATGCTTTAAAGGGTGCCATTTGAATGGTAGCATGGTAGCTATTGTTGTATGAAAATTCTACTAGCGGCAAATGGTCTTCCCAACTTCCACCAAAATCGATGGCACACGACCTTAACATGTCTTCAAGTGTCTGAATGGTTCTCTCGGTTTGCCCATCCGTTTGAGGGTGAAACGCCGTGCTCATGTCGAGTCGAGTACCCATGGCTTTTTGAAAGGCTTCCCAAAATTTTGATTTAAAACGGGCATCTCTATCCGAAATGATAGAAATCGGCACTCCATGCTTAGATATTACTTCCTTGATGTACAATCGAACCAAAGTGTCAAATTTATCGGTTTCACGAATGGCTAAAAAGTGAGCCAATTTCGTTAACCGATCTACTATCACCCAAATCGTGTCACGGCCGCTTCTCGTCTTCGGTAGTTTAGTGATAAAGTCCATTGAGATATGTTCCCACTTCCATTCGGGCATCACCGGTTGCACCAACAATCCGGGTGGCTTCTTGTGATCGGCTTTGACTTGTAAGCAAGTAAGACACTCACTCACATACCTTGCCACATCACGCTTCATGCCCGGCCACCAATACAATTCCTTCAAGTCGAAGTACATCTTATCCGACCCGGGATGGACCGAATAAGGCGATAGGTGAGCTTCATTCATAATAAGCGTTCTTAAGTCGCCGAAAATAGGAACCCAAAGTCTTTCAACCATGTATAGCCCGTTATCATTCTTTCGGTCAAATAGTTGTTCCATGCCATCTAGGTTTTCGTTTCCAAAATTTTCCGGGAGGGTGGCTTGAATTTGGGCTTCAATGATCCGATCACGAATATTTGGCCCTACCGTGAGGCTCATAGCTCTAGCCCGTCTTGGTTTCACTCTCTCCTTTCGGCTCAAGGCATCGGCTACTACATTCGCCTTGCCCGGGTGATAACGGATGTCACAATCATAATCACTAAATAGTTCTAACCAACGCCTTTGCCTCATGTTCAATTCATTTTGGTTGAAGATGTGCTGGAGACTTTTGTGATCGGTATAAATCACACATTTGGTGCCGTAGAGATAATGTCTCCAACACTTTAAAGCAAACACAACCGCTCCCAATTCCAAATCATGTGTCGGGTAGTTCTTCTCATGCACCTTCAATTGACGAGAGGCATAGGCAATGACCTTACCCCTTTGCATAAGAACACAACCCAACCCTTGCCCCGAAGCATCACAATAAACCACAAAATCTTCGATCCCATCCGGAAGTGTCAAAATAGGAGCATCACATAGCATATCTTTAAGAGTTTGAAAGGCGTTTTCTTGTCTTTCGCCCCATTCAAAGTTTCTATCTTTTTGAGTCAAGAGGGTGAGTGGTTGTGCAATACGGGAGAAGTTTTCAATAAATCTTCTATAGTAACCCGCCAATCCAAGGAATTGACGGATCTCGGATGGCGTTTCGGGTCTTCTCCAATTCTTGACCGCTTCAATCTTGCTTGGATCCACATGAATACCATCCTTGCTCACTACGTGACCAAGGAAGTGGACCTCTTCCAACCAAAACTCGCACTTGGAGAATTTCGCATACAATTTCTCCTTCCTTAGTAATTCAAGCACTTCACGCAAGTGCTCCACATGCTCCTCCTTTGTCTTCGAGTATACAAGTATGTCATCAATGAACACAATGACGGACTTGTCTAAGTATGGTTGACACACCCGGTTCATCAAGTCCATGAACACCGCCGGTGCGTTAGTCAACCCAAAAGGCATTACGGTGAATTCAAAATGACCATACCTTGTGCGAAAAGCCGTTTTGGGGATGTCATCTTCATGTACCCGGAGTTGATGATAACCCGAGCGAAGATCGATTTTTGAGAAGTGCTTAGCTCCTTGAAGTTGATCAAACAAGTCATCAATTCTTGGGAGAGGATATCGGTTCTTCACGGTGAGCTTGTTTAATTCCCGGTAATCAATACACATTCTGAAGGATCCGTCTTTCTTTTTGACGAAGAGAACAGGAGCACCCCAAGGAGATTGACTAGGGCGAATGAAACCCTTCTCTTGGAGTTCCTTGAGTTGAGTTTGTAGCTCCTGCATTTCAGTTAAGGCTAGTCTATATGGAGCTTTTGCTATGGGCGCGGCTTCGGGAATAAGATTGATACGAAAATCAAGTTCACGGGGCGGAGGTAACCCCGGTAAGTCGTCCGGAAAAACATCGGGAAAATCACAAACGATAGGGACGGTCTTCAATTCTACCTTTGAGATGGTAGCACTAAAGACTTTAGAAGTTGAAGAATCGGAGGTTTCACCTTGAACTCTAAGAATTTTACCGTTAGCCAAAGGTATTTTAACAACTCTCTCACCACAATCAATGGTTGCATTTACCGCCGTCAACCAATCCATACCCACTATAATATCAAAACTACCAATGTCAAGTGGCATAAGGTCAATGAAGAAGTCGACATCTTCTAAGGTCAAGACACATTCTCGAAGTATTTGGCTAATTCTAGTTAGTGACCCATTTACCATTTCAATATCAAGCACATAGTTTAGAGCACACGGATGCACATCAATCAAAGGAACAAAGTTAGAAGACACAAGGCTAAAATCGGCCCCGGAATCAAATAGGACGGTTGCATAGAGACCATTAAGGAGAAAAGTACCTGCTACAACGTTAGGATCATTGCGGGCTTCATTTACATTGGCTGCAAAGGCTCGGCCGCGTGGTTGTACTTGGTGGCCTTGTTGTCCCCGGTTTTGATTAGGCCCGACCATTTGTAGTTGGTTGGGGTGGACGGCTACTTGCACTTGTTGCCCCACCCATCGAGGGCAATTATTACGGTAGTGGTCACGGCCACCACATTCAAAACATTCGCCTCTCCTTTGATTACCTTGAGGAGGAACGGCCCGAATAGGAGCCGCATTCATTGGGCCGGCTCTTGGAGCTCTACAATTCTTGGATGCGTGCCCAACTTGGTTGCAATTATAACATGCCCCACATGGAGTAGTGGTGGGATGGTGCCTGTTGCACCTCCCACAGAAAGGATGAGGCCCGGTATAAGGCCTCCTAGCCGGTTCCACCGCCACCATCACCCTACCCCTATTAGCATTTCTAGGGTCAAACTTTCCCATCTTCTTTACCCCACTCGACTCTCCCACTTCTTTCCTCTTGTTCGTTGAGGATTTGCTCAAAACACCACTCCTCAACAAGTCTTCTGTCATACTCCCGGCTTGATTAACCGCATTAGCCAAAGAAGTAGGCATGTTGGAGTTTACATAAGATCGGACTTGAGGATTCAAGCCCAATACAAACTTCTGGATGGCCTGTGACTCGGTACCCACCAAGTGAGGAATGAGGGTGGACAACTCTTGAAATCGTCTCACATAGCCCTTGTAGTCGGCTCCCTCCATGTTTAGATTTGCGAATTCATGAATTCAATGGTTAGATTTTGTAGTTCATATGGAGGACAAAACTTTGCTTTTACTTTGTCTTTGAAGTCAATCCATTCCAAATTTTGAGTCCGCCCCAAAGTTATTTCCTGGTTCCACCAACTCAAGGCGTCATGCCTAAACATGCCGGATGCATAGGAAATCCGGTCATCATAGGTGCAATGACTCCTTTCGATCACTGCTTCTATCGCCTCAAACCACCTTATACATTCCGTGGGACCACCCTTCCCATCAAACTCCGGTGCCCACAACTTTTAAAATCCTTAAATATACACCCTTGGCGGTATCCGCCATACTGATTATTCATGGGCATACCGATACCAACTCCCACCGGCCCCTCTTCTTCATCCTCTACGGCATGATGTTGATCATTTTCATTGTTTATGTTTTCTGGGGCTTCGTTGTTTTGAGCCACATTGTTTTGCCCAAGATTTGCCGTGACTTGAGCAATAATGGTGGGCATGATATTGGCGATCGTTTGAGCGATCACCTCAGCCATGTTTGGCTCAGGAATTTCACCACGACCCCTACCGCGACCTCTACCACGGCCCCTACCACGGCCCCTACCTTCTTGTACCTCCGGTTGAGCTTCCGGTTGAGGTTCTTCCTCTTCAGCCCTATAGTTCGTTCGGACTCTCCTTGGTCTCTCCATTTCTATAAAACAAGCGACACGTTGACCCGAGAGTTAGTCTCAAATGCTCACATGTTAGCCACACAAGTAGTCAATGCTCTCATACCGATACTACATACTCATTTCATATCGTTAAGTTAAGCAAGAGTGTTAGCATCATAAGGGATTTTTACATATCATAACATCAAGTAATCATGCTCATTACGTCATGCAATCAACAACTAACACGAATGATTCAAAGTATAATCCGAATTCGATATGCTCTCTAGTTATTGACCGGGTATGTATACAAGGTGTACCAACGGCTAACCTTCCACCTAATCAACTTCCATTAAGCATATCGGTTCCTTATCATACTTTAAGCCACACGTGCGCAATCCACGATGTCATGAACTTGCTATAATATCGGGTAACCATAAAAGAGTTGATCGGGTTCTTTTAGGGTTGCCATAATATTATACTAAGTTAATGGCATCCCATCATTTTGCCCTAAATCATCACATTAATTCCAACAATTTACAACAACAACCCATATTAACTACGATTCACATTCATCACGTTGAATTCAAGCTATCATACAATAGGTCTTAACTACGAACTCACACGGGGATTCACATAATTCACATTGCACACGAATTCCTAACCATGCATGCTACATGAAGAGTTTTAACTTAAGCCGTAGTCTAGGTCAAACCGCCTAATTCTCTACGACCTGCATGGGCCACCATTCTGTAACACCCCAAGCCGAGGCTCGGAATATCACTGAAAACACATAGCACCAGGTGGAATTACAATAGAACAATCTAAATGCAAATATAGATTCGGTGAATCCAAAACGTAACAAAGCAAGTATCAAAATACAACAGGAGCAAATAGCCATCAAGGTTACATAATAACGTCCAAAGATGGCAAACAATCCTAAGCATAATGCAAAAGGCAGGCCAATGAATCCTTGATCCATGAAGTCCATAGACCGGGTTTACAGCAAGCCAAGCAACTAAACTCCACGCCCTGGGAGGACCTGATTACCTGAAAAGTGTACTAAGCATAGTCAACACAAGGTTGGTGAGTTCGTAGTAATGGTTCGTAAAGAACCAACATCAATAATCAGCATATAAGAATAGAGGCTAGACATGCCTTACAGTGAGCCTCCACATAACACTACATCGTCCAACAACAAGATTACACAAGACAAGAAAATGTGTAAAGAGAATGCACAAATGATATGCGTATCAATGTAAGTGCCAAAAGTATGAATAAGCAAACATGCCTATCCTAAGCGTGACCTTCAATCACGTATGCAACGATACCCTTCTGCCATCGCCATGGACAAGGCTGTATCTCAAAATCATCGAGATATATATGTCTATATACTTGGGGTCAAGACTACATCCAAAAAGGGTGCATACATCTATGCACCAGGATGCCGGCAAATCCCCTGCCGAGGGTCCAACAAAATGTATGCAATGCTTACAATCAAATGTAAATGCATAAATCATAAACCAACGATCGATATACGATGAGTATGAATCAATAATCAATATTCGCCAAACCTGAGCCATCAATCAATAATCGTCAATCATAAACCAATAATCACCATTCATCAACATCAGCCATTAACCACAATTTAAACCAGCTATACGTACATATACTTCAGAGGATTCTACTTCCTTCGAGTCTCAGATGCTTATATATAGGGTCACCCGCAGCCTTCCCACCACATCTAAAACCCGACGAAGGCATAACCGACTTTCATGTATGTACATCTATCCTAATAATACTAGATACTTAACAAATATAAACTAAGTCATTCAAACATGATAATCTTCTCAACAATCCAATACTCGAACCAATTTAACCAATCTAACGAAAGGAACCATCACATAAGTCTAACAACTAAGACCATCAATCAATAAATCAATAAATGCAAGTAAACAAGCAAGGTTTACACTTTTCAGCCCGAATCTCAAGCGAGTAGGGAGATACGAAACTCACCTTGATCGGCAAAGAAGTTAGTAAAAGATTACAAACGAGTAATGGGGTCCACACGTCCACAACCTATAATTATCCATCATAATACCGTAATGTCAACTATACATTCTCAAACAAGTTGAAACTCGACACACATATAAACACAGTGACCATCCACTGCGCCGCAGTGGGCCAGAACTATGCCCACTGCGCCGCAGTGGCTAAACTGAACCAGGACCAGAAACAATGCACTGCGCCGCAGTGAGCCTTTGCCAAGCTCACTGCGCCGCAGTGAGCTAAATTCCAAACTGACCAGTCCCTAGCCACTGCGCCGCAGTGGGCTAGGCCTAAGCCACTGCGCCGCAGTGGCCCAGTTCTGGCCAGAACACCAGCAGCACCAGCAGCAGCAGAACAATACCAAAACCCTAAAACACGACCCAAACCAACCCAAATCGATTTGTAAAGCCTTATAACTTGATTTGAAGTATAAATAAACACCACTAACCATAACTAAACATAACCCAATCCACAAACTTGACCCAAAACATCAAAATCATACTCAAATCTTCCAACCCTAATTTAAACCTAATTTTCCATTTTTACCATTTTTAAGTCTTGGAATCCCATAAAAACGACTAGAAACATAAGTACAAGCATAAATAGAAGTAAATGGGTTGAATTAGACTTACACAAACACCTTCTTGAGCTTAAACCCGAAATTAGGTCAAAATGGTTAAGATGCAAGATTTCTACCTTTGATTCTTCGATATGGCGTTAATGTGGTAAAGATGGTGATGATCCTAGTGTTATAATCGATCCACTACTAGTGATGTAAGGAATGGTGAAGAAGATTGGAAGGGGTCTTGCCTTGCTTTTGAGAGAAAGGGAGAAAGAGATAGATAGATAAGAAAATGAGAGGGGAGGAAAAGGATAAGGGGGGAGAAATGGGTCTTGGGGGCTGGTGGGTCATGGACTACCCACGGGCCGACCCGTTTCCCCTCTCAAGCCACAATACAACTAATTACACATTTAAACACCGACTACACATACAACGACCCGACCAACGCACAATGTCATTTAATTCACCCAACGACCCACCTATTTCATTAAACAAGATTGTTAGTCAAATTTCACATAAAGTCAATGGGTCAAAATTCACGGATGTTACACAGAAAAGTGTACTATATATATATATATGTTAATAATGTATACTATATAATAGTAAATAAATGATTTTGATTAGTTAATGCAGTTACGATAACGATATGAACCCATGAGTATATGTTAGTTCATCATATCATTACGTTTACACTTTACACTACTGATCGATCGATCTATGGCTTCCTGCTAGGTACTCTTTTCATCCAGTCTTCCCTTTAGCAAACTCTCCATCTCGTCTCAACCGGCCATGGCAAAAGGTATATATATATATATATTATAGAAAAACAAAGAATGCTAGTAAGAAACTAGCCAATATATACAGGAGAACACATTCAGTACGTCTGATCCGCCAGAACAGATTCCTCTCATTTCTATACTTACTTAATACTTATATATATATATATATATATATATATATATATATATATATATATATATTTATATGCTTGTCGAGTTTTTCCTTTTTTTTATAATTAATTTATCGGTGTTTTCAGATGTGTTTGTCGATTCTCATCATCAATCAATAGGAGAACAGTGGTGCAGAATACTCAAACAGACTATGAGGAGGTCTCATTCATTAAGGAGGCGATAACTCCACGGTCGTTCAAGAGAGAAGACGCTGAACATGTCTATTTATATTTAGACATGCCTGGAATCACGAAGGAGGACATAGAGGTAACTGTTGATCGTAATCGTCATGGTTACTATGAAGATAAGATAACCTTGCAGATCATTGCCGAAGCGGTGAAGGATTACGAGTGTGAGTCAAGAAACTACAAGAGCTCCTTTTATTTGCCAAGGTATAAATACAAGACAAGTGT
>CM067167.1:1771767-1937352 GCA_034093135.1 Erigeron breviscapus
TTACGCCCCCTTGCACTTGAACTTTGTATGGGCGTAAGTTACGACCCATAGGGGCGTAGCTTACGCCAGTTGTAATTTTCTGATTTTCTTGTTTGACCTAGTTGACTTCCAGAACCTTAATAACGTATCGGGCTTCGATCTAAATCACTTCTTAACTTATTTAACAATGATTAAGAGTCTTAGAAGTCATTTAACGTCGAGAAGCACTTTGGAAACCTAATTAGGGTTTTGCCGAGTATTTGATAACTACGTATATGTGTTTATGTGTGTTGATGTGAATGTACATGATCGATATTTAGGTTTTGGACGCGAAGCGAACATCGAGCGACTGTAACTCAACTTTGTATCAAATTTAACTTCTTTTCCGATCAGGTGAGTTTCGTAGCTCCCTACTCAATAGAGAAAGAAAGATGCAAAGAAATATGTGAAGAAGTTTCTGAGACTGTTCTTCGTAGCATTCATGATGGGGTGTTACCCCAAGTAGACAACTTACTGGATGAGAAGTTGCCAAAACACTTGCCTAAAGCTGTTGCAAATGTTCAGAAGGAAGTGCAGGCACTTAAGAAAGTTGTGTCTGAAACAACTCCAGTAGCAGGTACAATATTTGGTGCACTGGACAGACTTATGCTTGAAGAATTATGGAATGATCTCAAGTCAAGGAATGGTGATCATTCCAAGGGGGAAAAGTCGTCTGGTGACCAAACACTGAAGCAATTGTCACAAAGAGCATATGGCACTGAAGCCGGGCTAACTGAAGGAGCTACTGGTACTGAAGCCAGTGAGCCCCAGTTTGAGTCCTTCCCAGATATTCCATCAACTCTGAAATCAGTTAAGGGAAAACAACAAATGGAATCTGGAGAGGAAGAGCAAACTGTTGAAGATGCTGATGATGAAACATCCAAGAAGCTTGAACAAGAATGCATCATGATAGAGATTTTCAAAAAAATCAAAAAGATGAACTGCTAGCCCATCAAAGGGAGATGGCAACTATGGGTACTCTGGATTCTTACAATGCTGGCAGGTTAGGCATTAATATTGAAGTATATAAAAAGATGAAGGATGACCCCAGAGTTCATCAATGTTTGAGTTTATTGGATGATGTTCATGTACGCTCTTTCTACGCCGAAGAAGAACAAGTCTATGATTCTATAATTTATGGCGTGAGTGTACCAGAACTCATCAGACAAAGAAAGGATGAACTGGTAAGCCTCCAGAAAAAGATCAGAAAGAATGCTGGTGCTCTGGAGATAGAGTACAGGAAGCGAC
The DNA here is from genome assembly GCA_034093135.1 of Erigeron breviscapus. Lineage (NCBI taxonomy): Eukaryota > Viridiplantae > Streptophyta > Magnoliopsida > Asterales > Asteraceae > Erigeron > Erigeron breviscapus. The sequence goes on from CM067167.1 coordinate 1,773,034, forward strand.
TTACTGGCTTACCAAAATTGACTGCCAGACAAATCAAAGCAATCAAAGATGCTGATGTAAGCAATTTCATTCCCCTGGACACTTCTCGAAAAATCAATCGTCAAGAACTCCAATCAGCTGTAGAGCAAAGGAGAGTGTCCAAGGAAACTGAATCATTGATCCAGCAAGCCAAGCTGAAAGAAAAATACAATGAGATGTTGAATTTCAGGGCTGATGCCAGAAGGATCACTGGTGCTGAAATCAAATTGGCTGAAGATCATGAAGGCATGTCTAAGTTTGAAGTAAAGTTGACCAGGGAGGGTAACTTTACTGATGAGAGGAAAAGTACTTCAGTCCAAGCATTTGGATGGAGTGAACTGAAAGAAATCGCTTTAACATTCAGGGGGAAGACAAATGTGTCGACTGATGTTAAAGAATTTCTGAAAAGAATTGAAAAGGTATGGAGAAGAAAGCAACAGATGGAAGTTGCAATGGGCATAAGATCACCAGAATCAATACCATCTTCTCCATCACCAAAGAGAAAGGCTACTGAAGATGCTCCAGGACAGACATCAAAAAGAAGGGCCTGACTCTTATCATTTACTTGTTGTAAATTTATTGTTTTATGAAACTTGTATACTATTTATCAGTTGATGTATGTAATAATAGTTGCAATTTTTGATTCATATAAGTAAATAATCAGATTTAGTCTAAGTTAGAACTTAAAAGATGAAACTGAAAACACTCATGATCTATAAAGTGTTTTCCAGTAACTTAGATTTTTAGACTAAGTCAAAACTTATGTTTTTCAAGCATACAAAATGTATAGATTCAAGCTTGAAAACACTTGCATTATTTCTAAACAAATAGGGGGAATTTGTTAGGTCCAGATTTAGTCCAGATTTACTGGACTCGATCCAGACTCGACTACTGGAGCCTTACTGAAGATCTGTCCAGAAACGTGTTCTACTGGACCTACTCCAGACTTGGACTCTGGAGTCCCTCTGAAGATTTGTCCAGAAATAATGGAAGACCAGTGAGCAAATACTTGTATAGGAAATCTGGAGTATTCTCCAGATTAGCTCACTGGACTTCACCCCAGTCCAGATCAACTCTACTGAAGACATTCTCACTGAAGTCAAAAGACTGAAGTCAGAATAAAGAAGACTTACAAATGGCGGAGTCCACTGGAAGTCTTACCAGATCTGTACACTGGAGGATTGTCAGTGTTCTAGACCCTACAAGTCTGAACACTGATATCGAGGATTGACTTTAGCCCTTACACACTTTCCAAAGAACAATCCACTTGTTCTTTACCAAAGTATACGTGTGTAAAGGTGGTTGGATAAAAGGATACAAAGTCATTTGATGTGACTTTATCCTTATTCCTTATCCAATACATTTAATGTTCTTGTCGGATCATTAAATGCATGCAACCAGATTTGTACGGCACAAAATTCACTGGTGAATTTTGTTGCCTATAAATACAAAGTCATTTCCTTGAGAAAAATACTTTTAAGCATACACTTTGCATGAAAGTGAATTTGTCTAAATACTCTAGATCTTAAACAGGGATACTTCACAACTTTAAGTATCTCGATCCAAAAGAGTTATTTGACAAATATAGATCATTTGTAATTCATAGGTTGTTAGGATACATACTTATTTGTATTATCTTGATTCCGCACAACCTTGTATTTTATTTAACATCATAAATAAAATACACAATTGAAAAATACATAATGGTTCCACTTTACTTGTTTATTGCTTTAAGTCTTGTATTACTTTGTTTATATATTCTTGCATTTATTTACAAGTAATACTAGTCCATTCTAGTGATTATTAGACTTGTTATTTTACACTTTCCTGGTTAACCATCGAACTTAAGGGACTAACAAATATTCAAATGAAAATTGGAAACTACTCCCAACTGATTAATATAATCAGCTTCATTAAGTTAATATGATACAAAATTCCAAACTGATTAATACTATCAGTTTGTAGTCCTTTTATTTTAAATAATTAGAATGATTTAATAATCACTAGACTATATATCCCTAGATAATGTTTTATATAATATTATTTATATATATATATTGATACGTCCCACGGTGTATCAATATACCAAAGTATATTGTACACAGAACAGTTGTAGAGGGGGGTGAATACAACTTTCCTTAATCTTTACAAACTTTTAACACAAAACGTTTTAAGATTCAGTTTATGAATATTAAGCAAGTAAGTAAAGAGCAGGAATCATTAAAACAGTAAAGCAGTAAAGAAAAAAAAAACATTCTTGAACACAGATTGTGGTTTTCAAATGTAATCCTTTATTAAGAAATAATCTATACAAAGAATTACAGGGTTGTTGCGGAATAAAGATAGCCTATAGATATCTAAACAACCTTATGAAATGACAAACAACAATCAATAAGTTTCAGCTCAAGAGAATCAGCCCAAGCTGATCTCGTACAGACTAAGCTGTGTATAAGAGCAGAGAAACTTGTGTAAAGAATGATTCTCAGGAAAATGCCACACATATGCAATCCATGAATGAGGCTTTTATAGGCGAAAGCGCTCCTTCACTTGGTGTCCGTTGCAGCTACGTGTTCTTCATTCAGTGGATGATAAAGGAATAATCAATCATGCCTTTCATGGTACTTGTGGTCCCTCACGTACTGACGCACATTCTTCATCAACCAATAAGAGTATGGACACGCATATGTAAAACCAACCACCAACCTGGATCCTAGGATTCTTCCTAGTCACGTCATTTATCTTTATTTTTAATCCAGGTTGTTATCTTCACTTGATTGTCAGACACAGATTGGGCCGTTTGTCAAAGCACCAATTTGCCTAAGTGTATCCAGGCTGACTGCTAATCCCAAGCTGTCTTCCACTAACAACTTGGTCTTCTATCTTCAATCCTCTTCTTTGACTTGGACTGAATGCTAATACATTGTTGATGCAGCTTGAATAACACTTGCTTCCATAAGATATTACAATTACAAAGTATGAAGCGTGATCTGGGTCAGAGACAGATCGTAAGCTGTGTCAGCTTAGTCTGACCCAGATCAGTTTACAAGAACCAAAAGATTACTAAGTGTTTATAGGTCAGATTTGTCATCATTAAATTTACAATTAACATTGGGACTCAACAATAAGGATAACATATATGATGAATAGATTAAGGAAAAACGAAAAACCTCCAGGTGGAAGGAAGAGAGAGAGGACAGGAGGAAAAAGAAGAGAGAGCAAACAGAGGGGAGGAACAGGCAAAGAGGAAAGAAATAATCACAGGAGACAAGTCACTGCAAATGGAGGCTACATGTCTTCTCTGTTATCATTACTTCTTTTCATTCAACAATAACATTATTTTTTTTAACATTTCAACATTTAACAAATTGATAAAATCCATTAATAAAATAAATTGTATACAATTGTCAATGGGGATATCAAAACATTTATTTTTTACAAAAAAAACTTATATTCTAAATGTCTTATAATTCGTAATAATTTGTTTTTTACAAAAAAGATTTATATTCTGTTCAACTTAGATTCATTCATTGTTTATATATTTAAACCTTGTATTATATTTACTTATATTTAATTCATTTGAATAATTAATTCTTTCATTACTTAAAATGAAATTGAATTTATCAGTTTTAGTAGAAGTGAGCTATAATGCAAAATGTAATTGTAAAGTCTCAATTAGATTACATTAATAAATTATTTTTTTAAGAATCAGATTATATTAAAAAATAATGTACAAAACATGTCTTTATCAAAATCGTATAGAAAGTCTAATCGAAAGTGTATTGTAAATTTAGTCTTCTCAAATTAATTGACATGGAAAACCTATATTACTATAATAAATCTTCTATATATTTTTTTATATTTTAAATATAAATTCCAATGAGTATTACTAATTAATTGAAAATTTGAAGTTGAGTTTTATCATACAAACTTCCTAAATAAGCCTTGCATCTGTCAGACTAAGTCAGATCAAATTCTATCGGTTCGATATCTAGCTACACTATTATACAAGAAGATCATGAAAGATCTTTTAAATTTTAAATTATTACAGTAAATCTTGAAAAATCTTTATATTCCTCAAATCTTGAAAGATCTTAAAATTAAAATAAATTTATTAAATTTAAACATAGATCTTGAAAGATCTTTTAAATTTTAAATTCTTACAATAAATCTTGAAAAATCTTTTTTGCTATATACGAGTATTGTAACAGTCCATATATACATATTTTTGAATTTGAATTTCAAATTATCTTTTAGATAATTTGAATCATAAAACCTACCAACACATTACACATTTATCTATGAATTTCCCTATATAAACTAATAACTTCATGAATCATAAAACTTACAAACACCCATTCATATTCTCTCTTTTTCCTTTTCCTTCAACCACATATTTATTTTTCTACAATTACAATATATAGTTTGATAGTTTGAAATATATAATTATACAAAATATTTAAAAGAAAAATCGTTGTTATATTGGTATAACAATTTTAGCAATTTTTCTTTAAGCTTTTTCACAATGTTTCTTTCTTTATTCACATAAATCACTTTGTTTGACTCACTCGATATCTAATGTTGGTTGTCCCGATTTGGGATTAGTTTTATCTTATACCAAAAGCCTATTACTGTTATGTATAGTTTTACAACAGATATCATTTGATTCAAATCATTTGTTTAAACGGAGAAATCATGGTTGTATGACATTTTAACTGTGTTTCTTAATTCTTAATAATACAGTTTTAATGATTCAACCGTGTTTCTTCGTTTAGACTAATGCCTTGAATCACTCAAAATAGAATCATGACTTGGATATTACAAATTCCTTAGTCGAGTCACATCCTACGCTAAATTTTTAAACTAAATTTCACTTAACAAAACATAGATTTTATTAAAAAAATATATTTTAAATAGCTCTTGTAAAAGGCAAATTTTTTAACAAAAATGTGAATAACAATAATAATAATAATATGTTATTTATGTCATTAATTTTTAGTTATATGATATTTTTAAAATATTTTTTTATATTTTTAAAATGTGAATAACTAAATTATCAGTTCGTTGTTAACGAACTGATAATACGGAAAATAGTCTAATAAATTAAAACCTAAATTGTAAAGACAGTATTTTCTTTATATTTAATTCAAGTTATGTATTTGCAGTAAAATAATCAAATAAATATCAGATACAATATTAATTGTTTAAAATAAAATCAAAAAATTCCAAACTGAACTGTAAAATCAGTTTGAAATTTTTTTTCTAAATATATACTCGTATTTGAGTTAAAGTTACTTTATTATTAAATTATTATGTTATATCATTTCATTTTTGTGTTGTACTTTATTATACACCGGTTTAAATATAAAAATATATTTTACAAGGTTTAAATATATTTTACAAGGTTTAAATATATTTCCGATTCACATTCATGTTTTATAAAACTTTTAATTATTCAAGGATACAAAAAAAAGTTAAATATATTTTACGAGGCTTTAAATTCAATATGTCAAGCACAATAGCCTTTTTATTTGCAGTAATATCTTCAATGAAATTTAAATGATAGCGACCAAGCCTGATCATCACATCTTCAGCTTCTCTATCAATTTTCAATAAATCTTCAGAATCTTTTAAACAAATATTAGAAAACTTCCCAACTTTCTTGGCAGTTTTCACAACTTTGTCTATTAAATCAATAACTTTTGGCCCATCAGCAAGATATCTGCACATATATGGAATTACTTCGGTTTTGAACCGGAAATATTTTCACAATAATTATAAAAATAAAATTTTATGGCTAATATATGAATGAATAAAAGTAATATTTTATATAATAATACATTATGTTATGTTATTTTAAATATTTACACCTTATAGACAACATGTGTCACATTGGTTTCGAATAAAGTGGCACAAGGTGGAATTACAATAGAACAAGAACTAAATGCAAATAAAGATTCAGTGAATCCATTACAATACGAAACAAGTACCAAAATACATAAGGAGCAAATAACCATCAAAGTTAACAAAAGAACATCCAGAAGATGGCAAATCGATCCTAAGTATAATGCAAAAGAGAAGGTCGATGAATCCTTGATTCATAAGGTCCCATGCCCGGGTTTAACAGCAAGCAAGCAACTAAACTCCACGTCTGGGGATAACCTGATTACCTGAAAAGTGTACTAAGCATAGTCAACACAAGGTTGGTGAGTTCGTAGTAATGGTCCGCAAGGAACCATCGTCAATAATCACAATATACAAGTAGAGGCTAGACATGACTTACAACGAGCCTCTAAATAACACAATAACTTCCAACAACAAGATTACACAAAGCAAGTAAGCGTGTAATGGGAGTGCACAAATGATATAAGTATCAATGTAAGTGCTGAATGCATAAATAAGCCAACATGCCTATCTTATGCGTGAACTCAAGTCACCTATGCAACGATACCCGCCTGTCATCACAATGAACAAGGCTGTATCTCAAAATCATCAGATATATATGTCTATATACTCGGAGTCATGTCACCAACATCTCATAGATTAAGTGTATACATCTATACACTTGGATGTTTGAGTCCTCAACCGAGGGGATTATGTAGCTACGCATGTATGCTTACAATCAATCATATATGCATCAATCACAAATCGTCTGTCATAAACCAACAATCAATATTCATGGGTTGAGCTCACGAGCAGTAGCAACAGTTTAGTGCAGGAAGAATGACCCATAACCTTATTTTTCATGAACCAAACCCTAAATCGAACCAAAATGTTAATGGACCAGTTTTTAAGTGAGATAAGGCGTTCTAATGCATAAATACACTTAACTCGATCACATTTTCCATTCCATAACATCCAGAAATCATCACATTCGATTCTTGACCCATTCTTGCCCAAGAACCCTAATTTTACCCAAGAAACCCTAAAATCCGACCCGTTGGGTTTTGACCCGACCTAAATGATCTTGCACACTCATTTTAACATATTCTAACTAGTAGTAACAAAACCCACACCAAAATCTTGTTCGTAACATGAAATTTGCATTAAATTCGGTTTTGACCTAAAAAGTCAAAGTAAAACCCTAATGAGCCAAAGACTTGATTTTCGACTTGAAACTCGATAACTTAGCTTAGAAATAAGATAATAAACATGAAATGAGTAATTTGAATGATGTTTTACTTACCAAAGGTTACCACAAAGATCAAACCCAAAAATCAACCCACTTGGATAATTCTTGCAATTTAAAGAGCCCAAATTGGAATATGATGTAGTAATGATATTAAAGATGATGTTTCTTACACAATATCAACCCAAGAACAAAATAAATGCAAGAAGTAAATGAGATAGAGAGTGTGTGTGTGTGAGAGCTTCCTTGCAAGTATTTAGAGAGTGATAGAGAGGATGAAAAGAATGAATGGATGGGAAAGGGGTTAAGGAGGGATAGGGTTGGGTCAACATGGCTGGTGGGTCATGGGTAACCCACGGGTCGACCCGTTTCTCCCTTCAAGCCAAATTACATACCATTATACATTTAATCATCGGTTAAGTTATACTATCGACCCGACAAACATACTACATTGTGATTTAATCACGAAATGAACCAAATATTTCATTAACTTAGATTGTTAGTCAAATTACATGCACAATCAACGGGTCAAAACTCACGGATGTTACATTATTCCCTCGTTTCCCGAAATTCAACAAAACACTAATTACTAAATAAATGCGGATACTTAGACTTCATATGATCCTCTCGCTCCCAAGTGAACTCGGCTCCACGTCTATCATTCCATCTAACCTTAACAATCGTGTAGCGTTTATTCTTTAGCTTCTTGTCTTGGCGGTCCAAGATCTCTACCGGCTCTTCAACAAAATTAAGCTTCGAATCCACCCTAATCTCGTCCATGGGCACATGATGTGTAGGGTCCGCCAAATACTTACGTAGGTTACAAATATGAAACACATCATGTACCCCACTAAGCTCTTGTGGTAATTCTAATCGGTAGGCAACCTTTCCAACCCGTTCAAGAATCTTGAAAGGACCAATATACCTTGGCGCAAGTTTTCCCCGCTTCACAAAACGTACAACACCTTTACAAGGTGACACTTTCAAAAGTACATAATCACCAATTTCAAACTCTAACGGTCTCCGTCTCACATCGGCATACTTCTTTTGACGTTCACGGGCCAATTGCAACTTCTCCTTAATTTGAGAAATCACTTTTGTCGTTTCAATTACAATTTCCGGCCCGATGAGTTGACTCTCACCAATTTCCGCCCAAGCTAGAGGAGAACGACATATCCTACCATACAATGCTCTAAAGGGCGCCATTTGGATGGTGGCATGGTAGCTATTGTTGTACGAGAATTCAACTAGTGGCAAATGGTCTTCCCAACTTCCACCAAAATCAATTGCACAAGCCCTCAACATGTCTTCAAGGGTTTGAATGGTTCTCTCGGTTTGCCCATCCGTTTGAGGATGAAACGTCGTGCTCATGTCGAGTCGAGTACCCATTGCTCTTTGAAAAGCTTCCCAAAAGTTTGATTTGAAACGGGCATCTCTATCTGAAATGATAGAAATCGGCACCCCATGCTTAGATATTACTTCCTTGATGTACAAACGAGCCAATGTGTCAAATTTATCGGTTTCACGAATGGCTAAAAAGTGAGCCGACTTCGTTAACCGATCTACTATCACCCAAATCGTGTCACGACCGCTTCTCGTCTTCGGTAATTTAGTAATGAAGTCCATTGAAATATGTTCCCACTTCCATTCGGGCATCACCGGTTGTACAAACAATCCGGGTGGCTTCTTGTGATCGGCTTTGACTTATAAGCAAGTAAGTCACTCACTCACATACTTAGCCACATCACACTTCATGCCCGGCCACCAATACAAGTTTTTCAAGTCAAAGTACATCTTATCCGACCCGGGATGGACCGAATAAGGCGATTGGTGAGCTTCATTCATAATAAGTGTTCTTAAGTTGCCGAAAATAGGAACCCAAAGTCTTTCAACCAAGTATAGCCCATTATCATTCTTTCTGTCAAATTGTTGTTCCATGCCATCTAGGTTCTCATTCCCAAAGTTTTCCGGTAGGGTGTCTTGAATTTGGGCTTCAATGATCCGGTCACGAATATTTGGCCCCACCGTGAGGCTCATAGCTCTAGCCCGTTTCGGCTTTACTCTCTCCTTTCTACTCAAGGCATCGGCTACAACATTTGCCTTGCCCGGATGATAACGGATGTCACAATCATAATCACTAAATAGTTCAAGCCAACGCCTTTGCCTCATATTCAATTCACTTTGGTTAAAGATGTGTTGAAGACTTTTGTGGTCGGTATAAATCACACATTTGGTGCCATAGAGATAATGTCTCCAACACTTCAAAGCAAACACAACCGCTCCCAATTCCAAATCATGGGTCGGGTAGTTCTTCTCATGCACCTTCAATTGACGAGAGGCATAAGCAATGACTTTACCCCTTTGCATAAGAACACAACCCAAACCTTGTCCCGAGGCATCACAATAAACAACAAAATCTTCAATTCCATCCGGTAGCGTCAAAATAAGAGCATCACATAGCATATCTCTAAGAGTTTGGAAGGCGTTTTCTTGTCTTTCGCCTCATTCAAAGTTTCTCTCCTTTTGAGTCAAGAGAGTGAGTGGTTGTGCAATACGGGAGAAATTTTCAATAAATCTTCTATAGTAACCCGCCAATCCAAGGAATTGACGGATCTCGGATGGCGTTTCGGGTCTTCTCCATTTCTTGACCGCTTCAATTTTGCTTAGGTCCACGTGAATACCATCCTTGCTCACTACGTGACCAAGAAAGTGGACCTCTTCCAACCAAAACTCACACTTGGAGAATTTGGCATACAACTTCTCCTTCCTTAGTAGTTCGAGCACCTCACGCAAGTGCTCAACATGCTCTTCCTTTGTCTTCGAGTATACAAGTATGTCATCAATGAACACAATGACAAACTTGTCTAAGTATGGTTGACACACCCGGTTCATCAAGTCCATGAACACCGCCGGTGCATTAGTCAACCCAAAAGGCATCACGGTGAATTCAAAGTGACCATACCTTGTGCGAAAAGCCGTCTTGGGGATATCGTCTTCATGTACCCGGAGTTGATGATAACCTGAGCGAAGATCGATTTTTGAGAAGTGCTTAGCACCTTGAAGTTGATCAAACAAGTCATCGATTCTAGGGAGGGGATACCGGTTCTTTACTGTGAGCTTGTTTAATTCCCGGTAATCAATACACATCCTGAAAGACCCATCTTTCTTTTTGACGAAAAGAACAGGAGCACCCAAGGAGATTGACTAGGGCGAATGAAACCCTTCTCTTGGAGTTCCTTGAGTTGAGTTTGTAATTCTTGCATTTCGGTTAAGGCTAGTCTATACGGAGCTTTTTCTATGGGCGCGGCTTCGGAGATAAGATTAATACGAAAATCAAGTTCACGAGTTGGAGGTAATCCCGGTAAGTCATCCGGAAAACAGCGGGAAATTCACAAACAATAGGAACGGTTTTCAATTCTACCTTTGTGACGGTAGCACTAAAGACTTTAGAATTTGAGGGATCGGAGATTTCGCCTTGAACCCTAAGGATTCTACCGTTAGTCAAAGGTATCTTAACAACCCTCTCACCACAATCAATAGTCGCGTTTACTGCCGTCAACCAATCCATACCCACAATGACATCAAAACTCCCAATATCGAAAGGCATAAGGTCTATGAAGAATTCAACATCGTATAGGGTCAAGACACAATCACGTACTATTTGACTAAGTTTAGTTAGTGACCCGTTTACCATTTCAATGTCAAGCACATAGTTTAGAGCACAAGGATGCACATCAATCAAAGGAACAAAGTTAGAGGATACGAGGCTATAATCGGCTCCGGAATCAAACAAAACTGTTGCATAGTGACCATTAAGGAGAAAGGTACCTGCTACTACGTTGGGATCGTTGCGGGATTCATTTGCATTGGCCGCAAAGGCCCGGCCGCGTGGTTGCACTTGATGGCCTTGTTGTCCCCGGTTTTGGTTAGGCCCGACCATTTGTAGTTGGTTGGGGTGGACGGCTACTTGCACTTGTTGTCCCACCCATCGAGGACAATTATTACGATAGTGGTCACGACTACCACATTCAAAATATTCACCTCTTCGTTGGTTACCTTGAGGAGGGACGGCCCGAACAGGAGCCACATTCATTGGGCCCGTTCTTGGAGCTCTACAATTCTTGGATTCGTGCCCAACTTGGTTGCAGTTAAAGCATGCCCCACATAGAGCATTGGTGGAATGATGTCTGTTGCATCTCCCACAGAAAGGATGAGGCCCAGCATAAGGTTTCCTAGTTGGTTCCACCGCCGCCATTACTCTACCCCTATATGCATTCTTGGGGTCAAACCTTCCCACTTTCTTCACCCCACTAGACTCTGCCACTTCTTTCCTCTTGTTTGTTGAGGATTTGCTTAAAACACCGCTTCTCAACAAATCTTCAGTCACACTCCCGGCTCGGTTAACCGCATCGGCCAAAGAAGTAGGCATGTTAGAGTTTACATAAGATCGGACTTGAGGATTCAAGCCCAATACAAACTTCTGGATGGCCTGAGACTCGGAACCCACTAAGTGAGGAATGAGGGTAGACAACTCTTGAAATCGTCTAACATAGCTCTTGTAATCGGCTCCCTCCATGTTGAGATTAGCAAACTCAATGGTCAAGTTTTGTAGTTCATAGGGAGGACAAAACTTTGCCTTCACTTTGTCCTTGAAATCGACCCATTCCAAGTTATAAGTCCGCCCCAAAGTTATCTCTTGGTTCTACCAACTCAAGGCGTCATGTCTAAACATGCCGGATGCATAAGAAATCCGGTCGTCGTATGTGTAATGACTTCTTTCAATCACTGCCTCAATCTCTTCAAACCACCTTATACACTCAGTGGGTCCACCTCTTCCATTAAACTCCGGTGCTCCACAGCTTTTGAAGTCCTTAAATATACACCCCTGTCGGTATCCTCCATGTTGATTATACATGGGCATGCGGTTATAAACTCCCATTGGTTCCTCTTCTTAGTTTTCCACGGCCTGAGGTTGAGCATTTTCATTAGTCACATTTTCTGGGGCTTCATTGTTTTGAGGCCCATTGTTTTGCCCAAGACTTGCCGTGACTTAAGCAATAATGGTTGGCATGATATTGGCGATCGTTTGAGCGATCACCTCAGCCATGTTTGGCTCAGGAACTTCACCACGACCCCTTCCTTGGCCTCTACCACGACCTCTACCACGGCCCCTACCACGGCCCCTACCTCTGCCTCCTTGTACCTCCGGTTGAGCTTCCTGTTGAGGTTCTTCCGATTCAGCCCTATAGTTCGTTCCGGCTCTCCTTGGTCTCACCATTTCTATAAAACAAGTGACACGTTGACCCGAGAGTTAGTCTCAAATGCTCACATGTTAGTCACACAAGTAGTCAATACTCTCATACCGATACCACATACTCATTTCATATCATTAAGCTAAGGCAAGAGTGCTGGAATCCTATGGAATTGTTACTTAGCATATCATCATGTCAATTTCATTACAATCGTTCATTATTAACTCAAGTAATCATGCTCAATACATCATGCAATCAAACAACTAACACGAATGATTCAAAGTATAATCCGAATTCGATATGCTCTCTAGTTATTGACCAGGTATGTATACAGGGTGTACCAATGGCTAACCCTCCACCTAATCAACTTCCATTAAGCATATCGGTTCCTTATTATACTTTAAGCCACACGTGCGCAATCCACGATGTCATTAACTTGTTATAATGTTGGGTAACCATAAAAGAGTTGATCGAGTTCTTTTAGGGTTGCCACAATATTATACTAAGTTAATGGCATAACTTCATTTTGCCCTAAATCATCAAATTAGCTCCAACCAATAACAACAACAAACCATATTAACCACATTCATCACATTGAATTCAAGCTATCACACAAGTGGTCTTAACTACGAACTCACACGGGGATTTACATAATTCACATTGCACACGAATTTCCTAACCATGCATGCTATATGAAGAGTTTTAACTTAAGCCGTAGTCTAGGTCAAACCGCCTAATTCTCTACGACCACACATGGGCCACCATTCTGTAACACCACATCTAAAACCCAATGAAGGCATAACCGACTTCCATGTAGGTACGTCTATCCTAATATTAATGAATTACTTAACAAACATAAACCAAGTCAATCAAACGTGATAAACCATCTCATCAAACCAACATTTAACCCAAATCAATCAATCAATCAATACAACGTAAGTAAACACGCAAGGTTTACACTTTTCAGCCCGAATCTCAAATGAGTAGGGAGCTACGGAACTCACCTTGATCGGCAAAGAAGCTTAAGTCGAGTTAATAAAAGATTAATAGCGAGTATTGGGCCTCATGCGTTCACAACCTATCAAAGCATGTCATATATCATAATGTCAACTTTAATATCATAAATAAGTTGGTTCCTTAGGTTTAAGTTGAGTCACGAACCCACAATTACTTTCTTAACATTACCGAGTGTGAAACATAACACTTTGACTCGACATTTTTAGAAATGTACGAAGATTCATACAAAATGAGTGTTACTACAAGAAACTAGGCTCTCCCACGATTCCAACGATAGGTCACATGACTTAATTGGACTTACGGATCAAAAGTTATAAGTGTTTGAAGTTAGGAAATGAAAACGAATTATCAGGACCAGAGATTAACCACTGCGCCGCAGTCAAGTGCAAGACCTCGTTCCAGAGGTTATCCACTGTGCCGCAGTGAGGCCCAGAGCTGCACCAGCAGCAGCAGTTTAAGTGCAGAAAATGAACCAAAACCCATTTACTCAAAACCTAAGACCCCAAATCGATGTAAGAAGTTGTGGGACTCGTTTTGAAGCAAGATTAGACACTTCTAAGCCTAAATACACATAACCCATAACAAATTTCCATTCCAAAACATCAAGAACACTTCCAAATCATCCAACCCAAACCAAACCCTAATTTAACCCTAAATTCATTTTGACCCGATTTAAGACTTGTAAATACTTTAAATCGACCAACAACATATAAATAAGCATAAATAGGTGAAGATGGGATGAATTTGACTTACCAAACTCCTTCTTGAGCTCAAACCCGAAATTAGGTCAAAATGGGTAAAATGCAAGAACTTCAACCTTTGATTCTCCGTATAGACGATAATGTGGTATAGATGACGATGATAATGATTTCCTAACCCAAAACACCAAATGATGCTAGAGAAAATGAAGAACTAGAGATGGATGGTCTTGCTTTTACTTAGAGAGAAAAGAGAAGAAAAGAGATAGATAAGAAATGAAAAGAGGGGAGGAAGAGATAAGGAGAGAAATGGGTCAAAGGTGGCTGGTGGGTCGTGGACTACCCACGGGCCGACCCGTTTCTCTTCTCAAGCCAAATTACAATCGTTACACATTTAAACACCGATCAAAACATATTATCGACTCAAATATAACAAATTTACTTTTAATTCACAAAACGACCCAATTAATTCATTAACTTAAATTGTTAGTCATATTACACGAAAAGTCAACGGGTCAAAACTCACGGATGTTACAATCCTGTTCCTAAATTCAATGGGAACAGTGATGAATTTTGTATGTGGAAAGCTAGGATGATATTACATGTTACTGGTATTGAAAGTAATATGATGAAAATTTTAAATGAAGGGCCCTATGTGCCTAGACTTCCTATCAATGCACTCCTTGACCCAACTGGATCAAGAAGTGGAAGGGAAAAGAGGGAGGAACACTGGTCCGAAGAGGAGAGGAGATTAAATCTTGATACCATCCTTAAAAACATGATCCTCGGGGCTGTTCCAGAAACCCTAATTCCCACACTAGTTCTCTATCCCAGTACTAAAACCATGTGGCATGAACTGGTGAACCAACATGAGGGAGGTGATGATACTGTTGTTACCAGAAATGTCTCCCTAAACAAAAAGTATGAGTCATTTTTTGCTCTCCCCAATGAGTCTCTAACTGGTACTTACACCAGATTTATGAACATTATAAACCAGTTAAGAGGACTGGGGGTAGAGAAAGACAAGGATATACTTTTGAAGAAATTTTGTAATATTCTTCCCACTAAATGGTCTCACATGATTCTGGTCTTGAGACAAGGTAAAACCTTGCACACCCATATTCTGTCAACATTGTATGGAGCCTTCAGATTCACTGAAGAGAATCAAGCCCAGAGTATTGAGGCTGAAAAAGATGCTTTAAATCATGCTTCCAGTAGTTCCACATTGGTCAGTAATACTGTACCACCTTGTGCTGCACTAATATCTTCCGAGAATGTATTTTCTATGAAGAAGATGATGTCTGAACTAATGGATTCTGGAGTCACTAATGATATCTCTCCAGACTGTGATGAAACTGACAGTGATGACCTGGTTGCAATGATTGCTAAAAAATTTAATCAGTAACAATCCTGGTCAATACACCATATGGACAAAAGCTCATCCTATCAATCAGATCATAGGTGACTCCAGCAGAGGGGTTCAGACCAGAAGAGCCTCCAGTGATCAATGCTTATATGTCAGTTTCTTATCACTTATTGAACCAAAGAAGATTGACGAGGCTATGGAAGATCCAAGTTGGGTGACTGCTATGCAAGAAGAGCTTCACCAGTTTGAAAGGAACAAGGTTTGGTACCTGGTCCCTTTCCCAGTTGGCAAGAAAGAACCAATTGGAACAAGATGGGTCTTCAGGAACAAGGTAGATAAAGATGGCGACGTAATCAGAAATAAGGCCAGACTGGTAGCACAAGGGTACTGCCAGTCAGATGTTGATTTTGATGAATCATTTGCTCCAGTGGCTAGACTTGAAGCGATCAGAATATTCTTAGTATTCGCTGCTCATCATCAATTCAAGGTCTACCAGATGGATGTAAAAAGTGCCATTTTAAATGGAAAATTAGAAGAAGTGTATGTTAGACAACCACCAGGTTTCGTTGATGAAAAGCATCCTCACTGGGTATATCGTTTGGACAAAGCACTTTATGGTCTCAGACAAGCCCCACGTGCCTGGTATGATACTCTGACTAGACACTTATTGAAAAATGGTTTTAAAAGAGGTGCAATTGACAATACCTTATTTATTCTTCGTGAAAAAGGTAATATTCTGCTAGTACAAATTTATGTTGATGATATTATTTTGATGCTGGAATAAACCAATTTCCATCCCAAAAACGTGCATATTTTGATGGAAATACTCATATTTCAGCATTAATACCAGTTATTGACCGGTTACCAGAGGAGGTTAGACCAAGTACCATTTATGATGAACCTTCTACCCCAAAAACTTGTATTTTACCAGCTCAACTACCAGAGGCTAAGACTGGAGCATCCCAAATGACTGCTCCAGTTAAAAAGGTCAATCAGAATAAACCTTTGCCTCAGACTGCTTCTAAAGAACCCCAGGTTCAAAAGAAAAAGAACAGTTCCCTTCCTAAGCCTAAGGTCCAGTCATCTGGAAAGGCTCAGGTGTCATCTGAAGAAACAATTTTGTTAAGGTTGGAGAGCTAGTTAACTCAACCAGATACCCCCAGGGATCCATAAGGGAGGATCCAGTGAACCCATCAGTCGATGGGTTCCCAAATCTAACTGATATATCTGGTGGATGTGCAGGGCGATCGAAAGAAATATACTTGGTATCTTGACAGTGCAGCTGGCAGGACAATGACCGGACGTAAGACCCTGCTGGAGGAGTTCATAATTTCTGATGGACCCTCCATTACTTTTGGAAATGATGGTTGTGGAAAAACTGAGGGGTATGGTGTTCTGAACAATGGACAAGTCAAATTCAGACGAGTTGCATATGTGAATGGTTTGAAATATAACTTGATCAGTGTCAGTCAACTGTGTGATGATGGCTATCAAGTTCTGTTCAATATTGTTCATGGCATCATGTTCAACAAGGACTGGAAGGTAGTATTGATTGCTCCCAGAAAAGGGAATGTGTACGTGATAGATATGGAAAGCTCTCCTTCAGAGCAGTGTTTCTATACTCAAGCTGATGAAGACACAAATTGGTTATGGCATAAAAGGTTATCCCATTTAAATTTCAAAAATATTAATAAGTTGTCTAGAAACAACTGGCAGATGGGATACCTTCAGTTTCCTTCAAAAAGGAAAGGCCATGTCCAGGATGTGAGATGGGAAAGCAGAAACGTGGCCAGTTTCAAGACCAAGCAGAATTTCAGCATATCTGAACCACTTCATATGCTTCATATGGATCTTTTTGGTCCAGTGAATGTTCAGACTCGTGCTGGTAAAAGATTTACCCTGGTGATTGTTGACGAATACTCCAGATTTTGTTGGGTAATCTTTCTCAGGTCTAAAAGTGAAGCTGCTGAAATCATTACTATCATCAAGCAGATTGAACTCAAGTACAAGCGAAAAGTGTGTCAGTTAAGAAGTGACAATGGAATAGAATTCCAGAATGCAACTCTGAAGAAATTATGTACTGACACTGGCATCTCTCAGAACTTCTCTTCAGCACGCACTCCAGAGCAGAATGGAGTGGTAGAAAGGAAAAATCGAACGCTGATAGAAGCTGCCAGAAGTATGCTTGCTGAATCTGGTCTTCCTACCAGTTTCTGGGCTGAAGCAATTGCAACTGCTTGCCACACCCATAATCGATCAGTGTATGTGAAGCGACACAAGAAGACATCCTATGAAATATTAAGAAATAGAAAACCAAATATTGGTTATTTTCACGTTTTTGGATGTCCAGTTTACATCCTAAACGACTCCAGTCAGTTAAGCAAATTTGATGCCAAAGCTGATGAAGGATATTTCTTAGGATATTCAGCCATTCGCAAAGCCTTTAGAGTCTACAACAAGAGACTGGAGAAGCTACAAGAGTCAATACATGTCACATTTGATGAATCAAATAATGCAATCAATAAAAAGCCAGCCCTTGATTCTCCCCAGTAAATCCAATTGTCTTCTGTGAATCTGATCCTATCAACTACAATAAAGATTCACCTGAAGAAGTTTCCAGTCATCCTGACTTGGAACCAGTTCAAAAGAAGAAAACCCAGTAGTACGCCTTTCTATCCTTCAATAAGTTTCAAAGTACCCTCTGAACTTGTTATTGGATCAGATGTTCGTACTACTCCCCCAGTATCAGTCTCAGTTGAAACTGCGCCAGTAATTCAAGAAATGCCTTTAAATGAAGAATTTCATGATGCAAATCGTGATCTTACTGATTCAGATGAAGATATTGAATTAGTCTGGCAAGATCCTCCTCCTGAAACAACACCAAAGGAGACTCAACTGAATTCTTGCACTGATATTGTTGTAAGCAATAATCCTGGTCAATACTCTAGGTGGACAAAAGCTCATCCTATTGATCAGATCATAGGTGACTCCAGTAGAGGGGCTCAGACCAGAAGAGCCTCTAGTGAACAATGTTTATACGTCAGCTTCTTATCACTGGTAGAACCGAAGAAGATTGACGAGGCTATGGAAGATCCAAGCTGGGTGTTAGCTATACAAGAAGAGTTACACCAGTTTGAGAGGAACAAGGTATGGTATCTGGTTCCTCCTCCAGTTGGTAAGAAAGAACCAATTGGAACTAGATGGGTCTTCAGAAATAAGGTAGATGAAGATGGTCATGTTATCAGAAACAAGGCCAGATTGGTTGCACAGGGGTATTGCCAATCAGATGTTGATTTTGATGAATCATTTGCTCCAGTGGCTAGACTTGAAGCAATCAGAATTTTCTTAGCATTCGCTGCTCATCATCAATTCAAGGTCTACCAGATGGACGTTAAGAGTGCATTTTTGAATGGAAAATTAGAAGAAGAGGTTTATGTCAGACAACCACCAGGCTTCATTGATGAAAAACATCCCCACTTGGTATATCGTCTAGACAAAGCACTTAATGGTCTCAGACAAGCTCCACGTGCCTGGTATGATACTCTGACTAAACACTTCTTGAAAAATGGTATAAAAAGAGGTGCAATTGACAATACCTTATTTATTCTTCGTGAAAAAGGTAATCTTCTGTTGGTACAAATTTATGTTGATGATATAATTTTTGGGTCTACTGATGAAAACATGTGAAAGAAATTTTCTAAAATCATGTCTTCAGAATATGAAATGAGTTTAATGGGTGAATTAACATTTTTTCTAGGTCTTCAGATTAAACAAACCAGTGATGGTATTTTTATTAATCAAGAAAAATATGCTAGAGATTTATTAAAGAAATATGATATGAACTCTTCACCATCTAAACCCACTCCAATTTCTGCACCACTGACACTGGACTCTGATCCAGATGGAAAACCAGTGAACACCAATGTCTACAGAGGCATGGTTGGTTCACTGATGTATTTAACTGCGAGGAGACCAGATATTATGTTTTCAACATGTTTATGTGCCAGATATCAGTCTAATCCAAAAGAATCTCATATGCTTGCTGTAAAGCGCATACTGAAATACCTTAAGGGTGTCCCCGGTTTGGGCCTTTGGTATCCCAAAGGCTCAGGCATGGATCTAATGTCTGATAATGAGGCTGAGCGTATTGTGGATCGGTTTTCCTTGGATGAAATCAAGTCGGCTGTGTTCGATTGTGGTGATGACAAAGCACCGGGACCAGATGGTTTCAACTTCAAATTTATCAACAAGTTTTGGAGCAAGTTCGAAATTGATTTTTTATTAATCTTTAACGATTTTTTTGATGCAGGAAAGATTAGTAGGGGTTGTAACTCGGCATTTATTACTCTCATTCCCAAGACCATTGACCCTGGTGACCTCAATGACTATCGGCCTATTACTCTCGTGGGTATCATCAGCAAGGTCATTTCTAAAGTGCTTAGCAATCGGTTGAAGAAAGTTTTGAATGCTCTCATCTCCAACACGCAAACTGCTTTCTTAAGTGATAGGTCGATTATGGACGGACCATTGATTCTTAACGAGCTGATTGCGTGGATCAAGAAGAAGAAATCGAAGGCTTTTATTTTCAAAGTTGACTTTAACAAAGCTTATGATAATGTTAACTGGAGTTTTATGTTGGACATTATGAAGCAAATGGGATTTCCCGATAAATGGTGTATGTGGATTCATGGGATACTTTCTACAGCCAGGGCTTTAGTGTTGGTTAACGGCACGCCTACTTTCGAGTTCCAATGCTTTAAAGGAATGCGCCAAGGTGATCCTATTTCCCCGTTTCTTTTTTTTATTGTTATGGAAGGTTTCTCATGTTTGGTGAAGAAAGCCACTAGTTATAACTCCTTTGGCATACAACTACCGAATAATGGTCCCAATATTTCTCATCTCTTATATGCGGACGATTGTACTTTGGTGGGAGAATGGTCTGTTGAAAATATTAAAAAGGTTGCTAGAATTTTGAGAGTTTTTTCCTATGTTCTGGTCTCAAAATCAACCTTGGAAAATCTAATCTTTATGGTGTGGGTGTGGAGAATGTTGAAATTAGAAAAATGGCTAGATTGGTGTCTTGTAAATAGGGTACTTTGCCTTTTATCCATCTTGGTATTCGGATAGGGGGAAATATGAATAGAATTTCGAGTTGGGATTTTCTGTTTGACATTTTTGAATCCCGTCTCGCGAGATGGAAAGGTAATTGTTTGTCAATTGGTGGGAGAGTGACTTTAATCAAAGCCGTGTTAGAAAGCCTTCCTACTTACCATTTCTCTTTATTTAAAGTTCCCGAGGCGGTGATTGATGGTTTGGAGTCCATTATTAGGAGGTTCTTGTGGGGAGGGTCGGACGATAAAAGAAATATTAGTTGGGTGGCTTGGGATCGTGTCGCTTCTCCTATTGTTGATGGCGGATTAGGGTTATCCAAGTTAAGAGACTCGAACATATCTATGCTTTGCAAATGGTTTTGGAGATTTAGACAAGAACCTGATGCTATTTGGAGGAGAGTGATAGTGGCGATCCATGGTACCAATAGGAGCTGGTCCTCGGTTCCTGTCAAGAAGTCTTTATCGGGAGTATGGAAGTCAATAGTTGGTACTATGAACAAGTGTAAAGTGGCAGGGATACCTATTAGCAATTTATTTAGAGGCGTTTGTGGTAAGGGCGATCATATACGTTTCTGGTTGGATCCTTGGATTTCCGAGAAGTGCTTAAAGGATACTTATCCTTCTCTTCTTAGTTTGGATAAGGATAAAAAATGCCTTGTTAAGGATAGATTTTGTGGTGATTCCAAAAGGTTCATTGTTTGCTTAGATTGGTATTCTTCCCCTTGTGATGTTGGTCTCCTGGACGAGTGGGTTAGCTTCTGGTCGGTTATTGATGGGGTACATATTTCAGATTCTAATGATAGATGGGTCTGGTTGGGTGACAAGAAGAAGTCATTCTCGGTAAGAGTGCCAAATCGTTCATTAGTAGCGGCAATGATTATAGTCAGAGATACATCTTCATGTGGCGTGCTTCTTTTGATCGCTTACCCACGAAAAAAGCTCTTTTGGCTCGTAATTGTAATTTTGGATCCGTACTGTGCGGTGTGTGTAACTCATGTGACGAGTCGGTCGACCACTTGTTTTGCTCATGTGATTTTTCGAAGGAGGTGTGGAATCTGGTGGGATCTTGGTGTAAGGTTGGCGCGTTTTCTGTTACGACTATCAAAGATCTCATCGAGTTACATAGTAAGGTTCGTTTGGAGAAGAGGTCAGGGAAGGTTTTCAAGGGCATCATCTTTGTTTCTTGTTTGGATTATGTGGAAGGCAAGGAATAGCAAGGTCTTCGATCAAATGACGACATCTAGCGACTCGGTCTTTCATGAGATTAAGGTTACCGGTTACTTATGGTATAAAACTAGATTAAAAAAAGGTAACATTAGTTGGGAGGAATGGTCTAACTTCATTGTATGATTTTTTGTAACTTTTCCTACTCCGTAATTGCGGAGTAGTGTGATATATGAGATAGATACATACTTGTCAAAAAAAAAATGAGTAGAAAAGGGACAAATTAGTAAAAGATTTCTATTCTATATTTGAAGTAAATTAAAAATTTTAAATATAAGAAGACAAATTGTTGTACTTTCCCAAGTCTTTCTATAACCATACAAATATACAATGTAATGTCCAAGCTATATTCTTTATATTTTTTCTCATTCCCAACAGGTCTTTTATGAGTCTTATTCATTGAATCTTCATTCATTCATTGAATATTTTTTTCTTCTTTTTCTTATACATGATATAGAACACTATCTGATTTTATCTTCTTCCTAGCACATCGTAAGCTTGACAATATACACATTACTTTTTATTTTACAATCTTCTTTCATTCATCATCTCATCTAAGTGGTAAACATTTTTGGGCCAGGCTTCAAAACCCGAACTCCACCGGGTTGTATGGGGGACCGAACCGACCCGCCTGATAAGTTAACAGGCCAGGATTCGGGATTGATTTTGTTGCATTTTTGGTTTTCGGGTTTGTATGGTCGGGCGGGGCCGGATTTGTCCCGTGCTCATGCCTAGTCTTTACTTTAAACTCGACAAGAATACTTTCATACTTGCAACTTTAAGCAATGTCATCAAGGCAAGTTCATACCAATAAAAATTTAAGCTTGTTGAGATTACCTTTACACCATAAGTGATTTTTATATAACAAGGTTTTAATACTAACAATAGTTCATTATATAAAAGTTGTAAGCTCAATGTTAATGAAACAAGAACATAAGCCAGTATTAAAATAAATAGGTTATTCAAGCTGTTCGAATCACCAAAATGTTTGTATTTTCAACCCATATGCCAAGCAATACAAAAACATTTGGGTTGGGATTAAATAGAATGCCCCACAAAAATCCGAATAAAGTGATCCATGCATATAACCCAAACTCATTGCGGTCGGGTCTGGATATTTGGGTATGGGTTTTTGACACCCCTACTTATATTTGTGTCCCTTTTAAGTGTAAGATGAATTTTCGCACTTGAATTCTTTACACAAGGCAAGCGCAAATAATTGTATGCATTTATAAATGTGAAAATTTTAATAAGGTTTTATGTGAAGTGCGTATAAATCATTAATTTGTCACAGTTACGTTTCAGAGATGGATTCCGACTAGTCTTTTGTTAGAGATATTGCTTAAAACCTCGTCGGGATGTGCAACATATGAGCCGTTTAACATAGTCAAACATTAATTCAAGGCAGCTGAATGTTTTCAAATGAAAGGCAATACGGGATTACTAAAATTCGAGACATCAAAATACAACTTTTTTTGTTGGGGGTAAAAAATGGTAAAAAAATGTATTAACTCAACAAATAATAGGGTTACAATACTATAGGATCAAGACATGTCAAGAACCTCACCATAACAACATACACAACTGAAACACTAAGGGCGCGTTTGGTTCGTGGAATTTGGAAGGATTTTGATGGAATTGGAATCTAATTCCATTCCATTTCATGTTTGTTTACAAATATTGGAAGGAATTCAATTCATAAGGAATGTTGAGATTACCTCATTTGGATGAATCACATTCTTTAGGTAAGTGTGATGGATTTTGATTCCATCAAAGCTTGAAGCTAAAAATACCATATTATCCTTCCAAGTATCATCTTCTTCAAACCTTCTCCACATCTACAACTCCAACTTCTAGTCCACCACCACCAAAGCCAGCCGGACATCCACCGCCACCCACCCA
Organism: Erigeron breviscapus; assembly: GCA_034093135.1. NCBI lineage: Eukaryota > Viridiplantae > Streptophyta > Magnoliopsida > Asterales > Asteraceae > Erigeron > Erigeron breviscapus. The sequence goes on from CM067167.1 coordinate 1,796,748, forward strand.
CCAAACAACCACCGCCACCCACCCACCCGAACAACCACTGCGACCCACCCAGCCGGAAGCAAAAACAGCCACCTACACAGCCGGAAACAACCACCGCACCCACCCAACCAAACAACCACCGCCACCCACCCAGCCAAACAACCACCGCCACCCACCCAGCCAAACAACCACCGCCACCCACCCAGCCAAACATCCACCGCTACCAACCCAGCCAAACAACCACCGCCACCCACCCACCCGAACAACCACTGCGACCCACCCAGCCGGAAGCAAAAACAGCCACCTACACAGCCGGAAACAACCACCAACCCCCCAACCGATATAACCACTGCCACCCACACAACCAAACAACTACCCGCTATTTTAATGGAGTGTGTCTCCGATTCAAAAAAAAAGAAGAAAAAAAATATGGAAAAGTGATGTCTTCGATTAGCAGGGGAAGGGGAAAGTGATCTCTGTTTTCTTTTTATCTAGAAAGGAAAAGGAAAAAGAAAAAGTGATGTCTGCTTTTTTTTTCTTTAACCAAATATACTATTGTTAATATATAATGAAAGAAAGGGTAGATAGGTCATTTTAGGGATTTGGTCAAAACATTCCTTAATACATTTTACCAACCAAACATATCATTGAATTTAATTCCATTCCATCAAATTCCATTCCATTCCATCAAATTCATTCCATTGATCAAATTTATTCCATTCCATCAAATTCCATTCCATCAAATTCCATTCCATCAAATTCTATTCCATTCCATCAAATTCCATTCCATTGAAAAATATTCTGCGAACCAAACGCGACCTAAGTATCAATACTAATGCTAATGGAAGTAGTCCCATCTTTTGGGCTTGGTATTGGAAACGAAAAAAGGAGCCCATCAATTTAAAAAACCGAGCCCATTGCTTTTTTATCTTTGGATTCGAGTAGTAGCAACATAGAAGGATAAAAGGGAGAGAACCTCACATTTTTAATTGGGGCTGCTAAGCAGGAGATAACAAATGGTGGTCGGGGTGAGGGTGGGGAAAGGGTGGGAGGATGGTGGTGGTGGGGTGATGCTGCATTATTCAGAGAGGAGCAGAAGGCAAAAAACAATATATATCACTAAAAAAATAAGTAACACCTAGTATTGTTTTTTACGAGTTTTGTGTTTCAATACCTCAACGGTATATGGGGGAGTTTTACATGTAGACACTCTTATCACTACCTAGGTAGAGAGGCTAGTTCAATGTTTTATCTAAATCATAAAAAAAACCTCCGACCTTTGCATGGCTGGGATCGAACCTTTGACCTTTCCAGAGGTGTTTACCATTTGATCCAACCATCCTACTATAAAACAATAGAAAATCATCATCCATCCACCATATCCATCACCATCTTTAATTCTCCATCAAAACTCTTTTATCATTTATATCTATCTTGAAGATTTACACTTTTGTGTTGAAGATTTTGAGGAAGATAGAACACCACCATTTCATTATATTGCTAGAGACTTGGGTTATATCTTGTCACTTTTTTCATTATTTATTTTGTATTGTAAAACATTAAATGGATATATGTTTATGCATGATTTTTGATGTTTTATATCATGTTATGATTTTGATTAGTGAGTAAATTATTTCGTGTTGTTTGGGCATTTAAGTTGAATTTTTTGTGATGATATACTATATATTTTTTGATGTTTTATTGTAAAACATTTTTGTTGGATTGATTGAATTGGGTTTGTGAACTTTGACTTGTTTTCAATTTATCAAAATGAGAAGCTTTCTTTACATCCATATGATCTGTAGATCAGTATTGCCTATATTATAAAATAGAGTGAAAGTTTGAATAATCTTTACTGTCAAACTTGTTTTTTCAACTAATAAAATATGATACTATTAGAAATGGAATCATTAAGTGTCTACATGTTTTATTGGGGTTTGTTCGATTATAAAAAGAGGACACTCGCCTTATGATTGAATGAACCAACATGAGTCGTTTTTAATGTTTAAAAAACAAGGTTAGGGAATACTAGTCAACCCTATACTTAACTTTCTTTATACACGTAGATTTAAATTCAAAGTTTGTTATTGAAAGATCAACCTTTAAGTAATTAATGGAGATTTTGGCTTATGTCGCGCTCGTAAGAAGTCTAGGGTCATAAATCTTAATTTGTCAATCAGGTTTGTAGTGTTTTATCTTGTTCAACAATTATCACTGCAAAATGAGAGAGCTTCGTCCAAGAAAACACAATTGTTTCAATCGTTTTCTTTTAATTAACAAAATTTACTTTCAAAAAATAAATAGTTCACTTGAGTTTTTTATTCAACGTCTCCTTGTCAATAATCGAGTCATATTTGCCACATATACTTGTGTATTTGGTAAAAATTTGACTTTCCATTTCATCCATTATTCCAGATCCCTTTTATTGATCGTGACCCGTTGACTTTTCAACAATGTTTTCGAGCCACGTCATGAAGTTAATTTGTAACACTTAATTTCATCACGCTCCACTACTTTTGGTGAACCTGGAAGGATTCTCTCTACCTTTGGCAGAGTAAGGTTTTCTACATCTCAACCTCTCCCAAACACCATCGAAGATGGTTTATGGACCCAAAGTCCGTGGAAGACAACATTTGGGGTTACTTACCACAATATATATTTTTATGATTGATTATTTATTAAGTGATGTGACCAATTTATACATATCGCCCACATCATTATTGGCCATTTTATTAAGTGTTTTAAGTCGATTTTGTGTGCATTTGGCGCGTTTATGTTGTTTGTTAGTGTTTTCAGGCTCTAAACAGGTTACGTGTCCATTTGGTGCAATTTCGGATGATTTCTGAGGCCAAGAAGTTGATTTGTGAGTTTGAGAGTTGTTTAAAGTTGAGAAGATAGAAAATTTCAGTAAGTTCATAGTGAAAAGGTTGTCTTCGGATCAGCAGGATTGGACTGCGCCGTAGTGGGAGCATCACCAACCCACTGTGCCGCAGTCGGCTAGTGGAAAAGTGAGAACTCGGTCAGCTGTTTTAGACTGCGCCGTAGTGGGGGTGACCAAGGCCCACTGCGCCGCAGTCAGAAAAGGTGGAAAACGAGCACCTAGATCAGTTAATATCCACTGCGCCGCAGTGGGGGCATCACTCGCCCACTGCGCCGCAGTGGGACGACGGGGCTGGAGGGCTTTTGGCCGATGTTTGCATCAGATTTCCAAGGGGTATAAATAGAAAACAAAAACCTAATTCCCAATTTTATCCAAATTCTTTCTAAGAGCTGCTCTCCAAGGGATTCCTTCAAGGATCAAGGGTAGATTTCATCGTCCGATTCATTGAAGATTCTCGGGCACCCACTTAGATCGTATCTATTTTATTGTCTTGCAATTTCAATTTCAAGAACGATTGGTACATCATGTTCTTCTTTTATTTTGATTGTTATTTTAAATTAATCATGAGTGGCTAAACATTCAATCATCCACCTTGAGGAAACTAGACGAATGATGTGATTGCTATATGTTTTAATCCAAAGAGTTGATTTCAATTATCGTTGTGTCGAGATCTTGATGATTTAATTCCTTTTTATATATTATTATGATATTGGTGGCATGTGTGTTCTTCGTTAGTAGTACTATTTGGATGCATATGTGATTTTCAAATGGTTGTTTGTCTATGAGCAATTATCACTAGTTCATGGTATGATAGTGAATATCATTTTAATAAAAGGAGTCATTTTGTCAACGTGTTTTATAATGGTTGGTGGTACCACGTTATCTTCACATAGGCACAATTGTTAATTCGATAGTCAAGCAAACTAATTGTTGGTAAGGTTGTCTAGGCATTGGTGGTACCGGCTTGGGTAATTAAACTAGCAACTTAGGTGATTGGGTAATTTGCTCATGGTTGGTGGTACCACGTGAGCACCTTAATCCTTTTACGATTATCTTTTCAACTCAATGAATTTGGTCTTAATTGAATGCAATCATGTTTGAAGTCTAGCGAATTCAAGGTGGATGATCTTTATTAATATTGTCTGAAGCTTTTCTTTACTTTTATGTGTTTTGTCTTTTAAATTTATTTTAATTTAATTGTCAAAGTGAGACTCGAAGCAACCCCCTGTTTTCCAAACCATTTTATTAAACAACTAGTTCAAACCAATCCCCGAGAACGAACACGGACTTACCTCTTAACTATATTGCATACGAACGGGTCCACTGCCCGAGAGTGTGCTTTAGTTGATTAATTGGTATATCTTGTTTATAAATTTAAGACTCGATTTTGCACATCATTAAGAAAAGAAAAAGTTGAACATGTTTAATCACATGCATTTGGGCTCTCAATAATACCTAATAATGAGAGACATGCATCATAAACATATTTATCATGATCTAAGATTACTTTTGAAAAATTGTAATATATCACCTAATCTAAAGTAATAACAGTAAAACTTAATTCGTATCGTTTTATAATTTTCAACCACGTTTGATTATATTAGTAGATAGATAGTTAATTAAATATGAAAATTATTCTCTATTAATTAATTTTACATATCTCATAGATTTAGAATAAATAAATTTAATTTTTATAAAAATAAATTATAAATTACCATAAAAAATAAAAATGGGGATGAAAAACTAACCCATATATTTTCATGATATTTATTGGTAGATTGTTAAGTAGAAATTTGAGCTCGATTTGTGCAAAAATGGAGTTAGTGTGTGAAAAGGTGTAGTGTGTGTTTTGGAGGTTGAAGATGAAGATCAGAGAGAATTGAGGTTGAATTGTTGTGATTAATTAAGGAAATGGGGGAAAAGCTTACAATTTTGGGTATGGAAAGGAGTATTTATACACTAGACTAACTTTCACTAATACTCCTTCCATTGTTAAAATAATTACATTTTAACACCATTTTTGGATTTCTAACATTCTTCCCCTTGGTGTTGAAATGTAATTCATGCACGATATTATCTATAAATACGAATTTGTTGATGAAGGTCTTCGAAGCTTTCTCATTGTCTTCAAGATCTTCCATCAATCTTGGCTTTACGTCTTTAATCTTCACACTTACCTTAAAGATGTATCTTTAAGTCTTGAACTTCTCAGAGTTTGAGCATTGCGGAAACTTGATCTTGGCTCTTTAGATTTGAACATGAAAGCATCTTCTTGACAATCTTAACTTTGTCACACTTCCCCTTAATTAATGAATCTTTCTCTTGAAGCATTTGGACACACATCTTTTTCATCACAAACTTCCCCTCGATCAAGCAATCATATTTGCGTACCACCAACGCTTATGTATAGGGTGTACCTGCGGCGTACCCACCACATTGGCGATAACTATCTTCAAAAAATAATTTGGGGAGCACTTTAGTCATTTGGGGATCACTTTAGTCAACAATTTATCTTTCTTCCCCTCAACTGATGAATTCTTCTTTCTCCCCATCAAAATTCAAGAAAGCAAACAAACTTGTTCGACTTCATTATCCTCTTTCTTCCCCTCATGATGAATGTGTGGCAACATGTTCATCATGTCTCTTTGAAGTCAAAACTGGGGAATCAACCATTATAAAGTAGTAGTCCAATAAACAACATCTTTAGCCCGGGTTATACACTGACATGTGTATAAGCCATTTTCATCGAATCACTTATGAACAACCTTTGGGACCCATTTTTGTGTAGGCCCAACGGTTTTTGTCTTGACATTCCAAATGTACGTGTCATCGATTCGACGAATAGAATCTGCAGTCCATGGTAGGTGAAAACTCGAGGTTGTTGAAAAGTTGAGTTTTTGTGGACGCAGTGGAGATGCAAAGACATTCACTTCTTGCACGGTAATTGGTTTTGGTGCAAGTTCATAGAGTTGCCAAAGTGAGTATTTGATTGTCTTTGACTCAGTTGACTTTGGTTTGTAGACAGGTTTCCATTTGATCTTGGTCAACTGAGCTTTTGCTTGAGAGATGAACTTGGTATTGTCTTCAAATGACAAGAATGGAATGAGAGTCTGTGTTCCATCTATAGTAGGCTTCGACGAATACTTTCTATCCTTGAATAAGGCATAGTTAGTAAATTGAGAAGCTTTATGTTTAGCAGGAGATGAAACTTTGATCTTTGAGCTCTTTGGGATGGACTCAGTGCAAATTTTCTTTTGAGCATCAAGTTCAGTTGGAAATATTGGACTTGCATCATGATAAACTGATCCATCATCACTTTGAGTGTCACAAGATGTTGATTGTGTTTGCAATTCCATCTCAAGTTCAGAGATTCTCTTTTGTAAAGATGTTTCATTTGATTGATATTGCAAACAATTCTCTTCAAGAGTCTTGATTTTGTTGCAAACATCTTGTCTCTCTTTCTCAACTTTGTTCATCTCATCAATAAACTTGCTCTCCATGGTTAAGAATATAGATGTCTCATTTTTTGACTGAGATTGAAAACTTGAAATCTTTTCTTGCAAAATAAGTTCTCTTGATTTGCTTTCCAAGATACTATCATTCAGCTTCTTGTTGGAAGTTTTCAATTCTGTTTGAAGTTCTTTTATCGCAGCTTTCATTTGTGACATCAACTCATCATTCTTCTTCAAAGTTTGTTTGTCAATTTCATTCCAAACTGCAATGTTTCCAAATTCAACTTGAAGTTCTTTTATCGCAGCTTTCATTTGTGACATCAACTCATCATTCTTCTTCAAAGTTTGTTTGTCAATTTCATTCCAAACTGCAATGTTTCCAAATTCAACTTGAAGTTCTTTCATCTCATTTCTAAGCCTCACATTCACAGCTTGAACGTAGATCATTTGTTCTTTCAGTTTGACATTCTTGGCCTGTAACGTGACTACTTCCTCTTGAAATTTGACATTTTCAGTTGCAGTTGAATGAATCAATATCTTCATCACTTGACAAGGATTTGGAAAAGGTCTCGATGAACAACATGAACACAGTCCACCTTTATGAAGTTTTTCTTCAGATGAAGTTGGTTTCTCGGGTGAAGAAGTTAACCACAAATTGAAAACGAAATCGTCTTTGACTGAATTTGAGATACTTGGACTTGACATTTTGTTTAGCAAAGGGTGAAATGAAATGAAAAAGTAATTGTGATTGAAATTGAAGTGAAAGAATTAAAATTGAAATTTGGAGATTTTGTACTTCAGGTTTCCCTCCAAATTTTTTTTTTTTTTTTTTTTTATTTGGAATTGGAATTGGAACGATCTTGTGAAGCAGAAAATGAAACGATCTTGAGAAGCAGAAAATGAAACGATCTTGAGAAGATCGTCCTGGGTGAGATCGTTTTAGGTAAGATCGTCCTGGGTGAGATCGTTTTAGGAGTTTGATGAAAATTTGGTTAAGTCTAAAAAATGAAACGATCTTGGACTAATGAAACGGTCTTGAAGTGAAACGGTCTTGAAGAACTGGGACGATCTTGATTGAAGATCGTCTTGGAAATTTTGATGAAAATTTGGTTAAGTATAAGAAATGAAACGATCTTGAAAATTGTTCTGAGCAAGATCGTCTTGGAACTTTAAAGAAAATTTGGTTAAGTATAGAAAGTGAAACGGTTAGGAAATGAGACGGTCTTGAATTGAAGATCGTCTTAACTTCAAAATAAATGAGACGATCTTGTTGAAGATCGTCTTGGTTTCAGAATAATGAGACGATCTTGGTGAAGATCGTCTTGGAAATTTTGATGAAAATTTGGTTAAGTATAAGAAATGAAACGATCTTGAAAATTGTTCTGAGCAAGATCGTCTTGGAACTTTAAAGAAAATTTGGTTAAGTATAGAAAGTGAAACGGTTAGGAAATGAGACGGTCTTGAATTGAAGATCGTCTTAACTTCAAAATAAATGAGACGATCTTGTTGAAGATCGTCTTGGTTTCAGAATAATGAGACGATCTTGGTGAAGATCGTCTTGTTTTCTTTTCAAGAATTTGTATTGACCAAACCAATCCTTCTGGATTAGTTAGCCAAAAACAAGTACTTCTCAACTCAACAATCCACACAGCACAGGTATTACAATTAACTTTCAAATACCAAAACGATCTTATGAAGATCGTCTTAGTGAAGATCGTTTTAGGTTCATCTTCATCATTTTACCAGTTTTCCATGAAAACTCCATTAATGACTTTAAAAGCTTCAATAACTTTTGAATTAGTGGGAGTTAGATCACGAAATAACTTGCAAACTGTTTGTTTTCACCTCCGCAACAAATCTATGAACAAAATTCAACACCAAACACAACAGATTCAAAACCCAAAAAATCGCGCCAAAATCAAAAATTCAATCTCGAGATATAGATCGAATTGGAACTTGAAACTTGACAGGATTATGTTTACAACTATCACGAATCTATTGGTGAACAAATAACTGTGATTTTATGTGATTTGAGAGTGTGAATTTTGATGAACAGTGAAAACGATTTTGAATAAAAAAATTCGAAAATTGAATGAAAATTGCAGCAAATCGAGCTATGGATCGTTCAGATTAACTGATTTTTCTCTGATACCAATTGTTAAGTAGAAATTTGAGCTCGATTTGTGCAAAAATGGAGTTAGTGTGTGAAAAGGTGTAGTGTGTGTTTTGGAGGTTGAAGATGAAGATCAGAGAGAATTGAGGTTGAATTGTTGTGATTAATTAAGGAAATGGGGGAAAAGCTTACAATTTTGGGTATGGAAAGGAGTATTTATACACTAGACTAACTTTCACTAATACTCCTTCCATTGTTAAAATAATTACATTTTAACACCATTTTTGGATTTCTAACATAGATTTTTATTATTATTAATATTATTATTATTATTATTATTATTATTATTATTTCTTTTTGATTATTATATATATATATATATAAAGAAAATGGTTGAACATGTTTAATCACATGCATTTGGGCTCTCAATAATACCTAATAATGAGAGACATGCATCATAAACATATTTATCATGATCTAAGATTACTTTTGAAAAATTGTAATATATCACCTAATCTAAAGTAATAACAGTAAAACTTAATTCGTATCGTTTTATAATTTTCAACCACGTTTGATTATATTAGTAGATAGATAGTTAATTAAATATGAAAATTATAAGTTATAAATATGAATATTATTCTCTATTAATTTTATTTTTTATTATTTTTTGAACGGTCTCAGTTAATTAATTTTACATATCTGATAGATTTAGGATAAATAAATAAATTTAGTTTTTATAACAATAAATTATAAATTACTGTAACACCCCGAGCTAGGGCTCGGAATATTACGGAAATCATATAACACAAGGTGGAATTAATGTAGAACATGAACTAAATGCAAATAAAGGATCCGGTGAATCCATAAAATAAGTTAAATCAAGTACAAAATGCATAAGGAGCAAGTAACCATCAAGTTTACAAAAGATTATCAAAAGATGGTGTAACACCCTTCATTTAAAAATACGGGTTTCCAAAAATTTTCGCCTAACAGCGTCAAAATAAAGCGGAAGAAACATTAAAAGTCCAAACCAATTAAAATCTGTTTGGTTTACTTATTCAATGGTGTTACTAATCGCATCATCAAAACAAGTTTAATAGAAACCCGTCGGCTGCCCAACACAAAACAACCGACTACATAATAATCCAACTCCATTAAAGACAAACATAAACAAATGTCTATAAAAGTTCGGCATCTATGGGTAGCTAAGGACTTCATCAAGCTATCTACCCATTCCTCGCTCATCTTCATCAACTACCTCAGCTATGCTAAACCTGAGGGAGCAACACATTTCAAAAGACAAGTGTTATCTAACGAATTAGCTAAGTAAGATAACACTCAAGTTATAAAACATTTGTCCATTTCAAACATTATGGATTTGAATACCTCATCATGGCACAACACATATCAAACACACAATACTTCATAATAGGATGAACCATCCTAAATGTGCCTATCCTGCTTTACTTCATTTCACACATATAACCACATAACTGCTTTCTACATTAACTGCTTTGCTCCTTTTTAACTGCTTTACTACATTTTAACTGCGTCAATGTGCAACATAAGTTACACCTGACTAGATGACAACCGTCCAGTTGAACATCAAACGTCGTTAAGGAATGGCAAGCCAATCCCCGAGTAATCCGTATGTACAAGACAAATGAGGGCGGGTCAGACCCCTCGTATTACTCAACTTCATCTCAATGACCATGTTGCAAGGAGCCACCCAAGCAACCAACGTCAACGTACTTAGCCGGGCTAGGGCAAGTACGGGTTAAGCATAACACTTTCCTGCATCAAAGTTTTTATGAGCTCGAAACTGCATTATTTAGTTTAGGTGACTACATTACCTAAACATTTACTATGTTAACTGCTTTTACGTTTTGGGCCCTTAAACGTGCACGTGACATCGCAACTTAGCAAGTCTAGTGAACTAGATGAGCAAGCCACACAAACATGCACAACATCAATCAATAACAACATATACTGCATCTCATAACATCACAAGTTACTGCATATCATAACATTACATCATACTTCATACGTAGCACTACATCCTACATCATATCATAACATGCACTACACTACATATCATGAGGGACTGCATTTCAGGTCTCAAAGGTCAACTACATAACCCGTATTACCTCCCGTGTAACCCATATACCCATAAACAACATAAGTTACCAATTGGGAAGTTATAATCATGAAACCTTCGTTTGATGAACCCTCAGCGTGACAAAAGTAGTGTATCTTACCTCAAAGAAGCGCACGATAAAAGGCAACTACGTTAATGTGCAAAGCAATTAGTCTCGTCTACCTATATATAGTAAACGACCATTAGACACGCTAATATTCACGTTATTAAAGTCATATCTCAGACCTCAACACCTACAAACAAGACCCACGACAACGACTACGCATTGGAGGTCCAATAGTTAAACTCATTTCAAAACTGACCATGTTGCGCCGCAACATACTACGTTGCACCGCAACTTATCTTTCTGTTTTACAGTTGCGCCACAACACCAGCCCTCAGTTGCGCCGCAACCTACATGTTGCGCCGCAACTTATCTTTCAGGAAACTGGTTGCGCCGCAACTAGCCCCGATGCTGCACAAGTTCGATCGATTACACCCCAAACCAGATCCAAACGACTCCAAATCAATTACATGACTTTCATACATCAAAATCCTTCATTTTCAAACCATTATAATGCAAGTAACTCCTTTATTAAACCACTCATGATTTGCATTATTAAAACAAACATTATTTTGACATCAATTGACCCTCCAATGGTATAGATTCTGATTTCTAATGACTCATATGATCAAAAAGACATAAAATCAAAATCAATATACCTCAATTACCTGAAGATCACAATGGGGATGCAAAATACTCGATCAATCACTCCTAAATCACATGTTTGAAGGATTTTCGGCTTAGAATTTTGATAGGGGATCAAAGGGGTGGCTAGGGCTTGAGAAAAAAGTAATATTTCTGCAAATGATGAACTAATGACTCCCTCCAAGACCCTAAACCCGTTTTTGACTTTCACACCATCTCAAAATTGGTCCCTAAGCTTCATAAAGTCATATTTCTTGCCCAAAACACCTCTATGGACTATATACAACTCATTAAACACTTTGAACACCTCAAAAAGGCATTTAACTAAATCTTAACCACATTACTACATCAATCAATAAGACATTCAAGTCCCACGCGCATAACACATTAACTATATATAAGCATAAAATCTATCAAAGACTTAACGACACGTTATGTTGACTTAACGACTCTAGTCAACCGTTAAATAAAAGGATTGGGATGTTACAATTACCTCCCCCTTAAGAGGATTCCGTCCCCGGAATCTCATCAGAAAGGAACAACTCTGGATACTTCTCTTTCATCACCGACTCGGTTTCCCAAGTGAGACTTTCTCCATGGTTGTGCTTCCACTTAATCAACACAAGGTCAATCATCTTCCTGCGTAACTTCTTTTGCTTCCTTCTAAGTATCGCTATTGGTTCCTCAATCATCCTTTTACTTGGATCAATGCTCACATCTTCAATAGGAATCACACTCGACTCCTCGGCTAAACATCTCCTCAAATAGGATACATGAAATGTGTTGATTCCATCCAATTCTGGAGGTAATTCCAACTGATATGCCACATCTTTAATACGCTTCAGAACTTTAAATGGTCCAATAAATCTTGGACTCAACTTACCTTTCTTTCCAAAGCGAATGACTCCTTTCCATGGGGATACTTTCAGCATCACCATGTCACCAACCTCAAACTCAACCGGCTTTCTTTTCTTGTCGGCATAAGTTTTCTGTCTTTCTCTTGCCACGCGAAGAGCTTCTTTAGCAATATTAACTTTCTCCGCTATAAGCTCTATAATTTCAGGACCTGTAATTTGCTTTTCACTGGGCTCCATCCAACAACTTGGAGTCCTACACTTTCTACCATAAAGCATTTCAAATGGCGGCATTCCAATGCTTGCATGGTAGCTATTATTATAAGCAAACTCAATCAACTTCAAATGATCGTCCCATGCTCCACCATACTCCAATACACAAGCCCTCAACATATCCTCCAATAGGATACATGAAATGTGTATGATTCCATCCAATTCTGGAGGTAATTCCAACTGATATGCCACATCTTTAATACGCTTCAGAACTTTAAATGGTCCAATAAATCTTGGACTCAACTTACCTTTCTTTCCAAAGCGAATGACTCCTTTCCATGGGGATACTTTCAGCATCACCATGTCACCAACCTCAAACTCAACCGGCTTTCTTTTCTTGTCGGCATAAGTTTTCTGTCTTTCTCTTGCCACGCGAAGAGCTTCTTTAGCAATATTAACTTTCTCCGCTATAAGCTCTATAATTTCAGGACCTGTAATTTGCTTTTCACTGGGCTCCATCCAACAACTTGGAGTCCTACACTTTCTACCATAAAGCATTTCAAATGGCGGCATTCCAATGCTTGCATGGTAGCTATTATTATAAGCAAACTCAATCAACTTCAAATGATCGTCCCATGCTCCACCATACTCCAATACACAAGCCCTCAACATATCCTCCAATGTTTGTATCGTCCTCTCACTTTGCCCATCGGTTTGAGGATGATAGGCGGTGCTCAAGTTCACTCTTGTACCAAGGGCTTTTTGAAGACCCTTCCAAAAACTAGATACAAATCTCGTGTCTCGATCCGAAACGATAGATAATGGAACACCATGCATTGAGACAACTTCATCTATATACATCTTTGCCATCTTGGTCAATGGCACATCTTGGTGGGTTGCCAAGAAGTGAGCACTCTTCGTCAATCTATCCACAATAACCCAAACCATATCATTACCCTTTGGAGTTCTAGGTAACTTGGTCACAAAATCCATAGTTATATGATCCCATTTCCATTCGGGAATCTCCAATTGATGCAACATTCCATATGGCTTTTTGTGATCTGCTTTAACCCGCGCACAAGTCAAACATCTTTCTACAAAATGTGCTACCTCTCCTTTAATATCAGGCCACCAATAGATGGGCTTCAAATCTGCATACATCTTTGTAACACCAGGATGAACTGAATACCTTGACCTATGAGCTTCTTCAAGTATCAGCTCTCGATTACCATCAAGTAATGGCACCCAAATTCGACCCTTATAAGTCTGAAATCCACGGCTATTCGTCTCCATCACTAATCTTTTCTTCTTTCCAATACTTTCTTTGTCGATGTTATCCTTCAATAACGCTTTAACTTGAGCCTCCTTGATACGATCAAGTAATCCCGACTTCGCTTGTACAACCATGCTCATCAATCTACATGAAAAATTCTGCACCTTCCTACTTAATGCATCAGCCACTACATTGGCTTTACCGGGATGGTATTTGATTTCACAATCATAGTCTTTCAACAATTCCATCCATCTCCTTTGTATCACATTCATTTCTTTCTGAGTAAACACATATTGTAAACTCTTATGGTCGGTGTACAAGGTACACTTAGTGCCGTATAGGTAGTGTCTCCATAACTTCAAAGCAAACACCACCGCCGCTAACTCAAGATCATGAGTCGGGTAGTTCTTTTCATGTGGCTTTAATTGGCGTGAAGCATAGGCAATAACCTTATCCCTCTGCATAAGAACACAACCCAAACCCGTAATGGAAGCATCACTATAAACAACGAGATCATCCGTACCTTCGGGTAAGGCAAGGATAGGAGCTTCACATAACTTCGTCTTCAACGTTTGAAAAGCCTTCTCTTGAGCTTCCGACCACACAAACTTTACTCCTTTCTTCGTCAATTCGGTCATTGGCTTAGCTATACGAGAGAAATCTTGTATAAACCTTCGATAATAGCCGGCTAAACCAAGGAAACTCTTGATCTCCGTAGGAGTCTTTGGCTGCTCCCACTTAGAAACAGCTTCAATCTTTGAGTGATCAACTTTAATTCCTTCGGAAGAAATGACATGTCCAAGAAACTGAACTTCTCTAAGCCAAAACTCACATTTAGAGAACTTTGCATGTAACTTCTTTTCTCTAAGGACTTCAAGGACAGCCCTTAAGTGTTCTCGATGCTCGGCTTCAGACTTAGAATAAATCAGGATATCATCTATGAAAACAATCACAAAATGGTCTAAAAATGGACGACAAACACGATTCATAAGATCCATAAAGGCAGCTGGAGCATTTGTCAAGCCAAAAGGCATGACTAAGAATTCATAATGTCCATATCGTGTACGAAAAGCTGTTTTTGTAACATCCTCCTTGTTAACCCTCAATTGGTGATAACCGGACCGCAAATCTATTTTAGAGAAGTAGGAAGCACCATGTAGTTGATCAAAAAGATCATCAATACGCGGAAGAGAATACTTGTTCTTAACCGTTCGTTTATTCAACTCACGGTAGTCTATACACATGCGCATTGAACCATCTTTCTTCTTTACAAATAAAACCAGAGCTCCCTAAGGCGAGGAACTAGGTTGTATAAAACCCTTGTCAAGTAACTCTTGAAGTTGCGCCATCAACTCTTTCATCTCAGTAGGAGCCAAACGATATGGTGCCTTTGCAACTGGAGTAGCACCGGGAACAAGATCAATCTGAAAAGTAACCTCTCGATCGGGAGGAATACCGGGAAGATCATCCGGAAAGACATCAGAAAATTCCGAAACTACATCAACGTTAGAAATAGAAGATTTCTCCTTTCGTGTATCAATCACATAAGCAAGAAAGTGATTCTTATTATGCCGAATGCTATTTAAAGCCTTCATTAAATTAATGATCTTCAAGCCCCCCTTCTTCTTATCTCCATAAACCGAGATGACTACACCATCCGGGGTAGTGAAACGAACTACCTTTTGAGAACATATAATTGTGGCATCATTTTGAGACAACTAATCCATACCTATCACTATATCAAAACCAGCAAGAGTAGTAGGTAATAATTGGACCGGAAAAGCGCGACCTTCAATCTCAATGTCACAATCATCATAGCCCACACGTATGTCACTAATAGTACCATTGGCAATCTCTACCTCTACAGGACAATCTAAGGGAGTAGTGACTCTTTCAAGCTTAGGAGCAAACAAGGTAGACACAAAGGACCTATTTGAACCCGAATCAAAAAGAACAGAAGCAGGTTTTGAATTAACAAGGAAAGTACCGCTTACCACTTCATCGTTGTCCTTAGCAGCTTCCACCGTCATTTGAAGTGCTTGAACTCTTGTCTTTGGAGCGGCTGCCTTTTTTCCATCATTCTTCATCTGTGGACAATCTGCAATGAGATGACCTGTTTCTTGACATTTGTAGCAACGCATCCTATCCCTACAATCAGCTGCAATATGCCCCGATGAACCACACTTATGGCACCTTTTGGTCTTGTCTGAACATTGACCATCATGAGTAGTCTTGCAAGTGGGGCACCACGTTCCACTCTTCTTCTTGTCTTTACCTCCATTCGAGGTAGAACCACCTCTGAACTTCTTATTAGAACCCGAAGACCAATTAGATCTTCTCTTGAATCCCGACTTCTTATCATCGGCTTTCTCAACAACTTTTTCAGATTTAAGGTCATCATCTAACCTCTTAGACTCCTTAATAGCTGCAGACAGGGTAATGTGCTGCCTACATAGACCACGATAACTAACCAGAAGTCCATCACAATATGCCTCAATCTGGTCCACCTCCCTATGGACCATATGACCCACAAACTTGAGTTTCTCCATGAACGAATGGGCATACTCCATTATAGCACCGGGCTTAGCAGTTAAGGCCCTAAACTCCTTCTCAATCAGCCTCAACTCTCGAGTTCCAACATACTCCTCCAAGAACTTCTCCTTAAAAGTACTCCAAGGCATCACAGCTAGCACCTCAGGAGCTATGGAAACTGTAGTAGCCCTACACCAATTACGGGCATTCTTTTTCAACATACGAGTTGCACACAAAACTTTCATGTCATCAGGACAATAACATGAAACAAAGACCACCTCAATGTCTTCGAACCACTCCATGGCACCCACTGCATTTTGAGTACCATCAAAGTCTTTAGCACCACATTTCTGAAAACTCTCATACTTAAAGTTGTTAACACGAGGGGCAACCACGACTCGAGGTTCCACCACATTTTCTACACCATTCACCTCAGTAACTACATCCTCAGGAGTAACCAATGACCTTACATTCGATGGCTCAGCACAGTTTGAGCGGTTCGAATAGTTTCCATCGGTATGCTCATTACGGTGCAAACTAGCATCCCTTTATGCCCTCAATTATGCTAACTCCTCTTCATTTCTCATCAAAAGAGCTCGGATAGCTCTCAACTCTTCATGTAATTCTGCTTGATTGGGAACCTGTTCAATCACCGGGTTTGCCCTATCAATTTCCGACCTTGTGGGCTGAGCACCCGGAAGTGGCCTTCGTGGAGGCCTTTGGTTAACACCATTCCCAGCCCCATTCCCATTAGGCGGAGCACCACTAGCATTAGTTCCATCTTGTTGACTGTTAGCACGAGTGTTTGCCATCTTTCTACAAGGCAACGATGACGGTTAGCTAGAGTTAAAGCGAGATTTCAAAGATTAAGACCATACTTCATCTAAATTTCTGCATCAAACATAAGCATTCATGTCTTAACTTATACTCTCACACACTTCCCAACCCGTCCTAGTGTACTTCATCTCAAAGCTAGGCACACCTACATAATCCTAACTTATCCTTCATCGGTTTAAGTCCAAAATCCTACGGTCATGGTCGAACTTTGGTTCACTTAAACCATTTATCTGATACCAACTTGTAACACCCTTCATTTAAAAATACGGGTTTCCAAAAATTTTCGCCTAACGGCGTCAAAATAAAGCGGAAGAAACATTAAAAGTCTAAACCAATTAAAATCTGTTTGGTTTACTTATTCAATGGTGTTACTAATGGCATCATCAAAACAGGTTTAATAGAAACCCGTCGGCTGCCCAACACAAAACAACCGACTACATAATAATCCAACTCCATTAAAGACAAACATAAACAAATGTCTATAAAAGTTCAGCATCTATGGGTAGCTAAGGACTTCATCAAGCTATCTACCCATTCCTCGCTCATCTTCATCAACTACCTCAGCTACGCTAAACCTGAGGGAGCAACACATTTCAAAAGACAAGTGTTAGCTAACGAATTAGCTAAGTAAGATAACACTCAAGTTATAAAACATTTGTCCATTTCAAACATTAAGATTTGTATACCTCATCATGGCACAACACATATCAAACACACAATACTTCATAATAGGATGAACCATCCTAAATGTGCCTATCCTGCTTTACTTCATTTCACACATATAACCACATAACTGCTTTCTACATTAACTGCTTTATTCCGTTTTAACTGCTTTACTACATTTTAACTGCGTCAATGTGCAACATAAGTTACACCCGACTAGATGACAACCGTTCAGTTGAACATCAAACGTCGTTAAGGAATGGCAAGCCAATCCCCGAGTAATCCGTATGTACAAGACAACTGAGGGCGGGTCAGACCCCTCGTATTACTCAACTGCATCTCAATGACCATGTTGCAAGGAGCCACCCAAGCAACCTGTAACATCCTAATCATTTTTTGATCTTTGACTATTAGTTGACCGTTAACTCCGTTAGTTGACCCATTAGTTGACTGTTAACTTCGTTAGTGCTTAGACGACCCATTAGTTGATTTAGTTGAATTTTATTATAAATTAGATGTTTTATAAACATTAATTTCCCAAAAAGTTGAAATAGTTAAATCGTTACTCATTTCGTGGTTGTCGGGTCATTTATTAATTTATTTCGATAAAATCGATATATATGCTAAGTTGAAAGTTGCTAATTTATCGTTGACTGAAAATTGTGCTATAAAATGATTTATGTGCCTTATTTGTAGTAGAAAAAAGGTTCTTATATGTTAGGTATATGATAACGGGTCATTTAGAGGTATAATGAAGTCATAAGTTGCTTTAGGGGTCAACTTTGCCAAGTGGTCAAACATAAAAACGGGATTAGTTGGATAAGTATGATTTAGGGTTAGACTCCAACTATTTAATGAGTCTTTAGGCAGCCCTAATCACCCCTAGAAACCTACGTACGTTTCCAAAAACCCCTAGAAGCATATTCCCACCTTTTCTTCCAAGTTCTTCAAGGTTTTGGCCATCAATTCGTCCCTGTTCGGTAGCATTCTAAAGGTAGCAGATTGATCTTTGTTTTATCTTGATTTCGGGTCTGTAGATAAGTGGTTGTATTTGTCCAATTGACCATGTATGCTAAAATTATTAAAGATTTGACTTTTATAAAGGATTTAACCTAAATTTTTGCATAGAAAACGGTTTGGCAATTATGGGAATCAATGTATGCGTTTTTCAGATTTTGAGGTTAAAATAAATTGTTTTCATGTTGGAATAATTCTGGAAATCGAAAGGGGTGTGGGTTGGGACACTATTGCATGATCTTGGCTGCATTGCCTGGCTTGCTGCTGGTCGCTGCTGGCTTGCTGCTGGTCGCTGCTGGCTTGCTGCTGGTCGCTGCTGGCTTGCTGCTGGTTGCTGCTGGCTTGCTGCTGGTCGCTGCTGGCTTGCTGCTGGTCGTTGCTGGCTTGCTGCTGATCGCTGCTGTTGCTGCTGATCGCAGCCTGTTGCTGCTGATCGCTGCCTGTTGCTGCTGATCGCAGCCTGTTGCTGCTGTCCGCAGGTTCGACCCAAATCGACCCTTTTGGTCGAGGGTTGGTCTGTACGGTTGTAATAAGTCATTATGGATGTAAAGTCCAGGGAATAGCCCGACTCAATTGCTAATGTTGGAAGTTGCTTTGTTAATTATGTTTAATTGATATAGGTCGTTGAATTGTGTCGTTGCTGTAAGTTGCCGTTGTGATAATTTTGCTTGTGCGATCAGGTAAGATATATCATTTTTGACACGCTGGGGTGCACAACGAAAATAGTGATTTCGTAAAAGTGGTTTAAAACCTTTCTTTCTCATACGCTAGTTTGGGTAATGGGACTTTTGGAGGGTTTCGCGAAATGGGTAGATTTGCATGATTAGGTTGATTTATATTGTTGTTATTATGCTTGTACATGCTGAATTATAGTTGATATTAATGTCGTTTTTAGTTGTAAAGTTGTTTTCGTTGGAATGCTAAGTTGTTGAGTTGGTTTGGCTTTTACACTAGTTCACTAGACTTATGTAGGTTGCCATGTTAACACTGTGCACGATTAGGGGCCCTAAACTTAAAGTTGAAATAAAAGTTGCTAAAGTTGATATCGTTGTTAAAACTCGAGTATAAATCTAAGTTGAAAGTGGTAAGCTTATCCCATACTGGAACCGTGTAGGAACCAGTGTGATTTAGTTGGTCAGCGGGAGTAGACTAGTTGCTTCCAATGGCACGGCCTCGAAGTTTGAGATTAGCTGGGTGACTAGGTCCAGTCACTACAAGTTGCGTAACAGCTTTCTCCTGGATTTGGTTATGCCTATCCTTAACGACACTGATGGACCCCGATAGGACTACCCATCAAGTCGGGTGCAAGGTCCCTTAAAGGCCTTAAAGCCGCCTTTGCACACATTTGTAGTTGTATTCATTGTGGTGACGCGAGTCATCCACCTTTAGTTGTAATAAAAAAAAGGCCATAACGTATTGTTGAATAAAGTTGTTGAAGTTGATTAAGTTGCTAGATGGAATACGTAGATAAAGTTGAATATTGTTGATTAAGTCGATAGACACACGTAGGATTGTTAATCATTCTTATGGGTATTCGATTGCTATATATTGTTGTTGTTGTTACATGCTCGACTGCGTATGATTCTTTATTAAGTTGTTTTAAATTGGCAATCATTTATATTAACCTGTGATATATCTTACTCGGCTTTAAAGCTGACACTTGTTCTTTTGTTGAAAATGTTGTGCCACCTCAGGTTGATGCTTAGTTGAGATGCAGTTTAGAGTGAGGATGGGTAGAAGATACAGCTGAAGGCTTTTACCTAGACTGCCTCATTTATTCAAACTCGTTTACTATATTTCGTTGACCGTTATCGTTATTTGACGTTTATGGGTTTCATTTGATTATGGTTAGATCCGACGAGTAACACCGTCATTTAAGTTGAACATTTTTATTTTGGAAATGTAATAATTGATGGAAACTTCCGCAATACTCTGTGTTTTAAGAAAAATTTTGAAATCCATATTTTTATAAAGTTCGGTGTTACACAACCTACGTCAACGCACTTAGCCGGGCTAGGGCAAGTACGGGTTAAGCTTAACACTTTCCTGCATCAAAGTTTTTACGAGCTCGAAACTGCATTATTTAGTTTAGGTGAGTACATTACCTAAACATTTACTACGTTAACTGCTTTTACGTTTTGGGCCCTTAAACGTGCACGTGACATCGCAACTTAGCAAGTCTAGTGAACTAGATGAGCAAGCCACACAAACATGCACAACATCAATCAATAACAACATATACTGCATCTCATAACATCACAAGTTACTGCATATCATAACATTACATCATACTTCATACGTAGCACTACATCCTACATCATATCATAACATGCACTACACTACATATCATGAGGGACTGCATTTCAGGTCTCAAAGGTCAACTACATAACCCGTATTACCTCCCGTGTAACCCATATACCCATAAACAACATAAGTTACCAATTGGGAAGTTATAATCATGAAACCTTCGTTTGTTGAACCCTCAGCGTGACAAAAGTAGTGTATCTTACCTCAAAGAAACGCACGATAAAAGGCAACTACGTTAATGTGCAAAGCAATTAGTCTCGTCTACCTATATATAGTAAACGACCATTAGACACGCTAATATTCACGTTATTAAAGTCATATCTCAGACCTCAACACCTACAAACAAGACCCACGACAATGACTACGCATTGGAGGTTCAAAAGTTAAACTCATTTCAACACTGACACTATTGCGCCGCAACATACTACGTTGCGCCGCAACTTATCTTTCTGTTTTACAGTTGCGCCACAACACCAGCCCTCAGTTGCGCCGCAACCCAGCCCTCAGTTGCGCCGCAACCTACATTACGTTGCGCCGCAACTTATCTTTCTGGAAACTAGTTGCGCCGCAACTAGCCCCGATTCTGCACAAGTTCGATCGATTACACCCCAAACCAGATCCAAACGACTCCAAATCAAATACATGACTTTCATACATCAAAATCCTTCATTTTCAAACCATTATAATGCAAGTAACTCCTTTATTAAACCACTCATGATTTGCATTATTAAAACAAACGTTATTTCGACATCAATTGACCCTCCAATGGTCTAGATTCTGATTTCTAATGACTCATATGATCAAAAAGACATAAAATCAAAATCAATATACCTCAATTACCTGAAGATCACAATGGGGATGCAAAATACTCGATCAATCACTCCTAAATCACACGTTTGAAGGATTTTCGGCTTAGAATTTTGATAGGGGATCAAAGGGGTGGCTAGGGCTTGAGAAAAAAGTAATATTTCTGCAAATGATGAACTAATGACTCCCTCCAAGACCCTAAACCCGTTTTTGACTTTCACACCATCTCAAAATTGGTCCCTAAGCTTCATAAAGTCATATTTCTTGCCCAAAACACCTCTATGGACTATATACAACTCATTAAACACTTTGAACACCTCAAAAAGGCATTTAACTACATCTTAACCACATTACTACATCAATCAATAAGACATTCAAGTCCCACGCGCATAACACATTAACTATATATAAGCATAAAATCTATCAAAGACTTAACGACTCTAGTCAACCGTTAAATAAAAGGATTGGGATGTTACAGATGGCTATCGATCCTAAGCATAATGCAAAAGTAGGCAAATGAATCCTTGATCCATGTAAGTCCAATGTCCGGGTCCAAAAGCAAGCAATCAATCAAACTTCACGTCCTAGGTTAACCTGATTACCTGAAAAGTGTACTAAACAAGTCAACACGAGGTTGGTAAGTTTGTAGTAATGGTTCACAAGGAACCATCTTCAACAATCACAATACGTATAAGCAAAGGCAAAACAAAACGTTCAAGTAGCCCTTGCGTGTCACACTATCAATCGTATCAACATTTCAAGTCATACAATAATGCATGAAATAGAGAATGCACAAATGATGTCAATATCAATGTATGTGTCGTACGCATAACATGTCATGATGCATATCATAAGTGTGACCATCAAGTCAACGATGCAACGATACTCACATGTCATCCCAATGAACAATGTGGCATCTCAAAATCATCGAGTTATGTATATGTCTATACACTCGGATGTCTATGTCCGTTTCATCAATTCAACACAAGTGTATACATCTATACACTTGGATGTCCATGTCCGCATCACCATCATTCACAACATTTCATGTGCAAGTCTGTTTAAATCACAAATCCATCAATCATCAACCATTCAAATCAACCAAACGATACGTACATACACTTAGGAGGATTCTACTTTCAACGAGTTCTCGATGCTTATATATAGGGTCACCCGCAGCCTTCCCACCACATCTCAAACCCTTTGAAGGCATAACCGACCTTCATGTATGTACAACTATCCTAAATAATCATCCAAGCACATTCATATGCGTAAACCAAACTCAAGTCGAACATTCAATCACAAATCCATCAATCATCAACCATTCAAATCAACCAAACGATACGTACATACACTTAGGAGGATTCTACTTTCAACGAGTTCTCGATGCTTATATATAGGGTCACCCGCAGCCTTCCCACCACATCTCAAACCCTTTGAAGGCATAACCGACCTTCATGTATGTACAACTATCCTAAATAATCATCCAAGCACATTCATATGCGTAAACCAAACTCAAGTCAAACATTCAATCACACAATCAAAGAATCAAGAAATCAAACAATCAAACACATAAGTGTACACTTTTCAGCCCGAATCTTAATTGAGTAGGGAGCTACGGAACTCACCTTGATCGGCAAAAGTAGTTAAGTATGATATAAAGTCAAGTCAATGTCGTTCTACGTTCACTTCACGTCCACCACCTATAATTTAATATACATATTCATTAATACATGTTTTATACAATTTTTAAGTCGTTTAGAAGTCATTTCGTGTTCAATTACTATTATTGCACTTCTATGTGTATATATATATATACATACATATACATACATATAATTTAGGTTTTATCTAGGATTTTGATAACCTTTGAGACTGTGGATAACGCTTATAACTCGTTTATGACACCACAAAAATTGGGGTGAGATGTTTGAAATCTCCCGACAATCGTTACACGTTCAATTCTAGTAATGAGCTGAGTATATTATAAGTTGAGTCGAGTTTACTTTGAAAGATAGCCCAGACCCGACCCAAGTAAAAGAGAAGCCCAAAAAGGAAAATCCAGAAAACTGAATAATATATATCAGCATCCCATACGCTGCTTGTAGCGTTCCAGACGGCGGGAAACTTTGGCAGAGCGTGCAAGACGGCCATCCTAGGCGTGCTGGACGGTGGGCCAAAGCTGGCTGGGCGTGCGGGACGGTGTGGTCCACCGTCTCAGACGGTGCCACAGTTTTGGTGATTTCAGCGTCCAAGGCAGCGTAACACAGAAGAAAGCACCGTCTCACCACCGTTTAATCAAATTCAGAGATAGGGGACACCGTCTAGGACGGTGCCTGGGCCGTTCCAGACGCCAATAACCCACGATCAGCGCCCCACACGGTGGGGAAAACCATCCCATACGGTGGGGAAAGAACAAGAACAGCATCAGCAGTAATGTGCAGAAAAATGACCCAAAACCTTTTATTTTTCATATTCTAAAACCCTAAATCGACCCAGGAGATGGATGAACCCGTTTTGAAGCAAAAGTGGACGTTTACAAGCATTATTACACAATCCCAAATCGGATTTCCATCACAGGATGATCACATCATCATCAAAAATCAGTTTTTGGTTCAATTAAACTCAAGAACCCTAATATTGCTCCAAAACCCTAAAACCCGACCCGTTTGGATTTGGCCCGACCCAGACGACCTTGCACACTCATTTTGATATAATGTAACTTATTTTAATGAATTCCAAACTTCAATTCGTCCATAATATCATTTCTTGCATTTAAATCTTGTTTTGACTAAATTAAGTCAAATAAAGCTCAAAAGTTGACTTGACTCAATTTTTACCCACAAATCCAAGAGTTTAACATATAATTATGATTATAGACATAAAATAAGGATTAGGAAATGGAATTTGCTTACCAAAATCACTTCCAAGAAGCAAAATCCGAAATTGATCCAAAATGGAGTTTTTCTAGCACCTTGAACACCAAATTTTGATATGATGAATTTATGATGCTAATGATGATGTTTCTAGCATTAATCTAACCCAACAACCTTAATTGTTACAAGAATTTAATGAAAGAGAGAGATGAGTGTGTGAGTGTAAGTATTTAGTTAGAGAGAGAGTGAGATGGATGAATGAATGAGGATGGAGTGGATGGGGATTGGGTGGAAGGGTTGGGTCAAGTTAGTGGGTCATAGGTCTTGGGTCAAGTCCGTGGGTTGACCCAAATCAACTTACTAGTTACAATAGGCGTCATCTTGTATCGTCTAATGTCCAACCGCCAAACATGTGGTCAATCGACCAGTCGAATATATCACATAGTCATTTAAGTCAATAAATAAGCCCCATTTATATTAACGGCGAAATGATTCGTTAAATTACATAAAAGTCAAACGGTCAAATATCGCGGATGTTACAATTACCATAAAAAATAAAAATGGTGATGAAAAACCTATATATTTTCATGATATTTATTGGTAGATTATTATATTATTATTATTATTATTATTATTATTATTATTTTATTTTTTTTATCAATAACAATCACTTTCATTAGAAATTCGGAGGATTTACAAGAAATTGGTAGGAAGCCGAGATACTATCTGAGCCCCCACCCCTCTAGCAATAGCAAAACTAATCCTACTAAATATATGAGTAGCAGCACGTGCACTAGTGTCTTGAGCCACAGAGAACCTTCGGATTCGCTTTAATAAGGTCACTGCATCCTTCTTGAATTATTATTATTATTATTATATTATTATTATTATTATTATTATTATTATTATTAATTATTATTATTATTATTATTATTATTAATATTATTATTGTTATTATTATTATTATTATTATTATTATTATTATTATTTTATTTCTTAGAAATTTGGAGGTTTACAAGAAATTGGTAGGAAGCCGAGATACTATCTGAGCCCCCACCCCTCTAGCAATAGCAAAACTAATCCTACTAAATATATGAGTAGCAGCACGTGCACTAGTGTCTTGAGTCACAGAGAACCTTCGGATTCGCTTTAATAAGGTCACTGCATCCTTCTTGTTATTATTATTATTATTATTAATTATATTATTATTATAAAAATTATTATTATTATTATTAT
Organism: Erigeron breviscapus; assembly: GCA_034093135.1. Lineage (NCBI taxonomy): Eukaryota > Viridiplantae > Streptophyta > Magnoliopsida > Asterales > Asteraceae > Erigeron > Erigeron breviscapus. The sequence goes on from CM067167.1 coordinate 1,822,634, forward strand.
TATTAATATTATTATTGTTATTATTATTATTATTATTATTATTATTATTATTATTTTATTTCTTAGAAATTTGGAGGTTTACAAGAAATTGGTAGGAAGCCGAGATACTATCTGAGCCCCCACCCCTCTAGCAATAGCAAAACTAATCCTACTAAATATATGAGTTGTAGCACGTGCACCAATGTCTTGAGTCACAAAAATCTTCGGATTCACTTTAGTAAGGTTAGTGCATCCTTCTCGATTATTTGCTTTTTGTAGCTCGATTTAATGAATTTTTGGTGATTCTATTGACCAAATTTTTTATTTTACTTTTTTTTATCATACACCACATTTACTAACTTAAAGTCTACGATCACTTTTTAAAATAATGAAGCAGTAAAACTTACAAACATTGATAAGATTAATTAGGAGAAAAAATTTTTCCATAAAAATAAAACAAAGGTGTAACTTATTAAAAAGATAATAATTCAAGATCTTATTACAACTGCCTAATTTCATGGTAAAGAATAAAATTATCGAAATGCATTTCATCAAAAATTTGAGACAATCACATAAATTGCCTCCCAATTAATATATGTAACTTATATTTGTATCTAAACAAACACAACACAAACAATATGAACCAAAAAGAATGGGATTAACATTAATCTCGAGTCATATCAACATCAATAACTTCTGCGATCCTCTGCTCCCCTTGAGGAGTTATGGGCAGAGGCTGAGGCACAAACGGGGCTCGAGTCATGAGACGTTGAGTCCATCCGCTATTGAGTGGATAGACACGGCCCTGGTTCGGAAAACTCACAACTGGAATAAAAGATATCACTGCTGAACATTTGGGATCATTAGAACTCTGCTGCTCAATACTGTTGTTCTGATAACCCTGCAAAAAAACTCATGACTTAAGTTTCAAAGTAAAGGCTCAAGCCAAACCCAAATAAAGACCAGGTCACTTTCATGAGTAATTAAGTTGCAAGTTTGGCTTAATTGGCTCAAGCTCAAATACACCTCTATTGTATATATATACTTCATCCGTCCCATTAAAAGTGTTCAGTTTTGAACTTTCAAAGTCTTTTTTTTGTAATTTTGAACTTAAATGACGAAAATTATACCCAATGATAACACATCTAAAACTCAAACAATTCATTTATATTCTTACCATGTTCATGCGGCCGTAATCTTGAAAGTGGTAAGGCCGGCTCATGCGTGAAATTGGGGGTCGTGCAGCAGCTAGACCTGGATTTATAGGAGCAGGTGCTGTAGGTACTGAAGGCTGTATATTTATCAAGACATAATAAAAAAACATTAGTACAAAGTAATTAGACGTTTAGAGGAGCCATAAAGTCCATAAAGTATATAGACAGAAGAATGCAGAGCATAATTAGAACATATTATTCGAGCTATTGCATAAAGTGCTTAATTAAGCACATCAAATAATCACAAGCATAATCAGAAGAACTTAGAAGAAAAAAAAATAGTACGGTACGTACAGATTCATTGAATGACATATCGAATAGGCTTGATCTGCGCTTTGCTTTTTCCTGCGACGCGTTCAATCTTATAAAATACTTTTGGGCATGGCTAGCTACTTGTGTTGGAGTTCTTGTTGGCACGTAGTTCTTTGAAATCCCTCTCCAATCACCTTTTCCGAGCATTTCTAGACCGGTTAAAAAAGATCTATGTTCATCTTCTGTCCATGGCATCCCTGCAGATCAATCAAAACAGATCAATGTATCAAAAAAAACTTATATATAGTAGTATATAAACTTCATTATCAAAAATAAGAAAAAAAAATCTTTACTATTTTACACCCAATAACTTATAGTACTTAATGTTGCTTTATACAAAAAAAAATTAAGTTTACATAACAAAGAACAAACCTTTTTTCTTATGATCATGATGTCCATCTGATAAATACCCTCGATCCATAGAACCATTGTCATTGTTGGATACATTCAAAATCTGCATACTTTTGCACTTCCGAATCAGATTACCAACACCGTTATCGACATGATCAACTTCCTTATCTTTCCCATGTCTTTGTTCAACGGTTTTTGGATCAATCTTCACACCGAAAAGATTAAAAGTTGCAACTCTACCATTGTTACATGCTGTCGAACCATGACCAGTCTGGCCACATTCGACACACTTTTCATTGGTGGATTGATAAGCCATTAATTATTGATTTTCGTACGTACGTATCGATTAACTCTTTTTGGATCTCTATATACAAAAGTTGTTCGTACGTACGAAGTAAGTTATTGTTGTCGAATAAAATAAAATGATACGTAGAGATTGATCTAATTATCTTTATTTATATGTTCAAAAAGTGAGATAAAATGGCAACTCAATCTCTTTAAAAGTAAAATTCGTATCTATAACCGAATTAGATGCCGATGTTTGACCGGATTTATAGACTTCTTGTTTTTTCCATATTTAATAATCTAGTCCCGTGTTTTATTTAGTTTCCTTTTATGTACGTATAAAGAAATTACTATATATGTTACTAGCCATATTTGGATTGGATATATTTTAAAAGAATAATAAAGTATAAAATATTTATCAAAAACACTATTATTCTTTTTTATAGTAAATAGTAAAATGTTACATTCATTATATATTCAAAAGTCATCCGTAATTTTTTTATGATAAGTATATAACTACTTTATGCAGTTAACAAATCTTTTTTTAATATTATGTTAAAAGATAGAGTATAATTAAATATTCCAATTTGATGATGAATTAAATTAGAATTACACTAAGTTTGAATATCATTTCTGATTTAAATTTGTATTACATTATTATTATATATGTATAGAAAAATCATAGTATATATTATTTCATTGATTACGACAGCTATATTATGTAACTTGACCGTGACGTAATAAAAGCTTATTACATTTAATCTGTCTTATCTATCTATCTATAATATAACTAAAAGAGGAGGTTGGGGGTACACTTGGCACCCCTAATCCCCCTCCTTTAGCCTAAAACTCCCTCCTCATTAATCCTCTATTTTTTAATTATTAAATCTAAAGGTCGACCTTATTATTAATAAAACAATCTTTTTATCCTTAAAAGTCTCCCAAAAATTATATTATATCTATATATATACACCTAGGAAAAAACCCTCACATATTCTCAACAAAAAAACCTACGACCAAACCAAAAAAAAATAGTCGACTACCAAAAGGTTCGACCTCCTCCTATACCAGGTAACATGTTTTTAATTTTTAAAGATCATCACTTTTATGAAATTCAATATATTATGAACTTAAATTATTATTATCATTATTAATATTATTATTATTAGTATTGTAATTATTATTATTATTATTATTATTATTATTATTATTATTATTATAATTATTATTATTATATCTCTTTTAATTTAGTTTGTTGTCCATTATATGTTCATTATGGCTTCTTCTTCAACAACAAAAAATAAGGCCACATTAGTTCATCTTGAAGATCTTAAGCCAACACATGTTAACCATCATCTACGACTCCGTGTTGTGCATGTATGGACTGTTTCGGAGTGAAACAACCCGAAGAAAATCAAAACGTTCGAGATGGCCTTTGTTGATGAATTGGTATGTATTTTTGATTATATAGTGTACACTTTTTGTTTCTCTTTTTGTTGAGCTTAACTCTAAATCGTTTAGTCTAAAATTGTTGTTTGTGTTTGTAGTAAGTTTAGATATAACAAACTGCAAAATTTTTATTTAACTAAAGTTGGAAAAAAAAGGGTAAACTGGAATCAATATTTATATGGAGTTAATTTTCATATGTTCCCTTCTTTAGTTTTCGTATTGATTAAATTGTGATATTGGTCATAGGGATTTAATATACTTACTTGAATTCTAATTTTTTAGCTTTGATTAATATATTTTGTGTAACATCCGTGAGTTTTGACCCGTTGACTTTATGTGTAATTTGACTAACAATTCAAGTTAATGAAATATTTGGGTCGTTTTGTGATTAAATGACATTGTGATATGTTAGTCGGGTCGATAGTATGATTTAAACGTGTTTAAGTGTAAAACGATGTGTAATTTAGCTTGTAGATAAGAAACAGGTCGACCCATGGGCAACAACCCACGACCCATCAGCCCGAAGGCCACCCTTCATCCTCCTTAGCCTTTCATTTCACCTTCCCTCTTTCTCTCTTTTCCCTCTTATCTCTCACTTCTCTCAAAATAAAAGCAAGATTACAAATATCTCTCTTTCTCCCTCTTCCTCTCGAATTATATCTGCATAATTTGGAATTCTTGAACCAAAGTTAATACAAGATCATCATCATCTTCATCACATCAAAACTTGGATTTCAAAGTGAAGGTTTTCTACCCATTTTGGATTAATTTCGGGTTTGAGCTCAAAAAGAAGTTTTGGTAAGTCTAATTCATCCCATTTGCATCTATTTATGTTTACTTATGCATTTCTAGTCGTTTCAAGTATTTACAAGTCTTAAATCGGGTCAAAATGAATTTAGGGTTAAATTAGGGTTTTGGTTTGGTTTGATCGATTTGGATGTTTTGATGATGTTATGGATGGAAATCTTGGTTTGGGTAAGTGTATTTAGGCTTTGGAATGTCAATTATTGCTTCAAAACGAGTCCCACAACTTCTTGCATCGATTTAGGGTCGTAGGTTTTGAAGAAAATGGGTTTTGGGGCATTTTTCTGCACTTAAACTGCTGCTGCTGGTGCAGATTTGGGCTTGACTGCGGCGCAGTGGCAAGACATGGTCTTGACTGCGCCTCAGTGAAAAATCTCTGGAACGCAAGTTTTGCTTCTGACTGCGGCGCAGTCAATGGGCAGCATCCTGACTGCGGCGCAGTCAGGCCCTGTTGTTCGTTTTCGCTTCCTAACTTCAAACACTTATAACTTTTGATCCGTAAGTCCAATTAAGTCATATGACCTATCGTTGGAATCGTGAGAGAGTCTACTTTCTCATGGTATCATCCGTTCGAAGTGAATCCACTTCCATTTCCAAAAATGTCGTGTTAAAGTGTCCTTGCTTATGTCGGTAGGACCATAAAGACGTTTGAGTGTCGTGGCATGACCAAGTCGAGTCCCGATTGTCATTCATAGTTGATTTACCCTTCTAAAACCTAAATAGGGTTTGACACGTGATTTGTAATGTATATGTTAATAGGTGACGAACGCTAAGCGATTGTTGGACGTTATAACTCGATTATAACTTGTACTTAGCTTGCATATCCAATCAAGGTGAGTTCCGTAGCTCCCTACTCATTTGAGATTCGGGCTGAAAAGTGTAAACATACGTGCTTTATTGTTTGAGTGATTGGTTGAATTGCTTGACTTACCTTCCGTCTTATTGTTTGATTTGTTTGTTAACAAAATTAATAGATATAAGGACTCGCTTGATTGATTCATGTATGATTGTGATAATGGTTGATTAATTTAGGATAGTAGTGCATACATGGAAGTCGGTTATGCCTTCAAAGGGTTTTAGATGTGGTAGGAAAGCTGCGGGTGACCCTATACATAAGCATCTAGAACTTGATGAAAGTAAAACCCTCCGAAGTGTATGTACGTGTTGTTTAGTGGAAATGGATAGACTTGTGATTGAGATTGATTATGCTTTTGTACTTATTGATTGATTGATGTACTTCCAAGTGTCTTGCACTTGAGAACATGCTTTTGTACTTATTGATTGGTTGATGTACTTCCAAGTGTCTTGCACTTGAGAACATGCTTTGGTACTTATTGATTAGTTGATGTACTTCCAAGTGTCTTGCACTTGAGAACATGCTTTTGTACTTATTGATTGGTTGATGTACTTCCAAGTGTCTCGCACTTGAGAACATGCTTTGGTACTTATTGATTAGTTGATGTACTTCCAAGTGTCTTGCACTTGAGAACATGCTTTTGTACTTATTGATTGGTTGATGTACTTCCAAGTGTCTCGCACTTGAGAACATGCTTTGGTACTTATTGATTAGTTGATGTACTTCCAAGTGTCTTGCACTTGAGAACATGCTTTTGTACTTATTGATCGATTGGCTTGAGTTACGATTTGTCTTATTGCTTGATTTCTTGTTTGATTGATTTGTTGAGGGTTTAACCTATTATTGTTGGATTACGTGTTTGGTATGGATTGTGTGGTATGATTAGGATAGTAGTACATACATGGAAGACGATGATACATTTAATGAGTTGTAGATGTGGTGGGAAGGCTGCGGGTGACCCTATATATAAACATCTGTGATTCCTTAAATGTAAAGTCGTATGAAATGTATGTGCTTTGTAGTTTGATTGATTTGTGATATGATGGATTTGTGATTGAGATTGATTATGCTTTTGTACTTATTGATTGATTGATGTACTTCCAAGTGTCTTGCACTTGAGAACATGCTTTTGTACTTATTGATTGGTTGATGTACTTCCAAGTGTCTCGCACTTGAGAACATGCTTTGGTACTTATTGATTAGTTGATGTACTTCCAAGTGTCTTGCACTTGAGAACATGCTTTTGTACTTATTGATTGGTTGATGTACTTCCAAGTGTCTCGCACTTGAGAACATGCTTTGGTACTTATTGATTAGTTGATGTACTTCCAAGTGTCTTGCACTTGAGAACATGCTTTTGTACTTATTGATCGATTGGCTTGAGTTACGATTTGTCTTATTGCTTGATTTCTTGTTTGATTGATTTGTTGAGGGTTTAACCTATTATTGTTGGATTACGTGTTTGGTATGGATTGTGTGGTATGATTAGGATAGTAGTACATACATGGAAGACGATGATACATTTAATGAGTTGTAGATGTGGTGGGAAGGCTGCGGGTGACCCTATATATAAACATCTGTGATTCCTTAAATGTAAAGTCGTATGAAATGTATGTGCTTTGTAGTTTGATTGATTTGTGATATGATGGATTTGTGATTGAGATTGGTTAGGTTTGTACTTGATGTTTGGTTTGACGTACTCCCAAGTATTCGTACTTGATGAGTCGTACTATGTACTCCCAAGTGTCATACACTTGATAACGCGCAATGGTACGATGTACTACCAAGTTGTTAGACTTGAGAATATTGTGTTTGTAGTGGTTTTGTTATTATGGTACATTTAGGATGCGTTATCTGATGTCTAAATTGTTGGACATACCTTTTATGCATTCGGACATGATTATGCGTGTAGCACATATCTTGATATAGACATCACTTGTGCTTATTTATTATACGCACTACTTATATTGTGTTTTGTTGTGATTTGAGATTGAGACACATAAAGGCTATTCTTATGTTATGTTTTGCCGTTACTTATACTTGTTGTGATTTAGAACAATGGTTCCTTGTGAACCATTCCTACGAACTCACCAACCTTGTGTTGACTATGCTTAGTACACTTTTCAGGTAACCAAGTTATTCCAAGGCATGAAGTATGATTGTTTCGCTTGCTTGTGAACCCGGGCATTGGACTTATATGAGTCAAGGATTCATCGCCTACTTTTGCTTTATGCTTAGATCAATAGTCATCTTTTGATGTTGTCTCTTTTGTAAACTTTGATGACTACTTGTTCTCATACTTTCTGTATTTGAATTGTCTCGTTTATGGATTCACTGGATCCTTTATTTGCATTTAGTTCATGTTCTACATTAATCCCACCTTGTGCTATATGATTTCCGTAATATTTCGAGCCTTGGCTTGGGGTGTTACATTTTGAATTTTTTTACCATACAACTTGGGGGTACACTTGGCACCCCTAATCCCCCTCCTTTAGCCTAAAACTCCCTCCTCATTAATCCTCTATTTTTTTAATATTTTTTTAATTATTAAATCTAAAGGCCGACCTTATTATTAATAAAACAATCTTTTTATCCTTAAAAGTCTCCCAAAAATTATATTATATCTATATATATACAACCTAGGAAAAAACCCTCACATATTCTCAACAAAAAAAAACCTACGACCAAACCAAAAAAAAAAAGTCGACTACCAAAAGGTTCGACCTCCTCCTATACCAGGTAACATGTTTTTAATTTTTAAAGATCATCACTTTTATGAAATTCAATATATTATGAACTTAAATTATTATTATCATTATTAATATTATTATTATTATTATTATTATTTTTTTTATTATATTATTATTATTATTATTATTATATATCTTTTAATTTAGTTTGTTGTCCATTATAGGTTCATTATGGCTTCTTCTTCAACAACAAAAAATAAGACCACATTAGTTCATCTTGAAGATCTTAAGCCAACACATGTTAACCATCATCTACGACTCCGTGTTGTGCATGTATGGACTGTTTCGGAGTGAAACAACCCGAAGAAAATCAAAACGTTCGAGATGGTCTTTGTTGATGAATTGGTATGTATTTTTCAAATTATATACTGTACACTTTTTGTTTCTCTTTTTGTTGAGCTTAACTCTAAATCGTTTAGTCTAAAATTGTTGTTTGTGTTTGTAGTAAGTTTAGATATAACAAACTGCAAATTTTTTATTTAACTAAAGTTGGAAAAAAAGGGGTAATCTGGAATCAATATTTATATGGAGTTAATTTTCATATGTTTTCTTCTTTAGTTTTCGTATTGATTAAATTGTGATATTGGTCATAGGGATTTAATATACTTGAATTTCAATTTTTTAGCTTTGATTAATATATTTTGAGACTACCCGTCCATTGGACGGGCCTGAGCACTAGTAGATAGATATAATCAAAAAAGTGCGATGGATATCTAGTCTAGCTACCAATTATTTAAATTTAATTTAGATCTTCAATATATATGATGTAAATAAAATCACAACTAAGCTAACCGACCTAGCTAACTACGGAGTATAAACTTTTGTTATGTTATCATCATCATACTTATATAAAAACATTATCTAGCTAGGTAATAATAAAACCATGATTAGATAAAAATATCATTTGCAAAGATTTCCTTAACATAAAAGAAAACAATGTTTTGAAGCTTCTAAGACCAATCTACCAATAAACTAAAACATGATTGAGATGTTCTTGAAACGACACGTGGCGTAATCCTTGATCGACACGTGTCCTTTTAATTTATTTATTTTATTAAATTAGCTTTTTTAATTGTATATAAATTCAATTTCCTTATTAGACTTAGAATTAAACTCTAACTCTTGACTTATAGATACAAAACATATTATAACCTTATTTGATTGATCTTTTCTCATTAATAAAATTGTCTCTTTTTTTCTCAATTCTTCAACTCCTATTACTTATATTACTTATAATAAGTTATTATCATGAAGACTTCAAAATTTTGAGTTTACGATCCGAAATCATAAGGCTATTTGTCATCATCCACTATGATTACAAGTTCCGATTTTAATTAACTAAACATATTATATATTTATGATTACTGTTTATTAATATTTAGCTTCGATCATCGATTTACTTTAACCACAATTTATTTCATACTCACGAATCATGTATGTGACATATTCGAATTTCTTTATGATACAATTTATATAGGCATATAGCTACCGTACATCGTACGTGTATTAAGACTAGTTAATTAATAAAAGGTTGTAACTACCTTAAATATTACTCGTATCATCATAAACGTATCTAATTCGATATTACGAAGATTTACAAGAAGCAATTCCGCATTCCCATATCTAATAGTTTCTCTTTATTTTTTTTTTTATTTTTTATTTTATTAATGGGTTCGATTAGATAGAATTTAATTGAGATTTCCTTTATACATATCATATTTTATATTTTTAGAAAGCAGGTCTCAATCTATCTTTTCTCTTCTTATTCTAGACGATATGTTCATGTTGGAAGGCAATAACATGCATTGTCTTACCGGGACAGTGTTAAAGGTCCCCTGACAGCCTAACCCTACCAAAGATAGAGAAATTGCTTTCAGGTTTTATCAAATGTAGATTAAGACCTTCAGTTTTGCTGAGCATAAGGATCGAACCCTTGATATCTTTATAAGTAAGAGTTTTAACCATTTGATCCAATCCAATTGATTGAACTATTTCATACATGATACATTTATATACACACAACCACAAGTTCGTTGATACATCGCTTTATTACTTTCGTATGTGCGCAAACACATGTATTTTCGACAGTCTGTGCGAACCCGTAATGAAGCACACGTTGCCCTTTCAAGTTAATCTTTGCCATAGCAAAAAGATACTGTCACATTTAACCGTCACTTTTTAGAATTTGTGTCGCATGATTCGTTATCAATAGAACCATTAAATAGATTGTTTGCTATTTATCATCCAACTAAATCCAGTTAAATTTTTTTTCTGAAAAACCTTATTGATATATTATTATAATTATTATTACTAGATTTTAGACCCGTGTCCAATACTGGACACGAGGCTTACGATATTATCAATATTAGATCTTCATACATTTAAGTCATAAAAGCTTATAATTTTGAAGATATACGGTTCCAAGTGTTATACTTTGCAAGTTGTAGTACAATAATCACATGTTCGTCACTGTCATTATTAGCTGAGACATATTGATGGAATTATTTACCGTAGTCATTCTACAAGGCACATGCTACAATAATTCCTCTATTATAGAATTTTATGAAACCAGTTGTACTCATAATGTGATATTATTATGAAAGATAATTAACAATTAAAATATAAACATACTTGTGATCCTGTACTTGACATTCAAGTATATGTCTTTGATCATGATGCGGACCCATAACACGAATAAGTTTATTTTCAATCACATGTCCTATGATAATTAGATAACAATTAGGACTGTTTTCATATCCTTTGATAACAATTAGGACTCTTGATTTGAGTGACAGTTGTAACTTTAAACATTAATGCGCAAAACTAATATATAAAAAGGGAGAAAATTTTGTACCTTTTTTTATTGAGAGATAGAATGAATTATGAATGGAGTTCATATTAATTTGGATTTAGTATTCAAGTAACCCTCTATTTTTAATCGTGCTTTGTTCTGTGATCGTCCATGTTTTGTGATTCCTATTGTGTTTAGGATAAGGATGTTGTATGTCGTCATCTGTTATTGTGTTTGGGATAGGTATCCAGAGTTCATATTGTGTTATATTAAATATTAATATCTATAAATTATAAAAATCTAATCTAATATATTATTAAATTGGATTATCAATATTCTATTGGGATACCAATGTACGACATTTATAGGTATCAATTTATAATATTTTCTTATAATCTAATATTTATCTTTAGGCATGTAGTCGACATTGATATTTATATGTGTAAATCTATATTTATTTTATATAATAAAAAGTCAAGAAAAGTCAAAATTGAAAATTTGAGAAAATCGAGAGATGTGATTACGTGGATTGTTTATAACATTTTAAAGATAAGATAAATTATTAAATATATAAATTTAAATGTAAAAAATGTAAGTAAAAACAAATTAAAAGAATATACTTCTAGACATTGAACACATATATTGTATTTCATATTTTGAAATAATTTTTTGTAGACAATATTTCATATGTTGAAATTTTCTTAATTAATTAAATGATTAAAATTTTATTTCTCAAGTTGATGGCTAAAAATAAATATAAATTAAGTATTCAGGGCTAAAAAGTGTAAATTATTGATGGAAAACAAAAAAGTGTAAATTATTGATGGAAAACAAAAAAGTGTAAATTATTGATGGAAAACAAAAAAGTGTAAATTATTGATGGAAAACAAAAAAGTGTAAATTATTGATGGAAAACAAAAAAGTGTAAATTATTGATGGAAAACAAAAAAGTGTAAATTATTGATGGAAAACAAAAAAGTGTAAATTATTGATGGAAAACAAAAAAGTGTAAAATAGTAGATTTTTCTACAAATATTAATACAAATATAATAAAATATTATACATATTATCAACAAATATTAATACAAATATTAATACAAATATTATACAAATATTAATACAATTTTACAAATATTAATATAAATATAATATAATAATATATTTAGATAATGATTATTATGATTTTTAATTTATAATTAAATTAAATGATGACATAAGCGAGAGTCAATTTGATAAAATTGAGCGATTTGATTGGTTAAATACATTAACATACAACTAATCTTAATGAGATCATTGACAAAATCTATCTCCAACTCCAGAAATAACTACATTACATTTCTTTTACATATATTACCTTTACCTAAATAACATACATACCCTGCACTCGCCGCCACCTGTCGCCGTCGTTACCACCACTATTCGTTGTCGCCACCGCCAGTGTTCACCGCCACCACCAGCAGTCGCCACCGTCACCACCACGTCTATCTGTTACTACCGTCGCTTTGCGCCGGTTTCCCTCTAGTTTCTTTTGTTTAGTGATGAGAAACGATAATCGTTCAAAAAATTAACCTAAAAAACCTTTTTTAGGAAAATAACTAAAAAATGTCTCCAATCTTAAGATGATGAGGGAACCCTAGCCCCGGTACCACAATTGGATATCTATTGACTCACCCCGTATGAGCCATATACATTTTAATCTACATAAACAACTAGTATAATTATTTTATATATATGTATTATGTCCAGTTTATACTACATGTTCATTGCGTTTAGTATAAAACATTTTTGTTCATTTTGGTAATTTTATACATTATCTAAAGAAGGTTTGGTGGAATGACTTGGCAAGGCTTAAGGTGAGTCTTGAGAGCCTTGGAAGTGGGCCCCAGGAGAGCCTTCATCTAACCTTAGCAAAAGACAAGGAATGTCAAGGCAGGAAGTGGGCCCCAGGAGAGCCTTCATCTAGCCTTAGGAAAAGACAAAGAGTGTCAAGGCTGGAAGTAGGCCTCAGGAGAGCCTTCATCTAACCTTAGCAAAAGACAAGGAATGTCAAGGCAGGAAGTGGGCCCCAAGAGAGCCTTCATCTAGCCTTCGGAAAAGACAAGGAATGTCAAGGCAGGAAGTGGGCCCCAAGAGAGCCTTCATCTAGCCTCAGGAAAAGACAAAGAGTGTCAAGGCTGGAAGTGGGCCCCAGGAGAGCCTTCATCTAACCTTAAGAAAAGACAAATACTATCGAGGCTTCAAATATCGAGGCTTCAAATGGATCGTCTGATGGATTAATTAATTTACATATATAAGTTTAAGTGTGGAAAGCTTTGGAAAGGCTTGGAGTGGGACCCAGGAAAGCTTAAGGCTAGACAAGTAAGGAAGGTAAGGCTTCCAAACCTTGGAACGGGACCCAGGAAAGCTTAAGGCTAGACAAGTAAGGAAGGTAAGGTTTCCAAACCTTGGAGTTAAGGCCAGACAAAAGAAAGTGTTGAGCCTTGGAAAGAGAAAATAAAGGTGAGACAAGAAAGTGTTGAGACTTGAAGAGAGGCAAGGGTTACAAGTCTAAATGTTACTACATTTATTATTATGACTGGCACCTAATAATCCTCGAATGTTCTATACCTCATTACCTCGTACTCTCTTTGGAATTTGGGCCAGGGCCCATATTTGGTAAGGCCCAAGGTACAAAGTTGCCCTAATTGGAGGCCTATAAATACTCATAATCATTAGTTGTCAGAGAGTTCACACATTCATTCATCTTCAGAAACATTCATACACATTCAGTACAATCAATCAATCAATCATTCATAACATAAAATCACATAATATTCATATCCTCCAAAGATCGAAACATCTCTTTGGAAAAATCATCATCCACCTTAGGTTCGTCAAGAACTTAGTAGGTTTGCACTCTTATTGAGGTGATTTTGATGATTTTCGTGGTTAAACCCCTTTTGTGATTGAGCTTAACTTTCCATGCTCAAACAGTCAAACACTTAAATTTATCGAAAGAGTTTCAACTACTGGCTTACAGCTACAGCTATCAGCTACCTACTACAGCTACGAACTTATAGCTACCAGCTAACAGCTAATTTTGCCAAACATACCCATAAACCATTTTGCCTTCCAAGACATGTTTCAAACCCAACCTTCAAAACCCATTACTATTTCTAATCAAAAGTTAAACCCAAATTGGCAAATCCATTCCAAGTTTAAAACTAATCGCCTCATAACCTGGTTTAAAATGGTAGTCACGTCACAATAACACGCTGTCACAAAAATCAAAGACGCTGTTGCACAAAACTCTCAAAAGTCTTCCCCTAAATCTTTTCCTTTTTATATTCTCATTCTCGCTCTTAGGTCTTGTTATTACATTGCATTACATTACATTACGTTACCTGTATATAAGGTATCTTCCAATTCCAATTTATTCAATAATTGGTTCTTGTAATTTTATATACATATACATATATTAAATAAATAATTACATCTTAATAGATTCAAATTATTTCATATTCTGTGTACGTTATTGATCTTCATCTCGATTTTTTGCAGTAATTTCTACGTTAATTGTTATAAATAATATATATCTGTCAATTTAATTGATTGAACATTAATTAGTTATCTGTTAATTAATTAAGGATATAATAAGTGTTTAAGGCTATAGCATTCCTTAATTACATATTTACATGAGCTTAATTAGTTGTCTGTGTTTAATTGCTTCTGTAAATGTAATATAAATTCATGTGAAATTTATTTGTATATTGTGTGTTTGATGCTTTTGAATTTATAACATATTTATTTTTTTGGCCTCTTACGAGGTTGGGTGATCCCACTCGCTTTGCGCGCAGACTAATCCACAAAGCGACTCGCTTTGTGAGCCTGGAGTCATAACGGGTGAAACTCCGTGGCTACTAGGGGTTTATGCCAAGGACCACCACCCTAGTCAGGTTCATCCGGGTAGTGAGGCAGTTTACGTCGGTTTGTAAATATTTATGGGCGGTTTTTGATTGTTCCCGGAGGTGGAAAAGAAGGAAAGAGAAGGTATTGATGCTGGAAGGACAAGGTGGTACAATGTGATTGGTGGTGTTAACTTTGAAAATGGAGAGAATTTAGATATAGACATATAGTTTAGAGGAGATTTAACCATGTGGCTAGCAACAAGGCGTCCTGGTTCTGACAAGAGGTCTTAGATTTGGGCTTCCCTAGGTAAAAATTTTGGGGGTGGCCAGAGAAAGGGTTCGGAAATAGTCATGGGGATACCCCAGTTAAACCGCGTATATATCAGTCAAAGACCCCCCACCCTTCTCTGGTCACTTGAACTAGGAGAACTAGTTGTTTACCCATTTATAGATTAAGAGCGATTTGTTTGGAACACGGTGACATGGAAAAGTAAAAACTAGATAATACAAATATAGTATAAAAGAAAGTTTTGGCATCTTAAAAGAAAGAAAGCGGAAAATGGGTATATGAAGAGGCATGCCGCTGAGCCCAAATTTGCCTTTCAGGAAAGAAAAAAAAGCGGAAAATGAATGGGAAAATAATAGTATCATTATGTATATGATTCAATGGAGTCATTTTTCAATGTAGGGCTGTAGGCATTTATATTCTAGGTCTTAATGTGTTCCATATAGGAAGAGTGATCGTACAAAAGTAGTCTCGTTAAATGGAGACATTGAGGACCATTGTTCCAACACATGGTGATTATGTTATGATCATTTCCCCTTTCATGTAAAGTATTCGGCATATAAGGACTAATTTACTAGGACCATTGTTACAACACATGGTGATTATGTTATGACCATCTTCCTGGTAAACGGGGAGGGATCTCCGTTCAGGGCTGCTTCATGCTACCGGGAGAAAGTCGAGCCTTTGGCTCTGATTTACACGACCTAACCTCTTAACCTGTATTCTTGTGGCCGTTTCCTAGACTTTTTTCCTGGCCATCCTAAGATGTTTTGTTAAGTGAGATTTGAATCCAGGTCTTTTAGGATACCTTCAGGAGTCCTTACAACTAGGTCACCATGGAGATAGATGTTATGATCATTTTCCCTTACATGTAAAGTATGCGGTTAGAAATGACTAATTAACTAGGACCATTTTTATACCGCATGGTGATTATGCTATGATCATTTTTATCTTTCGTGTAAAGTATTTGGTTTGAACAGGATTAATTTACTAGGCTATCTATACCACATTTTCAGGGGTTAAATTGACTTTCCGAGTCGAGGTGCAGAAAACTACAAAGATGCGATATTGTATGGTCTAACAAGAATGCCCGGCAAATCTTTAGCTGCTCGTGAAACCACGTACTGTACCTTGCATTTCAGGCTCCTTCATGTACTCTATCTGTATAATCAAGAATTCTTTAGATTTTGTATGAAATTTTTTAGCTTTTCTATGTGATCTTTCATGGCTGTATTTACTTACTTTTCCAGACATAAGCTGTATACATTCTATAAATCTTTTTGTCTGTCATTTTGAGTTCCCCTTGCTTTGTAAAGGTTGCAATGTCTTGTCAAGTGCATGAACGGAGATATCCATCTTATGCAAACTCACGGAACGATTAGTTTGTTTGGAATTGCAGTTATTCTAGAGGTTTGGATCAGATGTGCCGCCATGAAGCTCGTCATCGTTTGTCTCCAGAAGAGCAGAATGCAGCTGAAGAAAGCCTTTCAGTATATTGCAAGCCTGTAGAACTATACAACATTCTTCAAAGGCGTGCAGTTAGAAATGTGACTTCTTGTTTTTGTCTATCTTTTCCATTCCACCTCATGTTTCATTTACCTACTTATTTATTTAATCTTATACAATGTGATTGATATTTGATTGTTATATATGCCCTAAAGTTATATTTGAACGTTTTAATATGAACATACATGCATGTATCTGCATGTAATTGTAGGGGTTTGCTTCCAAATAAAATTATTGTGTTAGCTTTTATTCAGATCCTACATTTCCCAGCCACATGAACTACATCGATGAAAATTTATTCCCAAAAATTATCATACCAAAACTTGGGAGATATGATGAAAGGGACGCCTAGCCTAAGATATAATCCTTTTCTTTTTTCATATACTGCTGCTATTATTTATTTCTTACTGGTGGATGGTTTCTTGCAGCCATATTTTCTTCAAAGATGTTTGCACTACAAGTTACAAGTGAAGCAGAAAAGAAGGCAAGTAATCTAGAATAGAACTTACAACTGTCTTATCCATGACTAATTTTTTTGACTGCAATTGTAGTTTATACGTTAATCGCCAGGGCATCCCATCAACTCTATGATACATACCCATCCCATAATAGGCTCACATCAAGCCATAAGCTAGGTGCAGAACTCACTCCCAAAAACTAGCTCAAAGGAGGAGGGGACACCTAGGCTTATAAACCACCAACCAATCCCGTACTTGGCCGATGTGGGATTGTAACAATACCCCACTCTTTGAAGAGCCAATGTCCCCGTTGGTCACGACTATGTTGGTCATGGTAGGCACCCTTCTTTTTTTGGGTCCAAGCCATCACTCCATAGGCCACCACTTCGAGCTCGTTGGTCGCGGCTATGTTGGTCACGGTTGGCACCCTTCTTTTTTTGGGTCCAAGCCACCACTCTATAGGCCACCACTCCGAGTGTTGAAACCTCGAAAGTTAGATTGATATGAACCCATCCCATAATAGGCTCGCATCAAGCCATAAGCTAGGTGTAGAAGCCACTCCCAAAAGCTAGCTCAAAGGAGGAGGGGACACCTAGGCTTATAAACCACCAACCAATCCCATTCCTGGCCGATGTGGGATTGTAACACTCTACACCATTAGTCCATCTATGAATATGCTAAACTAGTTCTTTTATTAATTCTCATTGTACTATCTTCAACAGTTCTGACCTTCGTTCTTATATAATCTATCAAGAATTCAAGAACTAATTATCTAAAAAATGTTTATAATCCAAATTTCATGTCATGGAGTGATGGAGACAGAAACTAGTTATATATGGTTGCATTATGGTCTGGAACCAAAATTCATAATAACACCTTTTGTCAGTATAATCTCTCCTAACACCCTCTCTTCAGTTTGTAAAAGTTTATTGACTAAAAGTAATTAAGTAACACCCAATACCGTCTTCCACGGGTTATGGGTCCCAATACCGTCTACGACGGTGTATGGGGAGATTGAGATGTAGACAGTTACCCCTAACTAAGGTAGAGAGTGCTTCCAGGTTCCACCTAAGTAGAAAAGGACCTTCGGCCTTGCAAGGAGTAAGGATCGAACCCTTGATCTCTATCTCCAGAGGCAAGGGTGTTAACCACTCGATCCAAGCCTTGCTTGGCTGAAAAGTATAGGGGTGTCTCCAGAGGCAAAGGTGTTAACCACTTGCCTAATTTTCAAGAAATATTTATATTGAAATCTAGAACACTCAAGTACTATACATCTCTCTCTGTCTCTGTCTCTTTCTCTTTTCTTTTTCTATCTGTGCTTTCAAATGTCCAATTATTTAAGCAAATAGTTGGGGTTTTTTTTATCGGAATATGTGAGTTCTAACCCTGAAAAGGACATTTTTTTTCTTATGGGACTCACATATATTTTCATGGTTAGTTTATGACGTACAGTCTTAAAAGGTACCTGTCTTGCATCTGTCTGTTGTAGGATACAATTATCATTATCCATATCAAATACTTCTAATGATGGACTGCAGCCTCAGAGCTTACTTCCTCTGTACATGTTATTGGCAAGACCAGTCTCTACAACTCTGGAGGTGTTTATAAATTTACTTTTGGGCGAACTCTCGTTTTATTAACTTTTCATGTTATAATTTTTTAGTTTGTTAGATTTTTCTGATATCAAATGGTCTATTTTGTTTTTCTTATGATTTTTAGGCACAGTCTACAGCTGTTTATCGTTTTAGTCGTGCACATAAGTTAACTGTCATTGGTGGGGTTGAGACATCAAGTGCAGCTCGAGCAAACTTTATCCTCCCGGAGATGAAAAAACTATCAACAGAAGTCAAATCTGGTTCTGTTGATGTGTTGTTGGTGAGCTGTGGTATGACATTGTTTCTATAATTGGTTGCATTTGGAAAGTTAGTTATGTTAAGTTTGTTTTGACAGTACATTTTGATCCGATGTTGCAGCTGATACTGCAAATCCTCAAGAGATCGATCTTACCGAGGAGCATCTGTTTTTTGCTTCGTGTAAGATTTATACATTATGCACAAACAGAGACATTGAATTTGAAGTTTTTGGATAGATAGTGAGTATATTCTGATCTTTCGTACTTTTTTGACAGTGAATCGTGTGAGTTACTGCTTGTTTGGGAAGATTCCAATGGATATGCTCTATTCTTCATGGGAGAAATCTCCAACATTAAGTTTAGGAGGGAGAGCCGAGATGGAGTTAACAGTTATTATGCAGTCCTGCTATATGAAGGTATGCTTTCTTTGGCTGTTTAAAAACTAGAGGTTAAGCAAGACTGGTGAAGAGAGGTTAATGTGAAAGTGTGAAACTTTCTTATAGTAGTAAATTGCCTATTTTCCCCAGTTCATAAATTTAACAACCTCCCAATCAAGTGATGTTGTAAGGCTAATTATGTGAAGGTTAACTTAAGGCATGTTTTACCCAACTCTTTTAAAACCTATGTGTAATTAGACCTTCCAGTATAAGGTCTAGCTGTCTAATTGGTAACAAAGGTCACCAACTTTGGCCTGATTTGTGCATCACATTTTATTGGCACCCTCAAAAAGGCTCAGACTTCTGTACTTAATTGAAAAAACCTCAAATACAAAAAATGATGTTGCAGCGGGCTGGTAAATTTTACCATGTTGACCTTTTTCTGACATGGCACCTGGAACTGGTTAACCTGGAATATCACCCTAATAAAAAAGTTTTTGGAAGTTTGAACCTTTTCGTTGGTGCGATATATTGTACAACACAAAATAGGATAATGCCGAAAGTTGATTACTGTTTTATGCGATATTTCTTTAAATATAAGTGTTTCACTTACTTACCTTTTCTTTGTTCATCTATTTGCTTCTCTATCTTCTACATTCCCGTTTTTTTATTCTCATCGTGGTCATTTATTTTGCAGTTGAGTTGTTTGGATGGGGGAAAATGTGTATCATTTCACTTTCCATATAATCCTGAAGTTGTGGTATGTTTGCTCCTAATTCTTTGTATAATGGCCTCCTCAGATAGATGGTTCTAGTTAATTTTGTGATCATGTTCGTCCTCCTCAATTCATTATATGTTTGCCAAAGAGCATCTTGCAGCAAGTACCAGTCATCATTTCAGCTGAAGAAGTTGGTTCAAAAAATATGTCTTCTTATGATATGTACTCATACAATGATAATCCCGGACCTGGTATTATGAGGTAGCTAACACTTTCATGATAAATTTATGCCTTCTAACTTCTAGGAAGAAGTGTTTCGGGCAACCATACCCAACCCAACCCATTTAGACCCTTCTCTATCTCTCTCTCTAAATATAGAGGAAAAAAATATATTCATAACATATATTCCATTAAAAGAATTGCATTTCCAACCATTACTCTAAAATTTTCTCTATATTTACTTTATGCCTTACTACTTCATCTTTTTGCAATCAAAAGGTAGTTTTAGATGATGCATAGCGATCCTCTAAAAAATTCTCTAAACATAAGGACCTGTTGGAGTGAGTTATTGGTCCTCTACCTCTATATTTAGAGATGGAGGATCCTTTTAGAGGATCCACTAGAGATGGCCTAAAACGATTAACCGTTTTGGCCATTACCCAACCCGCCTGCCTGACCCACCCATTTAATATCTCAATATATTTCTAATGGCAGTTACTCCTATCTTGATTAGTTTCCCTATACTTTATATTTGACCACCACATAGTTTCATCTTAACCGATGCATCTAAGTCATTTGACTAGAATATTCGTCAAGTTATTTCCAGTCTCTTATGTTATCCGTTTTGATTTTGCGAGTCCCCGAGACATGTCCAGAAATTACGAAAGGGAAATGGATAGAATTGTTAAATAGAAAGAGAGCATTTGCAATTACGTAATTACATGCTGGGCTGCTTTTACTTTCAGGTTGAGGTCTGGAAATGTTATTTTTAACTACAAGTACTACAATAATAGGTTGCATAGAACTGAAGGTATTTGGATTTATTTGCCTCACTGTTCCCCATAATGACAGTTGCATATTTGCATGCTAACGTGTCTTTGCTTTCACCAATTTTGTGAAACCTATCACAAATCTGCAGTTACTGAAGATTTTTCGTGTCCATTCTGTTTGGTGAAATGTGCAAGTTACAAGGTAGAAATGATTCTGATTCTGACTCTGACTTAATTGTATGTCATTTATTTTGCAGTTGAGTTGTTTGGATGGGGGAAAATGTGTATCATTTCACTTTCCATATAATCCTGAAGTTGTGGTATGTTTGCTCCTAATTCTTTGTATAATGGCCTCCTCAGATAGATGGTTCTAGTTAATTTTGTGATCATGTTCGTCCTCCTCAATTCATTATATGTTTGCCAAAGAGCATCTTGCAGCAAGTACCAGTCATCATTTCAGCTGAAGAAGTTGGTTCAAAAAATATGTCTTCTTATGATATGTACTCATACAATGATAATCCCGGACCTGGTATTATGAGGTAGCTAACACTTTCATGATAAATTTATGCCTTCTAACTTCTAAGTGGAACCTTCTTTTCACTTTTGACTTTTTGTATCTTATGTCTTCACATTACTTAAATCTTTCTATGCAGTTGAAATGTTCAGAAAATAAGTCCGTTTTTTGTAATCATATTAAGTGACTAGTTGTTTTAAAAAAAAAATACTTTTCTAGGAAGAAGTGTTTCGGGCAACCATACCCAACCCAACCCATTTAGACCCTTCTCTATCTCTCTCTCTAAATATAGAGGAAAAAAATATATTCATAACATATATTCCATTAAAAGAATTGCATTTCCAACCATTACTCTAAAATTTTCTCTATATTTACTTTATGCCTTACTACTTCATCTTTTTGCAATCAAAAGGTAGTTTTAGATGATGCATAGCGATCCTCTAAAAAATTCTCTAAACATAAGGACCTGTTGGAGTGAGTTATTGGTCCTCTACCTCTATATTTAGAGATGGAGGATCCTTTTAGAGGATCCACTAGAGATGGCCTAAAACGATTAACCGTTTTGGCCATTACCCAACCCGCCTGCCTGACCCACCCATTTAATATCTCAATATATTTCTAATGGCAGTTACTCCTATCTTGATTAGTTTCCCTATACTTTATATTTGACCACCACATAGTTTCATCTTAACCGATGCATCTAAGTCATTTGACTAGAATATTCGTCAAGTTATTTCCAGTCTCTTATGTTATCCGTTTTGATTTTGCGAGTCCCCGAGACATGTCCAGAAATTACGAAAGGGAAATGGATAGAATTGTTAAATAGAAAGAGAGCATTTGCAATTACGTAATTACATGCTGGGCTGCTTTTACTTTCAGGTTGAGGTCTGGAAATGTTATTTTTAACTACAAGTACTACAATAATAGGTTGCATAGAACTGAAGGTATTTGGATTTATTTGCCTCACTGTTCCCCATAATGACAGTTGCATATTTGCATGCTAACGTGTCTTTGCTTTCACCAATTTTGTGAAACCTATCACAAATCTGCAGTTACTGAAGATTTTTCGTGTCCATTCTGTTTGGTGAAATGTGCAAGTTACAAGGTAGAAATGATTCTGATTCTGACTCTGACTTAATTGTATGTCATTTATTCAACTTCAGTTATTTTGTTTGCATACATTATAAACTTTTCTTATGTACATCTGTTGTCTTTTAGGGCCTGAGATTTCACTTGACTTCATCTCATGATCTCTTCCGCTACGAGTTTTGGGTTTGTAAATTTCATTAATATGTTCTAGTTTTTGGGTTTAACTTCATCATATGATCTCTTCCGTTATGTTTGACTGGAATGACAACCGTCATAATATTATTAAGATATTATTCAGGTTACTGAAGAGTATCAAGTTGTGATTGTATCCATGCGGAATGATATATGCAGCTCTGAGGTTAGTTTACACCTTCCTGCCTGGGTGACCTAGTATGTTATTCATACTGAAAGTACATTCTAGGAGATAATCAAGCATATTCATATTTTTATTGGACCTCATATGCATCTATATTCCCTTTATATGTATTATTGTGATTGTTTCACTAACACTTGTCTTCTGGCATTGTGTTTCAGATAATTCCTGACAATGTTGATCCCAAACAACAAATGTTTTTCTATTGGTAAGTTTTAAGCTCATTTTGTTTGTTGTAATCTTCCTGCACTTGTATAAGTATCTAATCCTACTGTAAGCTGACTGGCATGTTTTTACAGCTATAAGTCTGCAAGACGCAGGAAGCCAAAGGGTCCAACTCAAAATGCAAATCATGTGCATCCACTTGTGCTGGATTCAGCTGCGTCTGCAACTCTGAATGAGCTCATAGACAATACAGATTGTATGACTTTCTTTTGTCTGATTTCTACTCTTCCTTACTTCTTGATAGCTCTTAATTGTTTTGGTTTAGTTATCAAGGCTAAGAAATATATAGAGGTAGCAAGATGGGCATGTCAGGAGGGGTAATGGGTCAAACCAGTAGTTTTTCTTATGGGTTGAAATGGGTCAGGTTGGGTTGGGCAGTGTCCAAAGTTTTGTTATATGCAAATAGTCAATGTGTTAAAAATGATTACAAGATTTATATGCAGTCAATAATAACTTTATCCTATCATCCAAAAAATTTGGATGTTTATGCATCAAAAATACACTTTGAACAACTTTCTACATTTTGAGTTGTGTCTTTTTATCTATGATTTCAAATTTTCCTGTTGGGGGTCAAAAATAACCTCAATCAGTTGGATAAAAATTCCCATCTCTATAATATAATTCTTACATAACTATCATAATGGTTAATGGAAATTACTGTCAATACCCGATGTGCTTCATGCCCAATAGTCAAATATTCTACACCACACAATTATGGATTATTTAAACATTTGTTCCCAACAATAGGACTTGAACCTGCAACATTTTGGTTGTTGGGCCATTCTTGAATACGTCTAGGCCAGATGCCCTTTGGTTTTATTCTAGACATTTACGCTCACTGATGATTGTTTAGTTGATCGTTTTATGGGTCGCTAAAAGAATAATATCTTATAAAAAGGGCCTTATAGTTAGGTTGTGTTTTCTTGATTTTAGGTGTACCGGAGTCCATGGAACACGATGCATATAGTCCTGATGCAAGTGCTACGTGTCATTCGTTTGCTGAACCAGAGTCTGTCCAATCGGTGCCTGAAAGCAACGTTACATCTACTCCGCTTCAATTTGCGAAGACAAGAAAGTTATCTGTTGAACGATCTGACTCTAGAAAGTATACACTTATGTTTGCTTTCCAAAAATAATAGCCTTGGTGAGAAGTATTTTCATGGCTAATTATGTTCTCTCTTTGTTCTTTTCTCGATTGCAGTCGAGCCCTGCTGCAAAAGCGACAGTTCTATCACTCACATAGAGCTCAGGTTACCTGGATACTACAAAAAACCTTCATTTAGTTGTTTAAAAAAAATCAAATAAACTGATGTTTATATGTTTGTTTTTGGTTAAAAAGCCAATGGCATTGGAGCAAGTGGTTGCAGAACGGGACAGTGAAGATGAAGTTGATGATGATGTTGCTGATCTTGAAGACAGAAGGGTATGTTCTGACCTTGATTTCTTATATTTATTGAAGATCATATGCCTGATTTGATGAAATTTGAACCTGAATTTCAAAGTGTTATTTTCGTCTTTTTAGATGCTTGATGACTTTGTTGATGTCTCCAAAGACGAAAAGCAAATGATGCATCTATGGAATTCGTTTGTGAGAAAGCAACGGTAATTTGATGTCTATTATGTGCCCCCCTCTCTCCTCATTTTTTGCATTGAGTTTTATCAACACTATTATTAATATTGTTGCTGTACAAGGGGGAAAAAAACTTATCTGTCCTCCCCCCCTGTCACCCCCTAGACACTCATGATTCTGCTTTTAAATTGTTTGTTTACGATGGTGTCAGGGTGCTAGCAGATGGCCATATTTCATGGGCATGCGAAGCATTTTCGAAATTACATGGACCCGACCTCATTCAGGCCCCATCACTACTTTGGTACTTTTTTCTCTTCCATCAAGTATATTTGAATCGCCTCAGTATTTATATTGTTACAAGCTTCGAATTCAACAGTTGAGACAAACTTAACAGTTAGTCCAGGTACAGATGCTTATACAATTTTGAAACCAACATTTGGTGTAAATGTGTAATGGCAGGTGTTGGAGATTATTTATGATTAAAGTATGGAATCATGGCCTTCTAGACTCGCGGACATTGAATAACTGTAATGTTATCTTGGAACAATACCAAAGCCAAAGGCAAAACATGGATCCTATTATAATTGATGATAAGTAAAATAATTCAGACATATTGTAGGTTGTAGTGACAAGTGATCCATACTATTCATTTCCCCATATAATGTTAGTTAATATATGTATTACTTACTATCTCCTATCATCTAAACTAACAATGAATAAGATCTGATATTTTACCAAATTGTTCTTGCCCTTCATTGTATTAGTTTTGTTTGTTGGAGAATAAAATCTGTACTTCGAGTGATTATGATTTTTAAAGCCGAGTTTAATGTAAATGTGATAAATGAATAAAGGTTGAACCTCCAACCTCTCCTGTTTCCTACCTGGCTATGTCACCATGTATGGCCAGCATGACAGCGATTATCGGGGATTCCGTTCACCATCTTCTGACACCTGCTTACAGTATCGCATTATCAGCCAGATCCGTGTCAGAAGAATTGAGTTACATTCTCAACGCTGCCACTAACTGGGATTGAGGACCCTGTCGGTAACTGAAAACCTGTCTATAACTATTAACTAAGTTTAAATAAATTGAAGTAAACTTAACCCAAATAATCTCTCAAATGACTTGCTGCGCATAAAGCATAATTATACTGGAGTTCTAAAGCCTAATTACTCCGTATATTATTGGGGAAAGAAAATGAAATCATCAACTTAAACTAAAACATATAGCAATTGACATGTACAATAATGTTGGAATGCTCTAATAGCAGGTCTAAATACCCAAACACGAAAAAAAAGTACCTGAACAATGAACATGACTGTCTGGCTTGAACTTGCCGGATGACTTATGTAACATCCCGAACTTTTATTTAACGGTTGACTTGAGTCGTTAAGTCAACACCTCGTGTCCGTTAAGTCTCTAGGAGATGTAATGCTTATGTGTAATTAATGTGCTATATATGTAAGGTGTTTAATGCCTTAATGATGTGTGTTGTAATATGTTAAGATGTAGACATGCTTGATGTGTCGATGTGTATTCCCGTTAGCTTAATTGAGCCTTAGATGTGAAGTTTTAAAGCTGAGGGACCTAAGTGTCATATTTTAAAAGTTGCTACAGCAGATTTTAGGTCATGTACGTGACCTAAGACTCCCTAAAATCAGTTTTCACTCTTAATATACCCTCTCTCAAGAACCCTAGTGCATCTCCTCCCATTCTATTCGATTTCAAGAGCTTTTGGTGGTGAATCCTCATAGATTTCGAGCCTTTAATCCTTTCTACAGGTAAAGCATGATTCTTTGTTTGATTGATGATTTGTTTCATTAGGTTTTGTCCATTAATAACTGGTCATAGGGTTTGGGGTTGATTCGATTGAGTTTTGTTGGTGATTAATCATGTTTTCGGGTGATTAAATGTCCCCATAATGTTTATAATTCATCCTTGAATCAATTGTAGTTTTGATAGCATCAAATGAGCATGAAAGATGTCATTTTTATGTATAAAAGTCGGACATAGGGTGGGAATTTGTTTGGCTTTCGTTTTGATGAAAAGCAAAGTAAGGGTTGTTGGTTCGTCCAGGAGGTGCGACGCACCCCTCTAATGGGTGCGACACACCTAGTGTTTTGAGGGGAGGTGTGGTAATGTGTCATCAGTGAGTGCGGCGCACCATGAGGTAGGTGCGGCGCACATTGTGTTGCCGATAAGGAGTGCGATGGGGAGTGCATTATGGAGTGCGACACTCCCTTACCTTTTATCTTACCATTCCTTCAGCTAGTGCGGCGCACCATAGATAGGGGTGTGACGCACCTAGCCTATTTTGTGCTGAATATTATTGTTTAATGCTTAGCTCGTTCATGCTTCGTTATAGGTTTGTCGGTAGTACGTTACAAGCACGGTAAAGTGGTACATAACCTATTGTGAGCTGATCTAAGGTAAGAGCAATGGTTTAAGTGAAACAATGATTGTTTAAACCATAGGAATTGGACTTAAACCGTTAGGGGACATGTTAGGCTTAAGTAGGTATGCTTTAGCCTTAAGATGAGATGCCATAGGACGGGGTGGGTTGAGTAAGAGTGTAGGATTAAGGCTTTATGTTGAAACGTGTGTTGATATGTGCTTATGTCCTTGAAGCCTTCATTCTCCTAATTCTCGCTTTATTTGTCGTTGATTATCCTTGTTATGTTGTAGACAAGATGGTTAATACCCGTGCTAACAACCAACGTGATGGGGCAACTGCTAGCATTAATCCTGCTAACCAAACGGGGCTGGCAATGCTGCTAACCAAAGGCCACCCCGAAGGCAAGAGCCACTATTTCATGCCGACCAGATTCCACCTAGGAATAGAAATGACGAAGAACCTGTGGTTGAAAGGATTCCTACTCAGGCTGAAATGTTTGAAGAGTTAAGGGCTATCCGAGCCCAATTGAGAAAGACTGAAGATGAGTTGGTTCGAGTTTGAGCTGAAAGAGAAGTCGATTCACACCGGGAGGAGCGTACTGGTGGAAACTATTCCAATCGCTCCAACCGTGCCGAACCATCCATTGTGAGATCACGGGATGCTCCTGTGAATGGTGTTGTTGTTGTCCAAAATGAAAGAGTGCTTGAGCCTCGTGTTGTGATTGCACCTCGTGTCACTGAATTTAAGTATGAAAGCCTTAAAAAGTGTGGTGCCAAGGAGTTTGATGGCACGCTTGATGCTGTGGGTGCCATGGAGTGGCTTGATGACATTGAAGTAGTGTTTGCTTCTTGCTATTGTCCTGAAGATATGAAAGTGTTGTGTGCCACTCACATGCCGAAAAAGGGTGCTCGAAATTGGTGGCAGGGCACTACAGTCTCATTGGCTCCCGGGGTATTGGCTGTTATGCCTTGGGGTACTTTCAGAGAGAAATTTCTGGAAGAATATGTAGGCATCCGATAATTGAGTTTGATAGAGAAAGAGTTTCGGGCTTTGACAGCAAAGCCTGGTGCAATGGTTGAGTATGCTCGCCCGTTCATGGAAAAACTCAAATTTGTTGGTCACATGGTTTCTGAAGAAGCGGATCAGATTGAAGCTTATGTAGATGGTCTTCCTCCTAACTATCGTGGTCTTTGTAGACAACATAAAACCTTGTCTGCTGCGATTAAAGAATCCAAGCGGCTTGATTATGATTTCAAGGCTGAAAAGGTGGTTGTTAAAGCGGATGACGAGAAATCTGGGTTCAAAAGAAAGAATGAAGAAGCTTCGAACTCCAATAAAAAGTTTAAAGATGAGTCGCTGAAAGCTGAGAACAAAAAGAGAAAGGAGAATGGTGTGATCGTTGTAAGTCTAGGCATGCTGGACCTTGTACCGCAGTTACACTTCGTTGCAATAAGTGTGCCGGATTTGGTCACTTATATAGAAATTGTCCTGGTGTTGCTCGATGTTTCCGTTGTAAGGAAACTGGACATGAGATTGCTGATTGTCCACAGAAAGCTGGAGAGAAGAAAGATGAGAAGCTCAAAGGCAAGGCTTGAGTTTAGCTGATGATTGATATGAAAGTCGAAATAATGATAAGGTAAGTGTTTCATATCAATATCTTGTATTTTGTTGAGCATGGTTTTCTTAATTTTGAGTATATGGATTGTTTGCTTCCTATGTTCCGTGATTAGGCGATTTGATATGATAATGAGATTTAAAGGAGATGTTGGGCATCCTAATAAGTGAATGCAGTTAGGCGGACACGTGTGAGGAAGGGTACAGTTACAATTGCGGCCGCGAACGGAATTGTAAATGTATCACAACACATACATGCTCAATTGATCGTATTCGCAGTTAATGGCCCATAAATAGTTGGATGGAAGGTAATAATAAGTGGAGATGTAGATGTTGAGAACCAAGGATTGTTGTGATGAATGTGGTAAGCGTCGAGTTCCACTCAACACTATGATTGCGATCTTGAGAGTCGAGAAAATAGGTGGGTGATGTTAAGGGTATGTTGTGAGTTGATTCTGAGGACAGAATCCTTATAAGGATGAGAGAATTGTAACATCCTGAACTTTTATTTAACGGTTGACTTGAGTCGTTAAGTCAACACCTCGTGTCCGTTAAGTCTCTAGGAGATTTAATGCTTATGTGTAATTAATGTGCTATATGTGTAAGGTGTTTAATGCCTTAATGATGTGTGTTATAATATGTTAAGATGGTCTAGACGTGCTTGATGTGTCGATGTGTATTCCCGTTAGCTTAATTGAGCCTTAGATGTGAAGTTTTAAAGCTGAGGGACCTAAGTGTCATATTTTAAAAGTTGCTACATCAGATTTTAGATCATGTACGTGACCTAAGACTCCCCATAATCAGTTTTCACCCTTAATTTACCCTCTCTCAAGAACCCTAGTGCCTCTCCTCCCATTCAATCCGATTTCAAGATCTTTTGGTGGTGAATCCTCAGAGATTTTGAGCCTTTAATCCTTTCTACAGGTAAAGCATGATTCTTTGTTTGATTGATGATTTGTTTCATTAGGTTTTGTCCATTAATAACTGGTCATAGGGTTTGGGGTTGATTCGATTGAGTTTTGTTGGTGATTAATCATGTTTTCGGGTGATTAAAAGTCCTCATAATGTTTATAGTTCATCCTTGAATCAATTGTAGTTTTGATAGCATCAAATGAGCATGAAAGATGTCATTTTTATGTATAAAAGTCGGACATAGGGTGGGAATTTGTTTGGCTTTCGTTTTGATGAAAAGCAAAGTAAGGGTTGTTGGTTCGTCCAGGAGGTGCGACGCACCCCTCTAATGGGTGCAACACACCTAGTGTTTTGAGGGGAGGTGTGGTAATGTGTCATCAGTGAGTGTGGCGCACCATGAGGTAGGTGCGTCACACATTGTGTTGCCAACAAGGAGTGCAATGGGGAGTGTGACACTCCCTTACCTTTTATCTTACCATTCCTTCAGCTAGTGCGGCGCACCATAGATAGGGGTGTGACGCACCTAGCCTATTTTGTGCTGAATATTATTGTTTAATGCTTAGCTCGTTCATGCTTCGTTATAGGTTTGTCGGTAGTACGTTACAAGCACGGTAAAGTGGTACATAACCTATTGTGAGCTGTTCTAAGGTAAGATAACTTGTTTTGTCACGCTGAGGAACACAATAAACGTGAGATTTAGTAATTAATCGCTTTGACAAAAATGTAGACATCTCATACACATGTAGGGGTATGGGAACCACGTGGGGGACGATATGGGTGCTTTAAGAGGTTACCTTTACTATGCTTATTATGTGGGACGGGAATGGGATTCTATATGATATATGAATTCATAGCAAGTAGTATTCTATCCCTTAATTACTATGTAAAGTTGTTATGTATGAATGTTGATTATGCGATGGCTATGATGCTCGATATGACAAATGCCTTGTAGCAAATAATATTCCTTATCATAGGGATAGAATGTGATGTTGCTTTGTATATGTGTTGATTACGTTGATGGTTAATTGAATGTAAGGTCGCTTGGTTCATGTAACATCCCAATTTTTTTAATTAACGGTTGACTAGAGTCGTTAAGTCAACATAACGTATTCGTTAAGTTTATGGTAGATTTAATGCTTATATGTGGATACGGTGTTATGTGTGTGAGACTTGAATGTCTTATTGATTAATGTAGTAATGTGTTAAAGATGTAGTTATATGCTTTTTGAGGTGTTAAAAGTGTATA
This sequence comes from Erigeron breviscapus, assembly GCA_034093135.1. Lineage (NCBI taxonomy): Eukaryota > Viridiplantae > Streptophyta > Magnoliopsida > Asterales > Asteraceae > Erigeron > Erigeron breviscapus. The sequence continues at coordinate 1,853,437 of CM067167.1, forward strand.
ATGAGTTGTATATAGTCCCAATAGGTGTTTTGGGCTAATAATACGACTTTACGAAGCTTAGGGACCAATTTTGACATAGTGTGAAAGTCAAAAACGGGTTTAAGGTCTTAAGGATGATCATTAGTTGTTATTTGCTGATAATATTATCATTCCTCAAAGCCCTAGCCACCCCCCTTGATCCCCATTAATTTCCTAAGCGAAAATCCATCAAAACGTGTTATTCAAGTGAAGTTGATCAAGATCTCTCATCCTTGCTTTCATCTACAGGTAATATAGATGATTTCCATTTGATTTGTGATCATAAGAGTCGATCATATGGATCTTGCTTCTGGTCTCTAGGGTTGAGATTGATTTGATTATGTTCCATTGTCGATTATTGAGGTTTTCGGGTAATTTAATGTATTGTAATTGTATCCTCTTGTTCCTGGAACAAGTGATTATGTGAAATCATCATATGAGTCATAATTTGGGTGCATATGATGTTTATAGGTCGTGATGGTTGCTATGGTCATCTGATGGTCGAAGATTGTTTGCAAAACTAAGGGTTTACTAGATCTGAAAATTTAGTAATATTGCAAAAATCATATTTCTTTCAATTAAAAGAGTTATGAGATGAATCTTATATTTTTTAAAAGGGCTATGTGTCCTCTTGATTTGGTATGAACAATGTTTCTTTTGATTTTGCCCAGATATGGGTGAAAAATGTCCATTTCCAGAAGTGGTCGGATTTAAGACGAATTCTGTAGGTCTGTTTTGCAGACGCCATAACTAAATCATTAGAGAACTTCAAGAGTTCAAACTTTATATTTCTGGAAAGGTCTTTGAATTCCCTACATTTCATAAGAACTAAGTTTTGACTCATTTGGTCGTCATGAGGTCAAAAAGTCGCCTGCAAGTGAAGGGCGCGAGTCAGTCTTTAGACCAACACTCCATATGCGGCGCATAAAACCTATGTGCGGCGCATATCGGGGCCTGGGAGGTTTCTGGGTGATTTTTGAAGGAAATATGCGACGCATATTCAAAGCATGTGCCGCATAAAGGGTCTGTGAGCCCGTTTGAGGTCCGAAACAAGCGTTTAAGGGTCCTATAAGTGTACCTAAGTTAATGTATGGTCTTATAACCTTATTAGGTTGGGTTTATACAGGTTTAATGACTATGAACTCGAGATAGGTAGTCGGGATCACAAACAAGATACATTAACGTTGCTTATTGATCGTCACGAGGTAAGATACACTACTTTGACACGCTGAGGGTTCAACGAAAAGATGGTTTCAAATAATAACTTCCCAACTTATATCTTGAATTGTTTGTGGGTATTTGGGGTTACACGGGAGGTGATATGGGTTATGTAGTTGACCATTGAGACCTGAAATGCAGTCCCAAATGAAGTATAATGTAGTGAATGTTATGATATGAAGTATAATGTAGTGTATGTTATGATATGAAGTATAATGTAGCGTTATGTTATGAAGTGATATGTAGTATCTTGTGATGCATTGAGATGTAATATATGTAGCATGTGTTGTTTTGTGCATGATTGTATGGCTTGCTCATCTAGTTCACTAGACTTGTTAAGTTGCCATGACACGTGCACGTTTAAGGGCCCAAAACGTAAAAGCAGTAAACATAGTAAATGTTTAGGTAATGCAGTCACCTAAACTAAATGAGATGCAGGTTCGAGCTCGTTAAAAATTTGATGCAGGAAAGTGTTAAGCTTAACCCGTACTTGCCCTATCCTGGCTAAGTGCGTTGACGTAGGTTGCTTGGGTGGCTCCTAGCAACATGGTCATTGAGATGCAGTTGAGTAATACGAGGGGTCTGACCCGCCCTCATTTGTCTTGTACATACGGATTACTCCGGGTTGGCTTGCCATTCCTTAACGACGTTTGATGTTCAACTGAATGGTTGTCATCTAGTCGGGTGTAACTTATGTTACACATTGACGCAGTTAAAATGTAGTAAATCAGTTAAAACGTAGAAAAGCAGTTAAATGTAGAAAACAGTTATGTGGTTATATGTGTGTAATGAAGTAAAGCAGGATAGACACATTTAGGGTGGTTCATCCTAATATGTTATGTTGATGACGTGGTATGTTTGATGTGTGTTGTGCCTTAATGAAGTATATAAATGCATAATGTTTGAAATGAACAAATGTTTTATAACTTAAGTGTTATCTTACTTAGCTAATTCGTTAGCTAACACTTGTCTTTTGAAATGTGCTGCCCCCTCAGGTTTAGCGTAGCTGAGGTAGTTGATGAAGAAGAGTAAGGAATGGGTAGATAGCTTGCTGTTGACCTTAGCTACCCATAGATGCTGAACTTTTATAGACATTTGTTTATTTTTGTCTTTTATGAAGTTTGCATGTTATGTAGTCGGTTGTTATGTGTTGGGCAGCCGACGGGTTTCTATTTAGACTTGTTTTGATGGTACGAATAAGTAACACCAATGAATAAGGAAACCAAACAGATTTTAATTCGTTTGGACTTTTAAAGTTTCTTCCGCTCTATTTTAACTCCGTTAGGCGAAAATTTTTAGAAACCCGTATTTTTAAACGAAGGGTGTTACAAGTTGGTATAAGAGAAATGGTTTAAGTGAACCAATGACTATAAGTGTGCCATAGGAATTGGACTTAAACTGATAGACGATAAGTTAGGCTTAAGTAGACATGCTTAGCTTTGAGATGAAATGCCTTAGGACGGGTTTGGGATGAGTGAGAGTGTAGGATTAAGGCTATATGATGATTGTTTATTGATATGTGAATATGTTTTTAGCCTTTATTCTTTTATTTCTCGTTTTTCCCGTCGCTAAGTTATCCTATTGCTACGATAGACGGTCCTCGAGGTGATCTTCTATTCCTCAAACTGAATTTGATAAACTTGTGCTTTATATTATGTGAGAAGTTGTTGAGATGGACAAAGGTTGGAGGATTAGGTGAGATGGTGTTCCATCAATGTTGTCTAGCCATGGGGTAAGTGACAAGGACCGTAAAGGATATGAGATGTTGTATGTGTGATGAAAATCATGTGAATTGGAATTGATGGGAAAAAGGGGCGGTACACAAACGTGGTAACGAACATGCGTGTGAAAGGATACAATTACAATTATGGTTCGGAACATAATTGCAAACATATCATGACGCGAGCGTGTTTGTATGGCCTTGCTTGTGTTGACCGGTGCAGAAAGTAACGAAGTTGGAGAGGTTTCTATGTATTGAATCCTTATGTGTCGAGAGTAAACACCGTGTAGCAAACTTTAATGACGTTGATGCCTCAAGTGCGTGGAAATGTGTGAAGATCGGTGAAAAGTTATAGCCGGTTAAATGTGTATGATGATTATGAAGTACATGAAGTTAAATGAAGTTTAAAGGTTGGTGAAGAGTGAAGTGATTGGTAGACAATGTTGTTGAGTCTACTAGTTCAAAGGACATGGACTTGAACTTGACAAGTAGAGTTAATGCTGGATATTTGAAGGGTGATAAGTAGGTAATGCACAGAAGGGTTACCGGGTACACGTATGGAAGGATACAGTTACAATTCCGGTCGCGAACGTAATTGTAAATGTATCATGACATGTGTGTGTTTGTGAGACTGTGTCTCTGTTGATCCGAATGAAGTGAAGATGGGAATGATGGAATTACCAAAAGGTATTATTCAACCACGTGAAGAGCAGACATGTATCTATGGGTTAAAGAAGGATGAAGCTGAAGCAAGTAAAGAAGATAACGTTATGGATGATTGAACCCTTTAACCATGAAGCTCTTCCATTCTATGAACATCATGTTATGATGTGAAGCTGAATTCGATCTGTGAAGTGTTAAAGTTGTGTTTGGGCGTAAGGAAAACGTGTAGGTTTCGGTTGAAGTTATCTATCCTGATCATAGATGATATGCGGCGCATATTATTTCCATGCGGCGCATATTTTGTGTGCTCAAAAGTTTGATGTTTTCTGTGCCGAAATATGGAATATGCGGCGCATGCGCCATCCATGCGGCGCATATTTTGGTCCGTTTTGGATTTACGACTCATTTAGTTTTGATTTCGCTATGTGACGATATATGACAATTGGGACGAGTATCTACGGGGGAGATTCTTCCTTATATTGCATGAATGTAAAGGTGATGTTGATATCTTATATTTGTACAAAATCTTATGTATTACTGCTTCTCAAGATAAAGAGTTTTCCTTTATGAAAAGTTAAGAGGTTAGATGACGGAATTAACCGTGGATACTTAAATCACAAGAAGTAGAGGTTTTCAGGAGCATTCGGTTCCGAATTGATCATGTTTCTCGCCTATGTGATCTACTTATGTAAGGCAAAGATTATACTTCTAAAGTCGAGGCCACCCGTAGTTTCGAGATGTTCTATTAATGTTCTCGGTTTCGTTGCGATCGTGAGGTCGAACCTTCTATTGATGTGTGACGAGTGCTACTTTTATTCAAAGACACCATTCATTTTGTTCTCACTTATAGGAAGAAGTTAATGTTTTCGATTGTGGGATATATTTCTTTCTATAAGATAGATTTACGATTTGTACTATCATATGATGAAGTTGATGATGAAAGTCCTGCTTAGGTTAATTATACGCTCATTATGACCCTATTGAGTTTCTTGAAGTACCTGCATGTAACGAATGATCCTTACCATGTCGTGAACTTAAGGGATAAAGTTTAAAGTTTCTCTAGACCGTTCAGTCATTACGTTCGGTGATGACATTATTATCTATCCTGATCATAGATGATATGCGGCGCATATTATTTCCATGCGGCGCATATTTTGTGTGCTCAAAAGTTTGATGTTTTCTGTGCCGAAATATGGAATATGCGGCGCATGCGCCATCCATGCGGCGCATATTTTGGTCCGTTTGATATGCGGCGCATATTATTTCCATGCGGCGCATATTTTGTGTGCTCAAAAGTTTGATGTTTTCTGTGCCGAAATATGGAATATGCGGCGCATGCTATCCATACGGCGCATATTGATATGCGGCGCATATTATTTCCATGCGGCGCATATTTTGTGTGCTCAAAAGTTTGATGTTTTCTGTGCCGAAATATGGAATATGCGGCGCATACGCCATCCATGCGGCGCATATTATTTCCATGCGGCGCATATTTTGTGTGCTCAAAAGTTTGATGTTTTCTGTGCCGAAATATGGAATATGCGGCGCATACGCCATCCATGCGGCGCATATTTTGGTCCATTTTGGATTTATGACTCGTTTAGTTTTGATTTCGCTATGTGACGATATATGACAATTGTGACGATATTATTTCCATGCGGCGCATATTATTTCCATGCGGCGCATATTATTTCCATGCGGCGCATATTATTTCCATGCGGCGCATATTATTTCCATGCGGCGCATATTAAAGTTTTGCGTAAGGAAAACGTGTAGGTTTTGGTTGAAGTTATCTATCCTGATCATAGATGATATGCGGCGCATATTATTTCCATGCGGCGCATATTTTGTGTGCTCAAAAGTTTGATGTTTTCTGTGCCGAAATATGGAATATGCGGCGCATATTTTGTGTGCTCAAAAGTTTGATGTTTTCTGTGCCGAAATATGGAATATGCGGCGCATATTTTGGTCCGTTTTGGATTTACGACTCGTTTAGTTTTGATTTCGCTATGTGACGATATATGACAATTGGGACGAGTATCTACGGGGGAGATTCTTCCTTATATTGCATGAATGTAAAGGTGATGTTGATATCTTATATTTGTACAAAATCTTATGTATTACTGCTTCTCAAGATAAAGAGTTTTCCTTTATGAAAAGTTAAGAGGTTAGATGACGGAATTAACCGTGGATACTTAAATCACAAGAAGTAGAGGTTTTCAGGAGCATTCGGTTCCGAATTGATCATGTTTCTCGCCTATGTGATCTACTTATGTAAGGCAAAGATTATACTTCTAAAGTCGAGGCCACCCGTAGTTTCGAGATGTTCTATTAATGTTCTCGGTTTCGTTGCGATCGTGAGGTCGAACCTTCTATTGATGTGTGACGAGTGCTACTTTTATTCAAAGACACCATTCATTTTGTTCTCACTTATAGGAAGAAGTTAATGTTTTCGATTGTGGGATATATTTCTTTCTATAAGATAGATTTACGATTTGTACTATCATATGATGAAGTTGATGATGAAAGTCCTGCTTAGGTTAATTATACGCTCATTATGACCCTATTGAGTTTCTTGAAGTACCTGCATGTAACGAATGATCCTTACCATGTCGTGAACTTAAGGGATAAAGTTTAAAGTTTCTCTAGACCGTTCAGTCATTACGTTCGGTGATGACATTATTATCTATTCTAAGTATGATGAAGAACATCATACTGTGTAAGGAACGTTACTATGATTTTCTACAAGTAGAGGCCTAATTTTAAATTCGCCCAAAGTGAGTAAAAGTTAAAGTAGAAGCTGACGCGTAAAATTGAAAGGAACAGGGTTCCATTTAATGTTTAATTCCATGACTATAAGGTTATGGTAAGCACTTGTCTACAATGTGCCAGTCAAAGGTGATGTTTCTAGAGACGAAGATGTTGGTATTATGTGAGTGGATTCTGAAAATTCATAAATAACCAGCGTGGAACTATAAGTCTAAAAGTAAGATTTTGGTATCCGAGAACGAAATGACCAAAAGTTACACTTGAGGAAGTTTATGAACCGTGGTGACATGCTCATTTGGATGCCGCCTGAAGTGTGATACGACCTATTATGATACGAGGTGTAGTAAATTTTATATGTTGACGTGTGATTGGGTTAAAAGCCAAGACTAGACACCGAAAGTTTGGTAGCAATACAAAGAGTTTAATGGCCCTCTGACGGAAGTGAGTGGTCACGTCACCTTAGAATAAGAGACAAAGTTGCGTGGGAAGTTAAAGGTAGTGATATGACATGAGCAATTAGTAGGCAAGTTGTCCAAAAATGCTTATTTCATGGTGAACTATTGCACCGTTTCCTTGGACATGAAAGAAAAGATGTATGATCAAGAAGTGCTCTTAAAGTGTGAAAGTAAATGGTTGAATGTTTTGAATCGAGACGGCCATTATATGAAAATTTTTAAAAATGTTTGACAAAGTATGAGGAAAATGGTGAACTCAAGTGATGCCTATCACTCTTAGATTGATGGGAAAGAGAATGAAAGAGTTAGAAACTTGGTAAAACCATATGATGGTGTGATGGTGCCTCGAGATTTATTATTGTGTTCATAGGCAACAATGATTATGCCATAGGTGTCGGATGTCATTTCATGATACGACAAGTTATTGAAGGGGAAAGTGCAGAGCCAAAGATCATAAAGACAATAGTTCATAAAGTTGGAATTGTTAAAGAAGTGTTTTGATTAGCTCAAAATTGTCTAAAGGTTTTGTGGTGAACAAATGAAGCTTATTATGAGCAAAGTGGGTAATATGGTCTAACCATAAGCCTCTATGGAGGGATATGTTATGCATCGAAAGTATGGCGATTCGACCCTTTGTTCAAATGAAATATGTGAGTTGTGATAGCAAGTTAGTAAGGATACGTGCTTGGAAGGCTTAACCGCCAAATGAATAGTCTTCGCTGAATGTATTATGGGAATATATGTATGTCGAAATGACTTATGTTTATATGATGATGTTTAAAGTAGAAGTATATATGTGCATATGAAGTATGATTCTTATAATGACGGTGGAATGATATGTGTAAGATATTTGTTGTTGATAATGTCGATGTTATGGCTTAATGTTGTTATGTGATGACTTATATGTGGCACTTAAGTATGGTATGTCTAGTTTACTAGATACACGTATGAATTACTATGAGTTGTGCACGTTAGTAGGATTAAACGTTAAAGTAGATGTGAGATTAATTAGGTAATGAATGTACCTAATGTTAAAGTAATATGTGAAATGTGGGAAATCATGCTAGATGTAATGCTAGTGCGTAAGACGTGGGAAATCGTGCTTGTTGTAAAGCTAGTGCTTAATATGTAAATTGATTAAAGATATAAGACATGGAAGAAGATGTCACTACTAGAAACAGGGCTATCCTTGACCCGCTTTTTATGACCCACGCTAATAGATGACGCGCAAAGTGAGAAGTCATAAAATAAGGGTCATTACGAGTAAATTTACTGTTGGGGATGACGCGTTTTCAGAAGCGTCATAACATATGGGTCATAATCTGTTAAAATTTACAATCTCTGCCTTAATATTTTTTTTTTTGCCAAAAATTTTCATCTCAAAACCTTCCCCCCTTCTCAAAACTCTCGATCCCGCCCTAAATTTCCCATTCAAATTCATCCATCAAATTAATCAGAGCCTTTGAAATTAAAATAGGTTTCTATCTCTTTATTTTAAAACACAAGTCTCTATTCGATCTCACACACAATGTTCGCTCCGTCTTCCATCCCTTCCCCCCTAAACACAGATCTTCCATACTGTAATCTCCCATCTTCATCTATCTGTGCCACCACCACCAACCCCCACCCCTTCTTCTCTGCGCCACCATATGCGCTGCCAGCGTCGCCCATATACTTTATTTATTTCCGATTCAAGTGTCGAATGATAAAGGAACGAGATATGTAGTCTGAACAACAAACCCCAAGGTATTTCTTATTTTATTTTTATTATTATATATTTTATGTTTGGTGATTTTCATTCTTTGAATTGATTAGTTTATGTGAATGTTTTCAATCTTTAAATTCTATCGATTATTTTATATTACCATGATTTTTGGATGATAAAACTAATTTGCAGATTTGCTCTCATTTCCCTTGATTAGTTTATGTGAATGTTTTCAATCTTTAAATTCTATCGATTATTTTATATTACCATGATTTTTGGATGATAAAACTAATTTGCAGATTTGCTCTCATTTCCCTTGATTAGTTTATGTGAATGTTTTCAATCTTTAAATTCTATCGATTATTTTATATTACCATGATTTTTGGATGATAAAACTAATTTGCAGATTTGCTCTCATTTCCCTTGATTAGTTTATGTGAATGTTTTCAATCTTTAAATTCTATCGATTATTTTATATTACCATGATTTTTGGATGATAAAACTAATTTGCAGATTTGCTCTCATTTCCCTTGATTAGTTTATGTGAATGTTTTCAATCTTTAAATTCTATCGATTATTTTATATTACCATGATTTTTGGATGATAAAACTAATTTGCAGATTTGCTCTCATTTCCCTTGATTAGTTTATGTGAATGTTTTCAATCTTTAAATTCTATCGATTATTTTATATTACCATGATTTTTGGATGATAAAACTAATTTGCAGATTTGCTCTCATTTCCCTTGATTAGTTTATGTGAATGTTTTCAATCTTTAAATTCTATCGATTATTTTATATTACCATGATTTTTGGATGATAAAACTAATTTGCAGATTTGCTCTCATTTCCCTTGATTAGTTTATGTGAACAAAGGTTTTTTTTTTTAAACCTTAAATACTTCAATTGTAAAATTGAAGTACTTGGGAATGACGAAGAAACAGTTGAAGTTAATAATAATGATAAGAAATTGGTTAGGTCCATTGCTAAAGCTCTAATTGGGATGGCTGCTGCAGTTTCTTTGTGTTTGGATTCTCCGGCTTTGGCTGAGTCTATGACTATAGCATGTGTTGACTAGAGTCGTTAAGTCAACATAACGTGTTCGTTAAGTTTATGGTAGATTTAATTCTTATATGTGGATAATGTGTTATGTGTGTGAGACTTGAATGTCTTATTGATTAATGTAGTAATGTGTTAAAGATGTAGTTATATGCTTTTTGAGGTGTTAAAAGTGTATAATGAGTTGTATATAGTCCCAAAGGTGTTTTGGGCTAATAATACGACTTTACGAAGCTTAGGGACCAATTTTGACATAGTGTGAAAGTCAAAAACGGGTTTAAGGTCCTAAGGATGATCATTAGTTGTTATTTAATGATAATATTATCATTCCTCAAAGCCCTAGCCACCCCCCTTGATCCCCATTAATTTCCTAAGCGAAAATCCATCAAAATGTGTGATTCAAGTGAAGTTTGATCAAGATCTCTCATCCTTGCTTTCATCTACAGGTAATATAGATGATTTCCATTTGATTTGTGATCATAAGAGTCGATCATATGGATCTTGCTTCTGGTCTCTAGGGTTGAGATTGATTTGATTATGTTCCATTGTCGATTATTGAGGTTTTCGGGTAATTTAATGTATTGTAATTGTATCCTCTTGTTCCTGGAATAAGTGATCATGTGAAATCATCATATGAGTCATATTTTGGGTGCATATGAGGTTTATAGGTCGTGATGGTTGCTATGGTCATCTGATGGTCGAAGATTGTTTGCAAAACTAAGGGTTTACTAGATCTGAAAATTTAGTAATATTTCAAAAATCATATTTCTTTCAATTAAAAGAGTTATGAGATGAATCTTATATTTTTTAAAAGGGCTATGTGTCCTCTTGATTTGGTATGAACAATGTTTCTTTTGATTTTGCCCAGATATGGGTGAAAAATGTCCATTTCCAGAAGTGGTCGGATTTAAGACGAATTCTGTAGGTCTGTTTTGTAGACGTCATAACTAATTCATTAGAGAACTTCAAGAGTCAAACTTTATATTTCTGGAAAGGTCTTTGAATTCCATACATTTCATAAGAACTAAGTTTTGACTCATTTGGTCGTTATGAGGTCGAAAAGTCGCCTGTAAGTGAAGGGCGCGAGTCAGTCTTTAGACCAACACTCCATATGCTGCGCATATCGGGGCCTGGGAGGTTTCTGGGTGATTTTTGAAGCAAATATTCGACGCATATTCAAAGCATGCGCCGCATAAAGGGTCTGTGAGCCCGTTTGAGGTCCGAAACAAGCGTTTAAGGGTCATATAAGTGTATCTAAGTTAATGTATGGTCTTATAACCTTATTAGGTTGGGTTTATACAGGTTTAATGACTATGAACTCGAGATAGGTAGTCGGGATCACAAACAAGATACATTAACGTTGCTTATTGATCGTCACGAGGTAAGATACACTACTTTGACACGTTGAGGGTTCAACGAAAAGATGGTTTCAAATAATAACTTCCCAACTTATATATTGAATTGTTTGTGGGTATTCGGGGTTACATGGGAGGTGATATGGGTTATGTAGTTGACCATTGAGACCTGAAATGCAGTCCCAAATGAAGTATAATGTAGTGAATGTTATGATATGTAGTATAATGTAGTGAATGTTATGATATGAAGTATAATGTAGCGTTATGTTATGAAGTGATATGTAGTATCTTGTGATGCATTGAGATGTAGTATATGTAGCATGTGTTGTTTTGTGCATGATTGTATGGCTTGCTCATCTAGTTCACTAGACTTGTTAAGTTGCCATGACACGTGCACGTTTAAGGGTCCAAAACGTAAAAGCAGTAAACGTAGTAAATGTTTAGGTAATGCAGTCACCTAAACTAAATGAGATGCAGGTTCGAGCTCGTTAAAAATTTGATGCAGGAAAGTGTTAAGCTTAACCCGTACTTGCCCTAGCCCGGCTAAGTGCGTTGACGTAGGTTGCTTGGGTGGCTCCTAGCAACATGGTCATTGAGATGCGGTTGAGTAATACGAGGGGTCTGACCCGCCCTCATTTGTCTTGTACATACGGATTACTCGGGATTGGCTTGCCATTCTTTAACGACGTTTGATGTTCAATTGAATGGTTGTCATCTAGTCGGGTGTAACTTATGTTACACATTGACGCAGTTAAAATGTAGTAAATCAGTTAAAACGTAGAAAAGCAGTTAAATGTAGAAAGCAGTTATGTGGTTATATGTGTGTAATGAAGTAAAGCAGGATAAACACATTTAGGGTGACTCATCCTAATATGTTATGTTGATGACGTGGTATGTTTGATGTGTGTTGTTCCTTAATGAAGTATATAAATGCATAATGTTTGAAATGGACAAATGTTTTATAACTTAAGTGTTATCTTACTTAGCTAATTCGTTAGCTAACACTTGTCTTTTGAAATGTGTTGCCCCCTCAGGTTTAGCGTAGCTGAGGTAGTTGATGAAGAAGAGTGAGGAATGGGTAGATAGCTTGCTGTTGACCTTAGCTACCCATAGATGCTGAACTTTTATAGACATTTGTTTATGTTTGTCTTTTATGAAGTTTGCATGTTATGTAGTCGGTTGTTATGTGTTGGGCAGCCGACGGGTTTCTATTTAGACTTGTTTTGATGGTACGAATAAGTAACACCAATGAATAAGGAAACCAAACAGATTTTAATTGGTTTGGACTTTTAAAGTTTCTTCCGCTCTATTTTAACGCCGTTAGGCAAAAATTTTTGGAAACCCGTATTTTTAAACGAAGGGTGTTACAGTTCACGTGTCGATTATGTCATTGATGAAGTTGTTAATTGTCGAATGGCCTATCACATCTAGTTCACTTGAGTTAAATAGGAATGCATGTCACGATGCACGATAGGGCCTTAATGGCAAATGATGTTAATGACAAATTAATGATATGCGCTGAGATACTCTTAATGTCGAATTAATGATATGTCTAATGAGATAAAGCTAATGACGATATAATGATATGTGATGCAATGAAGATTAATGTGTTGTGTCGATTTGAGATGATATGTAACGATATGTGTCGATATGTGATGATATTTGATAATATGTGATGAATGTGACGAACTGAGACGAACTCGAGTATAAACTGAGACGAAAAGTGTTAAGCTTAACCCATGCTAGTCCTTTGGGGCTAGTGTGCTGAGTCGATCGCAAGGGGGGTAGTCATGATATCTCCCTAGTGACCCATATTTGTCGATTGAGTATTCCATCTGGTATGATCAACCAAGCTGTGACGAATGGATACTCAACTCTACTCTTGTGACGATTAAGTAGCGTAAGCTACTTAACTTTATGTGACGATCAAGTAGTGTAAATTGCTTGACTTTATGTGTAAGTATGATATGACGATGACATAATAAAGTTGATGTGTGACGATTAAGTGGTGTAAGCTACTCAACTTTATGTGACGATCAGGTAATGTAAGTTACTTGACTATATGTGTAGATAAGATGTGATGATGTGATGTTAATGATGATAAAGTTGATATGTGACGACTAAATAGTCATAACTACTTAGCTATATGTGATGGTTAAATTATGTAACCTACATGACTATACGATATGTATATAGATGATGCAATGAGGTTAATGTCTATAACATAAATGATGATAATAGTTGATGATAAATGAGACGATTATGATATAGGCACGATATAGGAATTGGCATCCTTTTAGATGATGCTTGAGGCGATAATGATGACTTAGCTTGATATGTACATCATAGGATTGATATCCCTTATGTTGATTATTATGTAGATGTTTGTGATTTCGAAACGCAGTGCCGGCCTTGGCTATGGGCAGGCTGGGCTTAAGCCCATAGCAGCATACAGAATGGGGGCAACAAATTTCTGCCCAAATGGTTATATACTAGGCCCAATTTATTTATTTGCACAATATAACCCATAACCTTATTAAAAATAACACAGATTTTCACTTTTAACTTTTAAGAGAAAGCACAGGGATATCCAAACTTCATAAAATTCGATCATTTCTTCCCTTTTTTCCCCATAATTTGATCAGATCAATCATCTCCAAATCTACACATGATTACATGAAGGTATATATTTCTATATATGAAGGTATATATATATATATATTTATTTTTTTGCCATCATTAATAATAAAAGTCCTCATTCTTTGTTTGTTACTTTGTCAGGCATATAATATATATATTCTTTTCTTGAAGTTATCTTTATTTTAGTTTTTTGGAGGAGCCCATTTTTGAGAAAAAAGAAAAACAAACGACTTTTGTAGGCTTTTTTTTAGGTGATACCTAAATAAATATACGGTGGTGGTCGGAGATGATCATGGTGGTGGTTGGCGGCGGCAGTCTCGCCGGAGAAGAAGGAAGTAAGTTAACTTACACATGTACTTTTTGTACTTTTTCCCCCTTGTACTACAAATAACCCACCCCTATATATATATATATATATTATGTCAATTTGTAGAATTTGATATTTATGCCTTCTTGTGTACAATCATCTGGTGCTAAAAATAGAAAAATAAAATAAAGACAAATAGATGAACTTAATTACTCGGTCTTCACAAATATTTCAAAATTAGTTATTGAAATCTTATTTACGATGTAAAATGAGTCATGAGCAGTTGTAACATCCTAAATTATTAAGCCAATGAAAATAAACCTCTATTATAGTTTTGACATTAAAATAGTTTCCTAGTATTTTATTTTTGAATATGGGATTGTTTTAGTTAGAACTTTAGCGGATAGCGGGTAAAATACCCACAAAAAACTCAATTGGGTCGTGGCACTTAGAAGAGTTGCCAGACACTTCTCTTTTTTTTTGTTGAATCACAATTCCACCACCAACCCTTTTCATTATTCATCTTTTCTTCATTCCATCTTTACCTTAATTCTAATTCTCCAAGTAATTCAAGAAATTCTTCAAAGCTTGATCATAATAATAATCTTCCATCATCTAAGAAATTGAAATGTGAGGGTTAAGTGTGGTGATGGGGCCGGAATTAGGAAGAAGAAAGAAGAAGACAATTGTGATTTCATTCTAAATTCCAATTCCTAATCTTGAAGGTAATGAATTTTCCTTTAACCTAATTCTTGATTTCCTTTAGAAATTAGGGTTCATGCAATCAATTGTATTTGGGAAATTGGGGGTTTTATTGAATTAAGTTAAATTGCTTCTATACAAGTTAGGGTTCTTGTAATTTAATCAAATTTAGGGTTTTAATTGGGTTGCATGATAGATTTTGTTGAATGATAGTGAGAATTAGTTGGACAGATTCTGACCCTGATTTTAAAACGAGTTAAACACCCCCATGTCAGAGTTTTCACTTGTTGAGTCCTAAAAAGAAAATGTAGGTTATTGTGTTAAGCAAATTTTGCCACTGGAATGGGTTGAAAATACGAAGTAGAACTCCAGTTATGAATTTTTGAATTCAGTAGCGTCATGCTGATCTTTCAGCAAAAATGATTCTGTGTCAGTTTTTAAAACGAGTAAAACTCACGTATATGAGTCAAATCTTGTGTGGGTCACTGAAGATAAAATGTTCTAAAATGTGTTAAGAAGAAGTGGCCACTGGAATGAGGTCGAAATATTGTGTAGAACTCAAGTTATGGTCATTTGAAGTCAGTAAGGTCAAAGCTGTTTAACAGCAGCAGTTTTGGTTTTTAAAACGACCAGAAGTCATCTTTGAAAGACAATTCACATGTTGGTCACTAAAGATAAAATGTAGGTGTATGTGTCATCTAAATTTGGCCACTGGAATCAAGTAAAAAGAATAAGTAGAACTTGAGTTATGCTAGTTTGAAGGCAGCTTGGTCATATACGAAAATATGATAATTTTGAATAATGAGATGGCATGGCCACTTTATTGTGAAAGTAAAATGAGATTTTGAAAGAAGCCAACCTTTGAAATTGATGAGAATGCGAATTATGTAAAATAGGGTTGGGCTTTGAGATGATAGTAAAGATTGTAAAGTATGGCTTGATAGCCTTATGTATGAAGTAATTGAGCTTGATGACCTTATATGTGTAAATTGTGAATCGTTGCTAGGTGAAAAGCAATATGATTGTTAGATGGTCATCATGGATTTGGTTGTCGCGAAGGAGGTGAGTACTCTTGCATACGATTATATATACGTTGGGTCAATTGACCACATCATGTTGAAGTTGTTTATCCATGTGTGGAAAGACCACCATGTTGAAGTTGTTTATCCATGTGTGGTAATTGATTCGGCGTCAGGCCCATTTGGGGCATAGTATTGTTGAGGCCTAAGAACCTCCGGGGCCTAAGAATCCCAATAGTTGTTTATCCATGTGTGGAAAGACCACCATGTTGAAGTTGTTTATCCATGTGTGGAAAGACCACCATGTTGAAGTTGTTTATCCATGTGTGGAAAGACCACCATGTTGAAGTTGTTTATCCATGTGTGGAAAGACCACCATGTTGAAGTTGTTTATCCATGTGTGGAAGGACCACCATGTTGAAGTGGATTATCCATGTGTGGAAAGACCACCATGTCGAAGTTGTTAATCCATATATGTTGTTTAGTGTGCAAGGTGAGCATGTAAATGTGGCATGACGGTGTCATAGGTTACATGTAAAAGTCCTTGTACTTTGCCCTCTTCGTGTGTATAAGCGTATGCAATGGTATTCACTAAGCTTTGGCTTATCCTTTTAGTTGTTTACCTTTTTATAGGTGGTCCCGGATGCGGAAGAAAGTTAAGCAATGTAAAGATTGAAGTTAAAGATGCTTTTTGGATATTGATTGCTTTAGCTAAATGCGGATAATGGAATTGGTAATAGGACCCATAGCGACCCCTTTGAACTATCGGCTCTTTGTACTCTTGTTATGTCTTTTTGGAAAATTATTATGATGTCTAGTGTTAGACTCAAGATTTGGGTATTTTAAATGGGTCGTTTTGTAGTTGTAATGTATTGATTTTGTTTAAATATGTTTTGGAGGAACTCATAATCCGTAACAGGTTTGGATGATGATTTTACGAATGGGTCATGCCGAAATTTCCAATTTTTAATGTTGTCTTTTGTAATGTGTCAACTTGGGTAAAATGACCCGTTTGGTTGTAAAATGAATGTTTGGTCAAAGGATACTTTTGTCATGCTTATTTCCGAGTCTAAAACTTATTTGAACTTAGAAATGTGGTATTATGAAGTTTGGTTTTGAGCTAGGAAGTTACAAGTTGATTTTAAGTGTCAAGATGGAGTTTTGAAAAAAAAAAAAAAAATGGACAGTAGATACCCACTGCGCCGCAGTGGGGATAATCTGGAAAAAAAAAAAAAAAAAAATGGACAGTAGATACCCACTGCGCCGCAGTGGGCAGGTTTAGCCCCACTGCGCCGCAGTGGGGATAATCTGGAAAAAAAAAAAAATTTTTTTTTCTCTTTTTCCTAAAATGAGTTTGGGTTCTTTCAAGTGGTATCAAAGCCGTGGTTTAAGGGATTTAGGTATTTTATTATTACACGGATACCTAGACTTAAACCATAGAGGTGACTTGACCTTATGTGCATAGTTGGTTTCTAGTGACATATGGAAGTATTTAGCGCAGTTCACTTGAGGTGTTATAATAAGTAATCATCATAATGACTGCAGCGTTATTATGATCACATATTATAATAGCTCAAGTTAAGTCCGTTAAATATGGAAGTATGTTAGTGCGAAGCCATAGGTTGGAGACCTTATTTGGCAATGTGAATTATTTTATGTTTTTACTCGTTGATATCTAAGTATGATAGAATATGAGCTTTGCATGCTAACTGGTTTATTGAATGGTAAGAATTGAAAATTTGAGATTGGTTTATGAGTTAATATATTGCTTGATGATAGTAAAGAAGAAGGTATGATAAATACATAGTAAACGTGAAATGCATGCTAATGTGTATTTGCTTGTTTGTATGCGAATGCGATAGAGCAAAAGTTTTACTTGAATAATCGGCAATGAGGCCATAAAAGTGGAATTTGATTTATAAGTTTAAAAGATGGTTGTCACTTATAAGGAGAAAGTATGTTGACTAGTTGATGAATGTTGAATGTATGCGAATGAAGTGTGACATTATTTTGTGTAAGACCATTGGGTAGTAAGACCCATGGCATCGTTATTATTTTGGTATAAGACCATTGGGTAGTAAGACCCATGGCATCGTATTTATTTGGTGTAAGACCATTGGGTAATGAGACCCGTGGCATCATTATTGTGTTAAGAAGGCCATACGAGATATGGCGATGAGAATCAGTTGTGCAGTAATGTGATTTAATTGGCTGATTAATGTTATGAAGGCACATTATGTATGTTAATATAAGGTTGTAAAGTTGGAGACTCATAGTCTAAATAAGTTTGCGTAGATTATATGTCGAAAGACCATGCGAAGTATGATAAAAAGCAATTGAGCAGTAACATGTTTAAATTGATAAGTTTAATGTGATGAATACATGTTACATGGTAGTATAAAGTCGTAGAGATTGGGACTTCTATTATCAAGATGATTGTATAGTAGATGTTAAAAGACCATACGGAGTATGGCGAATGTGTTTTTGATTTTGATTGACATGCTTTCTTGAACGAGTATTTGACTACTTGAAGTATGATGATAGAAGTTAAGATGAAATAAGCATTGTAAGAACGTGAGGATATTATGGCAACAAGGAACTTGTAAACGATAAGTATGGTAGTTATAAAAGCTAAAGCCTAATCTAAAATCTTTTGAGCCAATTTGTTTTCTTTCACTTCGGGAGCATGCGATATAATGTTGAGAAAAGATCGTTTATATGTGAAGGACGCCAAATTTCATGGAAGGAGAAGGCGACCTAGTTGAGAATCCCTGTTGTAATATTACAATTGTTTTCGTCGGAAGAAATGAAGCGGTCAGTTGATACTTTCGCTTGTGCGTTATGACAGTCATGGTATGGCAGTTAAGTCTCTTATTGTTGAATCATCAATGCCAAATGGAATCACGGTCTATGGAGAATCTTCTTGCTATTCGTGATTATCCCAAATACTTTTACGTGAATTGTATTCGTTCTAGCCGTTTCAAGTGATTCCCTTCGTTCCAAGAGGTGCGATTATGTAATTAAAGGAAGCAGGAGGCGTGTGCGTTTAGTCACTTGTGAGCTCAATAAAGTAATAATCAGAGACGAGTACCCGTGGTCAAGATCTGATATCCTATTCGATCAAGTAGAAGCAATTTCTTATCATTTTAAGACGAATTTTCATTTCAGTTTCCATCAACTTATAGCACGCAATGGAGATGTTCCCGAAAATGTTATCTATACTTGTATGGGCACTTTGAAATTCGTAGTATACCCTTCGATTGTATTAAAGGTTTTCCAACCCCCGCGAGTCTTTTGAACCACACTTGTCGTTTGTTGTGAAATATATCCGTATTGTTTTCATTGACAACGTTTTGTTTATCTTAAAAGTCAATCCGGCCAGAAAAGTTCTTTTACGTGAAGTCTTGGAGATACGACGAAAGTGAAAGTTCCATGTCAATTCGTTAAATGATCAGTCTGATTAGGAGAAGTGAAATCATCTCGATCGTGTGATCACCAAGAGAGGGAGCGTGGTTAACCCGGATTGGATTGGTGTTGTGTCGAAATGGAGACAACTCACAAGATCAACTTAAATTAGAAGTTTCGTGGGTGACGGGTGGCAAGTGTTGTTTTAATTTTTCCGCCCTTTTGAAGATAGTCTCACCGTTGACCAAATTAATTAGAAAGAATGTGAAGCAAGCTTGAAGAAAAGAATGAGAAGTCGAACGAAGTACTAATTGAAATCAAGACGAATCGTTCCATTCGCGGTTTAAAGTCCACCGGAATCATTTTCACTTTAAAATTTTGGTGTTTTTCTTTCTCTATAGCGTCAAATATATCGGTCTTACTCAATCATATCAACTTTCTTTTCTTATCAATCAACGAAAATCTCACCATTGTCAAAGAAGTTGGTTAACTCTCTCGAAAGATTATGTCTACGAAGTTTAAGTGTCGTCCCGGTAAGCCCATGTAGTGGCGGATGTTGTTAGCCTGAAAAGTTTTCACCTTTCTTTATGTGTTTCACCGGTGTACATGCTAATCAATTGATTCCTCCAATCATTTAGAAGAGGTTCAAGAGAAAATTTGCGACGGGAACCTAAGCAAGCGAAGAGCCAGATCACGCGAAATATTTTCTAAAGATTTTTGCGGACTTACTAGACGTCATGATAGAACTTAAAATCCTCTCCTTAATGGAACCAAATCGAATTTGCTCCATGAAACCTATAAAATTTGAATACTTCTTTCGTTCGGTATAACAAAGATGTGTCAAGATCTAAAGAGAGATTATTAGTGACCCCAGATGAAGTGGAATGTTATTTGATAGGAAATGTCAATTCCCTATTCATTTTAGAAAAGCCGGACACCAAGAGTTGTGTAGCACGAATATAGTGATAAAGATTCCTAAGAAGATTGAAATGATAAAATAACGACCTAATAGTCAAGGTTGCCAAGAAAAAAAAAAAAAAAAAAAAAAAAAAAAAAAAAAAAAAAAAAAAAAAAAAAAAAAAAAAAAAAAAAGCACGAAGTAATAAAGATTCCTAAGAAGATTGAAATGATAAAATAACGACCTAATAGTCAAGGTTGCCAAGAATTTTATGCGGATAAAGGAGGGAGACTTATCGAGTTCAATTTTGGTGATTGTGTAATATGAAGAATTTATTTTACGAGTTGTATATGAGGAAAATCTAAGGTCTCGGTTTTCGATTCTTTCAAAATCCTTGCTCGAGTCGTCAAGGGTACTATTGTTTGAAATCTCCCAAAAAAAAAAAAAACTTCTAAGAAATTCATTTTATTTTTCACAATTCTCGTTTTATGAAGTATTACACCGTCAAGTTTTCACGTGTGCTTATAATAGAAATCGAACTTTAAAATGAGTTTAAATATGACAATGTCGAAAAGTCTTTGGCCTAGTGAGGAAATATTTAAGAAAAATGTAAATCAAGACTATATTATGGTGCAAAGTGCTTGGGAAGCATGGAAGAATGTCGTATGTGTTAATGGGAAATTGAGAGAAAAGCTTTATTGCAATTTCGTCACTAGATGCGGCTTGGATCACGAGGTCGTGATCCGTTCCAAGTGGGGCAGAGTTGTAACATCCTAAATTATTAAGCCAATGAAAATAAACCTCTATTATAGTTTTGACATTAAAATAGTTTCCTAGTATTTTATTTTTGAATATGGGATTGTTTTAGTTAGAACTTTAGCGGATAGCGGGTAAAATACCCACAAAAAACTCAATTGGGTCGTGGCACTTAGAAGAGTTGCCAGACACTTCTTTTTTTTTTGTTGAATCACAATTCCACCACCAACCCTTTTCATTATTCATCTTTTCTTCATTCCATCTTTACCTTAATTCTAATTCTCCAAGTAATTCAAGAAATTCTTCAAAGCTTGATCATAATAATAATCTTCCATCATCTAAGAAATTGAAATGTGAGGGTTAAGTGTGGTGATGGGGCTGAAATTAGGAAGAAGAAAGAAGAAGACAATTGTGATTTCATTCTAAATTCCAATTCCTAATCTTGAAGGTAATGAATTTTCCTTTAACCTAATTCTTGATTTCCTTTAGAAATTAGGGTTCATGCAATCAATTGTATTTGGGAAATTGGGGGTTTTATTGAATTAAGTTAAATTGCTTCTATACAAGTTAGGGTTCTTGTAATTTAATCAAATTTAGGGTTTTAATTGGGTTGCATGATAGATTTTGTTGAATGATAGTGAGAATTAGTTGGACAGATTCTGACCCTGATTTTAAAACGAGTTAAACACCCCCATGTCAGAGTTTTCACTTGTTGAGTCCTAAAAGAAAATGTAGGTTATTGTGTTAAGCAAATTTTGCCACTGGAATGGGTTGAAAATACGAAGTAGAACTCCAGTTATGAATTTTTGAATTCAGTAGCGTCATGCTGATCTTTCAGCAAAAATGATTCTGTGTCAGTTTTTAAAACGAGTAAAACTCACGTATATGAGTCAAATCTTGTGTGGGTCACTGAAGATAAAATGTTCTAAAATGTGTTAAGAAGAAGTGGCCACTGGAATGAGGTCGAAATATTGTGTAGAACTCAAGTTATGGTCATTTGAAGTCAGTAAGGTCAAAGCTGTTTAACAGCAGCAGTTTTGGTTTTTAAAACGACCAGAAGTCATCTTTGAAAGACAATTCACATGTTGGTCACTAAAGATAAAATGTAGGTGTATGTGTCATCTAAATTTGGCCACTGGAATCAAGTAAAAAGAATAAGTAGAACTTGAGTTATGCTAGTTTGAAGGCAGCTTGGTCATATACGAAAATATGATAATTTTGAATAATGAGATGGCATGGCCACTTTATTGTGAAAGTAAAATGAGATTTTGAAAGAAGCCAACCTTTGAAATTGATGAGAATGCGAATTATGTAAAATAGGGTTGGGCTTTGAGATGATAGTAAAGATTGTAAAGTATGGCTTGATAGCCTTATGTATGAAGTAATTGAGCTTGATGACCTTATATGTGTAAATTGTGAATCGTTGCTAGGTGAAAAGCAATATGATTGTTAGATGGTCATCATGGATTTGGTTGTCGCGAAAGAGGTGAGTACTCTTGCATACGATTATATATACGTTGGGTCAATTGACCACATCATGTTGAAGTTGTTTATCCATGTGTGGAAAGACCACCATGTTGAAGTTAGTTTATCCATGTGTGGTAATTGATTCGGCGTCAGGCCCATTTGGGGCATAGTATTGTTGAGGCCTAAGAACCTCCGGGGCCTAAGAATCCCGATAGTTGTTTATCCATGTGTGGAAAGACCACCATGTTGAAGTTGTTTATCCATGTGTGGAAAGACCACCATGTTGAAGTTGTTTATCCATGTGTGGAAAGACCACCATGTTGAAGTTGTTTATCCATGTGTGGAAAGACCACCATGTTGAAGTTGTTTATCCATGTGTGGAAGGACCACCATGTTGAAGTGGATTATCCATGTGTGGAAAGACCACCATGTCGAAGTTGTTAATCCATATATGTTGTTTAGTGTGCAAGGTGAGCATGTAAATGTGGCATGACGGTGTCATAGGTTACATGTAAAAGTCCTTGTACTTTGCCCTCCTTCGTGTGTATAAGCGTATGCAATGGTATTCACTAAGCTTTGGCTTATCCTTTTAGTTGTTTACCTTTTTATAGGTGGTCCCGGATGCGGAAGAAAGTTAAGCAATGTAAAGATTGAAGTTAAAGATGCTTTTTGGATATTGATTGCTTTAGCTAAATGCGGATAATGGAATTGGTAATAGGACCCATAGCGACCCCTTTGAACTATCGGCTCTTTGTACTCTTGTTATGTCTTTTTGGAAAATTATTATGATGTCTAGTGTTAGACTCAAGATTTGGGTATTTTAAATGGGTCGTTTTGTAGTTGTAATGTATTGATTTTGTTTAAATATGTTTTGGAGGAACTCATAATCCGTAACAGGTTTGGATGATGATTTTACGAATGGGTCATGCCGAAATTTCCAATTTTTAATGTTGTCTTTTGTAATGTGTCAACTTGGGTAAAATGACCCGTTTGGTTGTAAAATGAATGTTTGGTCAAAGGATACTTTTGTCATGCTTATTTCCGAGTCTAAAACTTATTTGAACTTAGAAATGTGGTATTATGAAGTTTGGTTTTGAGCTAGGAAGTTACAAGTTGATTTTAAGTGTCAAGATGGAGTTTTGAAAAAAAAAATAAAAAAAAAAAAAATGGACAGTAGATACCCACTGCGCCGCAGTGGGCAGGTTTAGCCCCACTGCGCCGCAGTGGGGATAATCTGGAAAAAAAAAAAAAAAATTTTTTTTTCTCTCTTTTCCTAAAATGAGTTTGGGTTCTTTCAGCAGTTAAACGGGTTAGTAATTTAAAGTATTGAAAGTAGGTTTTTACCTAATGTTGATTATGACAAAATAATTAAAGTTTTTGCATAAAAATATTCACGTAGACATCATGTTAGGTGATTCGTATGTTGTAATATCAATTCAAAGTTAACTGCTTGGATTACACATTTATCTTAACTACTTTATAAAGCATTTGACCTTCCTTTTTTCTCAAAAAAGAACTTGATCTACCCAAATTACCCTTCTCCTTTATTCACTAACTTAATTATCTCCATCTAATATACCTATAATACCCTTAATGAAATTATTAACAACATAAATACCTCAACCCTTAAATTAACTACAATACCTCCTTTTATATCAATTACTTTTATATTAATAACCACGCCACTACCGACACCGCCGCCACCACCACCCCTCGTTGTCGCTACCACCACCGCACCGCCGCATCACGCGGGCATATGACTATAATTTTTTATTTAATTAATAGAATCGGTGGGGTTGAGCTATCTAGCTTGACTAGGTTCTAAACCCTTGAAAATTTTTTGTTGTATTATATAAAGTTTTTGATATGGGCATATTTTGTACCATCTAGCCCTGAGCATACGAATCTTCAGGACCGGCACTGTCGATACGCCTTACATATGGTGAGATGAATTTGATGAAATGTTTTAAATGGTGAACTTTTTGTTGAATTAACCTGTTATTTTACTCAGCTTTAATTAACTGACACTTGTTTCGTTGAAATGTGTTGTGTTTCCCAGGTTAGTGTTTGAAGATTGGTGAGATGCATGTGAGGCTGGGTAGACGATTAAAGATGCTTAGCTACCTGCTAGTGACCTCACCTATTTAGACGACATTTATGAACCTTTATTATGATTATCGTAATATTTTGGGTTTTACAAGACAAGACCATATGTTGACTTGTTTGTCATTTAAGTAGTTGATGACATTTGTGGATTTCCTTTATTGTTGTTATGATATGGATTTGTAACACCAGTTTTAATAAATAATAATTTCGGTAGGAATTGTAAACGTTTTGTTAAATGCTTCCGCTTGTTTTGACGCCGCTAGGCGAAATTTTTGGAAATCCATATTTTATAAACGACAGGTGTTACAACTTAACCATTAAATAAATGGGATTTAACTAGTATGTATGTATTGTGATAGAAGATGCATGTAAGTAGTATGTATGTAGTCTGGAATGGTTAAATAGACCTAAATCCGGATGTCATGGAAGTTAAAGCCCGGGTTTGAAACCTCGTCATTACACATGGTTAACAGGCAATGGTTTGTTGGGGTGGTGACTGTATACCGAACGTAATTTCCAAGTCCGCGCGCACTGGTTTAAAATGGGAAGTGGCGAACAATGGCCGGGCAGTGATTAATGAAATGGATAATTAAGGTTTGAAGTACGAGTATCAACATCCAGACTTCCCAAAGTTTGTCTATTTTTACAAATTACTGCTTTTACAAAAGTTGGCAAAAAAACTCACTTATTGAAAATAGGTTTTTGTAACACGAGAAATGATATACTTATCTTAATTAATTGATTAATTAACAGTTGAACGTCCAAACTTATTTGTTTTGATTACATAGACGTATTTAACTAATCAAACTATCACAGTGAACAAAATTCACGGGTTAAATAATTACTGAGATTCTTGTTTTGATAAATTTTGACTTTTGTAGTAGACTACGACATAAAGTAAATGTGTACCAACATATTTCTTCTTTGTGTGCGGCAAATTACTAAACATAATTTATAAATTAAACCAACCATGATTGAAAAGATATTAGAAAATATAGAGTTTGGTGAACCATGACGGTCGTTTCAACCTCATATGAAAAAGAGTTAACCTTTTCAACACATTTTAAATCAATTCTTTAAATTAACGTCAAACAATCACCTTCGTTGTAGTATATATACTAGATTTTAGACCCGTGTTCAACACTGGACACGGGGTTTACGATATTATCAATATTAGATCTTTATACATTTAATTCATAAAAACTCATAATTTTGAAGATATACGGTTCTAAGTGTTATAATTTGCAAGTTGTAGTACAATAATCACAGGTTCATCACTGTCATTATTAGCTGAGACATATTGATGGAATTGTTTGTCGTAGTCATTCCACAAGGCACATGCTACAATAATTTCTCTATTATAGAATTTTGAAACCAGTTCATAATGTGATATTATTATGAAAGATAATTAAGAATTAAAATATAAACATACTTGTGATCATGTACTTGACATTCAAGTATATGTATTTGATCATGATGCGGACCCATAACACGAATAGGTTTATTTTCAATCATCTGTCCTATGATAATTAGATAACAATTAGGATTGTTTTCATATTCTTTGATAACAATTAGGACTCTTGATTTGAGTGACAATTGCAACTTTAAAAAATTAGATATAAATAAAGTGGATTCGGAATTGTCTTTCATTCCAAGGCCTAACTTGTATCCATATCAAACGGAATCACTAATTCAAGACCAAAATATTCGGATACTTTTTGTAACTTTTTAAATTTTTTTTGAAGAAATCTCCTCAAGTTGATGGCTAAAAACAAATATAAATTAAGTATTCAGGGCTAAAAAGTGTAAATTATTGATGGAAAACAAAAAAGTATAAATTAATGAGACTTTTTCTACAAATTAATATAAATACTAATATAATAATATATTTGGATAATGATTATTAAGATTTTTATTTATAGTTAATCTAAATGATGACATAAGCGAAAGTCAATTTGATGAAATTGAGCGATTTGATTAGTTAATAAGTCATTAGTTCAACTGTCTTATAGTATATATTAAGATTAAGATAGAATTCATATAAATTATATTATATATAATATTAAAAGGAATGAAGGATGAATAGTAACTCGTGTGTGGGAGTTACTATTCGTCCACGTAACAACTCGTAATATTACTTTGATTTTGTAATATCGTATCCCGTTCGCGCTTTCTATTATGGGTTACTTATTGGTTTAATAAAGAATTCAAAGTGATATTAATCAATTAACCTCGTCCTCTCCATGACCAATCATCAAGCTATAGTTTCACCAAATCTACGTTTTCAACCGAGTCACTAACACGTTACTACGAGTCACCAACAGATGAGTCATTATCAGAGAAATCATCTAGCATCGAATCATCACTATTAACTTGTACAAGCTTCATGTTAGATGGAAAAATGAGACCTTTAGCTTCCAAACGACGGAAAGTCTGCCAATAAAAAATTATCAATTGGAAGTCACAATTTCCCCTCTTCCTCTCTTGCTAAATTTGACCCACACAACCACTCTCTTTAAACCCTTAATTAAATTCTTGAAGAATTGGATTACAAGATGAGAATTGAGATGAAATCACACACACTCATTAGAAGAATCAAAGTTTGAAGCTAACATATGCCAAAAGTTTGAAGCTAACATATGCCAAAATAACAAATAAGTACTTTTTTTCCTTTTAATATTTCATATGCCAAAAGTTTGAAGTTAACATATATAGCGACACATTATAAATAACAAAATGTAATCGCAATAATTAAAACTCCGTAACGCCCAGACGGAAGCTAATGTGGTTTTGATATTAAATAAATATACATTTAAAACAAACTTATCAATGACAGAATGAATTATGTAAAGGAATATGTTCCAGTACATATATACTTGAATATGAACATCAAATTATAATATAGAGACTTTTATTGTTCTTCAAATTCAATTGGTTTTCACATTATATATATATATATATATATATATATATATATATATATATATGTATATCACGGTTTTATATATATTAAATATATACCACTTAGTTAGTTATCTCAATTTATACTAAAAGAGGATTCTGAAGAAGCATTTGGAGCTATCAGAGCCCCTGTTGGGACTAAATTCCCGCCCATCACTCACTTTACTTTTTTAGGGGAAAAAACATTTATTAATGTTTCTAAAAAACCCCTCATCTCATCCTTCCTCTTCAACACTCCTTTCAAGTCGTTCAATTTTGTATTCAATTGAATACGAAATTGAATACAATGAACTGCCATCCAACAAAAAATGCTCTAATTTCGGTTGAGTTTGAATTCCAATCGCTCGAAAATTGAATATGAACATCAAATTATAATATAGAGACTTTTATTGTTCTTCAAATTCAATTGGTTTTCACATGAACTATTTATATATATATATATAATATATCAAAATTCATATAATCATTAAATATATACCACTTAGTTAGTTATCTCAATTTATACTAAAAGAGGATTCTGAAGAAGCATTTGGAGCTATCAGAGCCCCTGTTGGGACTAAATTCCCGCCCATCACTCACTTTACTTTTTTAGGGGAAAAAACATTTATTAATGTTTCTAAAAAACCCCTCATCTCATCCTTCCTCTTCAACACTCCTTTCAAGTCGTTCAATTTTGTATTCAATTGAATACGAAATTGAATACAATGAACTGCCATCCAACAAAAAATGCTCTAATTTCGGTTGAGTTTGAATTCCAATCGCTCGAAAATTGAATATGAACATCAAATTATAATATAGAGACTTTTATTGTTCTTCAAATTCAATTGGTTTTCACATGAACTTTATATATATATATATATGAATATCAATATATGGGACCCTTATTATAATCATTAAATATATACCACTTAGTTAGTTATCTCAATTTATACTAAAAGAGGATTCTGAAGAAGCATTTGGAGCTATCAGAGCCCCTGTTGGGACTAAATTCCCGCCCATCACTCACTTTACTTTTTTAGGGGAAAAAACATTTATTAATGTTTCTAAAAAACCCCTCATCTCATCCTTCCTCTTCAACACTCCTTTCAAGTCGTTCAATTTTGTATTCAATTGAATACGAAATTGAATACAATGAACTGCCATTCAACAAAAAATGCTCTAATTTCGGTTGAGTTTGAATTCCAATCGCTCGAAATATGCTCCTATACAGCCGTTCAATCCCTATGCGGTTCCATTTCTAGGTTTGTATTTATCTAGGTTTGTATTTATCTATTCGTAGCCCCTCTCTTTGATGAACTTTAGGGTGGAAAGTGTACTCGTTTAGTAAAACTAGTGTCGATTTTCAATGTGGTTCATGATATGAGAACTAATTTGAGTGCTTGGATGGTAACCATGATACTTCTTTTTATTGATGTATTAATCTAAGGATGCTTGATCTATTCGAACGATTTGGTGTCCCTTGGGGACTTGTGAGCTTGGTCGTGTGTACACCTCGCCAAATTGTGTGTCCCACGGGACTTGTGAGCTTGATGAACGTTCATTATGGTGATTATAGATTGTGATCTTGGTGTTTAACATGTTTGTGTGTTGTGTATGATCTTCTAGCGATTCCTTGTGCCTTATATCTAATTGGTTTCAAATGCTCTTACATGTTGTTTTTATATATCTAATTAGATATATAACGTGTAATATGATATATAATAAATAACAAACATATTTACTATTTGGTTTCTTTTATCACCAAAAATTATATTGATCATCATTTGAAACTAACAACAAACAAAAAAAATGTCAAATAATGTTCTTACAAAACAAATATACTTACAGAGCAAGACGGAAAGAAGTTCACTAAACAAGAGGTAGAATTGGTGAAATGAAAGTAAAAGGATTAAATGGATAAGATATTGTGACCAAAGGTTATATGTAATTTACATTTTACTTTTAGTGGTTAACTAGTTCTTGTTGACCAAAGGTTAAACTAGTTTTGTTGGTTTTAGGTTAACTAGTTCTTGATGACCAAAGGTTAAACTATTTTTGTTGGTTTTGTGTAATACCAATACTCCAATCTAAAAAATTAGCCCCGTTTATGATTTTTCTAGTTAGGATAATTGTATAGTAGATGAAATACTAGTGCATCTAGTATTGTTGCACATTTAAATTTACAATCATAAACAAAGTTAATTCATTTTGTGATTGACTACTCTTTTCATGTTAATTTTCTCCCGTGTAAGAAAAATATGTCTAAATAGAAAAAGTTTGCTTTGTCATTACTAGATTTTACACACACAAAAAAAACACTAATGTGGTAAAAAAAAAAGCTTTTTACCAACAATTTACAAATACAATTTATACCAAATCTTTACAAATACATTTATACCAATTAAATCATGTTTATGTTTCTCTCTCCTTCCTTTTTTTCTTGATTGGACCACCTTACATGTATTTATATATAAAGTGTGAGTCCCAAATATAGATGATTAACTAAACCCGACTGGCAAGTACAACTAATCTTGATGGACAAGTTAAGTTTACGATCCAGATATGGATAACAAGAAACAATTGACTTAAAGTAAAATGCAAGAACTAAATGGCAGAAACTATATAAAGATATATATAAGTATAATCAAGTATGTAGCATTGAGACACGTTGTTTTCTTTCTAATGTATTTGATTTATTGATATATAAACAAATACAAGGATTGTTGCGGAACAAAGATAAACACCCAAGTGTAAGTATCTAAACATTCCCGAAAAACAAGTGACATAACTTGGAAATACTCGTAAGTTTACTTAGAGTATATCTCACAAGTTGCAATGCTAAAGTTTCAAGCTCTTTGCAAGTTGTGAGAAGACTTCACATTTATAGACCAAGTTCATGATGACATGGACAAGATCGTATAAAAGTGGTTGTGAGCATTTAAGGAATTAAACCTAATTCCTTACATGCTTGTACTAGGAAGAGTATATAAGTCAGTTGATGTGACTTATAGTACCATGTTCCAAACCTATACTTTTACCTTGTACCTTTTATTAATAGATAAATCTATTAACTGGGTAAAGGTATGTAAAGTAAAAAGTCTTCCTCGTAATCAGTGTAAAGTGTTGTAAATACTTTACACTGAGATGCTTCAGTTTTTGATCTGGTAGAATCACTCTTTGCTCGCTTCTGAGATGATTCTTTTCTTCATACTTCAGTCTTTGACTTCAGAATGAATGCTTCAGATTTATCTTGATCTGAACTGAAGTGAAGCTTCAGTGAAGTAATTCTGATACGGCTCAGAATTCTGTACAAACGTTTTCACTGAACTTCAAGCTATTTCTGAACAAATTATACTTGGTCGATTTCCGACCTAACAAATTCCCCCTATTTGTTCTGAAATAGTGTATGCATCTCAGACTTCTATCTATACATGCTTGTAAGTCTGAAATGCAAGTTTTTTTTGTTTAAGTTGTAAAAATTTTCTAAGTACATCTTATAGATCATTGATGTCTCAGAATTTTACTTGTGGTTTTTCTAACTTAAACTTACCATCTACTTATTGGTTACAATTTGCAACATATATATACAAACTGAAATGTTTGTTACAAATGTAAATATATTACAAGTACATGATAAACTGAAAAAGGAACTACTTCTTGGCAGGCCTTGAACTAGAAGGTGCTTCAGTAGGTTTCCTTTTCAGTGGAGAATGATCCTTCTTTCCAAACAATCTGCTTTCAATCTCTACTTTGGCTTGCATCTTTTGTTGTATTCTGGATAACCATGCACCAATCAAAACAGATTTCGGCTTCCCCTTCAGAATCTGGATCATCTCCCTATGCTCTGAAATCCCAAACTCGTGAACTGAAACTTGATTATATTCTTCAGCTGCCCTACCTTCTCTTTTTACAATCAAATCAAACAACTTCAATCCATCAGCCTTTGTAACTTCTATATCAATGATTTTGGCCTGATGCGATTGATGATTCATGTAATGATCATACTGATCCTTCTCATGTTTTCTTTCAAGTTCAGCAGCATCATCAGATGGTTTGAGGGAAGTAAAGACAACATCACGAGAGTTCTTTCTTGCAGACCTTGTTCCAGTTACTTTGGGCTTTGTGGTTGGTCTGAACAACTCTTTTTCAACCTTCAGAACTTCGGCCAGAATTTCCTTCCTTTTAATTTCCATTTCCTTTTCTCTATTTCTCTTCAAGTCTTCAATAGACAACTTGAAGGTTAGACTCTCTAGCTTTTGTTCCAGAGGTGAGTAATTCATCCCACATTCATACTCGAGCATATCAACAACAGACTTCTGTACTCTTGGATCATTTTTGATTTTCAAATATCTTTCCAGTGACAAACCAAGAGCTGCAGCATCTATATGATCAAGGGTCCCCATCTTCAGATGTTGTTCCCTTTCTCTTTCTTTGTTTTCCCTCCACATAATGAATTAATTTGAGACCTGCTTCTGCAAAGCCTCCAATTTCTTACTATCAGCATCAAGATCGTGCAGGGGATAACCATGCTCATCCACATTCTCACCAACAATAATCCCAGAACCCTTAGAACTTTTCTTTGTTGGTTCTTCCTCTAATGGGGCCTTGCCCTTATCTTTCTTACTAGATTCAGATTCAGTTTCCCCCTGAACTGAGGCACTACCAGATGGCACCTCAGTTTGCTTCTTGGTTGCTTCAATGATTTTGGCCTGATGCGATTGATGATTCATGTAATGATCATACTGATCCTTCTCATGTTTTCTTTCAAGTTCAGCAGCATCATCAGATGGTTTGAGGGAAGTAAAGACAACATCACGAGAGTTCTTTCTTGCAGACCTTGTTCCAGTTACTTTGGGCTTTGTGGTTGGTCTGAACAACTCTTTTTCAACCTTCAGAACTTCGGCCAGAATTTCCTTCCTTTTAATTTCCATTTCCTTTTCTCTATTTCTCTTCAAGTCTTCAATAGACAACTTGAAGGTTAGACTCTCTAGCTTTTGTTCCAGAGGTGAGTAATTCATCCCACATTCATACTCGAGCATATCAACAACAGACTTCTGTACTCTTGGATCATTTTTGATTTTCAAATATCTTTCCAGTGACAAACCAAGAGCTGCAGCATCTATATGATCAAGGGTCCCCATCTTCAGATGTTGTTCCCTTTCTCTTTCTTTGTTGGTTCTTCCTCTAATGGGGCCTTGCCCTTATCTTTCTTACTAGATTCAGATTCAGTTTCCCCCTGAACTGAGGCACTACCAGATGGCACCTCAGTTTGCTTCTTGGTTGCTTCAATGATTTCTTGTGTACTTGCAAGCAGACCAATAGGCACAACTTTTCCCCCTTTGGGGACCTCTGAAGGCAACTTAGCGAATTCTTTAATGGCCATTTGCATGCCCTTCAGTGGTTCCCAACTTTGTTGTTGTAAGCATTCAGAAATTCCTCTAGAAAGCTGAGCAAACTGAGATCTTAATCTGAAATTGGAGTTCAGGTTCAACGACTCTTTATCTATTATCTCTTTCAACTGCTTTCTATCTTCTTCAGTGAATGAGGGAACAGGAGGAGCAACAATATTTTCCTTCTTGAGATGAGTTAGAATTTCTTCTAACAGTTTAGACTGGTTCTGAACTAAGCCTTCAAGTTTGGACACTGAATCTTTTACTTCATTCACAGCCTTGTCCACTTTGTCATTTGTGTCTTTGGTTAGTTCAGCAATCATCACTCTAACCTTCTTACCAACCTTCTCAGAAACGGATTCTGAAATCTGAGTAACTAGATTCTGAGTTAGCTCAGACTTCAGATTATCCAAAATACCAACACTTATAGAAGCCCCAAGTTCTTTCTCATTTATACTTGGCTTCTTAACCAACTCATGTACTTCTCTTCCAACAGCCATAAAATCTTGCTTCATCAGCTGAACACAAGATGTCAAGTTTGCAACCACCGAAGCTTGCACATCTCTTTTTGTTAGCTTGAAGGCTTCTCTGATTGCAGAGCTCACCTTGTTGCAAGTCATCACCAGCTCATTCAGCTTCCCAACTACTAGTCCTTCGTTTCCAGCAACCTTGGTTAACTCAGTTCCAAGAAACATCTGAGCTCCTTTCATTTCAGCCACAGAACTAGTATTGGCAGTTAGAGACTTGGTTAAGTCCTCCACCCTTAGAATAAGGCTTTGGACTTCGGTTTGAGTCTTTTCTAACTGTGCTTCTATATTTAAAGGTGGTGGAGGTTGTGCAGAAGCAGGAGCAACAAATGGTAGATTACCAAGCCCTTTAAGAACATTGTTCAGTTGTAAATCAGTTGGACTCTCAGATTCTGTATCAGAATCCAAGTCCGTCTCTATTGGGGGATCATAATTGATAGGGGGTGGGATTTTGTGAATTTGGGGGTGAAGAAATTGAAGTGATGGATTAAAAGTACCGGCTGTAACATAGGCAGGATTAGTGCCCGGTGGAAAAATTGGATGTTGATGAGATGGACGTGGTGGAACATAAGGATTAATATCTTGTTCTTGTTGGTCTGGTTGAATTTGGATTTCTGGGGGAGGAGGAGGGGCGTTTGAGAGGATGGTGGCTGGCTCAGAATCAGATTGATTCGCCTCCAATAATCCCTCGTCAAACTCAAAATCAGCAAGGGAATCGAGATTCCCCTGAGGTAGCTCATCGTCATCCCAGAAAGCATTCACCACTGCATTCGGGTCAGATATGCCCTGGTTTGGGTCACTAGTACCCGCACCAGTTTCTGGTTCAACATCTGCAGAAGCAGGTGCATCGTTACTAGATTTAATGATCGGCTCAACCGTAGTATCATTGCCAGGGACAGTAGATACAGAAGCTGGAACACGAATGATGTTCAGCAACTTATCTTTAGGTCGACTAACGGGTCCCACATTCTTTTGTGGCCCACTTAGTGACCTTTCTGAACCAGCTAGTGTGGCTGAAACAGTTTTATTAAATACATGAAGCATAGCAGTGGATAGTTCAGGCTCATCTTCAGCAGTGGATGCCTTTGAGAAATCTCTGTTGTATTCAGGTACTGAAGCTTCAGGTCCAGCTTGATTATAAGCTTCACCAAGAATATCCATGAAACATAAGCTTAGAAATCTTGGAAAGGCAATATGCAGACTTCTCTTTCCTTTTAGTTTTGTAATCAGCTGAGAAAAGAGAATCTCAGCAAAGTCTGCTTGTATCCCATTCCAAATATAATACCCCATCTCAACTTGGGGTAATGAAAGTTGGTCCAACCCTCCATGGTTGCCACCAAGACTTTCCACAATCTGGGTCCAGAAGAACCTCCAGCAATTGCCAAATCCAGACATAAATATGTGTCCGGAGGTCTTCAGATTACCATCAGCATCCTCCATATCGCCATGACCGGTGGCGACTAGAACTTCCCTGAAATTGACTCCTTTGAGTCGTTTAGCAAATACCTGGGAAGGTTTGAGGTAGTTCAGATGAAGGGAATTTCTGAACCCCTCAAGAGTGATAACACACTGCTTGGTGCCCTCATTGAGAGTGAAGGAGATGGATTGTTCATCTTTGCTCACCACAGCAGTATACCAGAATTCAAGCAAGTATCGATGATACAATGCCTGAGGATTAGCGGTCAGAGCATAATGGAAAGGGGATTGCTCCCAAAAATTATTAATTCTTCCCATTAGGGTTTTGGATTTCACATTTAATTGAGCCAAGAAATTGCTCATGTTAAATCGGATTTGAGAAGGAGTGAAATTCTTTGGCCATGTGGCAGATGTTTTCACAACATCCGATGGAGTATATTCAAAATTGATGAGCGATTTGTGTTGTGAAGAAGATGATGATTTAGACATTTTTAAGAATCGAAAGTTGAAAGTGAAAGGAATATGAAGAGTTAAGGAATTTGAGAGTAAATATGAGAGAGATTGATGATTGGGAAGTAAATGAAAAACGAAGTAAATGAAAGAATGAAAAGGAATTTGAATTTAAGATGGAATATAAAGTGATTTTCCAACTAAAAACGAAGAAATGATTGGAAAGTAAA
Source organism: Erigeron breviscapus (assembly GCA_034093135.1). Classification (NCBI taxonomy): domain Eukaryota; kingdom Viridiplantae; phylum Streptophyta; class Magnoliopsida; order Asterales; family Asteraceae; genus Erigeron; species Erigeron breviscapus. Next base: position 1,888,650 of record CM067167.1, read on the forward strand.
TGAAAAACGAAGTAAATGAAAAACGAAGTAAATGAAAAACGAAGAAATGAAAAAGAAGTAAATGAAAAGTAAATGAAAAACGAAGTAAATGAAAAACGAAGTAAATGAAAAGAAGTAAATGAAAAACGAAGTAAATGAAAAACGAAGTAAATGAAAAGAAGATGATTGGAAAGTAAATGAAAAACGAAGTAAATGAAAAACGAAGTAAATGAAAAACGAAGAAATGAAAAGAAGATGAAAAGTAAATGAAAAACGAAGTAAATGAAAAACGAAGTAAATGAAAAACGAAGAAATGAAAAGAAGATGAAAAGTAAATGAAAAACGAAGTAAATGAAAAACGAAGTAAATGAAAAACGAAGAAATGAAAAGAAGAGATTGATGATTGGAAAGTAAATGAAAAACGAAGTAAATGAAAAACGAAGTAAATGAAAAGAAATGAAAAGAGAGAGATTGATGATTGGAAAGTAAATGAAAAACGAAGTAAATGAAAAACGAAGTAAATGAAAAGAAAAGGATGAAAAGAGAGAGATTGATGATTGGAAAGTAAATGAAAAACGAAGTAAATGAAAAACGAAGTAAATGAAAAACGAAGAAATGAAAAGAAGATGAAAAGTAAATGAAAAACGAAGTAAATGAAAAACGAAGTAAATGAAAAACGAAGAAATGAAAAGAAGAATTGATGATTGGAAAGTAAATGAAAAACGAAGTAAATGAAAAACGAAGTAAATGAAAAACGAAGTAAATGAAAAACGAAGTAAATGAAAATGAATGAAAAAGGAATTTGAATTTAAGATGAAGAAGAATAAAGTGAAAAGAATAATGAAGAGTTAAGGAATTTAAGAGTAAATATGAGAGAGATTGATGATTGAGAAGTAAATGAAAAACGAAGTAAATGAAAGAATGAAAAGGAATTTGAATTTAAGATGGAATATAAAGTGATTTTCCAACTAAAAACAATTTAAAAATAATTTTGATTGGGTTTGAGATCCGAAAATAATTTCTGGGTCCAGAAGAACCTCCAGCAATTGCCAAATCCAGACATAAATATGTGTCCGGAGGTCTTCAGATTACCATCAGCATCCTCCATATCGCCATGACCGGTGGCGACTAGAACTTCCCTGAAATTGACTCCTTGAGTCGTTTAGCAAATACCTGGGAAGGTTTGAGGTAGTTCAGATGAAGGGAATTTCTGAACCCCTCAAGAGTGATAACACACTGCTTGGTGCCCTCATTGAGAGTGAAGGAGATGGATTGTTCATCTTTGCTCACCACAGCAGTATACCAGAATTCAAGCAAGTATCGATGATACAATGCCTGAGGATTAGCGGTCAGAGCATAATGGAAAGGGGATTGCTCCCAAAAATTATTAATTCTTCCCATTAGGGTTTTGGATTTCACATTTAATTGAGCCAAGAAATTGCTCATGTTAAATCGGATTTGAGAAGGAGTGAAATTCTTTGGCCATGTGGCAGATGTTTTCACAACATCCGATGGAGTATATTCAAAATTGATGAGCGATTTGTGTTGTGAAGAAGATGATGATTTAGACATTTTTAAGAAGATGTTTAGTAAGAGTATCATACCAGGCTCTGGGTGCTTGTCTCAGACCATATAAGGCTTTGTTCAGTCTGTACACCCAATGTGGTTTTTCTTCATTGATGAATCCTGGTGGTTGATACACATAAACGACTTCTTCTAGTTCTCCATTCAGGAATGCACTTTTGACATCCATTTGATAGACTTTAAACTGATGATGAGCTACAAAAGCTAAGAATATTCTGATAGCTTCAAGTCTAGCAACTGGTGCAAAAGTTTCATCAAAATCTATTCCCTCTTCTTGTGCATATCCTTTTGCAACAAGTCTTGCTTTGTTTCTGATGATATGACCATCTTCATCCATCTTGTTTCTGAAGACCCATCTTGTCCCAATTGGTTCCTTCTTCAGGTTACTGGGACAAGGAACGAGTTCCCATACATCGTTTCTTTTAAACTGGTTGAGCTCATCTTGCATGGCTTCAACCCAGCTTGGGTCTTGCATAGCCTCGTCAATCTTCTTGGGTTCAATTAGAGATAAGAAGCTGACGTTTAAGCATTGATCGCTTGTGGCTCTTCTGGTCTGAACCCCTTTACTGGACTCTCCAATAATTTGCTCGATTGGATGTGCTTTTGTCCATTTAGAGTATTGACCAGGATGAACAATGATATCAGTGCAAGAACTTCTCTGAGTAACTTCAGGAGGAGCTTCAGAAAATACATCTTCAGTTTCTTCTTCTTCCTGCAGATCATGACTTGCATCATGAAATTCTTCAGATTGAGGTTGCTCAGTGGAGCCTGATATCAGAGGAGAAGCAGCATGTACATATGATCCAATAGTCAGTTCAGAAGGTAGTTTGAAACTGACTGGAGGATAAAATGGAATGTTGCTAGGCTTGTTTATTACTGGTTCTGAACGGAGATGTTCAGAAGCAGGTTCAGGTGACTGATCAGTTTCAGCAATAGGATCAGAATCACCAAAACTTATTGGACTTTCTGAGGGTGGTACAGGAATGGAATTTTTAAAGATTGCAGAATTGGATTCATCAAAGGTAACATGAATTGACTCATCAACCTTTTCAAGTCTCTTGTTAAAGACTCTAAAGGCCTTGCGATTTGATGAATATCCTAGGAAGTATCCTTCATCAGCTTTTGCATCAAATTTTCCAAGCTGATTTGAATCATTCAGAATGTATACTGGACACCCAAATACATGGAAGTATCCAATATTAGGCTTTCTATTTCTGAGTACTTCATAGGAGGTCTTCTTGTGTCTTTTGACATAAACAGATCTGTTCTGAGTGTAGCAGGCAGTTGCAACAGCTTCAGCCCAGAAATTCTTGGGAAGACCAGATTCATTCAACATACTTCTAGCAGCTTCAATCAGCGTACGATTCTTTCTTTCTACAACACCATTCTGCTCTGGTGTGTGAGCTGAGGAGAAGTTCTGAGATATGCCAGTTTCAGTGCAGAAGGACTCCAGAGTAGCATTTCTGAATTCAGTGCCATTGTCACTTCTGAGCTGACAAACTTTTCGCTTGTGCTTGAGCTCAATTTGTTTGATGAGAGCAATGATTTCAGCAGCAGCTTCACTTTTGGACCTGAGGAAAATCACCCAGCAGTATCTTGAATATTCATCAACGATAACAAGGGTGTACTTCTTTCCTGCTCTGGTCTGAACATTCACTGGTCCAAAAAGGTCCATGTGAAGCATGTGAAGAGGTTCAGTTATACTAAAGCTTTGTTTTGTCTTGAATGAAGCTCTTTTTTGCTTACCCATTTCACAACCTGGACATGGCTTGTCTTTATTGAAAGACATAGAAGGTATCCCATCAACAAGTTGTTTTCTAGACAACTTATTAATATTTTTGAAGTTCAGATGGGATAATCTCTTGTGCCACAGCCAGTTTGTGTCTTCATCTGCCTTTGAGTAGAAACATTGTTCAGTGGTAGAAGGATTCATATCAATGACATAAATGTTTCCCTTCCTTGGTGCAATCAGTACCACCTTTCCATCTCTGTTGAATATGGTGCCTTGTGAAATATCAAATAAAACCTTGAAGCCATCATCACACAGTTGACTGACACTGATCAGGTTATATTTCAAACCGTTCACATATGCAACACGTGTGAATTTGACTTGACCATTATTCACCACACCATATCCCTCAGTTTTTCCATTACCATCATTTCCAAAAACTATTGAGGGCCCCTCTTGCACCCTATATTCCTCTAGCAGGGTCTGAGAACCAGTCATGGTTCGGCCAGCAGCACTGTCCAGAAACCATATATTCTTCTTTCGGTCTCCCTGCACACAAACAAAGATTAGTTCTTTTTGGGAACCCATCTTTGGATGGGTTCACTAGACTCTCTGTTAGCAGTCTCAGATTTCTTTGGTTCATAAGGAACAGAAGGATCAAAGGGGATTTCAGTCATTATTTCAGATGACACAAAAATAGTTGGTTTGATGGGGTTTTCAACCTTTTTCTTTTCAGATTTCTGCTTAATTTGCTTAGAAAAAGGTTTTGTATTTTGTTTAGGTTGAAGAGAAGGAGTTTCAACATTTTTTAAACGTGCATTACAACTCTGCACTTGTCTAGCCAATAGTTGAAATTGACTTTCTAACCTTAACAAAATTGATTCTTCATTAGACACCTGAGCCTTACCTGAATCTGAGGTAGATGGCTCAGTAGGGGAGAAATTTTTCTTCTTCTTTAGGTCTTTAGGAACCTTAGATGAAGTCTGAGGGGATGGCTTTTTGGATTTAGCCTTCCTTTCTGAAACAGTTGTCTGAGCTGTTTCAGATTTACCCTCAGATTGTTCCTGGGCTTTTATTAGTTACAGTTTTATGCTTGCCAACTTGAGGAAAAATGATTTCAGGCTTTATTTCCTTTGGAAGTGCATCTAAATCAGTGATTATGGATGCCAAATGAAGATCACCAGACTCATATGCTGCTCTTTGTGATGCAAAAGTATTTTTAATTGCAGCATCTGGCCTTGGTGCTTTCATCCAAGATTTAATAATTGCTTGTTCTTTTTCAAGGATGGATTTTAATTCTTCCTTTTCCAATTCTAAAGTTGCAACCATAGACTGATAACTTTTTAGAGCCAATGAACATCTTTCAGTTCTTTCAGTCTGGCATGACTGGCGTTTAGTTCAGAAGCATTATTTTCAAACATTTTTAGGTTTTCTGAACGCACTGTCTCAACAAATGAGATGTCAGCCTCTAAAAGAACCAAAAGGTCCAGTTTGTGTTCCTCATTCTTTTCAAAGCCAAAATTACTGACCTTTTTCATTACAATATCCACCCAGCGACCAGATTCAACATCGGATTTGACCAAATGACCTTGATCTTCTTGTGCCATGAAACACATGTCCCTAACTTCTTCTTCATCATCAGATGATTCATCAGATTCTTCCCATTTTTCAGTTTTGGTAATCATACAACTGTTGCTTGAGTTGTCTTGTGCCAGAAGAGCCATATGTGCCTTTAACTTCTTGTATTTGGCCTTATAGCTGTCATCAGATTTCTGAAAAATAGAATGGTTAGGAGCAGATTGTGATGATGATGATTGACTAGATCTGCATTCCTTCATGAAATGTCCTTTCTTGCCACATTTAAATCATTCAAGATTAGACTTGTCAATAGAAGCGCTGGAAGCAAAAGGTTTGCCAGATCGATTTGATTTGGCCTTAAAACGATTGAACGTTTTAGCCAGCATGGCAACCAGATCATCATTGTCATCCTTATTACAATCATGAGTAACATTACCAGAGACACCAGTTTTTAACATTTTAGAAACCATCTTCTTCATCGAGTCAGAAATGTCACTCTCAGAAGATAGTAGAGCAGTACTATGTGGTTCAGAATACTGAACCATACCATAACTGGTAGAAACATGATTCTTGGCATCCTGCTCAGCCAAAGCTCTCTCAGCTTTGTTCTCTTCAGTATATCTGAAGGCTCCATAAAAGGAAGCAAGAGTGTGACTGTGCAAAGTTTTGCCTTGTCTCAAGACCAAGATTAAATTTTCCCATTTAGAAGGTAAAATGTCACAAAATTTTTCCAACAGAATTTCTTTATCTTTGGTTACACCCACGGCTTTCAGTTGATTTACCAGATTTGTAAATCTGATGTAAGTTTGAGTTAAAGTTTCCCCAGGGACAGCAAAGAAAGACTCATATCTTTTGTTTAAAGCAACTTTTCTTGTGACAATTGTCTCATCTGTGCCTTCAAACTGTGTCATTAGTTCCTCCCACATTAATTTGGAATTTTCAAGTAAAACAAGAGTGGGCATAAGGGTTTCAGGAACTGCATATAAAATCATATTTTGTAACCTAGTGTCAAGGTCTACAAGTCTATGATCTTCCTCAGACCAATGATCCTTCTCCTTAGGTGACTGCCTAGGAGTCCCATCGGTATTTCTGACAACAGTAGAAGCATTCATGGGGACAAAGGGTCCTTCTTTTAAGATATCGGGCAAGTGTCTTTCAACACCAGCAATATACTTTAGCATGCATGCTTTCCATGTTTGAAAGTTTTCACTGTTCCCATCAAACTTGGGAACAGGATTATTTGGAAAGTTTATGCGATGGTATATTGTTGTTGATGATAGGTGAGGTAGTGTTATTAGGGTCAGGACGTTCTTGTTGAAAGTCAGCCATCTATGCAGATCAAAGGTTAAAGAATTGATATAATTTAACCTTTGCTCTGATACCAATTGTGAGTCCCAAATATAGATGATTAACTAAACCCGACTGGCAAGTACAACTAATCTTGATGGACAAGTTAAGTTTACGATCCAGATATGGATAACAAGAAACAATTGACTTAAAGTAAAATGCAAGAACTAAATGGCAGAAACTATATAAAGATATATATAAGTATAATCAAGTATGTAGCATTGAGACACGTTGTTTTCTTTCTAATGTATTTGATTTATTGATATATAAACAAATACAAGGATTGTTGCGGAACAAAGATAAACACCCAAGTGTAAGTATCTAAACAATCCCGAAAAACAAGTGATCTAAATAACTTGGAAATACTCGTAAGTTCACTTAGAGTATATCTCACAAGTTGCAATGCTGAAGTTTCAAGATCTTTGCAAGTCGTGAGAAGACTTCACATTTATAGACCAAGTTCATGATGACATGGACAAGATCGTATAAAAGTGGTTGTGAGCATTTAAGGAATTAAACCTAATTCCTTACATGCTTGTACTAGGAAGAGTATATAAGTCAGTTGATGTGACTTATAGTACTATGTTCCAAACCTATACTTTTACCTTGTACCTTTTATTAATAGATAAATCTATTAACTGGGTAAAGGTATATAAAGTAAAAAGTCTTCCTCGTAATCAGTGTAAAGTGTTGTAAATACTTTACACTGAGATGCTTCAGTCTTCGAACTGGTAGAATCACTCTTTGCTCGCTTCTGAGATGATTCTCTTCTTCATACTTCAGTCTTTGACTTCAGAATGAATGCTTCAGATTTATCTTGATCTGAACTGAAGTGAAGCTTCAGTGAAGTAATTCTGATACAGCTCAGAATTCTGTACAAACGTTTTCACTGAACTTCAAGCTATTTCTGAACAAATTATACTTGGTCGATTTCCGACCTAACACAACTCTTTCTCAATTTCAATATCATAATTGATGGGCCTTGGCACTTGGTGAATTTGTGGATGTAAGTGTTGGAGTTGTGGTTGAAAACGTGGTGATGTAACATAGGCAGGTGTAGAGCCGGGTGGAAAATATGGGTGTTGATGTGAAGTTTCTGGTTCTCGATATGGTTGTTCAACATTTTGGATTTCTGGGGGAGGTTGGACGTTTGTGAGGTTGAAGGTTGGCTCAGAATCAGAAGACTGGTTCTCCTCCAGTAAGTCCTCATCAAACTCAAAGTCAGCAAAGGAATCGAGATTCCCTTGAGGTGGCTCATCTTCATCCCAGAGATCAGTTAAAACTGCAGTCTGATCAGATATGCCCTGGTTCAGATCACTGGTACCTGAACCAGCTGCTGGTTCAACAACTGCTACTGCAGATGCATTGTTACCAGATTTATTGGTTGGCTCAGCCATAGCTTCATCGCCAGAGACAGTAGACACGGGGATTGCCTTAATGATTCTCGTACCGTCATCAAGAATCACTTCATCGGCTGAAGAGTCTGGAATCTCAGTCTCAGGTGGTGTCACACCCAAGACTTCATCAATTCGTGCTGCAGAAGAGTGTGAGATTTGTTAAGTTTCAGGGGGTGCGCGTGCAGACACGGACTCTATTGTGTGCTGGGCGGACACACTAATATTCTCTTCACCATCTCCTCCTAAAGAAGTTTTGGAGATGGCTGCTTGTGGGTTTCCCTTTAGACTCGATTCCTCTGGTTCTTGTTGGGAAGATCCAGAGGGGTTTGCTTCGGTACTAGTGTCCTTGGGCTGTGAGGACTGCTTAAATTTACGTCGTTTTAAAACGCCCTTTGGAGATCCTGAGGGATCTTTTGGGAGATCCTCAGGTTGGTCAATGGATGAGGGAGGTGGTGGTTGGGTAGAAGAAGTTTCTGGGGTTTTAAACAACTTCAACAATTGACCACCAGGTGCACCAATGGGTCTCGCATTCTTTTGCGACCCGCTCGGTGACCTTTCTGAGCCAGCCGGTCGTGCTGTTTCAGTTTTATTTATTACCTGAAGCATTGCAGCGGAGAGCTCTGGTTCTGGATCTGAAGTAGATAGCTTTGAAAGATCCCTGCAGAACTCTGTCGCTGAAGATTCAAGCCCCTCAAAATGATACACATCTCCAAGCATGCTTATGAAGCAAACGCTCAGAAATCTAGGGAATGAGATATGTGGACTTCTTTTCCCTTTCAATTTTGCTACCAGCTGAGAGAAAAGTATCTCAACAAAGTCCACCTCAATCCCATGCCACAAGTAATACCCAATTTCTACTTGTGTCAAGGAAATCTGGTCCAAGCCACCATAATTTTCTCCAAGGCACTCGACAATCTGAGTCCAAAAATATCTCCAACAGTTTCCAAATCTAGACAGAAAGATGTGTCCAGATGTCTTCAGATTGCCGTCTGCATCAACCATGTCATTATGACCAGTGGCCAGCAGAACCTCCCTGAAATTAATCCCTATAAGCCTTTTAGCATAGGCTGAAGAGGAGGGAAGGTAGTTCAAATGAAGGGCCTCCCGAAACCCATCAAGTGAAAGGATATACTGCTTTGTGCCTTCTTTTAAAGAAAAAGCAATGGATTTTTCATCCTTGCTAAGAGTAGCAGTATACCAAAATTCAAGTAAGTATCGATGATACATTACCTGAGGATCAGCAGTCAAGGCGTAATGGAGAGGGGATTGTTCAAGAAATTTGTTTATCCTCCCCATTAGAGTTTTGCCTTTGGCATTTAGTGCGGCCATGAAGTTATTCATATTGAATCTGAGGGTCGACGCATCGAACCCTTTTGGCCATTGAGCACTGGCCTTGACTACCTTAGATGGTTTATATTCGAAAGCTATTAAGGATTTGACTACTTTAGCCATTTTATCTACAAGGGAAAATTGAAAGTGAAAGATGGATTTAGGGTTTTGAAGTTATGAAGGAATAAGAAGTAGAGAGAGAGAATGATGATTGGGAGTAAATGTAAGGGGAAGTAAATGAAGGAATTGTTTTGGGAAGGGTATTTATATTTATGATGGAATACAAAGGGTTTTTCCAAAATAAATAAAATAAAATGATTTTGAAATTCAAACCCAAAAATGAAATATTATTAAAATGAAATCAGTTTTGATCGGGTTTGAAGTCCGAAAATAATTTTTGGGTACACGTCCGCATTTAATGCAACGACGGCTATGACCCCACATTTTCACAAAACTTTTCAATACTTTTAAGAAAAAGTGATCATTACTTTCCTTTTACGGCGCAACTTGTGTGCCACGTCAGCAGAAAGCATCCCCCCCCCCCCCCCCCCCCCCCCCCCCCCCCCCCCCCCCCCCCCCCCCCCCCCCCCCGCCCCCCCCCCCCCCCAGCCCGCGAAAAAAAAAAAAAAAAAAAAAAAAACCCCCCCACACCCCCACGTCAGCCAAAAACATCATTATTCAAACGTTAAACAGTAACCTTCACGTGTTCACACAACGACCAAGTATCAAAATACATTATAAAGGACAGACTTATTTCAGAAATGATATACAAAATCTGAGCATGATCAGAATCAAGGAATCTGAACCATCTCAGTTTACACAATTATTCTGAAAACATTTCAGAAATTCTGAAGCATTTCAGACAAAATATTTTTCTGAGAGCAAAGTTCCCCCTTAGAGAAAAAAACTCTTTTAAACATAAAAATATTTGACACTTCCCCCTGAGGTGATGCTATACATGATTTAGCATACCTAACTCACTGATGAGATGTTTAAACGTTTTGACATCCAAGGGTTTTGTAAAAACATCAGCGAGTTGTTTATCAGTGGGAATGAAATGAAGTTCAATGTCACCTTTAATAATGTGATCTCTGATAAAATGATACCTGAGGTCGATGTGCTTGGTTTTGGAGTGCATGACAGGATTGTGAGAGATGGCAATGGCACTAGTGTTATCACAAAATATTGGAGTCTTTGTATACCTAACACCATAATCAGTTAGTTGGTTCTTCATCCATAAAATCTGAGCGCAGCAACTGGCTGCAGAAATGTATTCAGCTTCAGCTGTGGAGAGTGATACTGCAGTTTGTTTCTTACTTGTCCAACTAACCAATTTGCCACCTAGAAAATGACAACCACCTGTGGTACTTTTCCTATCTATCTTACAACCTGCATGATCAGAATCTGAATAACCCATTAGATCTAGACTTGAGCCTTTGGGATACCAAAGACCAAGTCTGGGGACACCTTTAAGGTATCTGAAAATCCTTTTCACAGCATTTGTGTGTGCTTCTCTGGGATCAGACTGAAATCTTGCACAAAGGCATGTTGCAAACATTATATCAGGTCTACTAGCAGTTAAGTACATGTGGGATCCCACCATACCACGATATTTTGTGGGATCCACTGGTTTTCTATTAGGATCTAAGTCCAAAGTTAATGGTGCAGAAATAGGAGTATCTTTTGATGAGACTGAATCAAATTGATATTTCTTTAATAAGTCTCTGACATATTTTTCTTGATTTATAAAAATACCATCACTGGTTTGTTTCACTTGAAGACCTAGAAAATATGTCAGTTCGCCCATCATACTCATTTCATACTCAGATGACATTATTTTAGAAAACTGTTCACACATTTTGTTATTTGTAGACCCAAACACAATATCATCAACATAAACTTGTACAAGTAAGATATCATTTTTATCATGAAATATGAATAAAGTGTTATCTATTGCACCCCTTTTAAAACCATTTTTCAGAAGATGTTTAGTAAGAGTATCATACCAGGCTCTAGGTGCTTGTCTCAGACCATATAAAGCTTTATTAAGTCTGTACACCCAATGAGGTCTTTCTTCATTTATGAACCCTGGTGGTTGATACACATACACAACTTCTTCCAATTCACCATTCAAGAATGCACTTTTAACATCCATCTGATAGACTTTGAACTCATGATGATCTGCAAAAGCTAAGAAAATTCTGATAGCTTCTAGTCTAGCGACTGGTGCAAAAGTTTCATCAAAGTCTACTCCTTCTTATTGTGAGTAACCCTTTGCAACAAGTCTTGCCTTGTTTCGAATAACGTGACCATCTTCGTCCATCTTGTTTCTGAAGACCCATCTTGTCCCAATTGGTTCTTTCTTTAGATTACTGGGACAAGGAACAAGTTCCCAAACATCGTTCCTCTTAAATTGATTGAGCTCATCTTGCATGGCTTCAACCCAGCTAGGGTCTTTCATAGCCTCTTCAATCTTCTTTGGTTCTATTAGAGATAAGAAGCTGACATTTAAGCATTGATCGCTTGTGGCTCTTCTGGTCTGAACCCCACTAGTGGAATCCCCAATGATTTGCTCGATTGGATGTGCTCTTGTCCACTTAGTGTAATGACCAGGATGAACTATGATATCAGTGCAAGAACTCCTCTGAGATACTTCAGGAGGTGCTTCTGAAAAGACTACCTCAGTCTCATCATCTTCCTCATGCAGATCATGATTTGCATCATGAAATTGTTCAGATTGGGGTAATTCAGTGGAGCCTGATATCTGAGGTGAAGCAGCATGTACATCTGATCCAATAGTCAGTTTAGAAGGTAGTTTAAAACTGACTGGAGGATAAAATGGAATGTTGCTAGACTTAATTCTTCTTGGTTCTGAACCGAAATGTTCAGAAGCAGGTTTAGGTGACTGATCAGATTCAGCAATAGGATCAGAATCACCAAAACTTATTGGACTTTCTGAGGGTGGTACAGGAGTGGAATTCTTAAAGATTGCAGAATTAGATTCATCAAAGGTAACATGAATTGACTCATCAACCTTTTCAAGCCTCTTGTTAAAGACTCTAAAGGCCTTGCGATTTGATGAATATCCTAGGAAGTACCCTTCATCAGCTTTTGCATCAAATTTTCCAAGCTGACTGGAATCATTCAGAATGTATACTGGACATCCAAATACATGGAAATATCCAATATTAGGCTTTCTATTTCTGAGTACTTCATAGGCTGTCTTCTTGTGTCTTTTGATATAGACAGATCTGTTCTGAGTGTAGCAAGCAGTTGCAACAACTTCAGCCCAGAAATTCTTGGGAAGACCAGATTCATTCAGCATACTTCTAGCAGCTTCAATCAGAGTGCGATTCTTTATTTCTACAACACCATTCTGCTCTGGTGTGTTGGCTGAGGAGAAGTTTTGAGATATGCCAGTTTCAGTGCAGAAGGACTCCAGACTCCAGAGTGGCATTTCTGAATTCAGTGCCATTGTCACTTCTGAGCTGACAAACTTTTCGCTTATGCTTGAGTTCAATTTGTTTGATGAGAGCAATGATTTCAACAGCAGCTTCACTCTTGGATCTGAGGAAAATTACCCAGCAATATCTTGAATATTCATCAACAACAACAAGGGTATACTTCTTTCCTGCTCTTGTCTGAACATTCACTGGTCCAAAGAGGTCCATGTGAAGCATGTGAAGAGGTTCAGTTATACTAAAACTTTGTTTTGACTTGAATGAAGCTCTTTTCTGCTTACCCATTTCACAACCTGGACATGGCTTGTCTTTGTTGAAAGACATTGAGGGTATCCCATCAACAAGTTGTTTTCTTGACAACTTATTAATATTTTTGAAGTTCAGATGGGATAATCTCTTGTGCCACAACCAATTTGTGTCTTCATCTGCCTTTGTGTAGAAACATTGTTCAGTGGGTGAACTATTCATATCGATGATATAAATATTTCCTTTTCTTGGTGCAATCAAAACTACCTTTCCATCCCTGTTGAATATGGTGCCTTGTGAGATATCAAATAATACCTTGAAGCCATCATCACATAGTTGACTGACACTGATCAGGTTATATTTCAAACCGTTCACATATGCAACACGTGTGAATTTGACTTGACCATTATTCACAACACCATATCCCTCAGTTTTTCCATTTTCATCATTTCCAAATGTTATTGAGGGCCCCTCTTGTACCCTATATTCCTCCATCAGGGTCTGATAACCAGTCATGGTTCTGCCAGCAGCGCTGTCAAGATACCATATATTCTTCTTTCGATCTCCCTGCACAAACACAAAGATTAGTTCTTTTTGGGAACCCATCTGGTGATGGGTTCGCTAGACTCTCCCTTAGCAGTCTCAGATTTCTTTGGTAGATAAGGAACAGAAGGATCAAAGGGGATCTCAGTCACAATCTCAGATGATACAAAAACAGTTGGTTTGATGGGGGGCTCAACCTTTTTCTTCTCAGATTTTTGCTTGATTTGTTTTGAAAAAGGTTTTGCATTTTGTTTAGGTTGAAGAGGAGTGGTTTCAACATTTTTTAAACGTGCATTACAGCTCTGCACTTGTCTAGCCAATAACTGAAATTGACTCTCTAACCTAAGCAAAATAGATTCTTCATTAGAAACCTGAGCCTTACCTGAATCTGAGGTAGAGGGCTCAGTGGGGGAGATATTTTTCTTCTTCTTTTGGCCTTTTGGAACCTTAGATGAAGTCTGAGGGGATGGCTTTTTGGTTTTAGCCTTCCTTTCTGAAACAGTTGTCTGTGCTGTTTCAGATTTACCCTCAGATTGTTCCTGGGCCTTATCAGTTACAATTTTCTGCTTGCCAACTTTAGGAAAAATGATTTCAGGTTTTATTTCCTTTGGAAGTGCATCTAAATCAGTGATTATAGATGCCAAATGAAGATCACCAGATTCATATGCTGTTCTTTGAGTTGCAAAGTATTTTTAATTGCAGCATCTGGCCTTGGTGCTTTCATCCAAGATTTAATTATTGCTTGTTCTTTTTCAAGGATGGTTTTTAATTCTTCTTTTTCCAATTCTAAAGTGGCAACCATAGACTGATAACTTTTTAAAGCCAGATGGACATCTTTCAGCTCTTTTAGTCTGGCCTGACTGGCGTTCAGCTCAGAAGTATTATTTTCAAACATTTTTAGGCTTTCTGAACGCACAGTTTTGACAAAAGAAATGTCAGCCTCTAAAAGAACCAAAAGGTCCAGTTTTTGTTCCTCATCACTTTCAAAACCAAAGTCACTAACCTTTTTCATGACAATATCCACCCAACGACCAGATTCAACATCAGATTTGACCAGATGACCTAGATCTTCACGTGCCATGAAACACATATCCCTTACTTCTTCTTCATCATCAGATGATTCATCAGATTCCTCCTATTTTTCAGTCTTGGCAATCATACAACTATTATTGCTTGAGTTGTTTTGAGCCATGAGAGCTATTTGAGCTTTCAGCTTCTTGTACTTAGCCTTATAGCTGTCATCAGGTTTATGAAAAATAGAATGATTAGGGGCAGATTGTGATGATGAAGGCTGACTAGATCTGCATTCCTTCATGAAATGTCCTTTCTTGTCACACTTAAAGCATTCAAGATTAGACTTATCAATAGAAGCGCTGGAAGCAAATGGTTTGCCAGATCGACTAGATTTGGCCTTAAAACGATTGAACGTTTTAGCCAGCATGGCAACCAGATCATCATTGTCATCCTCATCACAACTATGAGTTACATTACCAGAAATACCAGGTTTTAACATGTCAGAGACCATCTTCTTCATCGAGTCAGAATGATCACTCTCAGAAGATAGTAGAGCAGTCCCATGTGGTTCAGAATTATGAAACATGACTGAACTGGTAGAAGCATGATTTTTGGCATCTTGCTCAGCCACAACTCTCCCAGCCTTGTTCTCTTCAGTGTACCTGAAGGCTCCATACAGGGAGGCTAGAGTGTGATTGTGCAAGGTTTTTCCTTGTCACAAAACCAAGATCAAGTTTTCCCATTTAGAAGGTAAGATGTCACAAAACTTTTCCAACAAAATTTCTTTATCTTTAGTTACACCCAGGGCTTTCAATTGATTTACCAGATTAGTGAATCTGATGTATGTTTGTGTTAAAGTTTCACCAGGGATAGCAAAAAAAGACTCATATCTTTTATTCAAAGCAACTTTTCTTGTGACAATTGTCTCATTGGTGCCTTCAAATTGTGTCATGAGTTCCTCCCACATTAATTTTGAATTTTCAAATAAAACAAGGGTGGGCATAAGAGTTTCAGGAACAACATACAAGATCATATTTTGCAGCTTGGTATCAAGGTCTACCAGCCTATGATCTTCTTCAGACCAATGATCCTTCTCCTTGGGTGAAACCCTAGGAGTCCCATCGACATTTCTGACAACAGTGGAGGCATTCAAGGGGACAAAGGGTCCTTCTTTGAGAATATCGGTCAAATGTCTTTCAACACCAGCAATATATTTTAGCATACATGCTTTCCATGTTTGAAAGTTTTCACTGTTCCCATCAAACTTGGGAACAGGATTATTTGGAAAGTGTACGTGCACATTATGCGATGGTATATTGTTGTTGATGATAGGGGGTGGAGTAGTATTAGCATTAGCATTGGCATTAACATTAGCATTAGGGTCAAGGCCTGTATTGAACATTTGGTCAACCATCTTTGCAGATCAAAGGTTAATGAATTGATATAATTCAACCTTGCTGCTCTGATACCAATTATAAGTCCCAAATATAGATGGTTTAATACCCGACTGGCAAGTAGTTCTAACTGGAAGAAGACCAGTTCAGAATACGATCCAGATATGGATGAACAATACAATAAAGATACTGAAGGTAAATGCAAGAAACAATAAGGGCTGAAACTATATAAATAATATGTATAGATCAAGTATGTAGCATTGAGACACGATGTATTTTTCAAGGTATTTGATTTATTGATATATAAACAAATACAAAGGTTGTTGCGGAACAAAGATAAACACCCAAGTGTAAATATCTAAACAACCTAGAAATACAAGTGATCTAATGACTTGGAAATACTCGTAAGGATTACTTAGAGTATATCTCACAAGTTGCAATGCAAAGGTTTCAAGCCATTTGCAAGTTGTGAGAAGACTTATATTTATAGACCAAGTCCATGATGACGTGGACCAGATCGTACAAATATGGTTGGGAGTATTTAAGGAATTAAAGCTAATTCCTTACATGTGTACTTTTAAGGTTTGGGTACATAAGTCGTTGATGTGACTTATCAAACCTTATTCCCAACCTTTACTTTACCTTGTACTTTAATTAATAGTTAATTCTATTAACCGGGTAAAGATATGTAAAGTAAAAAGTCTTCCTCGTAATCAGTGTAAAAGTGTGTAAGTACTTTTACACTGAGATGCTTCAGTCTTCGATCAGGTAGAATCAGTTTCTGAGCTCCACATCTGAACTGATTCTCATTCTTCAGACTTCAGTCTTTGACTTCATTTTAAACGGTATTCTGATACGTTGATCTGAACTGAACTGAAGCTTCAGTGAACTAATTCTGAGCGACCTCAGAATTATATACAAGTATTCTTCACTGAGCTTCAGCTATTTCTGAACAAATTATACTTGGTCGATTTTCGACCTAACATTTGCAAACATCCCTAACTCATTTCCATACTTCAAATCAAGTTGCCAAACTTCAAAATGGGTTGAAGACACAAGACCAATCATTCCAAAAGCTTTCATTAGTTCAAATATACGCTTTACCACGAAACGGGTCATTTGCCCATGTTACCAAAACATTCAAGGCATCATTTAACATTCATATATATTAACCAATCAACTAGACTTCAAAGTGCAAAAATAAACATATGACCCATATTACAAAAAAAACATCAAAACATGTACCAAAAGCCATGAGTTTGTCGTAGGATTCAACTAAGCCTTAAACCAAAATGCCATTTCTTATGAAATGGGAAATACCTTCAAATGAGTTCTTTACTTCAACTCCTATGCACCTTATCACTTGTCCCACACCCGGAACAACCTATAAAAGAGTTAGCCAATAAAAAGGTAAGCTTTCGCTTAGTGAGCACTATATACAATCAACATCATTAACATCACATCAAACATTAAACAATAACAACACACATATAAGGATCCTTATACAATGACAAGCCCATGAATCGTCATCCATGACTTGCCACCCACAATCCGAGCAAAAGAGTCCAAGACTCCGCGGCTCACCATAACATCATACAACGAGCAAAAGAGTACAAGACTCCGCGGCTCACATCAATTGCATATAGTACTCACCTTGGCTAAACCGAAAATTTCACAATACAAGATGTCTCCTAACAATAAGCTTTGCTATGAATCACCTATCAATCATCAATTTATAATTTCATGAGACCAACTATCATTGTCTAGCAAAATTACTAACTCAACCCATAACCACAACCCATTATTATGTTTGGCTCTAAACACATTTCAATCATTTCCAATTCACATCATATCATTACAATAATCACTCATACCATTAAAATGGTTATAGTCATTTCATCCATCCAATAACAATAAATCATGTGCCAAACACAATAATAGAGTTTACTATGAAATTAGCTACTACTAATTCCACCTCAAAAGTTAATCCAATTTAAAAACCCCCAAATTACATAGTACGAAGAACCATAATTTCTAATTAACAATCTATTTAAGTTATACTTACCTCAAGAAGTAATTGACTAGAGATAGGGTTGAAATCACAATTTCCTTTTTTTTTTCCCTTGCTATTTTCGATCCACACCCAAAAACCTTTGGATTGTTTAAAATATTGAAAGATGCTAGATTTGATAATAGTTTGGATGAAGAGAAGAATCAAAATCACTAGAAGGGTTGATGTAACACCCATCATTTAAAAATAAGGATTTCCAAAATTTTTCGCTTAACGGCGTCAAAGAAAGCGGAATTAAACTTTAAAAGTCCAAACCAACAGAATCTGTTTGGTTCATTTATTAATTGGTGTTACTAGCCATATCATCAAAACAAGTTCAAATGGAAACCCATCGGTTGCCCAACATTAAACAACCGACCACAACATCAATACAAGTCTTAAATATCATAACATTATTCAAATGTCTAAAACGAGCAGCAACTATGGGTAAACTAAGTCAGCTTCATTGTAATCTACCCATGCCTCGCACTTTATTCGTCATCTATCTCAAGCTTGCTAAACCTGAGGGAACAACACATTTAAAGAAACAAGTGTTAGCTAACGAATTAGCTAAGTAAGATAACACATCATTATAAAACATTTGTCCATTTAAAACTTTATAGAAAAGTCGTTTGAAATCGTTAAGGCATAAATTACATCATACATTACATCTCACATATCATATCATCACATCAAACATCTTCATATAGGATGGGTCATCCTAAATGTGCCTAGTCATCTTTTGCATCTTCACATATAACATCTAACATCTTTGTAGTTGTGACATAAGTCACACATCTCGTATAACATATACATCTTTGTAAGGGTGACATAAGTCACACCCGACTAGATGGACAAACCTTACGGTTGTACATCAATGTCGTTAAGCAAAATGGCAAGCCAATCCCGGAGTAATCCGTATGTTCAAGACAAATGGGGCGGGTCAGACCTCCCGTATTACTCTTCACATCTTTGACCATGTTGCAAGGAGCCACCCGAGCAACCACATCTACACACTCGCCGGGAAAGGGCAAGTACGGGTTAAGCTTAACACTTTCATCTGAATTACGAGCTCGATTTCACATCTCATATAGTTTAGGTGTTCTTATTACCTAAACATTATCACATATACATCTTAATGTTTGGGCCCTTAAACGTGCACGTGTAATGGCAACTTAATAAGTCTAGTGAACTAGATGAACAAGCCATATAATCATGCACATTTCATTAATCATCAACATATATCACATTTCATTACATCTCAAGACATTACATAACATTTCATAACATAACATTACATCTCGTATCAATGGGACTGCATTTTAGGTCTCAATGGTCAATTACATAGCCCATATCACCTCCTGTGTAAACCCGAATACCCATAAGCAATCAAGATATCATTTGGGAAGTTATTATATGAAAAACATGCTTTTGTTGAACCCTCAGCGTGTCAAAGTAGTGTATCTTACCTCGTAGAAGCGTACAATAAATGATAACGTAAGTTACCGAGCTTTGCAAGTATTCCCGACTACCTATAATCATTGAACGACCATAATGAGCTAAACAAGTACCTACTTACTTATTTTCATGAATCAAGCCTAAGTATCTTTAAACATGACCCATGACAATGCTTGAAGCATCGGACATTCGATTAATACTTTAGAGCTCACAGAACTCGACGAAACTCGACCTTCACTCACTAATTCAACCTTTCAGGTACTTTAACATTAGAATAATCTTTTAAAAGCATTACCATTAGAAAGTAGACTCTCTCACGATTCCGTGGATAGCTTATTTGTCAAAAACGGAGTTACGGTTCAAAAGTTATGGTCGTTTAAAAATGTTAACAAAATCAGTCCCTAACGGGAGTTACAGACAGTAACTGGCGTTACAGGCCTAACGGGAGTTACGAAAATTTGTAACGGGAGTTATAGTGTAGGTGTTATCACAAGTTACCCAGCTAACGGGAATTACACAACCGTAACAGGAGTTACGACGACCAGACGTGAAAAACAACTATTTAACCTCCAAAACTTAACCAAACACACCCCAAACGACCCCAAACCTTATGAACGACTTTTGTACCTCAAAATTCATCATTTTAAGACCATAATGATGCAATGAAATCATTGATTAACCCTACTTGATTTGCATCACAATAACAAACATTTTAGGTTACCGAATCGATTAAAACTCACAATTTTGACTCCAATCAACCCTCTAAAGACCTAGATCAGTTATGAAACGAATCAAGGGATTGAAAGGACATGAAATCAATGTAATAATACCTCAAATACCTGTAGATTACAAGAAGGATGTAAACTATGGATCAAAACCTCTTTAAACCACCAAGAATCGATCGAAACACGCAATAATTGATCAAGGGAATGGAGGGGCGGCTTAGGGCTTGGAGAAAAGGGAGTTAGAACTGATTTTAGATTGTAATTAGGGTATAATAAACCCTTAATCCCGTTTTTAAGTTTCCACCTATGTCAAAACTAGTCCCTAAGCTTCCAAACGACTCATATTTAGCTCAAAACACCTATAGGGAATACTTAGAACCCGTTAAACACTTCAAGCACCTCTAAAGGCATATTAATACACCTTAAACACATTAGTATATCAATCATTAAGGCATTTAAGCCTCACACGTATAGCACATTAAACACATCTAAGTATTAAATCTCCTAGAGACTTAACGGACACGTACTGTTGACTTAACGACTCAAGTCAACCTTAATTAAAAAGTTCGGGATGTTACAGTTGAGAAGCAAATAGTGGAATAAGGTAGGTGTGGGTGGGAGGTTATTCAAACATGGATGGCATCCTCCTGATCTGCCACGTTTTTTTACTCAAAATAAAGGAATATAATATCCGCTTGCCACTAAGGTTCAAACTAAAGTAATCCCTTTTCTAAAATAAAATACTAGGAAATTAATTAATGTTAAAACTACAAAAAGGGTTAATTTTATTTACCTTTTTATATATGGGATGTTACAATTTCTCCCCACTAAAACTTGATCACGACCTCGTGATCCAAGCCATATGTAAAGAAGGATAATAGGTAAGAACATCTCTCTCGGTTTCCCACGTGAACTCAGAATTCCTCCTATGATTCCATTGAACTTTATACGATCTCACGGTCTTGTTTTGGATTTTTCTTAATTCCTCATCCACAATAGAATTTGGTTCTTCTAGATAGTTCAACTTGTCATCTACTTCAATTTCATCCAAGGGTACATACATGACATCATCGGCTAAACACTTTCTAAGGTGGGAGACGTGGAAAGTGTTGTGAATCCTTGAGAGTTCATTCGGTAATTCCAATCGATAAGCTACCTTTCCGACCTTAGCTAGAATCTTGAACGGACCAATGAACCGTGGACTTAATATCCCTTTTTTTCGAAATCTCATTACTCCTTTCCAAGGGGAGACCTTAAGCATGACACGATCACCCACTTTAAACTCAATCGGCCTTCGTCTTTTGCCCGCATAAGACTTTTGTCTATCTTGAGCCGCTTTGAGTCGTTCCTTGATTACTTCTATCTTTTCCATTGACTTCAAAACTACCTCCGTACTACCGAGTTCTCGTTGCCCCACTTCGCCCCAACATATAGGCGTTCGACACCTCCTTCCGTCTAACATTTCATATGGTGGCATTCCAATACGAGTGGTAGCTATTGTTGTAAGAAAATTCACAAAATGGGAGGTGTAAGTCCCATGTTCCACCAAAATCGATGATACATGCCCGAAGCATGTCCTCAAGAGTTTGAATGGTCCTTTCGCTTTGACTATCGGTTTGTGAGTGATAAGCGGTGGCTATGTTCAAACAAGTTCCCATGTCTTCTTGAAATTTACGCCAAAAATGGGAAGTAAAATGATTCATAAGACCAACTATCAATGTCTATCAAGTTACTAGCTCAATCCAAATACCATAACCCATTATTATGTTTGGCTTCAATCATATTTTCATCATTGCCAATTTCAATCATATCATCTATCATTTTTCACAAACCAATTCATACCATTATAGTGGTAACATTTTCATCAATTCAATAATAACATAAAACATAAGACAAACACAATAATGAAGTTTACCATAAAGTTAGCTAGCAAGAAACCCACTTCTAAAAATCAATCTAATTAAACCCCCAAATTACATAATGGGAAGAACCCTAATTCCCAATTAATAATCAATTTGAATTATATCTTACCTCAAAGAAGTGATTGACTAGGAATTGAATGGAAGTCACAATTTCCCCTCTTCCTCTCTTGCTAAATTTGACCCACACAACCACTCTCTTTAAACCCTTAATTGAATTCTTAAAGAATTGGATTACAAGATGGGAATTGAGATGAAATCACACACACTCACTAGAAGAATCAAGAAGATGGAATTGGAATAAGGTTGGTGTAGTGGAAGGGTGAATCACCAAGTAAAAGAGGTGCCTGGCTATTCCCTCCCTTAGCCACGTTTTTTACAAAACTAAAGGGGTATAATACCCGCTATCCACTAAGGTTTCAACTAAATTAATCTATTTTCTAAAAATAAAATACTATGAAATTACTTAAATGTCAAAACTAAAAAAAAGTTAATTTATTTACCTTTTTAGAATTGGATGTTACAGCAGGAAGTTCACTAAACAAGAGGTAGAAATGGTGAAATGAAGTAAAAGGATTAAATGGATAAGATATTGTGACCAAAGGTTATATGTAATCAGGGGCGGATGTAGGTGTAAGTGACCAGGGGGTAATGCCCCCTATTCCTCTTGGCCCAACAACTAATGTACATAGAGTTTTTGTCTTAAGTAACTTGGAAATTCAATGCCTTTTTCAAGATGCCCCCCTCCATGAAACTTAGCATGCCCCGTGTTTTCAATTAATAGGCTGAAGGCAAAGTAAAATTTCATCTTAATGGTTTCTGTTATAGTGTGGGCCCTGTTAGCTATATATGATTTAGTTTACAGATTTTAAAATTATATTTTGAATGAAAAGACACCAAAGTTACTTATAAATTTATGTTTTTACGTTATTATTTTTCTTATATTCGTCTTTTACGATACATTTTGACTTCTTGGGGACTTTTAAACAATATAAGAAAACAAATATGGATGGATTACAAATGCATAGATATAACAACTGATTTGATAATAAAAATATTAACAAGATAAATCTAATATTTTACAAGTGATACATTAGATATCTTAAGCGACTTGAAAGCATTTAGTAATAAATATTACTTCGGTATATTATTTGATGTTGTGTAATATAAAAAACTTTAATTTTTAAAGAAAATTTTCAATACCTTGGCTAACTACTTGTTGAAATAATAATAAAAAAGAAATCTCCATGTATATATAATGAGTGAATAGATTGTCATTAGCTAATTAAACCATGGTTAAAATAAGAGGATAAAGTTGGAGCATTGTTTTTTTTAGAACGACAAAAATATTTTATTAAAAATAAAAGGATCGACTAGCAAGATGCTAGTGATCAAAGTTACAAAATTTGGAGCATTGTGCGATAACATTTGTATTCGAAGACCCGTGTTAGTCGCTTTTTTTTAAAAGTAACCCGGCCCATTCGTATAACCACCTTTGTAATCGTGCCCCCCATATACGCAAATCCTAGATCCGCTTATTTACTTTTTACTTTTAGTGGTTAACTAGTTCTTGTTGACTTTTAGTGGTTAACTAGTTCTTGATGACCAAAGGTTAAACTATTTTTGTTGGTTTTGTGTAATACCAATACTCCAATGCTAGAAGAAAAATTAGCCCCATTTATGATTTTTCTAGTTAGGATAATTGTATAGTAGATGAAATACTAGCGCATCTATAATTGTTGCACATTTAAACTTACAATCATAAACAAAGTTAATTCATTTCGTGATTGACTACTCTTTTCATGTTAATTTTCTCCCGTGTAAGAAAAATATGTCTAAATAGAAAAAGTTTACTTTGTCGTTACTAAATTTTACACACACAAAAAAACACTAATGTGGTAAAAAAAAGCTTTTTACAAACAAATCTTTACAAATACAATTTATACCAAATCTTTACAAATACAATTTATACCAATTAAATCATGTTTATGTTTCTCTCTTATTCCTTCCTTCTTTCTTGATTGGACCACCTTACATGTATTTATATATAAAGATTTGTTTATAAAATATTTATCGTTCTAACATTGCTTTTTATTTCAAACCTAATTAACAAAAATATGTTCGAAACTAATTAAAAGCAATATATTATTTATTTCATAAATAAAGAGAATACAGACATGATCAAAACACACCAAACATAAAAAAAACCAAACTAAAAAAAGTAAAAATGAACATTTAATTAACAAAAACCACCAACATTTCTTCTTAACATCCCATTATATATCACGGTGCCCAACACCCGCACCGGTCTGGTGGTGACCCATCCCGGTTGCATGCTCTGACCGTCCTTTCATCTCCCTAGCCTTGTAACCCAACTTATCTCTAGCCTGGTCCAACGAGTCTGCGCCTGGCGGGTGTCCGCCGGTCACGTACTTGTAGATCCAGGACAAAACAGTCACGGCCGCGACACCAAACCCTCCTGACGTCATAAACCCTGTCGCCAGGAGGAAAACAGTGATCGCGGCCGGGACCAGTACTGGACTAAATATCACAAGTAGTGGGGTGGCCACAGTTAGTGCAATAACTGTCCCGGCTAAAGTGAGCCCGGACAGTACTAACAAAGAGCCGCCAGCAATAGACGCTGTGGCGGCTTTTACAGCCTGATGGGCCTTATTTGAACCTTGGTGTTGGTTTTGGTAATGAGTTCCGGTACCACCGAACTGAGATCGCATTCCACCACCGGTTTGGTGTTGTGGGTTGTAGCCTTGATGGGTGTCGGTCATTTTTACTTTTTTCTTTTTCTTGATGGTCGGTTAAATTTGTGAGAGTATTTTGAATGATGATCATGAGAGTGAGGTTTATAAAAGGAAGGTGGAAGTATTACGTGGTGAAAGAAGAGTGTCACGTGTTATTAGAGCTGCTTGATTTGCATGTAGTGAGATTGACACGTGGGTGTTTCGTGGCGAATGTTGGTTTGATTTTGGTGGATGAAGGGTGAATTCAAATTTGCTACAGAGTATATTACTTGAGAGTTAACATATCAATCACAAATAATAATAAACACAAATGCTCCTAGATACACTCATACACAAGATACAAATTTATTACTCGTATATTTTTATGTAAGACTATGAATCTAATTAAAAAGAACTAGCAACAATTTCTTTATGTATAACATTTGGATTTCGTCAAGTGCTTCCAAATGATGAAATTAATCATCTAACTGTTTTTATTTGGTTACATTGTGCTCGACATTCCTTGGCTCTACATTTGTGTATATATTTTTTAATATACGAAGTATTCTTGGTGAGGTAGATCGAGTGACTATAATAATATAGTTAAATGTGAGTTTGATAGTTAACTATAGCATATGTACTTGTATCATACTCCGTATTTTAGTGAATCATAGTCAAATTCCTAATGTATAAATTGTATCGAGTCTAAATCTAAATATGAATATACTACGTAACAAGTTTTTTATCAGTAAAAATGTTTTTCAATAAATAATATTAGCATAGAAAGCTAATGGACTAGTTTCGTTTTCTGTTCATATTGGATAAAAAGAAAAACAGCCCCAACTCAAAACTTATAAACTATATTGGGCTATTCGTTCTGGCCCGTTTAATTATACTACAGCTTTTAACGTGTACTGGGTAACTGGGCTCACAATAACTCCATTAGGCCTTTTTGTTTTCACTTATGTATATTTTTTTTAACTTTTCTAGACGTTTTAACATGTATTAGAAGTTTTGACTTTTAAGCAAAGATTTATAAAATGTATACTATTTACGTTTCTTGAAAAACTTTAATCTTGAAAAATATTAATTTCGATTTCTCATAATCACATACGATACAATTGTTTTCTAATTGGATTATATTTTTTTAAATTGCTAGTATTTTTCTAGTCAAATTCCTAATG
The DNA here is from genome assembly GCA_034093135.1 of Erigeron breviscapus. NCBI lineage: Eukaryota > Viridiplantae > Streptophyta > Magnoliopsida > Asterales > Asteraceae > Erigeron > Erigeron breviscapus. The sequence continues at coordinate 1,914,322 of CM067167.1, forward strand.
TATAAATTGTATCGAGTCTAAATCTAAATATGAATATACTACGTAACAAGTTTTTTATCAGTAAAAATGTTTTTCAATAAATAATATTAGCATAGAAAGCTAATGGACTAGTTTCGTTTTCTGTTCATATTGGATAAAAAGAAAAACAGCCCCAACTCAAAACTTATAAACTATATTGGGCTATTCGTTCTGGCCCGTTTAATTATACTACAGCTTTTAACGTGTACTGGGTAACTGGGCTCACAATAACTCCATTAGGCCTTTTTGTTTTCACTTATGTATATTTTTTTTAACTTTTCTAGACGTTTTAACATGTATTAGAAGTTTTGACTTTTAAGCAAAGATTTATAAAATGTATACTATTTACGTTTCTTGAAAAACTTTAATCTTGAAAAATATTAATTTCGATTTCTCATAATCACATACGATACAATTGTTTTCTAATTGGATTATATTTTTTTAAATTGCTAGTATTTTAACATGTATTAGAAGTTTTGACTTTTAAGCAAAGATTTATAAAATGTATACTATTTACGTTTCTTGAAAAACTTTAATCTTGAAAAATATTAATTTCGATTTCTCATAATCACATACGATACAATTGTTTTCTAATTGGATTATATTTTTTTAAATTGCTAGACGTTTTAACATGTATTAGAAGTTTTGACTTTTAAGCAAAGATTTATAAAATGTATACTATTTACGTTTCTTGAAAAACTTTAATCTTGAAAAATATTAATTTCGATTTCTCATAATCACATACGATACAATTGTTTTCTAATTGGATTATATTTTTTTAAATTGCTAGTATTTTTCTATAAACGTATGTACTGGTAAATATGTTAAGAAGTAATTAAACGTTAAATAGTGATGATTCAACTAATTAATGCACCTTAACGAAAGCCCTTAGGACTTTGTTTAGCAAAACCCTTTGTTATTTGACGTCGATGGCTATCATATTATGACCAGATTAAAAATGCATGAAAAATCCAAACACATGGTCCCATTATAAATTGAAAAGGAAACAAGAAATAAATAACTCAAGTTACAACTTGACAGCAAAAAAGACAAAAGAATATTAAAGTTATTATCAATCAACTTGGCCTAAATTAAATATCAAAACAAGGAAATAGTGTAAAAGGAAATAATATAATTTTTTAATAAATAAGTTAACTATTTTTCCTGTAAATTTAAAATATGACAAGTATAAATTATTATTTTTTTAATCTTTTGATTTACCAAATATCATAATCATATGATTAGAATGATATTTAGACGGATTATTTATAAGAATTTATCATTTTTCTAATATAAGACAATTTATATTTATTTTTCTCATATACTTACGGATAATGTTGATTATATCATTTAGGATATGACTAACTAGTGATTAAGTGTTGTATCTTTTTCATGATATAATTCTAGATATTAAGGTTATGGTATAGTAGTAGATTAAAGAAAAAGATTAAAAAAAGAGTTAGTATAGTTGAAAAAATTGGAATTGTTTTAATGTAATATAATCCCCATTTTGTAACTTCTTTTAAATATTGTTTTGATTAGAATTGAGTGAGTTATCTCCTTCATATTTTTGGTTCATAGGGGATTTCTATCGAGAAATTTAAATTGAGGATCTGCTCATCTAAGGTTATCTAACGTGAATCTGGTTAAAACAATATATGTTAAACCTTCTGACATTCGCGAATATTTACACCTTTAGAAAAATCCAACCCCCTTCATATAAATATTTTGTCTATGGATCTTGATTTTTTTCATAAAATATTTTAGATTCAACTTATGTAACATTTTTTATGGTAGTCATGAGAATAATTCAAAAACATTCATAAAAGTACCATGATTAGGTTGTAATTTAAAGATCACAATCCGAATAAAAAAATCTTAATTAGTCTATTTACTACATCATTCATTTAATTTGTTGGAGGTGTTTTCTATTATATATATTCATAGGTTCTTGTCTATAATTATTTCATTTCTATATCTATACTATCCCTTCTGGCCTTCTCCAACCTCCCCACAAACAATTAAGTCAACAACTCGATCTCATCTCCTATAACTTCTCTATCATATCTCTCTATCACCCACACATACACCCTGCAGCTAGCTAGCAAATGGCATCACCAGCAGATGATGAATCTTCGGCATTAGATCTCATCCGCCAACACCTTCTCATCGACGATTCGTCTTTCCTTCAAACATATCCCGTTCACGAACCACAACCAAATAAAACTGACAAAACGACATCATCGCTTCCCTTATTCCATGCACCACCAATAACTACAAAACACGACCACCTCGTATTATCTACGAATGAAGAGAAACATACAACTGATCATCAAAGCAGAAAACACTATAGAGGAGTAAGGCAACGACCATGGGGAAAATTCGCTTCGGAAATTCGTGATCCAAATAAAAAAGGAGCTAGGGTTTGGCTCGGGACATATGATACCGCTATAGAAGCAGCTAAAGCGTATGATAAAGCCGCGTTTAAGCTACGTGGAAATAAAGCTATACTTAATTTCCCTCTAGAAGTAGCAACTACTTCTTATGAGGAAACGGTTTTGGTTAAGAGTAATACTACTTCTAGCAGCAGCAGCCGGAAAAGACCAGTTGCTGCTGCTAGATTTGAGTTGCTCAATGATGCAATTGTTAAAAAAGAAATTATTCGAAAGCAAGTTAAAGTTGAACAACACACGGTTCGTGGCAATAATGATAATGATAATGATACTAATAACGATAAGGGTTGTGTTAACGTTGTATATGAAGTTTCAACGTTACCAGGTTATGCTGCGCCTACCTTGGATTTTACTTCTGGTTGTATGGTTACTTAATCAAGATAAACACTACTACATTTATAGCCTTTTCTTTTCAAAGGGCAAATGTTATTGTAATATTGTTACTAGTTAGTATAATCCTAATAATTAAATGTCGATCGATGTCTAGATTTGAATATATTTGCGATTTTTAGAAAAGCAACGTTTTTTTTACCTCACTAGCTCTTACCACTAGCTAGATCGAACTAGCTAGCTAGAGCTTTGGCAACTACATATGTAAATATAGATACTATTAGTTTTGCGTAATTGTACGTACGTGTTTTAAGACAGACGTATATAATAAATCGTAAACATTAGCATCTTTCTCTCTTATATGTTTTCTAATTTAGATCATAAAATGGTATATTCATTTCTATAGTTCAATTTCTAAGTAATTTAGCTTTGTGAGAGGATTAAGATACACAACTTTACTAATAAAATTGAAAATTTTAACCCTTAATTAACATCAAAGTCAAAATCAAAAAGTCATATTTAAATCGTGACCCTTAATTTTAATCGTCTAAAAGTCAAAATCTTTCTAACTTAAAAACTGATTTCAATTTTAGATGATCACTATTTTTTGTGAAAAAGATGTTTAATAAAAAATGACAAAATCAATTGAAAAATTAAGTCTTGTGATAGATCAAATTTTAGTACGACTTTTTTTTAGAGATTTTTCAAGAAGAGAGGGGATTCTTGGTGTTTAACATGGTATTATGGGATGTATCATACTATCATCACATATTCACATATACAATACGATGATTCCACAAGATTAACCAAGTCTTTTTTCAGGGTCCAGTGGTCCACAACCATTATGTAGCATAGGGACGAAAAGTAATAGTATACCATCCTTTCTTTCAACAAAAAGATAACAGATTATTCATATTTCATTAATTTGATGGTCAAAACGAACTATCGAAAGAAAATTAAAATTTTCTCCTCTCATCAAACATTGCCATAGCAAGAAGTATTATTTACTAATCATCCTGTATTTGACTTTGTTGGCATATTAAACATTTTAAACATTGATAATAACACGATCTTTTTTTTTTGAAAGGTGAATTTCGCTGAAAACTTCGTGTCGTGATTCGACAGCGGGAGGTCTAGCATACGTTGTCTTAACCGGGTCCGCGCTAGAGAGTTCCCTCGAAGTAGAAATGCATATTTCAAATACCTAATGGGGGAAAACCTCCTACTAATCCGCCCGAAGGCACGACAATTAATAGGGGTAAACCCTGCCCCCTCAGACTTGAACCTGGGTATACCCAAGTCAAGCCCTCATAAAGGGAACCTAATTCCTATGTCCTTCCCAAGGCTTGAACACAAGACCTCATACAAAGGGGATGACCTTTCAACTATTGATTTAAAACTCAAGGACAATAACTACTGTATTGTTAAACAAAAGATTACAAAAATATGTAATTGAGAGCAAAAATAGACAGGTTAACAACTCCTACGGGAAGAAGACAAATGTCTTGACTATGAGATCCAAAAACATTTTTCTAAAAATCACTGAGAGGATATGATGTTTGAAATTGCATCTTGTAGTGATTACCAGATAATTATGTTTGTAAAACACAAATAATCTAAAACACTATTTGACTGAAAAAGAGATTATCTGCGTTTTATAGAGAGAAAACATAATTTTAAAAAAAACTGAAAGAGACATGTTTTTTAAAAGTATAAAATCCGCTTTAAATACGTACATAACCACAAACACCCCCGATATCATTACCACCTTTCCAAAATTCTGTTTTTTTTAGTTGACACTTATGTTGAGACAAGTGGGTAACCCTTTAATGCACCCCAAACAAAATATTTGATCTTGTGCAAACATAATAATAAAGAGTAGCATATAGGGAGCTTGGGCGTACATCGTTAAATTTAGTTTCACATAGATGCCTTAACTTTATATCGGCAATAGAGACTAGACAAGCACCATTCATGTTCATTTCTTCATTTTGTTCATTTACAGTTATATCTAGATATATCTAGTAACAATAACATATAATAGGGGAGAATCTACACATAACATGACGATTATTATAAAGATAGAGCTGGATTTGAGCCATTAATTATAGACATACTTTCAAAATATTGAGATATAGAAAAATCTTGTCAAGGTACATTTCGTCCCCTCTTTCAAATATACCCAAAAGATATACAAAAGCTATTTACCTTTTACTGATATGTCTTTTATGGTAAAAATGATATGAATGAAACACTAAAGTGTTCTAATGTCGTCGATTTGTTTATTATTATTTCATCGGTCAGATTTAGAATTGTGCATTGTTCGGCTGGAAGTTTCCCTTTTAAGTACCTTGGAGTGACGATTGGCGCCAATATGAACAGACTGAGCAACTGGAGTTCTCTGTTTGAGATCTTCGAGTCGAGATTATCTAAATGGAGAGCGGTTAGTTTATCGATGGCAGGTAGAGTCACCATCATTAAATCTGTGATGGAATGCATCCCCACATATGTTTTTTCTTTGTTCAAAGCACCAATGGGGGTAATTGAGGGCCTAGAAAAGATTATGAGGAAGTTTCTATGGGGTAGCTCGAATTCAGGAAGGAAAATGCATTGGGTTTCTTGGGAGAAAGTGGCCTCACCAAGGGACAAAGGGGGCTTGGGAATCAGTAGATTAAGAGACATTAACATAGCACTTCTCAGTAAATGGGTGTGGAGATACAAGACCGAGACGGACAGCCTTTGGCGGAAAATTATTGGTGCAATTCACGACACTAAAAGAGGTTGGTATCATATTCCCTACAACAAATATATCCCTGGTACGTGGTCTAATATTGTGAAAAGCATTGAGGGGGTGAAAGCGGGAAACAGGGGTTTAAATGATCTGTTTAAGGGAGTGATAGGTGATGGCAAGGAAATCAAGTTTTGGATAGATAATTGGTGGGGAAATGGCCCGCTGATGAAGACATATCCTCTGCTCTTCAAGATAGATAAAGATAAAAAGGCCCTTATGAATGATAAAATATGTTTTAGCAATATTGAAGGACGGTTAAACTGGAATTGGGTGCGCCACCCCGATTCACCTGAGGAAATAAGGGAGCTTGAAAGGCTGACCAGAGAGATGGAAGATGTGACAAGAGGAAACGGCAAGGATAGATGGGTATGGCTGGGAGGGAGAGATAATACGTTCAATGTGAAAAATGTGAAAGAGTTTCTTGTAAGTGAGCGGGTCTATAACAATACTTTCAGTTTCGAGTGGTGCAAATGGGTGCCAAGAAAATGCAATGTGTTTATGTGGAGAGCGGTTCAGAACCGAATCCCCACGATGCAGGCCCTTCAAGAGAGAAATTGCTCGTTTGGAAATATGGAGGTGGACTGCGTATTATGCAGTGAAGGTACTGAAACAGTGAACCATATTTTTTGCGAGTGTATCGTGGCGGCTAGAGTTTGGCATGCAATTCAGGTTTGGTGCAATACTACACCTTTTTTCGTGTTTGACATAAAGGACCTTCTGGATATTAGCGAGTACTCGGGAAGAAGCAGGGAGGAGAAAGAAGCGATCAAGGGTATCATCGTTATTGGGTGTTGGAGTATCTGGAAAGCAAGGAACGAAATCAAATTCGATAATGGATGTCTCAATAATAATTACATTGTTCAAAGTATTAAGTCGTTAGGGTATCTTTGGTTCAAGAATAGATCGAAACATAAGGAGATTTCATGGGAGGATTGGTGTAAATTTAAGGTGTCTTAGTTTGATGTAAATACTGTATATATACTTACACCGCCGGTTATTTGTCGGGGTGAGTGTGAATGAACTTTACTTTTCAAAAAAAAAAAGATTTTAATTAAAAAAATTAAAAAATTAAACCCAATATATGGCTAAAAATGGCTACTCTTAAATTTTTATTTTTCTTTTCAAGCCGTTACAAACTACACTACAAAACCAAACTCATTTCACAACCATTTCACACCACTTTCATCAATAAAAAAAATACTAGTATATATCTATCTCTACTACATTATAAAGCATTTGTTCCCTCCAAAATTTTTCAACTTTTCAACTTTTCAACAATGTACACCTACTAATGCATAAGGTACAATACATCTATATACATCTCAACCACTCATTTTTCTCTCTCCTCAAATCTCAACCACTCATTTTTCCCTCTCCTCCGTTTTTATTCCTCTAATTCATTCAAAATCTTTTATCTCAAAAACCGTACATCGATAAATTATAAAAATTATATGGGTGTTCTTAAAATTTCATGCTCTTTCATTAGAGATGTCATTCGATATACTTTCGACGAATTTTTAAATCCGAGGGCGGAGCCCATACGGCTAAGGCATTTGGCTATCACACTCTATGACCTATCACCTCCTATGACCTATCACACTCTATGACCTATCACACTCTATGACCTATCACCCCCACCATCTTACCGTCGTAACGCGCGGGTACTTACTCTCGTACTACATTATAAAGCATTTGTTCCCTCCAAATTTTTTCAACTTTTCAACTTTTTAACAATGTACACTTACTAATGCATAATGTACAATACATCTATATACATCTCAACCACTCATTTTTCTCTCTCCTCAAATCTCAACCACTCATTTTTCTCTCTCCTCAAATCTCAACCACTCATTTTTCCCTCTCCTCCGTTTTTATTCCTCTAATTCATTCAAAATCTTTTATCTCAAAAACCGTACATCGATAAATTATAAAAATTATATGGGTGTTCTTAAAATTTCATGCTCTTTCATTAGAGATGTCATTCGATATACTTTCGACGAATTTTTAAATCCGAGGGCGGAGCCCATACGGCTAAGGCATTTGGCTATCACACTCTATGACCTATCACCTCCTATGACCTATCACACTCTATGACCTATCACACTCTATGACCTATCACCCCCACCATCTTACCGCCGCAACGCGCGGGTACTTTCTCTCGTAGATAACTAAACACAAATCATTTCCGCTCGTCATCAACTTCATCTTATTCTACAAAACACTAAACTCACTACAACAATGCTAACTGTTTTACAGGGTATATCAATGTCGTAACCTATTTGGGTTAATCCACTTTAAACACGAGCAAAAACAAAACATCATGGCGTAGGTTTAACCCATGCTATATAAATATCGATATGGTAAGAAAACTTAATATTGATATATCGAAACATCTGTTCATATTAGTCTTTACAAAAAGTATTAATATTAATACTCCGTATTAAAATTGAGTTACAATTTAATATACTACAAATAGTCTAAATATAACTGTTAGTATCAGATCTTATCTCATGTAATTTCTTGATTTTCCTCTTCATGAGGCTAGACGGCAGATCAACTCAATACACCACCTCTGTAACACCTAATAAGTGTCCCTATCACACCGTTTTTCTTTTTTGGATCCTTTTGCCTTCTTTTCTTTGGCTTTTTCTTTCTAAGGGGGGTTCTTTCATAATTTCTAAGGAGGTTCCTTCATGTTTTTCGATAGACTCTCTATTAAAACAAAATTTCCAAGGATGGTCCAATGACCCCCCTAACATATATATATATATATAGATACGCCACTGCTTCTGTGACGTGTTACGCTAGAAACTATTGTGGCAACTTCAACTTATTTAATTATGAAATAAGTCAAATCGGGTTATGTTTTATCTATAACGGGTGAAATGGGTACAATAAGAAAAATGCGTTAAAATGGAAAACAGAAGATGAATGAGAACCCAGTTGTATAACCTGAAGATGAATTAATGTAAAACAGAAACATGGCAACTGCATGTTTTGCTACAAGGACTAGCATATACGAAAAGTTACTAATCTGGGATCTAAAAATAATTGAAGTTAATAAAATCTGGGAAATTTTATAATGAAATAGCTAATTTCTTTATGTGATTCATCTAGGAAACATAAGTATTGTGAAAGGTCCAAATGACTTGCCACCTCATGCGCAGACCACCAAATGATTGCAAGAAAAGAATGAGTATCGGGATCAAAACTATTCGTCTTTGTTCAAGAAACTGGGTTGATTAGTAGAAGCAAGAAGCCGAGCCCACATTCTGTCCGTCAGTTTGACAACATTCGTAGCCTCGGTCACACGCTGCAACATGATAGATATAGCCATATTATTACAAGTGCATGAGATATCTAACAAAATTCTAAACTGAACCGGCAAAAATGTAAACAAATTGTGCAGTGCTATCCTTTTCAATTTATATTTTTGTTTGATGATAGCATTACCTGTATCTACAGATCCAATGATTTAAAATTAGCTTCCTATGCTCAGTAATTAGCGTACAATGTTTTAATAAAGCGATTTAGGAGGCTTTATGCATTTGAGTACAATTCAATGTCTTTTTCCCAATAAAGCAATATAGAAAGCTTTATGCATTCTAATACAGTTTAGTAACTTTCAAGTTTCAACCTGTTTGAAACACGTTCAATCCATTCGACTTGTTCCATATTAGTGGAAGCCTTTAGCTTTACCCAATTGACACATTAGACATAAAAAATAACGCAAATCGATCCCAAATTCTTAAGAAACCCATTTAAGTAAGTGCATTGCACAAAAGAGCTTTCTAAAACATATGCTAGATGTGGAAAAATGGGTGGATCGGGCTAGTTTAGCAACAAATCAAAACAGGCTCAAGCCAAATCTGATCATTTTTGGCCCAGGTCAGTTCGGGTGGCAAACACTTTTATTATAATTAATAAAATCTATATAAATAATTGTGTGTTAAACATGATCACAAAACTATATAATCCCAAACGATGATCAAACTTTTTATGAAAGTGATTTAGGGGGTGTTTTGCATGCAAATCGACTTGCATTGTAACGGTACCACTTACCCAAATTGGAATATATGCATGTCTGCTGTTAACAGGTCCAACTGTGAAACCTGAGTATCCTGCCATGGCCCCATGAATTGCACTTTGAGCAAGAAGAGTGCAATAAATATTATCCGATGCGTTACTTGGAACAGCTCGAATCATGTATGTTGGATCTGCCAGAATATGTTAGTTATAGAAGCACTCAAGTTGAATAGGTATATTATTAACCTAAATGGAAACATAAGAAAAATTCATGGGAATAAGAAGAACATAAAATCATAAACTTGCGGGAAAGTGAAGTAAAGTAGCAGTAATGCATAATCTCAAAAATTACCAATATATTTCATGTTTATGGGCATTTTCTTCACCGTTGTAAAATGGTCCTGTGACATGAAAGTATGCAACTCACTGAAATTTAGACATTAATATACAAAAAATGGTACTTGGGATAAGTAATTGTCAGAGTCAAGTTCTGAGCAACAAAATGTCGGGCGAGATGGGTAACTGTTTTAGCTAAGAAAGGGTATTAATGAATGGAGGTGATCAGGTGGGGAAACGGACAAGTTGGGTGATGATTCAAAAGGAGTTCGGGTCAAAACGAGATGGGCCATTACACAACGAACCAGGTCAGATTTGGGCGATATTTTTTGGCAATTTTACTAATATTTGTAAGTAACTAATGCATTAAATATGATAATGACTTCAACTTGCAGACTAAGTTGGGGTTGTATATTAGTGTAACTCTCCTTAATGTACAAATGAATTTTAAGTAGAACGTTTTAAGCATTTAACTCCCATTTGAGTTCAGACATCCAACATATCTAACAGTTCCATTTTTAGCTACAATTTGAGGTGTACCCGTTTGGCGCTTTATGAAACAAACACTGCCTGAATCAACTTTTTTCTTTTCATATAATTGTGTTGAAGTTGTCACTCGTCCTTACTAATGATAGAAAGATGTCCATTATTTACTATACCTTCAGTTTCTGCGTTAGCCATAGACCGATATCATTAAGAAGCTTATTTCCAGATGCATCTTTCTCATTTGCATTCACACTTTCTGAAACATATTCCTGACCTGCGCCTTCTGCCACCACAATGACCACGTGCCTATTTTCCTTAAGCCTCTGCTGAACAAATTCAAAAAGACCACCCTTCCCTTCCAGATAGAATGGAGACTCTGGAATCAAGCAACAATCCTGTTACAATCCAGACCTATTAACATATCTTGTGTAGACAAATATTTGCAAGGCAACTATTACAAATCATTTTTTTGTCTTTCCTCACTAGAGGTGGTAAGGTGGTACTTTAAAAGTATTGACTTAATACATGTTAATTTGGGTTTTGTCTTATTTCAAATGGGTCAATATAAGTGTTTTAGCAAAAAATAAAAAAAAAGGGAACGGCTCAAATGGATCAAACCAGTCAATCATGTTGAAAATCACCTAGTCTATTTTCACTGTATGCAACCTCGTAACTCATTTTATTCAAAAATCTAAATTATCTTCGTAATAATACTATTTATATAGTCACAATGACATCATTAATACTTATTAAAAGAAATTAACAAAAAATATTTGTGGGTCTACCCAACCCACCCCAGTGATTTTGACTTCAAACAATGGCCTGTTTCCACCCAAAACCTGTATTGAGCTGTTACCAAACCTGCCAGACCCACCCATTTTCCTACCTGTTAACCTCACTTCACAGCAACGCACTGAAATAACACAAGTAAAACAACGTAATCTCGAACTAAATCCATTGATACCCTGTTAAGGTCTTACCACATCTCGATTGGCCAGTGTAGCAAACATCGCAATGAATCCTGAAAAGGTCAGTTAAGTTTGTAAAAATCAAGAGCAGCAAGCTCGATACCTAATAAATTAGATGTAATATTTGTAAACACTGCTCAAGATACTTGCCGCTGTATCGACCCATAAGTTTCACTATACCAACTCCATTTTCAACACTCTCCACCTCCACATGGGCAGCATTTATTGCCCTCTGAGCTTCCTCAACAGCAGTATCAAATCCAAACGATTTGTCTATCACCTGAAAATATTACATAATATAAACCTCTACTATGATAAAAAAAGAAAATATAGAAATGATTCAAACAGCTTACAGCAATATCATTATCAATAGTCTTTGGGATCCCAGCTACTGCCACTGGAAGACGGCGCTTTTCAACTTCCTTTCAAAAAAAGACCAAAACTTAAATCTCTGCCATATATAGCTAAGATAACAAGCCAGCTGAAAATGAACATAATCGTTAAACAGGCAAATTACCTTATAGATGGCAGCTGCTCCCTTTTGGGTGCCATCACCTCCAATTATATACACCTGGAACAAGTTTTTGATGAGTTCTTTTAAACGGTACGAATTGGCTACCAACATTATTGTAGAGGGGGAAAAGAGCATCAACCTGATTTATCCCACGATCCTGGATGTTATCAACTATCTTGTTGGTATCATGACCTCCTCGTGAAGTTTGAAGAATGGTGCCACCACGTTTATGGATATCATTAACACTCTTTGGCGTTAGCTCCATGGTGTTTTTCGAGTAGAAGCCCCTATACCCTCCCTGAAACAAATAATGTAACATTGTTGGGTGAACCATTGCCTGTCGGGTGAATAATTATTGCTTTTTCTATTCAATTTTTCATGGTTTCATCTTTATGGTTTGAGATGAAACAAATATATAACTGTGAATTCCATTTACCCCATACTATAAGAATATGGAAACAGGAGCCACAAAACTGATCTCATACTTCCAATTATTTCACAAAATGTTGTTTTAGGCATTCAGATAACTTGTACGGTAATAATTAAAAAGGTAAAGCAACAAGATTAGAGTTTAGAAGGCCAACCTCAATTCCAAGTACATTATTAACACCGTACATATAATTCAAGCCACATACAATCTCCCTGATCACCGTGTTGATCCCTGGACACAAACCACCACATGTAACAATACAAGCTCGCACTTCCTCTGGCTTGAAATAAACCTAACATTATAAAAGAAGCACTTAGACCAGAATGAACAAAATGTCCCAACTAGCTTATACACATAATCGCGATATACCTTTTCCCTAGGTCCAGCACGCCGAAAGTGCACTCCTCTCGGACTGCCTTTCTGAACAACTATCTGCAATAAGAGACCATGGTTAACAAATTGCACAGGTGGTAAAAGGACTGTTTAGATAAGTTCAAGAGAAAGAGTTCACATACTTGTTGAGCTAAAACATCTTCCGGGTTAACAAAGGTATCCCTGGGGAAAATAGATTTATATACCGTTTTGTAAGTCGCAAAAATAGTCATATACATGTACGAGGGGACAGTGTCATTATTGAGTCCACAAGGTATGTTTATAGGATAGAATGACTTGAAAACTTACTTAACAATTGCATAGGCTTGGCTGTACTTTAACGGGTTTGGATAGGTCTGCATGGAGATAAACGAAAACAATGATTACCAACTACGAATATTTCTTCCTTGCATTACTCTCCCATTGCACAAAAAGAGAACAAAGTAATCATTGTAAAAGAGAAAATTGTGAAAATAGAGTAAACACTATGGCATGACATGAAGTTACATTAGCCAAACTATGTATTCCTCCGCCTGCCTGCCTGCTAGTCTACTTGAAGCATATAACTGTGGCAGATGTTAGCCATATTTGTCCAATATAATATTATCCTTGTTTTTATTTTTTTGTTTTTCTAAATGGGAACGGCGTGAAGAAAAGATAAAACACTGGTTCCTTTAATCAAAGTTCGAGTTCAGTTCATTAAAATGTGTCTCATCCATTCATAAAAGGTTAAATGTAGTTTTAAAATGACATAACGTGTTTAGGATCGCCAATCACATATAGAGTTGCAATTTTGATATATCTTTTATCTTGATAAATTTTGGATAATAATATGTTGTCGAGCAACGGGGGATATGAAACTGAAGCACATGATAAATTTTGGATAATAATACGTCGCGGCATCGAAGTAATATGGTGATGTGTACAACTATAATAATTTCTGTATATCTATCTATATATCTATATCTATCTAATCAATAATAACCTATTCTCTTCTCCTCTAATTTGATCTATAACTAAATAAATACTGACTTAAAAAAGTCAAACTGCATATCAAAACGTAAAAAAAGAGAGGAAGAGAGATTACAGGTAAATCAGGAAGGAAATTTGTTAAATGAGGAACGTCTTCAATAACAAAACCGTCGTCGTCGGCGTCATTAACTACTATATTCTTGTGATCCGATATCTGAGCTCTGATCGGGTAATAACTGCTGGTGGTTAACGAATTACTGTGGTAAATTTTTGTTGGATCATTATTATTATTATTATTATTATTACAAGTGAAAAATGGATGGGGGAGTCTGGGAGAAAAGAGTGAAGTTGTTTTAAAAAAGAGGTGGTGAAAGTGGAGGTTTTGAGAAGATGAGAGTGTAAAAAGATCCATTGAAGATATTGATTTGAATAAAATGATCCACAAAATGTTTTTTTCCCAGGTTTTTGGGAGATGATGAGAGTATATTCTAGAGTTTTTAGTTTTTTACACTATTTTCTACGAGGAAAATGTTTTTTTTTTTAAAGGTGTATCATTTATTAGTAACAAGAACTAGCTTACGTTGTCTTAACTGGGTGCTAGAGAGCCCTCACCCTCAATACCTAGTAGGAGGAGAAACCCCAACTAAACTCTCCCCTCTGCATGACTCAAATCCGCTTCACTGGAGGACTTTATTTGTAATATTCCTTAAAAATGTTTTCTCACGTCTTGAACTCGAGACCTCCAATATGTAAAGTTGGTGCTTAACCATTGAGCTATAATGGAAAGTACAAAAATGTATAGAGTTGATTCGTGAAACAAAACTATTTTATATCACTCGTCACACAAAGGTTTATAATTTTACGGTTGCTACAATCTCAAACAAACAAACATGAAACATCCAAGTATCCAACCAATACAAATTTAATTTGTTATCAAGGTACTATAACTACAACTGAGTATATATTTAACAAGAAAAAGAGGTTGCTTGGTATTATGATGTATATTAATGTTGATTAGACACCTTAAATTGGTATTATACTCCTCGTTGATCGAATGTGTATGAATCTTACTCCAAAAATGGGTAGATATACTCCAAAAATGGATAGATTGATAGATACTTCGTATAAAGTACAAACGTTGTATATGTGGGTCTCATCTACTGTGAAAAGTAAAACCTCAAAGTAATCATCATCATATAAAAGTATTTGGTCCGTCAAAAGAGTTTGGTTAGCTATATTTATTATAATCCAGCCATTCCAATCAAAAACAAGTTAGATTTATTACTATCGCTTATTACATTTTGGAAACCATAAGGGGCAAGGGTGCAGAGCCAAACATTGGCTCTTTGGCTTCATTTTGGCTCTTTTACATCCAATAAGCAATTGTCACGTGTCCATGCCAATTTCTAGCCAAATCTTGACAAAACCAAGCCAAAAAATGTTTTGCAGTTGCCAATCTTTGCCAATCCTTGCCAATTTGATATTTACCAAATAAACCCTAAACTTTCATTAAATTTAAAAACAACAATACAACTAAATAAAACATTACATTAATTTAAAACATAAAACACACAAATACATTTAAATAAATAAAAAGATTACTAAACATCGATGTCTATGTCTAGACTAGCCACGTGCTCCGTAATATCACGACGTAACATGTAATGCGTCTCTTCGTTACGTAACTGAATATGAAAATTAGGGTCGGTAGCACGAACATCGTTTGAAGGATCCCTGATGTACATCGGTGATATCGCGTTGACGTCGGCCTTGAGGATCATGTTATGTAAAATAACACACGCATACATCGTGTTAATGATCTTTTCTTTCTTCCTTATCCGTGTCGGTCGTTCTATGATAGCCCACTTGTTCTTCAAAAGCCCGAATGCTCGTTCAACGTCTTTTCTCGCGGCGTCTTGGAGTCTTTTCATCACCTTTTCTTTATGAGCGACCGGGTATGCATACAATTTCACAAAACAAGACCAAGGTGGGTAAATACCATCCCCTAGATAGTATCCTCTACTGTAACGGTGACCGTTTACAGTAAACCCGTACTCAGGAGACTTCCATTCACTTCGGGAATAAACAATGGCGATTGCTTCAACACATTGATGTCATTGTTTGAACCTGCAACACCGAAATACGCATGCCAAAACCATAAATCATAGGAAGCAACAGCCTCAAGTATGATAGCCGGGTGTTCATGATCACCCATGTGGTATTGCCCACACAAACTATGTGGGCAATTTCTCCAAGTCTAGTGGGTACAATCGATGCTACCGATCATGCCAGGAAAATGATGTTTAGCTTCATGCGCCTCATATAAACGCGCAACATCGTGGCTAGTCGGAGAACGCAAATACTCTTCACCATATAGATGCATTATGGCGCTGCAAAAATTGTCTAGACACTCACGTGCAGTTCTAGTAGAGAACGACAACCCCTCATCATAGTTATCGGTGAGGTTGCCGTACGCTAGTTGCCGTAGCGCGCACGTGCACTTTTGAATTGGCGAGAACCCTCTAGTACCCGCCGCATTCACTGAATCCCGAAACCATGGAAATGTTGCAGTGATATCTTCTACGATTTTCAGAAACAGAGACTTCGACATACGATATCTCGTACGGAAAACCTCTTCATCAAACATTGGATCATCTACAAAGTACATGGCCATCAATTTCTCATGAGCAGTGTACCGATCTCTCCAAATAAATCTTCTAGTCGAAGAAGATGATGCAGTGTCTTCTTCTAAGGCTGCAAGAGCAACGGAAGCCAAGAACTCGAAGCCGCCAGAAGACGACGACGACGAGAAATCGGAACTTCCGAATTCAGGGATTATTGCTACGGGTAGTTGTTCGTCGTCAGACATTTTTTTTTAATGAAAATTGATATAGGGTATGTATGTTTGTTTTTTGGTTGTTTGATAAATATGTATGTATATGATATTGGGTATATATAGAAGTTGGGGGGGAAATAAAAAAACAAAACAAAACACATAGCCGCTCCAACGTTCACTTTTTTTTATTAAAAAAACAGTCACACGCCACGTGGCCCTTGCCCAACGTTCACTAGCATCGGCCAAATGTGGCCGATTGAATGAGCTTATGCACCTTGCCGATGCTTGCCGATTTAAGGAGCCGATCCATTTTGCCGACTGCACCCTTGCCCCTAAAGATAACTAGTTGCTTGTACACCAAACCGCGTCGTATGCTTTGCGGAAAGAAGATGCTTTGAGGATGGGTTGGAAAGGGTTTTAGGTTTTGTTGGCGATTCCCCGAAGGTAGGGCAATGCCTTTTTACGCCAATTGATATGAATGTTAGGGTTTTCGGCCGATTGAGATCGTGCCTATGGAGGGGAAATCCTTCTCCTTTTATAGGAGAAGGTTTCTTGGAGGAGAAGGTTAGGGTTTTCCCATTCCTTCTTAGATTCGATATACACTTGCTATGTATATCTTGATTTAGTTGCTATTTATATCCCTTAATTTTGGGATACGATTTGCTATTGTTTAGGAAAGGATTTGTATTAATTTCTCATGAGCAGTGTACCGATCTCTCCAAATAAATCTTCTAGTCGAAGAAGATGATGCAGTGTCTTCTTCTAAGGCTGCAAGAGCAACGGAAGCCAAGAACTCGAAGCCGCCAGAAGACGACGACGACGAGAAATCGGAACTTCCGAATTCAGGGATTATTGCTACGGGTAGTTGTTCGTCGTCAGACATTTTTTGTAATGAAAATTGATATAGGGTATGTATGTTTGTTTTTTGGTTGTTTGATAAATATGTATGTCTATGAGTTTGGGTATATATAGAAGTTGGGGGGGAAAAAAAAAAAAAAAACAAAAAAAACATAGCCGCTCCAACGTTCACTTTTTTTTATAAAAAAACAGTCACAGCCACGTGGCCGCCCAACGTTCACTTTTTTTTATTAAAAAAACAGTCACACGCCACGTGGCCCTTGCCCAACGTTCACTAGCATCGGCCAAATGTGGCCGATTGAATGAGCTTATGCACCTTGCCGATGCTTGCCGATTTAAGGAGCCGATCCATTTTGCCGACTGCACCCTTGCCCCTAAAGATAACTAGTTGCTTGTACACCAAACCGCGTCGTATGCTTTGCGGAAAGAAGATGCTTTGAGGATGGGTTGGAAAGGGTTTTAGGTTTTGTTGGCGATTCCCCGAAGGTAGGGCAATGCCTTTTTACGCCAATTGATATGAATGTTAGGGTTTTCGGCCGATTGAGATCGTGCCTATGGAGGGGAAATCCTTCTCCTTTTATAGGAGAAGGTTTCTTGGAGGAGAAGGTTAGGGTTTTCCCATTCCTTCTTAGATTCGATATACACTTGCTATGTATATCTTGATTTAGTTGCTATTTATATCCCTTAATTTTGGGATACGATTTGCTATTGTTTAGGAAAGGATTTGTATTAATTTCTAACCATTTAATTAACTTGAGACACCTCCGGGCTTGAGCCCTTCGTAGGGGTGCTTCGTACTTCGTATCCTTCGTATGATGAATCGGTAGGGTACACCATTAAGCCCCCAAGCCTAATGTTATAGACTTCTAAGGCTGTGATTTTAGACTATACTCGTACTCTGTTGTCGCGCCAGTCTTCGTATGCATTCTTTGCTGAAGGTATTATTTTGAAGGACTAAATATGCACTTTTCCTGAGTTTTGGGGGCCAAAGGTAGGTGACTTTTCCAGGAGGATTAGAAGTGAAAATTTTAGGAGTTAGGTGGCTCCGTATTTAATTTTGGACGACAAGTTGGGGGTCTATTCCTTGATCCGACGGTTTGTAGGCTGTCTTGGAAAAAACGCCTTCTTTACTCCTTAAATATACTTCTCTTTACTCTTTGCTTCCCTTTTTTTTCCTCCACTGTTCCTTTTCTTCATCTATTTGCCATTGTTGTTGAGTGATCATCCCTTCAGGCAACATCTTTTGCTTGCTTCGCTTTTTGTTTTTAATAATGACGAAGATAGGTATTAAGTCTACATTCTCCTCCGTTACAACCAAACAACTTAGGGATTTTGTAGACGAGTACTTTCCTGGTAGGATTAGGGCTTTTCGATTGCCTGGTAAAAAGCAGAGCATAATATCTCCTCCTTCAGGTTTCGTTGGGGTATATTTAGATTCCTTTATTCCTGGCAATGTTAGGTATCCCTTTACTCCATTCTTCCTTAGTGTGCTTAGCCATTATGGGAACCATTTTTTACGATGGCATCCTCAGGGTCATTCAAAGATCATAGCCTTTGAGGTGATGTGTCGTGCATATGGTGGTGAGCCCACTGTTGATTTGTTTAGGAGATTTGCCAATGTTTGTGATGCCGGTGATTGGGTTACCATCCAAAATAGGCCGAATAATGCTGTTGTTTTGAAAAGGGGGAGTGACTATTAGGAATTGGAAGAATCGGTTTGTTTTTATGGATGAGGGGTTGATCCCTTAAGAGTTTGGTGTCTTGGTCAATAAGGAAGTTTTAAATGATGTAAAAAGGTTTGTTGATCCTTTTCCAAGTGAAGAAGACCTTAGCTCACTGTTCAAGGAGATTAGTGAGAATCTGATGGGTGTTTTCGTTGTATTTAAAATTTATAAAAGTTGTACAAGTAATTACCTCAAACTAAACACACAATAACGGGTAGAGAACCCGGTCAAGTGTAGTATAGTAAGTGATAAGTACAGGATCGTTCGCGGGACGCTTGCACTACCTAATCTAGTAATATGTGTAATTCTAGCGGTTGGGGGTTGTCACGGTTTCCTATTAAACTAATTAAAAACTGAAAAGTAAATAGAAGCCGCAACCGCTTATTCAGCGAGAGGCTTAGTCTGAAAAAGATTTGAAAAAGCAAATAACAGTAATTAAATTAAAATACTTGTTTGGCATCTCAGATCTAATGACACGACCAGATATCATTCTACCTACTTGCTAGACTGTTGGAAACTTAATCACGGCTCAGATTCTCGTTAGATTCATTTTGCCTAAGTAACTAGTGTTGTCCCTAGACTCACACTACTCTTTAAACAAATTCTCGTTAGATTCATTGTTTAAGCATTAATGACCTAAAGTTTGTGTTACTAATTCATCTTTAGTATACCCGGCTCTTAAGCCATGACCAGATAATAATTCCCTCCGGTGACCACAGTGCACGTTTCCATGTCACTGGATCGCGTCTGACATTGTTAAGCATCATGTTCTATTCATCCTAATTACTATGGTTCTGGATCCCTCAGTTATAAGTGAATCACCTTTTACATCTAGTTAAAGTCCGACTAGTGTTTTCCATCCTTATGTATTAATCCTAGTGTATGATTATAGACCGATCATCAGAATTAAACTAATACACTCAGATATAGAACCGATATTAATATGAAGAACTAGTAAAACATGGATCTACGATAAACAGTAAAACACACTCCAACAGATCTAACAAATAAAGTAAAATAGATAAACGTCTACATGATCACATTGATCCAAACAAGTATTCAGCCTATTAGCCTACCATTATTAAAGAAATAACAAAGTCTGAAAAGATGAAAGACATTGTTTACCAACTGAAAGTAAAATAAAAGAGTAGATCTAGGTAGAAGATGAAGATCGGAAGGTGTTAGAAGCTCCAAAACTGTTAGGACCAGTTTCGATGAACTGGCCAGTCTCCAGTTGCACCTGGAGACTAAGAAGATTTGTCCGAAATATATTGAAGTCCAGTTGCAACGTACAGTTAACGCAACTGAAGACTTCCTCCAGTTGAGAACTGACCAGTTGAAGAATCATTCCAGTTGAAGTCGAAGACAACAAGTGGAAGATAGAGAATGACAATGACAGCGAAGCAGTTTACATTCTAGTCAGTTACAAACTGGAGACCATCAGTGGAAAGCTCTTACAAAGCTTTACACTGATTACGAGGAATTGACTTTTATGCTTTATGTGTTATTACACGGATAATAAGATTTATCTATGTATAAAGTACAAAAAGGTACATAAAGCTGGTTGAGTAAAGTTGCTTTATACTGCAACTTTACACAGCATTTTAAGGAATTAAATGCTATTCCTTAAATGTTCTCAACCATATTTGTACGGCCAAAGTTAACATCCCAATGTTAACTTTGCCTATAAATACAAGTCATTGCACAACAAGAATTGACACACACTTTGCATATCAGACTTTGCATACAATATTCTTGGTGAACTTGTGCAATATTCTCTCAATCATAAAAAGGAACATTTCACAACTTTAAGTGTTTCGATTGTTTAGAGAAATTCCAAGTGTAGATCAATTGTAGTTCATAGGTTGTTAGGATATTTACATACTTTGTATTATCTTGGTTCCGCAACAACCTTGTAATTTATTTAAAGTTAATAAATAAATTACACTTAAAAATTACATATTGTCTCACCAATTTACTTTACAAGTATTTTATATTATTGCATTGTTCTTTACTTATCGTCACTTAAATAAGTAATCTATCTAGAACTTGGTATATACTCACTGCAACTGGTCGTCTCCAGTTCAGTGCTTATATTGCAAAGTAACTCCACCATCGATATTGAGGTGTCTTCAAGTAGTACCATCTATTGAGTTGGGACTTACAAGTGGTATCAGAGCAAAAGGCTAAAATACTTGCCTAGATCTGCTTAGATGACTACTACTAAAGGTGGAGATGGTTCTGGTCAAGGTGAAAACCCTCTGAATACTAATACACCACCTGTTCAAAATGTTAATACAAACCCTCCTCCTCCTACTGCCCCAAACCATGTCCATGTACATTATTCTAACACTCTTGTTCCAAAATTTGATGGAAACAGTGAGACCTTTGGTACATGGAAGGCCAGAATGCTTTTGCATTTTGGTGGGATAGAGAGGTATATGTTGAAAATCCTTAAGGATGAACCATATATACCCATTTCTCTTGGGGTAAGTCCTCTTCTAGATCCAACTGGAAGAAGAGGTCCAGAGAAAAGCTCGAAGACCACTGGTCTGATGAGGATCGTAGACTTGTAGATCTGGACACCAGACTCAAGAACATGATTCTTGGAGCTGTCCCTGAAGATCTAATTCCAACACTTGTGTTGTTCCCAGTGCCAAGTCAATGTGGAATGAATTAGTTATTCAGTTTGAAGGAGGTGATGACACCATTGTCACCAGAAAGGTTGCCTTGAACAAGAAGTATGAATCCTTCTTTGATCTGCCCAATGAAAGTCTAACTGGTACTTACACCAGGTTTTCTAGCCTCATTAATCAGTTGAGAGGCTTGGGTGTAGAGAAGGATAAGGATATTCTTCTTGAGAAGTTTTGTGATATTCTTCCTTCCAAATGGGAAAATATGGTTCTTGTCTTAAGACAAGGTAAAACCCTGCACAGCCATACTCTGCATCGCTCTATGGAGCCTTCAGATTCACTGAAGACAATAATGCTGCAAGACTGGTGGCTTAGCAGGATGCCATGAACCATGCCCAGAGTCCCAAGGTTGCTAGTGTAACTGAGTGACCTTGTACTGCTTTAATGTCTGCAGAGAGTGTCCAGGCACACTCAATGAAGGAGATGTTAAACAGTTTCTTGAACTCTGGCCTGACCACTGAAATCAGTGACGGTTGTGATGAAACTGACGATGATGATCTGGTAGCCATGATTGCTAAAACCTTTAATAGGTTTAAGCATAAATCTAAAAGATTTAATGGCCCAAACAATGCTTCCAGCTCCAGCTCTCTGGATAAAACCAATCTTACCTGCTATAAATGCGGTAAGAAAGGTCATTTTATGAAGGAATGCAGATCTAGTCAGATGAACAACCAAACTGGTCCCCCTGTCCCTAATTTCAATCGGCTGATGATAGCTACAAAGCTAAATATAAGAAGCTTAAGGCCCAGATTGCCCTCTTGTCCATGGAAAAAGAAAAGGATCAGTGCTTAATGGCACAAATTGAGGGAAAATGGGAGTACTCTGATGACTCATCAGCTGATGAAGAAGAGGAAAGGGACATGTGTTTCATGGCCTTGGAAGATCAACAGCAGCATGTGGCGAAAGAAGATGTCATCACTGGAAGATGGGTGGACATCATTTTGAAAAAGGTATGTGATTATGATAACCAAGTTGACCCAGAACTGAAACTGGACCTTGCTGAATCATTAAGTGGTGATTTGGCTTTTGTGGAAACTGTTAGAGCAGATAGTGAAAGATATCTGGATACTATCTTAATTGAACTGAACAATGTTAAACCACAATTAAATGATTTACAAAGTGTCCAGTTGGCTCTCAAGGAGTCAGTTTTGAAAATTGAGGCTTTGGAATTTGATAATCAAAAATTAATTTCTGATCTTGAAAAAGAACAAATGATTATCAAAT